>LR738713.1:686120338-686168207 GCA_902687465.1 Secale cereale
TATATTCGTGAAAACATAATAGGTTCATATCTGAAATCATGGCACTCGGGCCCTAATGACAAGCATTAAGCATAGCAAAGTCATAACAACATCAACCTCAGAACATAGTGGATCCTAGGCATCAAGCCCTAACAAAACTAATTTGATTACTCACTCCCGGCGATGACGACTGATTCCACTCTCCGGAGCCCCGAACGGACTCCAGATCAGCCCTCCCGATGAAAATAGGAGGTGGTGGTGGATCCATATCGTAAAACGCGATGAATCATTCTCTTTGATTTTTCTCTCCATGGATAGGTATATATGGAGTTGGAGTTAGGGTTGCCGAAGCTTCAGAGACCCCACAAGCCTGGGGGGCGCGCCTTGGGGGGTAGGCACGCCCCAGGGCTTGTGGCCTCTGGGTGGCCCCCCTCTGGCATCTTTCTCCGCTGGTATTTTTATATATTCCAGAAATATTCTTCGTAAATTTTCAAGTCAATCTGAGAACTTTGATTTTTGCACAAAAATAACACCATGTCAATTGTGCTAAAAATAGCACCAGTCCAGGCTAGTTCCATTTGAACCATGTAAATTAGAGTCCAAAACAAGGGCAACGGAGTTTGGAAAAGTAGATACGATGGAGACGTATCATGTGGCCAGACGATGATGGATGTCGTGAGAAGAAAATCCCACTCTCGATCTATCTAGTCCCTTGTCAAACTTTCCGATGAACCTGTAAGTGGTCGTTATGATCACCGTGTTACTGATGACGTTTGAGCAACCCCAAATTCCACCGTGCGGTTGGAAGTGCCTACGATACTCTCATGGTCTGAGGAACTAAAAACACATGTTAACACTCCATGTTATAACAATTGATTTTAGACAATATTATCTCAAAGTATAACAAACAAGTTTAGGTCAATTCTATATGACCGTTCTTCAAACGTCATACTCTCAATGTTGCTTTAGGTCTATCATTACACTTAACGATATCATGAGATCCGGAAAACATAATCCCCAACAACACTTGAGCCAGTCTTAGAGGCAAAACCGGGAACCATTTATTTACCGCTTATCATTCCACACGTGCATATGAGTTTTCCACTAAATCACATATTCCAGTATCATAGCAGTTATATCATGAAATATAAAATCTTAGTTATGAATATAATAATACAATATTATTGCCTCTAATGCATATTTCTAACAGTTATTATACACATGGTTTCTAAAAAAAGACCTGTCGTGGAATTAGCACGGCAGATGTCCGGTTTAGCGGACTTAGGTGTGGAGCCATCACGCGGGTTAGCTTGAAGAGGTCAAAGCACACAAAGAACACAGAGGGTTTATGCTAGTTCGGCCCATTCGATGAAGGTAAAAGCCTACGTCTAGTTTGGTTTGGTATTGCTTGGGCGTCGACGAACAGGGAGCAGATTGCTTGCCTGTGTCTCGACGGATTGTTGCTTGTCCCTGAACCGCCGCCGGGTCGTCCCTTTATATAGGAGGCAACGCCCGGTCCGGTTTACAGAGTCCCGAGGCCGTCTCATAATCGTGTCCACCTCGGTCTCTACTCTTTATTCCTTATACCTCAAGTTACATGATAGGACGATTTATAAACCGTAAACTTTACATATGGTCCCTAAGCCTTCATGGGCCGTAACCTCTACTGGGCTTATGATAACACTGCTATATTAACATATTCCGGATCTTCCTAGCCGGTTTAAACCTACTAGTAATATCCCTGACATTAGGCCCCAGAATGATTTGAACTTGTTCATGTCAGTCTTCTAAATCTCTGCATAATTTTCCTCCTTGTAGCTTCTCTGCTTTGTAAACCGGCTATGACGTCATCTTCGGAAATCATTTTATTCGGTCGTGACATCACCTCCGCATTTATTGCTCACAGCTATTCGTTACCTTTGTTTAAAGTCTATCCCAAAAATCGAGGCGACAATGGAATCTTTAACCAATCTCTGACCTCCTTAATTCCCGCGCTTGCCGTTTCACCTCTCCAGTCTTTATAAATACCGCTGAGCCCTATTCTTTTCTTTCCTTCCGCACTTCTTCTTCCTCCGTCGCCCGAAGCTCCGCCGCTGCCTTCGAGCTCGTCGTCGTCGTCCAGTCAGGCCGCTGCATCACCCTGAAACGCGTCCAGAGTACTTCGCCGTCGTCCCTTTCTTTCTCAGGTATTCCTTTCCTCTTGCTGCAGATCTTTAATCTAGGGTTCCTCCATGGCTTCCGCCATGAAGACTCGAAGCTTCGCTGTTCACCCTGTAGGTTATATTTGCAGTAGATTTAAACCCTAGATTTGTTTCGAACACGCTCCTGCTCCGTAGTTTAAACTTAGATTCGGACCTTTAGATTCAATCCTTAGATTCATTTGATCTGTAGAAATCCTTCGTAGTTCTTCTTGTATCAGACCTGCGTATATTTCATCTTTTTCTTACCGCTCAGATCCACTTTTACTTTAGCCTTCTATAGAAACCTGTTTCTTCGTCTTGATAGATCTGTAAGTTACTCACCGGTTTAACCAATCATATACTCCTCTTGCAAAGAATTAACCATGAGCCCGACGGTTTAGCCTCTTCTTTTTTTGTTATCATAAACCGGTAGCAGTTCGTTTCACATCTGCTTCCGGGTTGCCAATGCCATTAGTCCCCTGTCTAAACCGTCGATATAATTTGATAATACCCTCCGGTTTATGCTTCAGCACTGAATAATCCGGATTTTGCACTGTACTTTTTCAGCGTTTTCCTTTTGCTCACATGGCTGCCAAGCAGTTCGTTTCTTGCAACTGGGTTCCTTCCCGTATTACGGAAGAGGACTTAACCAACGCTGCTTCAATTGGTATTCTGGGCCCCCAAGCAGTTCTGAAATGGCGGGCCCCAGGGGATGAGTGTCCTCCTACCCCTAAAGAAGGAGAAGTTATCATTATATTTGATCATCTGGCCCGGGGTTTTAGCCCTCCCGGTTCAAAAAAATTTCGGGATGTGCTGGACGCTTTTCAGATCCATCCTCAAGATATAGGTCCAAACTCTATATCAAACGTCTGCAATTTCCAAGTCTTCTCGGAAGTATACCTTCAAGAGGAACCATCAGTAGACTTGTTCCGGGACTTTTTTCACTTAAACCGGCGGACAGAGTTTACTGCCGGACCACATCAAGAGCTGGGCGGTGTTAGTATTCAGAAAAGAAGAGATGTGGTCTTTCCTCATGCTGCTCTCCATACACACCCCAAGGACTAGAACCAATCCTGGTTTTATTGCAAAGATACCTCGCCTGAAGGAGAAAACCCACTGCCGGGTTACCGCGAACATCGTCTTCCTGAGGATCATCCCCTACCGCAGCGTCTTAGTTCCTCAGAGCGGGCCCGGTTTGCCCCTCAGCTAGCCAAGCTTAAGGCCTTTATGGCCAACGGTTTGACTGGAGTCGATTTCGTTCGTTGTTGGCTTGCCTGGAGTATTCTTCCTCTGAGCCGGCGCTCCGGTCTGATGTATGAGTATACCGGAAAGACGGATGACCCTCAACGCCACATCGACATAATGCTTCCTGAGAAGGAAGTTACTGAATCCGCTAAGAAAATGCTCAACATCTCTCTGGAAGAATGCAGTCAGACCGGACTGGCTCCATACTATGAGAAGAACAAACTGCCAGCAGTAAGTTTTTTCTAACCTCTTCTGTTTGTTTCTAATCCGTCCATATCAATTATCTTCTATTTATCTTTCATCTTCTGCACAGGCCAACGATCATTTTTGGAAAAGAAAACCTCAGGACAAGTCAGGTAAACAGCCACGCCGGAAGACATGCGCTGTCAAGAAGAAGAAGGCGGCCGCTGGCTCCGGTTCACATCTTGAGGAGGATGATCCGGATTCTGAGGTATGAGTTGATCCTGATATGTTTTGATCTCTCTTTATCCACATCTATGTTAACAGTGTCTTTCCACAGGATTTGGCTGAAGGAAGTAAAGCGGCAGAAATTGAGGTAATCTCTCTTTCTTCAGATTCTGAACCATCGGTGCCCAAAATTTGTCGGGCATCCCGGAAGTACCCTTTTTCTCATCCTTACGCTCAACTGGACCCCAAATTTCTTTTGAAGAAGCAGCAACATGAAGCACGCCGGACTACGCGCCATAGTGGCCATGTCGTAGAATCTTCCGGAATATCTCTCTCTCTGGCTCGCAGGCGCCGCTCTGAGGTTTTACTTTTTCCAACTCTTCTCCATCCAAAGGCCGGACTTATACGCAAACCACTTAAACCGTCTGATCCCAACTATCAGGAGACGCCTTTGTCATCCTCTGGTGAATCGACTGCCACACAGGTCCCTGTACTGAAGACTGTGCCTGGGTAAGTCCCTTTCCACATCCGGTTTATATTTGTATTTGTTCCTTGATAATTCTTATTGTTCCTTCAATTTCTTTCAGCAAGCCCAAGCCTAGCAAAAAGGCAAAGGCCACCAAAGCGGCTGTCGAGACTACTACTGCTGATCCGGCTGCTGATCCGGCGGCTGATCCGGATGAGGTCATCCCTCCAGAGAGCGATCCTGCAATTCAGCTTGATGATCCTACTCCCATGGACCATGACGACATTGCTGCTCCTGAAGATACAAATGTAGAAAATGTCTTTGAACTGGCGAGTCCTGTCCGGGTTAGCCCTCCTCGGACTAACCCGGCTCCTGCTAGTCCGGCTCCTACTGCTGCCCCTTCACAGCCAACCACTGCTTCTTCTCCAGATGTTCAGATAACCAGGACAGGTTTTACCGCTCCTGCTGAGCCTATCATCTTGGCCAAGCACCCTACTAAAGCGGAGAAGCTTCAACAAGAGAAGGGCAAGTGGAGCACGGACTAATCCAATTATGCCGAATTGAGTGCCCAGGAACTTTATTTAGGGTATTTGAACCGGCTTCATACCAGCCGCGACTATGAATTGGGCTTAGTTAATATGATGAAGGACAAATATGAGGTACCTTACTTGTCTTTGCTTTGCCTTCTTTATACTTCTGTCTTTATGCCATAATAGCCCCCAAGTTCCGGTTTAGCTTCGTTGTAGGTGAACCGGTACTTCCAAATGTATGAAAAAATGACCTTACATTAGCCCCCAAGTGCCAGGGGCATAACTTGTTTTATGTGCCTGGGACTTGTCTGAATCTCTCTGTTGATACTTCAACTGCCCATTAGCCCCCAAGCGTCAAGTGGATAACTTGCTTATGTGCTTGAGACTTGTCATAATTTTCATCTTTTGATACTTCAACTGCCCATTAGCCCCCAAGTGTCAAGTGGATAACTTGTTTATGTGCTTGAGACTTGTCTTAGTTGTCATCTACTCCACTTGATTTTCTTGTAGGCTGACTTGACCCGGAGGGCTGCAGAAGTAACTGAGCTCCGGAATAGACTTGCTGTCACTGAAACTTCTTCTGCCAAGGCCAAAGATGAGCTGGCGCTGAACTTAACCAATGCTGAAAAATTGAAAAAGGATTTTGAAGCGGAGCGGACAGCCTGGGAGGTGCAGAGGAATGCTCTTGAAAAAAGAGCAAAGGATGCTGAAGAGGCCCTTAACCCGGTGACGCAAGAGCTGACCAGTTTAAGGCAGCAGATAGAGCTTATGACCTCTGCTATCTTTGGTAAGTACTTAATTTGCATAAGCTTTCATCTCTGCAATCTTTATTCTGCTCCGATTTAACTCTAATAATCATATGCAGGGCGACGCATCACCCACCTTGGGGATGATATCCGGAAGAAACTCAAGGCCTCTTATACTCTGGTTGAGCAGCTGTATTCCGGCGCTGAAAGGATTATAAGTGCGATGTCCCATTATAAAGCGGCCCCACTACTATTCAAGGTACTTTGGAGAAGCTTTCTATATTGCTTGTACGCTTGGCCGGTTCTCTTGTAGCGCTGACCAGAGCCAAGGCATGGGTTCCGGACTTTGATCCGGAGGAAGCTATGAACGGGTACCCCAGCAACAAGGAGGATGGATCTGCCTTCTCTGGCAAGGACCTTCGCGCTTTAACTAAGGAAATGCACCCTCTTGCCAGCAAGCTTGCTGATGAAGCGGATCTGACCAGGTATCATCCGGCATACAACTTAGAGAATGAGCGGGTGGACCGGCCGGTTTATGACACCGAGAATCTAATCCCCCCAGTGCGCGCCCATTCTTTCGCCCCAGATGTTGATCCGTCCGATCTCATTACTGAGGAGATGTACTTCCGTGCATTATCCAAGATCGACTGGCGCGTTCCTGCTTTTCAGCCGCTTCAAGAAGACGAAGAAGCTCCGGAACAAGCCGACCCTCAGCCTTCGCAGCAGGAAGAAGAAGCATAAGCCGCACAATTTAAGTCTTAGCTGCTGTAATCTGTTGCCGGGAATTTTTTTTAATCCGTTCAGGCTTGCAGTGCCTTGTAATAGGATAGCTCGAAACATTTTCCGTCTTAATCCGGATGTCACAACTTTGATTTGGCATCTGCCAATTTTAATCCCTTGTCTGCTATGGTTGATCCTTTATATTACCTGTATCTGCATAGACAACGCTAAGAAAATGTCTTGGTGGTTTACCACCGGAACGATTATATTGCTCTCATAGGCATATATATTTGAACGAGTATCTGCTTTACCCCCAAAAAATACTTTCATACCTTTAGTTAAGCATGCTTGACATCCTTAATCCGGTGGACATTGTAGATTCTGATGAGGCTCTTGGCCCTGTTGGTGTTTGCCCAACGATTGTTCCGAGTTATAGTAACCACCGGTTTAAATCATGCTGGTGCTCTATGACCCAGACTTTGTAAATATGTGGTCAACTTTGAAGTTGCCCAGTTCCGGATAAAAAAACCATATAAAACTTTGAAAAATCACAAAACACAAAACACTGTTTGCAAATAAGAACATGTAGTCGAGGCTTTTTGCGAGCTGCCAGGCTCCACATTTGCCAATCAATGGATGCGACCCAAAGGGCTATGATTCATTTTGCCAATCAATAGGTGCAATCCAAGGAGCAATGATTGTTTTCTTTTGCCATCAAAGAATGTACTCCAAGGGGCAAGAACTGTTTCTTTTGCCATCAAAGGATGTACTCCAAGGGACAAGAACTTTCTTCTTTTGCCATCAAAGGATGTACTCCAAGTGGCAAGAACTGTTTCTTTTGCCATCAAAGGATGTACTCCAAGGGACAAGAACTTTCTTCTTTTGCCATCAAAGGATGTACTCCAAGGGGCAAGAACTGTTTCTTTTGCCATCAAAGGATATACTCCAAGGGACAAGAACTTTTTCTTTTGCCATCAAAGGATGTATCAACCAAGGGGCAAGAATTTTTGCATTTGCCATCAAAGGAAGTACTCCAAGGGACAAGAACATTTTTTCTTTTGCCATCAAAGGATGTATCAACCAAGGGGCAATAATTTTTGCATTTGCCATCAAAGGAAGTACTCCAAGGGACAAAAACATTTTTTCTTTTGCCATCAAAGGATGTATCAACCAAGGGGCAAGAATTTTTGCATTTTCCATCAAAGGAAGTACTCCAAGGGACAAGAACATTTTTTTCTTTTGCCATCAAAGGATGTATCAACCAAGGGGCAAGAATTTTTGCATTTGCCATCAAAGGAAGTACTCCAAGGAGCAAGAACATTTTTTTCTTTTGCCATCAAAGGATGTATCAACCAAGGGGCAAGAATTTTTGCATTTGCCATCAAAGGAAGTACTCCAAGGGGCAAGAACATTTTTTGCCAATCAATGGATGTAATCCAAAGGGCACTGAAGTGAAGACAATCATATAAACCGGACCAGAAGAGATTTAAGCGAGGATTCAAATGTGATCCATAGCCCCCTAGTGATCCTGGAGGTAGGGTTTCCTATGAAGGAGTTGCACTTGAAAGGCAAGTCCTGTTTGGTCCCTTATAGAATTGTCCTGCATAACAAAATAGACTGTTCGAAGTATCTGTATAACTTTCATAAGACACTTATGTAGAAGAAAAAAGGCTGATCCCCCGGTTTACCAGGGGTGCCGGATTATTTATTAATCATAATATATATAGGATACATGAAGCGGAGCTCATGGCTCAAGTGTAGTAAGGCCGCAGGAGGGCAATGTTCCACGGCCTCTTCGTCTCTTCTTCTGATGTCTGTGAGTCTTTGTGTTCTCGAACGTCCACCAGGTAGTATGAACCGTTGTGTAGGTTCTTGCTGACCACAAAGGGCCCTTCCCAAGGTGGGGATAGCTTGTGCATATCCGCCTGGTCCTGGATGAGCCGGAGTACTAAGTCCCCCTCCTGGAACGTCCTGGTTTTAACCCGGCGGCTATGATATCTGCGCAGGTCCTGCTGATAAATTGCTGATGGCTTCTCGCCCCTCGTTGGTTACCCCAAGTGGAAGGTTTGATATGTAGTGTAGCAGCAAGTTTCCCTTGGCAAAGGTACCAAGGATCGAATCCCGTGAGACTCTGAGGGTCGACAAGAAGGTGTCACGCTAACGGCGCCAACTTAGCGGTTGACAGGACCGGCACACAGATACAAATAACTTTGCTCCCAGCGAGTACAGAGAGGTTGTCAATCCCTCCGGCCTTGTCGTTTACAAAGGATCAGACACAAGAGATAATAGTGATAGGTATGACTGCAACTAGGAAATAGAACAGGAAGTAAATAGCGGGTGTGATCAGTGATGGTAATATGGACCGGGGTCCCATGATGTTCACTAGTGATGTCTCTCTCCCAAAAGACGATAAAATAGCTAAGTGAGTTAAACAAATTACAGCTGGGCAATTGACAGGATTATGTGCGCAAACCAATGCTAACTATGTTGTAAAGAAAGGTAGAGGCTCAAAAGCATGGGCGGTACGCCAAGGCAAGTAGACCGAAATCCATCTGCATCTACTACTAATCATCCACCTTGAGATATCTATCCAGAACATCTCGCTGGTATTAAGTTGCGAGTCCCACCCAAAGTGTAAACTCAAAGCAACAGACAACTGCATTAAAAGAACTTTGCGTAAAGTAAACAATCCTTGCACCCGCAAGTACAAGCACCGCTGTTTTCCCCCTTGTGGCAACAGCACATCCCCTAGACTCATGTTTCTGTCACTCAAGCTAGTCATCGAGGGGCATGAACCCACAATCAAGCATAACGTTCCCTCTTGGAGTTACTACCTACTACTCGGCCAAAGCAATAAACAGCAACGGAGAACATGCAAGAATTACTCAAGAACATAAATATAAAAGAGCTGAATCAAATATATTACTCACACACAATCTGAACATAATCTCATAATCCATCGGATCCCAGCAAACTCAGTAGAGCAACAACATAAAGATTACATATGTGCCTCAATCATGTAGGGCAGCTCACGAGGTCTAATCCATGAAGAACAAAGAGGGGAGGAGAACATCACATAGCTACTGGTCATGGACCCATGGTCCAAGGGGGACTACTCACAACTCATCCGGGAAGCGTCCATGGTGGTGGAGAAGCTCCCGGTGGTGGTTCTCCCCTCCGACAGGGTGCCGGGAAGAGTTCTCCTGGTGCTCCCGATCTTGGAAGCGCGGCGGCGGCGGAACAGAGATGAGATCGCGAAAAAGGGTTCCGTCCTCGAGGGTTTCGGGACGCGAGCAATATATATGCAAAAGGGGGTCACTAGAGGCGGAGGTGGGGCCTCAGGCGCCCCCCTGGCGCGGCTAGGGGTGGGGCCCCACCGGGTGGCCGCCTGGGCCACCCCAGGCTCCCCTCTGGCCCTGCTTTGGTTTTTCTTGAAGCTCCCGATACGCTGATTTTTCCTGTATTTTTCCCGGAATTTTTAGGGCACTTTTAATATGGGGGAAACCTGAAATAGAAAAACAGCAGAAAACAGGAACTGACACTGTGGTGCACTGAGTTAATAGGTTAGTCCAAATATGATCAAAAGTGTATGGAAGTGCATAAATATCATAGCAATATCACACAAAAGAGGCATGGGGCAAGCAGAAATTATAGATACGTTTTGGACGTATCAACATCCCCAAGCTTAATTCCTGCTCGTCCTTGAGTAGGTAAATGATAACAAGCATAATTTCTGTGGTGACATGCTATCAACCATATAAGAACTTTTAAGTAAAGCAATCAAGGCATGTAATTCAATTCAAGTCATAACAAGCAAGAGTCTATATTAGTATTGTAACAAGCAACATAAGAACATAAAGGTGCAAGATCTCTCGCTGTCCGTGACTCGAATGTCTCCAAATGGTGTTTGCGTGCAAGAAAGGGGATAGGGATATATGAGAGAGTAAAACATAGTTTTTGTATTGTTGAGAACTTAATCTACTAAAGTTTCACACTTGGTCTTCTTTGGAATCTTATCTTGACTCATCCCCAGACCGTCTGCCAGGTACAAGTCAAAATGATCCACTCCCTTTCGATATTTCGAGCACTCATGCAATGGATGAGCGTAAGCAAGAAAGTCGACACTTAGGATGGCAAAGAGAGAAAAATGATAGAGGGGGAAGACAAAAAGGTGTGAAAGGCTCACATCAATGAGGACAATCATAGGCGGGAGAAACCCAAATGATAGATATGATGTGAGGAGTAGGGATTGCCATGCAATGGATGCACATATGAGCTAAGGTAAGCTCTCCAATGGAACTAGTGGGGGTGCATCCAACTTGCTTGCTCAAGAAGACCTAGAGCTCTTTTGAGGAGGCTCATCATTGGAATATACACGCCAAGTTCTATAGTGTGAAGGTCCCCACATAGCTATATGCATGAATGATAATCTCTATGGAGCACAAGGTATAAGATGGAGTACGAGTGTGGATCTCTCAAAAGGAAATAGTAGTGTGCCCCCTTCTCTCTTTTTATTTCTTTTTCTCTTTTTTCTCTTTTTTTATTTTTTTGTGGCCTCAATGGCTCTTTCTATTTATCTCTCATTTATCCTCTTGGGGATCTTTTGATTTTGTCCTCTTTGGGATCTTTTGATTTGTCCTCTTTGGGATCTTTTCCTCACTTTAGGGGCAACACTCTATGTATTACAAGAAGTATAGAAGATCTTTCACACTTTACAAAAGTACTCAACATAAAGAAAATGAAACTATCATGATGTATGCAAATGTATGCCTCATCCAATGTAGCAGGATATGCAATGATACTAGTGCGTCATGTAGCAATGATTAGGGCAAGGCCCAACTAGCATGCGGCTCATCGATCAAGCAAAAAGCATGTATGACATGAAGATCAAGTCATGAGAAGATGGATGTTGCATGGCAATGTATCTCGGAAAGGCTATGGAAATGCCTTAATAGGTAGGTATGGTGGCTGTTTTGAGGAAGAATATAATGAGGCTTATGATGACAGAGCGTATCGTGCCAAGGATTTGGATGCACCGGCGAAGTATGCGCCAACTCTCGAGGTGAGAAAGGGCAATGCACGGTACCGAAGAGGCTAGAAAAATATGGTTAGGTGGAAGTGTCAACTTTCGAATACTCACATTAGTCCGAAGAACTCATGCACTTATTATCGGTAACTCTCAATCTAATTAGGAGGTTCACAAAGAGACAAGTACCCCGAGGAGGTGTGTATGGGGGTTTGGTTACCCTTGCGCATCCTCGACCCATGGTACGTGAGTGTACTCTAATATTCGATCCCTCCAAAGATTAGTGATCCATTTAGTAGCTAAAGTTCTCAACTATTTTGTAGGTTTTCGAAAATAAACACGGATTGCCCAAAATACGACATCTATCACTAATAGGCTAAAGCTCTTGACACCAAAAGTTCAGACATTACTCATGGCAATACCTCAAAACTATTGCAAGTTACTACTAAAATTAAATAGCAACCTCAATTACCTACTTTAAGTTAAGACACATAACTCAGTGCAACAGACAAACTCTCTTAACAAGATAAACATGAAAACTCAAGAGAGTTCAACAACCAACTAAACAAAAGCTCTTTTAAAAGAAAATCGTGAAAACTAAGAGCTAAACTGTTGGGGAACGTAGTATTTTTAAAATTTTCCTATGATCACGCAAGATCTATCTACTAGATGCATAGCAACGAGAGGGGAGAGTGTGTCTACGTACCCTCGTAGGCCGGGAGCGGAAGCGTCAAGTGACGCGGTTGATGTTATCGAACTTCTTCGCGATCGAACCGATCAAGCACCGAACATACGGCACCTCCACGTTCAGCACACGTTCAGCTTGATGACGTCCCACGAGCTCTTGATCCAGTTGAGCTTCACAGGAGAGTTTCGTCAGCACGACGACGTGGTGACGGATATGATGTATTCACCGGCGCAGGGCTTCGCCTAAGCTCCGCGACGGTATGACCGAGGTGTGTTTCTGTGGAGGGGGGCACCGCACACGGCTAAAACAATTCAACTTGTGTGTCTTTGGGTGCCCCCCTGCCCCCGTATATAAAGGAGCAAGGGGGAGGCCGGCCGGCCCTTGTTTGGTGCGGCTAGGGTTGCAATCCTACTAGGAATAGGATTGCAATCCTATTCCTAGTAGGAATCACCAAAAGAAGGAAGAGAGGGAAAGGAAAAAGGAGAGGTGGCGCCCCCCCAATCCTAGTCCAACTAGGAACCCTAGGTGGGGCGCCGGCCAGCCCTATGGGCTGCCTCTCTCTTTCCCTTAAGGCCCACTATGGACCATCCCCCCTCGTAGGGGGTTCCGGTAACCCCCTCCGGCAATCCCGTTAAATCCGAAACTTTTCCGGAACACTTCCGGTGTCCGAATATAGTCGTCCAATATATCAATCTTTATGTCTCGGACATTCCGAGACTCCTCGTCATGTCCGTGATCTCATCCGAGACTCCGAACTACCTTCGGTACATCAAAACTCATAAACTCATAATACCGATCGTCATCAAACGTTAAGCGTGCGGACCCTACGGGTTCGAGAACTATGTAGACATGACCGAGACTCATCTCCGGTCAATAACCAATAGCGGAACCTGGATGTTCATATTGGCTCCTACATATTCTACGAAGATCTTTTATCGGTCAAAACCGCATAACAACATACGTTGTTCCTTTTGTCATCGGTATGTTACTTGCCCGAGATTCGATCGTCGGTATCTCTATACCTAGTTCAATCTCGTTACCGGCAAGTCTCTTTACTCGTTCCGTAACACATCATCTCGTGACTAACTCATTAGTCTTTTGCTTGCAAGGCTTATTGTGATGTGTGTTACCGAGAGGGCCCAGAGATACCGCTCCGACACTCGGAGTGACAAATCCTAATCTTGATCTATGCCAACACCACGAATACTTTCGGAGACACCTGTAGAGCATCTTTATGATCACCCAGTTACGTTGGGACGTCTGATAGCACACAAGGTGTTCCTACGGTATTCGGGAGTTGCATAATCTCATAGTCATAGGAACATGTATAAGTCATGAAGAAAGCAATAGCTGTAAAACTAAACGATCATAGTGCTATGCTAACGGATGGGTCTTGTCCATCACATCATTCTCCTAATGATGTGATCCCGTTGATCAAATGACAACTCATGTCTATGGCTAGGAAACATAACCATCTTTGATCAATGAGCTAGTCTAGTAGAGGCATACTAGACATACTGTTTTGTCTATGTATCCACACATGTACTAAGTTTCCGGTTAATACAATTCTAGCATGAATAAAAGACATTTATCATGATATAAGGAAATACAAATAACATCTTTATTATTGCCTCTAGGGCATATTTCCTTCATAAACATGACAGTAGCTATGGAAAGACAAAGAACACACACAGCAAAGATAAGCATGAAAATCCTATGTTGTGTTCTAGGTTGAAGTGGAGCGTGTTTCTCTCCCACACAAAGAAAGCTGGGTTCTAACTTGTTATGAACAGCAAGCAAAGCTAAAGAAAACTAAAAAGGAAACTAAGAGCAAGACACTCCAAGCATAGCACATAACGCATGAAGTGATTAAAATATAGTGGAACGAACGACGAACTGATAATTGTTGATGGAGAAGGGGATGCACGGGGGCATCCCCAAGCTTAGACGCTTGAGTCTTCTTGAATATTTCTTGGGGGTGCACGGGGGCATCCCCAAGCTTGACCGTTTGACCCTCCTGAATCTTTTTATCATCTTCCCTCGCACACTTGAAAACTCCCTTCATACATAACTCATCATAATCTGATTAGCGAGGTTAGTACCCACAATAAAATAATTTTTCCCTACTGGAAATAAAGATAATCTTGAAGAGCTACTGTTTCTCAAGATTGCCGAAAGGTTTTTGCAAAGAAAAAGCAAGCTCAAAGTTTGCAAAACGAAGAAAAGGCAAAACATGACAGAATCTGTGAAAAACAGACCAGCAGGTAGTAAATAATTTTTTCGGGGCACTTCTGCAACTCAAATCAAAAAACTCAGAACAGACGCCCGAAAGCCAATTGTATAGAGCACGCTGTCAAAAAAATTTAGATCAAAAAGATGATCTGGTGATTTTATACGAATTTTTCTGTCCAAGGACAGAATCTGTTTTCTGGACTGCACGTCACAACTTTTGAACTTTCTTGCAATCGGAGGCTAAACTTGTTACAAAGCTGAAAAGAAAAGATACAATGATGATGCTACTGTAGTAACAAACATCAAGACACAAAAAAAGCAAAATAAAACTTTATTCGTTGTGGGCTGCCTCCCAAAAGCGCTTTCTTTTATGCCTTTAAGCTAGGCATAATGCAAAGAGGAATCAAAAATCATCATAATAATCGGAGTTATAAATTGCTTCAAATGGTTCCTCAACAAGTTCACCCTTGTTCCTTCTAGGAAAGGGGTACGTACCTTTTGCCTTCCCGCGTAGGCGGATTTGTCCCTTACCTATATCGATGAAGCCTTTTACGGCTCGGAGGAAGTCCCTTCCAAGCACTATATTTCCTTGGTTTGGCTTCATGATGAAGAAATCAACCATTGAAATCCCTTTAAGGAAGGTAACTGGCACGTCTTTTATTCTTCCTTGGATCTCAGAAATGTCTCCATTAGCATGTTCATGATAGGATGATAATATGTCCATGTTAAATTTTAAAGAATCATGAACAATTTTTGGCATAGTAGAAACCATAGATCCAATATCACAATAAGCAAGGAAGTCTTGATTAGAGATGTTAATCCTAACAAAAGGCTCCCAATCATTGTCTATTGCCAAAATATCTCTCTTATTGGGTTTGGGTTTCTCTACCTTCATCAAGTCTAGAGCATCCATTCTCTTCTCAATAGTAGCAAGTCTATCTATGACAGTATCAAAACTATGATCATAAACAAAGTAACTAGATAGACCATGTATAATTTCAAGAGCTCTAGCTTCATCACACTCTAGGAAATCTCCTTCAGCTATAATATCAAGAGAGTGTTTACACCATTTAAAAAGACCATGGTAAAAATTTCTAAGCACAATTTTTATAGGTATCCAAGGCATAATTCTCCTATGTGCATCAGAAATTCTGTCCCATGCCTTCTTCATATTTTCTCCATCCCTTTGATGGAAATCTAGAACTTCTGATTCCCTCAAAGCACCGAATCCTAACATGCTTGACTAAACAGAAAGGACTACTAACAGAAAAGCAAATAATTTTTTTTTGTGATTTTTGGTAAAGGAAACTAAAGCAAAAACTGAAAGGTAAACTAACAAGACTAAAAAGCAAAGATAAAAGATAGCGTGCAACTCCCCTATCTTGAAGAGTGGAGTCCCCGGCAACGGCGCCAGAAACTTTTTGCTTGATGGCTTCTCGCCCCTCGTTGGTTACCCCAAGTGGAAGGTTTGAGATGTAGCGTAGCAGCAAGTTTCCCTTGGCAAAGGTACCAAGGATCGAATCCCGTGAGACTCTGAGGGTCGACAAGAAGGTGTCAACACTAACGGCGCCAACTTAGCGGTTGACAGGACCTTAACACAGATACAAATAACTTTGCTCCCAACGAGTACAGAGAGGTTGTCAATCCCTCCGGCCTTGTCGTTTACAAAGGATCAAACGCAATAGATAATAGTGATAGGTATGACTGCAACTAGGAAATAGAACAGGAAGTAACTAGCGGGTGTGATCAGTGATGGTAATATGGACCGGGGTCCCATGATGTTCACTAGTGATGTCTCTCTCCCAAAATACGATAAAACAGCTAAGCGAGGTAAACAAATTACAGCTGGGCAATTGACAGGATTATGTGCGCAAACCAATGCTAACTATGCTGTAAAGAAAGATAGAGGCTCAAAAGCATGGGCGGTACGCCAAGGCAAGTAGACCGAAATCCATCTGCATCTACTACTAATCATCCACCTTGAGATATCTATCCAGAACATCTCGCTGGTATTAAGTTGCGAGTCCCACCCAAAGTGTAAACTCAAAGCAACAGACAACTGCATTAAAAGAACTTTGCGTAAAGTAAACAATCCTTGCACCCGCAAGTACAAGCACCGCTATTTTCCCCCTTGTGGCAACAACACATCCCCTAGACTCATGTTTCTGTCACTCAAGCTAGTCAACGAGGGGCATGAACCCACAATCAAGCATAACGTTCCCTCTTGGAGTTACTACCTACTACTCGGCCAAAGCAATAAACAGCAACGGAGAACATGCAAGAATTACTCAAGAACATAAATATAAAAGAGGTGAATCAAATATATTACTCACACACAATCTGATGGATCCCAGCAAACTCAGCAGAGCAACAACATAAATATTACATATGTGCCTCGATCATGTAGGGCAGCTCACGAGGTCTAATCCATGAAGAACAAAGAGGGGAGGAGAACATCACATAGCTACTGGTCATGGACCCATGGTCCAAGGGGGACTACTCACAACTCATCCGGGAAGCGTCCATGTTGGTGGAGAAGCTCCCGGTGGTGGTTCTCCCCTCCGGCAGGGTGCCGGGAAGAGTTCTCCTGGTGCTCCCGATCTTGGAAGCACGGCGGCGGCGGAACAGAGATGAGATCGCGGAAAAGGGTTCCGTCCTCGAGGGTTTCGGGACGCGAGCAATATATATGCAAAAGGGGGTCACCAGAGGCGGAGGTGGGGCCCCAGGCGCCCCCCTGGCGCGGCCAGGGGTGGGGCCGCGCCGGGTGGCCGCCTGGGCCACCCCAGGCTCCCCTCTGGCCCTGCTTTGGTTTTTCTTGAAGCTCCCGATACGCTGATTTTTCCTGTATTTTTCCTGGAATTTTTAGGGCACTTTTAATATGGGGGAAACCTGAAATAGAAAAACAGCAAAAAACAGGAACTGGCACTGTGGTGCACTGAGTTAATAGGTTAGTCCAAATATGATCAAAAGTGTATGGAAGTGCATAAATATCATAGCAATATCACACAAAAGAGGCATGGAGCAAGCAGAAATTATAGATACGTTTTGGACGTATCAATTGCAGATCGTGCTGCTGCTATGTCACGCTCTTCATCCAGCCGGTCCAAACTGTCCTGTCTTGCTTGCTCATTGGTTGCTTCAACATAAGCCACCACCCGTGGTGAGTCATGGCGGATATCACTTGGAAGAACCGCTTCAGCATCGTACACCATGAAGAAAGGTGTGTAACTTGTGGATCTGTTCGGTGTAGTATTGATGCTCCAGAGGACAGAGGGCAATTCCTCAACCCAGCACCCTGGTGTTCTTAGCAAGGGAGTCATAAGCTGGGGCTTGATACCTCGCAAAATCTCTTGATTGGCTCTTTCAACTTGACCATTGGATTGAGGGTGAGCTACAGAAGACACATCTAGGCGAATATGCTCCCTTTGACAAAACTCTTCCATCTCTCCTTTAGATAGATTGGTGCCATTGTCAGCGATAATGCTGTGTGGAAAGCCAAACCGGAAAATTACCTTTTTGATGAATTTAAGCGCTGTTGCCGCATCACACTTGCTCACAGGCTCTGCCTCAATCCATTTTGTAAACTTATCCACTGTAACCAACAGGTGAGTTTTTTTATCTTGGGATCGTTTAAAAGGCCCAACCATATTAAGCCCCCAAGTCGCAAATGGCCAAGTAATTGGAATCATCCGCAGCTCCTGTGCCGGAACAAGAGCACGTCATGAAAATTTCTGACAGGCATCGCATTTCCGGACTAGATCCTCCGCATCAGCATGGGCTGTCAACCAGTAGAACCCATGACAGAAAGCTTTAGCTACCAAGGATTTTGAACCGGCGTGATGACCACAATCCCCTTCATGAATCTCTCGAAGAATGTCACAGCCTTCCTCGGATGATACACACCGCTGAAATGCTCCAGAAACGCTGCGGTGATGAAGTTCCCCGTTTACAATTGTCATGGATTTGGACCGCCGGATTATCTGCCTTGCTTCAATCTCATCATCTGGCAACTCTCCTCGGCTCAGGTACGCCAAGTAAGGGAGTGTCCAATCCGGAATAACATGAAGTGCCGCAACCAGTTGTGCTTCCGTATCAGGAATAGCCAAATCTTCCTCCGATGGTACCTGAACTGATGGACTGTGTAGCTCGTCCAAAAAGGTATTCGGTGGCACCGGTTTACGCTGAGAACCCAGCCGGCTTAGAGCATCGGCCGCTTCATTTTTCCGCCGGTCTATGTGATCCACCTGATATCCTTTGAAATGTCCTGCAACTGCTTCAACTTCTCATCTGTAAGCCGCCATGAGAGGGTCTTTAGAATCCCACTTTCCGGATACTTGTTGTGCCACTAAATCTGAATCACCAAAACACTTGACCCGGCTCAAGTTCATCTCCTTAGCCATCCGCAGGCCAAAGCAGTGCTTCATATTCGGCCGCATTATTAGTGCAAGGAAACATTAGGCGGAGGACATAACAAAATTTGTCACCTCGCGGGGAAGTTAACACAACTCCAGCCCCCGAGCCTTCTAATTGCCTTGAACCGTCAAAGTGAATAGTCCAGTACGTATGATCCGGCTTTTCCTCTGGTGCTTGCAATTCTGTCCAATCATTGATGAAATCTACCAGTGCTTGGGATTTGATAGCAGTACGTGGCACATACTTCAGCCCGTGTGGGCTAAGCTCAATGGCCCACTTTGCTACTCTGCCAGTGGCTTCTCTGTTCTGGATTATATCCCCCAACGGAGCTGAACTAACAACCGTGATTGGGTGGCCTTGAAAGTAGTGCTTCAGCTTCCGGTTTGCCATAAACACGCCATACACCAGCTTCTGCCAGTGTGGGTACCTTTGTTTTGATTCAATTAGAACCTCACTGACGTAATAAACCGGGCGCTGAACCAGATATTCCTTGCCTGCTTCTTTGTGCTCGACCACGATTGCCACGCTAACTGCCCGGGCATTGGCGGCCACGTATAACAGCAGCGGCTCCTTATCAATGGGAGCAGCAAGGACCGGTGGTTCTGCTAATTGCCGCTTCAAGTCCTCGAACGCGGTGTTTGCAGCATCGCTCCATATAAACCGGTCCGTTTTCTTCAGCATCTGATAAAGTGGAATTGCCTTTTCTCCCAAACGGCTGATGAATCGGCTTAATGCTGTAATCGGCCAGCAATACGCTGGACATCATTGATACAAGCTGGTTTCGTCAAGGATGTGATCGCCTTGATCTTCTCTGGATTGGCCTCTATTCCTCTGTTTGATACCAAGAACCCAAGGAGCTTGCCAGCCGGAACACCAAAAACACACTTCTCCGGATTAAGCATCATCTTATAGACCCGGAGGTTATCAAAGGTTTCCTTTAGGTCCTCTATCAGCGTTTCTTCCTTCCTTGACTTTACCACAATGTCATCCACATAAGCATGGACATTTTTCCCTATCTGCCCCTTAAGACAGTTCTGCACGCAACACTGGTAAGTTGCTTGGCCACTCTTGAGCCCAAAAGGCATAGACACGTAGCAAAAGGCTCCAAAGGGAGTTATGAAGGCTGTCTTCTCCTGGTCCTTAATTGCCATCTTGATCTGATGATACCCTGAATATGCATCCAAAAAACTTAGCCGCTCACATCCCGCCATGGCATCAATGATCTGATCAATACGGGGGAGAGCAAAAGGATCGGTTGGACAAGCCTTGTTTAAGTCTGTGTAATCCACACACATCCTCCACTTTCCATTTTTCTTTAACACCAGAACCGGATTAGCCAACCACTCCGGGTGGAACACTTCAACTATGAACCCTGCGGCCAAAAGCCTGGCCACTTCTTCACCAATAGCTTTGCGCCTTTCTTCATTGAAGCGGCGCAAATACTGCTTGACCGGTTTGAACTTTGGATCAATATTAAGACTGTGCTCAGCGAGTTCCCTCGGTATACCTGGCATGTCAGAAGGTTTCCATGCAAAGATATCCCAGTTCTCACGGATGAACTCGATGAGCGCGCTTTCCTATTTGGGGTCAAGGTTAGCACTGATAGTGAACTGCTTGGATGAGTCGCCTGGTACAAAGTAAACTTGCTTGGTTTCCTCTGCCGATTTAAACTTTAACGCCGGATCATGCTCTGTAGTTGGTTTTTTTAACGGGGACATATCTGCCGGATCAACGTTGTCTTTGTAGAACTTCAACTCCTCCGTAGCACATACTGCCTCTGCATAGGCAGCGTCTCCTTCCTCGCACTCCAATGCGATCTTGCAACTTCCGTGAACCGTGATGGTTCCTTTGTGACCCGGCATCTTGAGCTGTAGAAAAACATAGCACGGTCTAGCCATAAACTTGGCATAAACCGGCCGTCCAAACAGGGCATGATACGGGCTCCGGATCTTTACAACTTCAAAGGTTATTGTCTCTGACCTGGAATCATGTTCATCCCCAAAGGTAACCTCTAGATCAATTTTCCCAACTGGGTAAGCTGATTTACCTTGCACCACTCCATGGAACACCGTATTGGACTGTCTTAGCTTCTTGTCCGTTAACCCCATGCGACGAAAAGTCTCATAATATAAGATGTTGATGCTACTGCCGCCGTCCATGAGTACCTTAGTGAACTTGTAGCCACCCACCTGTGGTGCCACCACTAAGGCCAACTAGCCCGGATTATCAATCTGCGGTGGGTGATCCTCTCTGCTCCACACAATAGGCTATTCCGACCAGCGCAGGAAACGTGGTGTCGTTGGTTCAACTGCGTGTACCGCCCGCTTTAGGATTTTTTGATCTCGTTTGCACAAACTCGTAGTGAACACATGATACTGTCCACTACTTAGCTCCTTCGGATTACTCTGATATCCGGATTGCTGCTGTTGCTGGCGCTGCTGATTGCCTTGGTTATTGTGACTACCCTGACCATGCTGATGGTTGCCTTGGTTATTGTAACCGCCCTGACCATGCTGATGGTTGCCTTGGTTATTGTAACCGCCCTGACCATGCTGCTGGTGGTTTCCTTGGTTGTAGCCATTGTTGCCACCATGATATCCTGATCCGAAGCCATTACCCTGGTGACCCGGACCATGAAATCCGGGACCTGAGCCGCCGCCCGGTGGTCCGTTGTCAAATTTGGCCCGGCTCATGGCTTCTACCATGACCCGGCATTGCCCCCATGTGTGTTTAGCTGGGCGTTCCTCCGTGCTATGCTTCGGGCAAGGCTCGTTCAACTGTTGATCCAGATTAATGAATCCTCCGCCGCTCCGTAGAGGTGGCCTACCCTTGCGGCGTTGAAAGTTTCCTTGAACGTTGGTATTGGCCACAAAATCAGAGCTACCCTCTGCCTTTCGCTGACCATTCAAGCTTGCTCCTGCCGAATTAGCCTCCGCCGGTTTACCAGACTTGTTTGCTTTTCCGGACTTGTCTCCATCCGCTTCTGGGTATTTAGTGTTGTCAGAGTCCCCATACTTCACCGGAGCGCTCATGAGTGTCCCCATGTCATTACAATCCCGCTTGAGCCGTCCCAACTTCAACTTCAGAGACTCAAACCGGCAATTATTTTCCAGTGTCACTATTGCCGTACTGGGATTGATACTATTGGAAGAGTGTAAGATTTCTTACACTCGCCGGACCCAGGTGCTCGTAGGCTCCTGTTCTCCTTGAACACATGCCGCCAAGTCCACTATTGACATCGGTTGCTTGCACGTGTCTTTGAAATTTTTGATAAACTGGCGACGCAGCTCACCCCATGATCCGATGGAGTTAGGTGGTAAGCCCTTTAACCACGTCCGGGCTGTACCCTCGAGCATCATGGTAAAATACTTTGCGCACGCCGCTTCATCCACATCTAACATCTCCATGGCCATCTCGTAGCTCTCAATCCAAGCCTCTGGAGCTAGATCTGCCGTATAGTTGGGCACCTTGCGTGGTCCTTTGAAGTCCTTGGGTAACCTTACGCTTCGTAAAGCGGGAACAAGACAATGTACTCCAAAAGAACTCGTCGTGACCCCCGTCTCTGCTGTGGTTGGGTGAACCGGCGTCGTTTGACGGGTATCCTCGCGGGCAGTAGGTCTGGCCCGATTCATCGCCTCCTGGGCGTGCGCCTCTACTCCCGCCGGATTATCTTGCCTATGACGGTGACGTCTCCGCTCGCTGCTGGACACCTCCGGTTCATCCCAATGCCTAGTGTAACTCCTGCTGTGGCGGGGTGTTGAATGAAGTCTCTCCCTGCTGTAGGAGTACGTCTGCTGCTGTGTCAACGCTGTGTCGAGCAATTCCTTGACCCTGCGTGCTTCCATCGCCACGGGGGATGTTCCCTCAATGGGTAAAGCGGCTAGCCGTGAAGCGGCGGCAACGATGTTATCCAGTGGGTTTGAGCAATGGCCAGGAGGTGTGGGGACGTGTGGTGTGGGTATAATCCGACGATTTTGCTCCGCGGTTGGTTGTTGAACTGGTGCGCCTGTTGCTGGGGCTCCCCTCCGGTTTACTTCTAAATTATTGCTGGCTCCCGCTCCTGGTGTGCCAAAGAGATTCATCGCCTCATAGACCGGCGGTAGACGAGTCTGATACCTTCTGTTCCTCACTTCCTGCGCAGAGACCTGATCCATCCTGAGCCGGAAAGCTTGAGAATCCAGCTCCGCTTGCCTTGTTACTATCGTAGCTTTCTCTGCATCCAGATCCCGTTTGGCTTGTTCGATCCGGCCCTTTAACTGAAGGATCTCTGCATCATGTTGCGCCTTGTCAGCAGGAGCCACCACTGCTACTGCACGGGCTGTCAACTCCTCAACCAAGGCGGATAGAGCGTCAGAGGGTGAGGGGGCTTGGTTGCTTGCACATGCACCAGCTACCTTTGCTGTGAACGCCCCGGTCACCGTGGGCTGCTGCGCAGATTGTGATCCGGCCATAAAGACAGCCACCCGGTTTGGTGGATCAAAGGGGTCCAGAATACTATCACCGCCGGATACACCCCCGGATCGACCGTCCCGCAACAGGTACAAAGATTCGGTCTCTCCGGATGAAGATTCATCCTCGGAATAGACAACTGTCTCGCCACCAGAATCCGATCCGTCCTCGGCTTGGACTCCATGTATTGCTCCCACGAAGACACGCTTCATGGCGGGCTGAATCCGGGCCGATCTCGCATGCTGAGCCGGCTCGACAATGTTGGGGAAGACGTCCGGCTTAGGTCCCGGTTCACCAATCTTGCCGATGAAGACGTGGATGCCGCCGAAGGGGACCCGGTACCCGTATTCGATTGAATCGGCCTTAGGGCCCCAGCCTGCGTCGTCGATGTAGATCCGGCCGCGGCGACTCTTGGTCATCCGGCCGACCGCGTAACCCTTGAGTCCTTCAAAGCTGCCCTTCAAGAACTTGAAACCATCGTGCGATAGCCCCACGGTGGGCGCCAACTGTCGTGGAATTAGCACGGCAGATGTCCGGTTTAGCGGACTTAGGTGTGGAGCCATCGCGCGGGTTAGCTTGAAGAGGTTAAAGCACACAAAGAACACCGAGGGTTTATACTAGTTCGGCCCCTTTGATGAAGGTAAAAGCCTACGTCTAGTTTGGTTTGGTATTGCTTGGGCATCGACGAACAGGGAGCAGATTGCTTGCCTGTGTCTCGACGGATTGTTGCTTGTCCCTGAACCGTCGCCGGGTCGTCCCTTTATATAGGAGGCAACGCCCGGTCCAGTTTACAGAGTCCCGAGGCCGGCTCATAATTATGTCCGCCTCGGTCTCTACTCTTTCTTCCTTCTACCTCAAGTTACATGATAGGACGGTTTATAAACCGTAAACTTTACATATGGGCCCTAAGCCTTCATGGGCTGTAACCTCTACTGGACTTATGATAACACTGCTATATTAACATAATCCAGATCTTCCTAGCCGGTTTATACCTGCTAGTAATATCCCTGACAAGACCCCTTGTAGGTAGTGTTCCAGTTGTGTGGTGTGTGTCATTCTACTATAAGTGGAGCCGAAAGAAAACTAAAACCACAACTGACTCAAGCTTGGTCAAACAAAGCCTTAAGGTCTATTAGGATTTTACTTGTTTGAACTATATTTAGCTCTGATGACCCACAAGTATAAGGGATCGCAATAGTCTTCCAAGGTAGTATTTCACCCAAATTCATTTATTCGACACAAGGGGAGCCAAACAATATTTATAAGCCTTGGCAGTTGAGTTGTCAATTCAACCACATCCGAGAATCACTTCCTTGCAGCAATTTATTAGTAACACGGTAATATGATAGCAGTGATAGTAAAGTAACAGTAGCAACAACAGCAGTAGCAGCAGAATTGTAACCAGTAGAGCAATAGTAAATTGCGAGAAGGCAATATTATTAAAGCGTAGGCATGGATTTGCGATAGATATTGGGTGAGATTCAATATGTAACTGTCACAACCTAGAGCGACACACAATAGCTCTAATTCATTAATCATATGTAGGCATGTATTTCGTATATAGTCATATGTGCTTGCAATAAGAACTTGCATGGCATCTCTTGTCTTATCCTCCTGTGGAAGCGGGGTCCTAATTGAATCTAAGAGTAATTCAGGCGCTCCTTTTCATAGAGAACCGAAAAAGCATTAACACATGGTAAATACATGAACTCCTCGAGTTAAAGTCACCTGTCGATATCCCAACTATTGTAAACTTGGGGGTGTAAGGTTCAGAACGATAACAGGTGCATACGACTTGCAGGTAAGATCCAAAACTCAAATATATTCATGAAATCATATTTGTTCATATCTGAAATCATGGCACTCGGACCCTAGTGACAAGCATCAAGCATAGCAAGGTCACAACAACATCAACATCAAAACATAGTGTATAGGGATCAAGCCCGAACAAATTGACACCATTACATAAGAAATGTTATTTGGCTCCATCTACCTCCAATATGGCTACAGGGGGTTTACTCACTCATGATTCTCATCATCATGATATTGTTGATGGAGAAGGGTTGGTGATGATGATGATAATGAATCCCTTTCTTTGGAGCCACGAACAGACTCCAGATTAGGGCTCCCAACAAAAAACATGAGGTGGCGGCGGCTTCGTGTCGTAAAACACGATAAAACTTACTCTCCTATTATTATTTCCATGAAGATGGAATTTATAGCACTGTATTTGGTCATGAGGCGGTCCAAGCACCCCACAAGCAACCATGTCGCGTCATGGGGGGTGGGCGCGCCCACTGGGCTAGTGGGCCCATGGTGGCCTCCCTCTCGTACTTCTTTGCTCCAGTATTTCTTATTTAATCCATAAAAACTATGTAAAGTTTCGTCCAATTCCAAGAACTTTTTATTTCTGGATAAAAATAACACCAACGTAGTTCTGCTGAAAACATCATCAGTCCAGGTTAGTTTCATTCAAAGCATGCACATTATAGGCAAAAATAAGAGCAAAGGTGTTTGGAAAAGTAGATACGTTCCAGACGTATGAAGCTCCTCCTGACGTTCTTCCAATAGTTCCTAACCAGTCCCGGACTATTTTCTTTCAATAAGAGACCTTGACATATATGGAGCCAGAGCTTAATTGGACCGGCATGGCCATAATGTGCACATCGCATAAGCGATTAATTAATTATAAACACTGAATTGGTTGCTGAAAATCTATCTAGTGTACATACGAGTTGGCATTTTGTGTGCATCATGGCATTTATATTCCAGCTCTCTTACTTCCACTCGACGATATGTATATTTCCTTACATGTATATGTTCTTAGAAGTTTTGGCCTAATTGGTTTTTCCCTTATATAAGATAAATTGTGAGTCTAGGGCCTGTCCAACAGGGCTTTCATGTGCATGGCGCCTTCAGTTGGAACTCTCTTTAGCTTCTTCTTCAACAGCGTTCCTAAAAAGAACCCATGTAGGTACTACGTAACATGGCGTCTTTGTTGGAACTCTCTTTATCTTCTTCTATACATATGGTTCCTAAAAAAGACCCCTTGTATGTAGCATTATAGTTTTGTGGTGTGTGTCTATCTACAAAATGGAGCCAAAACAAAATCGTAACCACATTTTATTCAAGGTTGGCCAAACATTGTCTCAAGGTCTATTCTGTTTTTTTGATTGAACTATATTTAGCTCGTTGTTGAGGTTCTTTCAATGGTTTCTTTCGAGTGTCAGCCAACGAATATTATGTAGTGTGTAGCATGGCGCCTTCCATTGTAACTCTCTTTAGCTTCTTCTTAGACACATGGTTTCTATGAAAGGAACTCATATACCTACTGCCTAGCATGGCGCGTTTTATTGAAACTCTCTTTAGCTTGTTCGATTGGTTCAAGGTATATAGCATGGAGCCTTTTGTCGAGCTCTCTTTAGTTTCTTTTTATGCACAAAGTTCCTAAAAAAGACTCCTTGCATGTAGCGTGCTAGTTGTGTGGTATTTATTCTACTAAAACAAGAGACTACACAAAACAGGCAACCAATATAATCTCGGCCAAACAAGATCTTACGAAATATTAGGAGTCCTCTGTTTTAAGTATCTTTAGCTCCCTCTTGACAGAAAAGGGGTTCATTCCATTGTTTGTTAGCATTCCCGGCCTAATTCCTTTCTGCAAGACCCATAAACCTATGTGGCTATAGTGTGCACATTGACATTGACATGTGCCCGAGTGGTTTCAAATCGTGTCTCTAGCTTCTCAGAGGGTATGTTTGGATCATATGGATAATGGCATGTCATATCAGCTAGTCATGGGGTGGTGGGGGTGGCTCCCAGGAGCACATGCTCCCGCGTAAACAGTAACAAAAAATAGTAAATGTTTTCAAAAAAGTCTGAATTCTTTTGTACGTAGATGCTCATGTTAGTGTCGCAAGCATACTTGATAATTTTTATGTGAAACGGAGCAGCAATGTTTCGTCGGTGAAATAAATAAATTTGGGGGGTGACATTTGGTGTTCAATTTGTTTTTTTTAGCACAGACCAAAATGCTTAACCTTTTTGCCTAACTAGCAAGATGCCCGTGCGTTGCACGAAACATCAAGGTGCATTTATACGAGTAGTTTATCTTGTGGGGGATAAGGATGAACGAGAGAAGGCCTTATCTGTAAATGTGGGTAGGAGTGCATATATCTTTTTGCAAAATTGTCGTAGTTTCCTTCCTATCCGTCAGATATAGATCGGACGGCCTATATTGCAGGATGGCAAGCACACAATCATCGCCAACTCCGTTTTTTATAAGAGTAGAGAAAATATGTAGATAGCATTTGGATGTGACTATGAACACATATACTTTTTGTTAGGATTTTGTTGACATTTCAAAAATAATGTCTGCGCGTATGAGCATGTGCACGCAGGAGCCAAATTGGATTTCCTCTAGCCATTCGTGAATACAAACACATATTAGTATTAACTAGCAAAAGAGCCCGTGCGTTGCAACGGGATAGAAAAAACACACGTTCTTAACCCAATAACCACGACTCGAGACCCTGGTAGGTAGATGTTCTTTATTTTAAAATGGCATCACATTTGTGTTCCCGATGATGGTCTCAAACGTATTTGAATATGGTCAGTCCTAAGGCGTCTCTCTCTCACACACACGTACGCGCGCTCGCACGCACACAATCGCTCAGAATAAGATGAGAAATATGTTATTTTTTTTCCCGTGAGGTTTTTCAGAGTTGTGCGTGCGTGGTTATCAATGTTTTTTCCTCTCAATCTGGTTTTAATGTGTGTTTATTTGCAATTTGGATCGCCACCAGTGCGAAAGAAAAATGAACCGTGCACTATAGATTAAGTTTGCACCCAAATTAATAGTTTAGAAATATTTAACAGCTAAAAGTAACAGTATATTTAGATTCTACACATTTTTCTAATCAAATTTCATATATAATATGTTAAAATCGGAGTTACAGTTTAAAAGATAAGGATATTTTTGTTTATCAAATGGACCGTGCACTATAGATTAAGTTTGCACCCAAATTAATAGTTTAGAAATATTTAACAGCTAAAAGTAACAATTTATTTAAATTCTACACATTTTTCTAATCAAATTTCATATATAATATGTTAAAATCGGAGTTACGGTTTAAAAGATAAGGATATTTTTGTTTTAGATAAACTGCAGATTAATTAACCAAACGGTTAGGGGTTTTTCTGTTAAAACACAAAAAAACGATTCGGCTGACTTAAATATGGATGGCGGGTTGATTACATGAAACCTGAGGGGTTTTTATGCGAAAATGCCAAATAACGGTTCGGTATGACTTAAACGTGTAGTGCGGGTTAATTTACAGAAAACAGAGGGGCTTTTCTGCAAAGTGGCATGACGGACGGGCTGAAACCCAACTTTCTTTATTATTAGGTAAAGATATTACCAAAAGAGTACTTTATGTGGAAAACAGAATGTAGCTAGTGCCGCGAAGCGACTGCTTTTTTCTTTTTGAAAGAAAGAAAGAAAAGACGCTGAAGCAATGGCAACCCAGCTAAAACGGGCAAGAACTGGTTCATCCAATGGGGCTCACTGCCCTTTATATACCGGCGCGCTGGTTCACACTTCAAACACCACCTTCTTCCTCCACACACTTTTCCGCGCGCGCACACCACCTTCAACGCGCCGGCTCAGGGCGTCGACCATGGAGGGCGAGGCGCTGCACCAGCTGCTGCTGAACGGCGTCAGCCTCGACCTCTGCCTCGACACGATGACGCACCACCGCGGTACCCGGCGCCCGGCGTCCCCTGCTCCCGCGGACGGCCAACAGCAGCACCATGGCAAGGAGGCCTTCTCCTGCAACTACTGCCAACGCAAGTTCTTCAGCTCGCAGGCGCTCGGCGGCCACCAAAACGCGCACAAGCTCGAGCGCACCCTTGTCAAGCGCAGCCGCGACGCTGACACAGGCATCCACGCCGCCGCCGCCGCCACGCCGGTCGCCCACAGCTGGCTCCACGCCGGCGGTGATCTTTGGGCTTACTCTGTTTCACCCATGGCGAGCATGAGCATGGGCGGCTGGGCTGGCACTCGCGCCACCACGACGGCCGGCGGGGAAGCCACGGCGGAGATGGACTTGTCGCTCAAGCTCTGCCTCTAAGAACCACGACGGCCGGCGGGCATGCCACGACGGAGTGCATTCCAGCGGCAGTACGTGCATGCGCCTAGCGTGCCAACAAGTACTGGTGGTGTTCTCAATTATTGCAAGCACCTGGCGATTAGTTAATTATTGGTGCATTGGGTTGTTTCAGCTCATCGACCTATACAATATCAATATATACCAGAACAATGCCCGCCCGTCGAAACGGGATATAAATATTCTAATACTTGTAATTTACTTATCAATAATAATGCGATTGTCTAAATAAATGTTCAAATCTTAGAACATAGTGGACAGGGATCAAGCCCTAATAAATTGACATCATTACAGAAGAAATCTTATCCAGCTCCATCTACCGTCAGTATGCCTACAAGGGGTTTGCTCACTCATGATTATGACCATCATGAAATTGTTGATGGAGAAGGATTGGTGATAACGACAACGATGAATCCCTTTTTCCGGAGCCACCAACGGACTCCGGATCAGCACTTCAAACGAAAAGCAGGAGGTGCAAGTAGCTTCGTGTATCGTAAAACATGATGAAACTTTATCTCCTATTAGTTTTTCATGGAGATGAAACTTATAGCACTATATTTGGGCCAGGAGGAGGTCCAGGGCCCCCACAAGCAACCATGTCGCGTCATGGGGGGTGGGCGCGCCCCCTGTCTAATGGGCCCATGGTGGCCTCCCTCTCATACTTCTTTGCTCCAGTATTTCTTATTTATTCCATTAAAAACTCTGTAAAATTTCGTCCAATTCCGAAAACTTTTTATTTCAGCATAGAAATAACACCAAGGTAGTTCTGGTGAAAACAAGAGCAAGTGTGTTTGGAAAAGTAGATATGTTGCAGACGTATCAAACTCCTCCTGAAGTTGTTTCGATAGTTCCTAACCAGTTTCGGCCTAAGTTCTTTCAATAAGACACCTTGACCTCTATGGAGCCAGAGCTTAATTGGCCCGGCGTGGCCACGGTGTGCACATTGCATAAGCGAGCAAGTGATTACAAAACAATAAATTGATTGCTAAAAATCTATCTAGTGTACATATGAGCTGGCATTTTGTGTGTATCATGACATCTATATTCCACCTCTCTTACTTCCACTCGACGATATGCATGTTTCCTTACCTTACATGTGTATGTTCCTAGAACTTTTGGCCTAATTGGTTTTTTCCCTTGTCTAAGATAAATTGTGAAGCCAGAGCTTGTCCAATAGGGCTTTCATATGCATTGCGCCTTCAGTTGGAACTCTCATTAGCTTCTTCTTCAACAGAGTTCCTAAAAAGAACCCGTGTACGCACTACGTAACATGGTGTCTTTGTTGGAACTCTCTTTAGCTTCTTCTGTACATATGGTTCCTAAAAGAAAAGGCCCCTTTTATGCAGCATTCTAGTTTTGTGGTGTGTTTGTATCTACAAAATGGAGCCGAAAGAAAATCGGAACCACACTTTATTCAAGCTTGGCCAAACAGGGCCTCAAGGTCCATTAGGGTTTTTCTATCTGAACTATATTTAGCTCGCTATTGAGGTTCTTTCAATGGTTTATTTCAAGTGTCGGCCAAGGAATATTATGTAGTGCGTAGCATGGCGCCTTCTGTTGTAACTCGCGTTAGCTTCTTCTTAGACACATGGTTTCTAAGAAAAGAACTCATGTACCTACTGTTGGGGATCGTTGCAGAAAATCATTTTTTTTTCCTACGCATCACCCAGATCTATCTATGGAGTAATCTAGCAACGAGGGAGAGGGGAGTGCATCTACATACCCTTGTAGATCGCGATGCGGAAGCGTTACAAGAACGCGGATGAAGGAGTCGTACTCGTAGCGATTCAGATCGCGGTTGATTCCGATCTAAGCGCCGAACAACGGCGCCTCCGCGTTCAACACACGTGCAGCCCGGTGACATCTCCCATGCCTTGATCCAGCAAGGAGAGAGGGAGAGATTGGGGAAGACTCCATCCAGCAGCAGCACGACGGCGTGGTGGTGGTGGAGGAGCGCGGGACTCCAGCAGGGCTTCGCCAAGCACTACGAGAGACGAGGAGGGAGAGAGGTAGGGCTGCGCCAAGCGAGAGAGGTCAAATCGTGTTATGGGCAGCCCCAAACCTCACATGTATATAGGGGGAAGGGAGGGGTTGCGCCCCCTTTAGGGTTTCCCATCCCTAGGGGTGCGGCCACCCCAGATCCCATCTAAGGGTGGCGGCCACAGTGGGAGAGGGAGAGGGGGGCGCACCAGATTGGGTCCTAGGGCCCATCTGCCCTAGGGTTTGCCCCCTTCCCCTCTATGATGCGCCTTGGGCCCTGGTGGGGAGGGGGCGCACCAGCCCACCTGGGGCTGGTCCCCTCCCACACTTGGCCCACGCAACCCTCTGGGGCCGGTGGCCCCACCCGGTGGACCCCCGGGACCCTCCCGGTGGTCCCGGTACGCTACCGATAGCGCCCGAAACCTTTTCGGTGACCAAAACGAGACTTCCCATATATGAATCTTTACCTCCTGACCATTCCGGAACTCCTCGTGACTTCCGGCATCTCATCCGGGACTCCGAACAACATTCGGTAACCGCGTACATACTTTCCCTATAACCCTAGCGTCATCGAACCTTAAGTGTGTAGACCCTACGGGCTCGAGAGTCATGTAGACATGGCCGAGACAACTCTCCGGTCAATAACCAACAGCAGGATCTGGATACCCATGTTGGCTCCCACATGCTCCACGATGATCTCATCGGATGAACCACGATGTCAAGGATTCAATCAATCCCGTATACGATTCCCTTTGTCTATCAGTATAGCACTTGCTCGAGATTCGATCGTCGGTATACCGATACCTTGCTCAATCTCGTTACGGCAAGTCTCTTTACTCGTTACGTAACACATCATCCCGTGATCAACTCCTTGATCACATTGTGCATTTTATGATGATGTCATACCGAGTGGGCCCAGAGATACCTCTCCGTCATACGGAGTGACAAATCCCTGTCTCGATTCGTGCCAACCCAACACACACTTTCGGAGATACCTGTAGTGCACCTTTATAGCCACCCAGTTACGTTGTGACGTTTGGTACACCCAAAGCATTCCTACGGTATCCGGGAGTTGCACAATTCATGGTCTAAGGAAAAGATACTTGACATATAGAAAAGCTTTAGCATATGAACTACACGATCTATGCTAGGCTTAGGATTGGGTCTTTTCCATCACATCATTCTCCTAATGATGTGATCCCGTTATCAACGACATCCAATGTCCATGGTCAGGAAACCGTGACCATCTGTTGATCAACGAGCTAGTCAACTAGAGGCTTACTAGGGACATGGTGTTTGTCTATGTATCCACACATGTATCTGAGTTTCTATCAATACAATTCTAGCATGGATAATAAACAATTATCATGAACAAGGAATAATAATAATAACCAATTTATTATTGCCTCTAGGGCATATTTCCAACAGTCTCCCACTTGCACTAGAGTCAATAATCTAGTTCACATCGCCATGTGATTAACACTCATAGGTCACATCGCCATGTGACCAACATCAAAGAGTTTACTAGAGTAAATAATCTAGTTCACATCAATATTTGATTAACACTCAATGAGTTCTGGGTTTGATCATGTTATGCTTGTGAGAGAGGTTGTAGTCAACGGGTCTGCAACATTCAGATCCCTATGTACTTCGCAAAACTTTATGTCATATCGTAGATGCTGCTACCATGTTCCACTTGGAGCTATTCCAAACTGTTGCTCCATTATACGTATCCGGTATCTCTACTCAGAGTTATCCGGATAGGTGTTAAGCTTGCATCGACGTAACTCTTTACGTTGAACTCTTTATCACCTCCATAACCGAGAAACATTTCCTTATTCCTCTAAGGATAATTTTGACCGCTATCTGGTGATCTACTCCTGGATGACCTTTTGTACCCTCTTGCCAGGCATGTGGCAAGGCACACATCAGGTGCGGTACTCAGCATGGCATACCGTATAGAGCCTATGACAAAAGCATGGGGGACGACCTTCGTCCTTCCTCTTTCATCTGCCATGTTCAAGCTTTGAGTCAACTTCACACCTTATAACTCAGGTAAGAATTTCTTTGACTGATCTATTTTGAACTCCTTCAAAATCATGTCAAAGGTGTGTGTTCTTTTTGAAAGTATCATTAGGCGTCTTGATCTATCTCTATAGATCTTGATGCCCAATTATGTAAGCAGCTTTATCTAGGTTTTCCTTTGAAAAACTCCTTTCAAACAACCCTTTATGCTTTCCAGAAATTCTACATCATTTCGGATCAACAATATGTCATTCACATATACTTATCAGAAATGTTGTAGTGCTCCCACTCACTTTATTGTAAATACAAGTTTCTAACAAACTTTGTATAAACTCAAAAACTTTGATCACTCCATCAAAGCGTATATTCCGACTCCGAGATGCTTGCTCTAGTCCATGGAAGGATCGCTGGAGCTAGCATACCTTTTAGTATCCTTAGGATCGACAAAACCTTTCTGATTGTATCACATACAACCCTTCCTTACGAAGACTGGTAAGGAAACTTGTTTTGACATCCATCAGCCAGATTTCATAAATGCAGCTAATGCTAACATGATTCCGACGGACTTAAGCATCGCTACGGATGAGAAAATCTCATCGTAGTCAACTCCTTGAACTTGTGAAAAAACTCTTTGCCACAAGTCGAGCTTCATAGACGGTAACATTACCGTCCACGTCCGTCTTCTTCTTAAAGATCTATTTATCTCAATGGCTTGCCGACCATCGGGCAAGTCCACCAAAGTCCATACTTTGTTTTGATACATGGATCCTATCTCGGATTTCTCGGCTTCTAACCATTTGTCGGAATACGGGCCCACCATCGATTCTCCATAGTTCGTAGGTTCATTGTTGTCCAACAACATGACGTCTAAGACAGGATCACCGTACCACTCAGGAGTAATACATATCCTTGTCGACCTACGAGGTTCGATAGCAACTTGATCTGGAGCTTCATGATCACTATCATTAGTCTCCTCTTCAACAGTCGTAGGTTCCACAGAAACATCTTTCTGTGTTGCACTACTCTCCGGTTGAAGTGAGGGTTCCACAACCTCATCAAGTTCTATCTTCCTCCCACTCAATTCTTTCGAGAGAAACTCCTTCTTGAGAAAGGACCCATTCTTAGCGACAAACATTTTTTGTCCTTGGATCTGAGATAGAAGGTATACCCAACTGTTACCTTTGGGTATCCTATGAAGATGTATTTGTCCGCTTTGGGTTCGAGCTTTTTCCGGCTGAAGCCATAAGCATCGCAGCCCCAAACATTAAGAAAACGACAACTTTGGTTTCTTGCCAAACTATAGTTCATACGGTGTTGTCTCAACGGACTTAGATGGTGCCCTATATAAAGTGAATGCAGCTGTCTCTAATGCATAACCTCAAAATAATAGCGGTAGATCGGTAAGAGACATCATAGATCGCACCATATCTCATAAGGTTCGATTACGACGTCTGGACACACCATTTCGCTGTGGTGTTCCAGGTGGCTTCAACTGTGAAACAATTCCACAATGTCTTAAGTGATTGCCAAACTCATAACTTAGAAAATCTCCCCTTGATCAGATCGTAGGAACATGATCTTCTTATTTATGACGATTCTTAACTTCACTCTGAAATTGCTTGAACTTTTCAAACGTTTCAGACTTTTGCTTCATTAAGTAAATATACCCATATCTACTCAAATCGTCAGTGAAGATGTGAAAATAACGATATCCACCACACGCCTTAATTCTCATTGGATCACACACATCAGCATGTATGATTTCCAACAAGTCACTTGCCCGTTTCATTGTACCTGAAAACGGGATTTTAGTTATCCTGCCCATGAGGCATGGCTCGCATGTGTCAAGCGATTCAAAATCAAGTGACTCCAAACATCCATCAGCATGGAGTTTCTTCATGCATTTTATGCAAAAATGACCTAAGCGGCAGTGCCACAAGAAAGTGGTACTATCATTTATTAACTCTACATCTTTTGTCGTTAATATTATTATCGTGTGTATTACTATGATCGAGATTAAATAAACCATTGGGTGCATGACCATAAATTTATTATTCATGTAAACAGAATAACCATTATTCTCTAACTTAAATGAATAACCGTATTGCAATGAACATGATCTAATCATATTCATGCTCAACGTAGACACCTGATAACATTTATCTAGGTTCAACACTAATCCCGAAGGTAGAGGGAGCTTGCGATGGTGATCTTATCAACGTTGGAAACACTTCCAACACACATCGTCACCTCGCCCATAGCTAGTCTCCGTTCAGTCCGTAGCTTTTGCTTCAAGTCACTAATAATAGCAACTGAACCGGTATCCAATACCCAGGTACTACTAGGAGTACTAGTAAGGTACACATCAATAATACGTATATCAAACATACTTTGTTGAAGTTGCCAGCTTTCTTATCTACCATGTATTTGGGTAGTTCCGCTACCATGTGACGTTCCCCTTACAATAGAAGCACTTAGTCTCAAGGTTTGGGTTCAACCTTGGGTTCCTTCATTAGTGCGACAACTGGTTTGACATTCATGAAGTTTCCCTTCTTGCCCTTGCCCTTTTGAAACCATTGGTCTTGTTAAATCATCAACACTTGATGCTCCTTCTTGATTTCTACTTTTGCGGTCTTAAGCACCGCTAATAGCTCCGGGATCATCTCCATCCTTTGAGGGTCATAGTTCATCACGAAGTTCTAGTAGCTTGGTGATAGTGTCTAGAGAATTCCGTCAACCACTATCTTATCTGGAAGATTAACTCCCACTTGGTTCAAGTGATTTTAGCACCCAGACATTCTGAGCACATGCTCACTAGTTGAGCTATTCTCCTCCATCTTTTTGGCAAAAGAACTTGTCAGAGGTCTCATACCTCTCAACACGGGCATGAGCCTGAAATCCCAATTTCAGCTCTTAGAACATCTCATATGTTCTATGGCGTTCAAAACGTCATTGGAATCCCGATTCTAAGCCGTAAAGTATGGTGCACTAAACTATCAAGTAGTCATCAGGACGTGTCTGTCAGGTGTTCTCAACATCCACAGACAATGTTGTAGGGGTTGCACATCGAGCGGTGCATCAAAGACGTAAGCTTTCTGTGTAGCAGTGAGGACACTCCTCGGACTACGGACCCAGTCCGCATGATTGCTTACAATATCTTTCAACTTAGTCTTTCTCTAGGATCGTATTAAGCAGGGAGCTACGATGCAAGCTTTTGGTCTACAACATAATTTGCGAAGACAACTTAGACTATTGTTCATGAAAACTAAGTTCATCCAATGAACTCCCACTCAGATAGACATCTCTCTAGTCATCTAAGTGATACATGATCCGAATCGACTAAGCCGTGTCCGATCATCACGTGAGACGGACTAGTCATCAACGGTGAACATCTTTATATTGATCGTATCTTCTATATGACTCATGTTTGACCTTTCGGTCTTCCGTGTTCCGAGGCCATGTCTGTACATGCTAGGCTCGTCAAGTGAACCCTAAGTGTATCGCGTGTGTAAATCTGGCTTACACCCATTGTATGCGAACGTTAGAACCTATCACACCCGATCTTCACGTGGTGCTTCGGAACAACGAACCTTAGCAACGGTGCACAGTTAGGGGGTACACAATTCTTGAAATTTTAGTGAGAGATCATCTTATTTACTACCGTCGTTCTAAGCAAATAAGATGTAAAGCATGATAAACATCACATGCAATCAAATAGTGACATGATATGGCCAATATCATTTTGCTCCTTTTGATCTTCATCTTCGGGGCTCCATGATCATCATCGTCGCCGGCATGACACCATGATCTCCATCATCATGATCTCCATCATCGTGTCTCCATGAAGACGTCTCGCCAAACATTACTTCTACTACTATGGCTAACGGTTAGCAGCAAAGTAAAGTAATTACATGGCGTTTTCAGTGACACGCGGGTCATACAATAAAATAAGACAACTCCTATGGCTCCTGCCGGTTGTCATATTCATCGACATGCAAGTCGTGATTCATATTACAAGAACATGATCAATCTCATACATCACATATATATCATTCATCACATCCTTTTGGCCATATCACATCACACGACACATGCTGCAAGAACAAGTTAGACGTCCTCTAATTGTTGTTGCAAGTTTTTACGTGGCTGCTATAGTTTTCTAGCAAGAACGTTTCTTACCTACGCCAAAACCACAACGTGCTATGCCAATTTCTATTTACCCTTCATAAGGACCCTTTTCATCGAATCCGATCCGACTAAAGTGGGAGAGACAGACACCCGCTAGCCACCTTATGCAACTAGTGCATGTTAGTCGGTGGAACCTGTCTCACGTAAGAGTACGTGTAAGGTCGGTCCGGGCCGCTTCATCCCACGATGCCACCTAATCAAGATAAGACTAGTAACGGCAAGTAAATTGACAAATCCATGCCCACAACTACTTTGTGTTCTACTCGTGCAAGAAACTACGCATAGACCTAGCTCTGATACCACTGTTGGGGATCATAGAAGAAAATCCAAAAATTCCTACGCATCACCAAGATCTATCTATGGAGTAATCTAGCAACGAGGGAGAGGGGAGTGCATCTACATACCCTTGTAGATCGCGATGCGGAAGCGTTACAAGAACGCGGATGAAGGAGTCGTACTCGTAGCGATTTAGATCGCGGTTGATTCCGATCTAAGCGCCGAACAACGGCGCCTCCGCGTTCAACACACGTGCAGCCCGGTGACGTCTCCCATGCACTCCATCCAGCAGTAGCACGATGGCTTGGTGGTTGATGGGTGTGATCAATGATGGTAATAAGGACCGGAGTCTCATGATGTTCACTAGTGATGTCTCTCTCCCAAAAGACGATAAAACAGCTATGTGAGGTAAACAAATTACAGCTGGGCAATTGACAAGACCACGAACGCAAACCAATGCTGACTACATTGCAAGAAAGGTTGAGGTTCAAAGCATGGGCGGTACGCCAAAGTAAGTAGACCGAAATCCATCAATGCCTACTACTAATCATCCACCTTGAGATATCTATCCAGAACATCTCGCTAGTATTAAGTTGCGAGCCCCACCCATAGTGTAAACTCAAAGCAACAGACAACTGCATTAAAAGAACTTTGCGTAAAGTAAACAATCCTTGCACCCGCGGGCACAAGCACCGTTGTTTTCCCCCTTGTGGCAACAGCACATCCCCTAGACTCATGTTTCTGTCACTCAAGCTAGTCATCGAGGGGCATGAACCCACAATCAAGCATAACGTTCCCTCTTGGAGTCACTACCTACTACTCGGCCAAAGCAATAAATAACAACGGAGAACATGCAAGAATTACTTATGAACATAAATATAAAAGAGGTGAATCAAATATATTACTCAAGATCAATCTGAACATAATCTCATAATCCATCGGATCCCAGCAAACTCAACATAGCAACAGCATAAGGATTACATATGTGCCTCAATCATGTAGGGCAGCTCACGAGGACTAATTAGTGAAGCACAAGAACGGGAGGAGAACATCACATAGCTACTGGTCATGGACTCATGGTCCAAGGGAGACTACTCACGAGTCATCCGGGAGGCGTCCATGGTGGTGGAGAAGCTCCCGGTGGTGATCCTCCCCTCCGGCAGGGTGCCGGGAAGAGTTCTCCTGGTGCTCCCGATCTTGGAAGCGGCGGCGGCGGCGGAACAGAGATGGGATCGCGAAAAGAGTTTCTCCTCTGAGGGTTTCGGAGGACCCTCTAAATATATGCCAAAGGGGGGCACCGGACGGGCTTCGGGGGGCCCAGGCGCCCCCCCTGCGCGGCTAGGGGTGGGGGGCGCCGCCAGGGCGCCTGGAGCCCTGGTGGCCCCCCAGGCTGCCCTTCGGACGCAGTGTTGTTTCCGGAACGCTGATTTTTTATATAATTTTTCTGGATTTTTCTGGGCAGTTCTCGAAACGTGAAAACCTGAAATACAAAAACAGCCGAAAACAGAAACTGGCACTGGGGTGCACTGGATTAGTAAGTTAGTCCAAATATGATCAAAAGTGTATGGAAGTGTATGAATATCATAGCAATATCACCCAAAAGTGGCATGGAGCAAGCAGAAATTATAGATACGTTTTGGACGTATCAACATCCCCAAGCTTAATTCCTGCTCGTCCTCGAGTAGGTAAATGATAACAAGAATAATTTCTGTGGTGACATGCTATTAACCATATAGGACTTTTTATAGTCATATGACAAAAGCTTACTGAGACAATGAATCTATAGTAATTAAGTTGCCTCATGAGAAAATCACAAATGACTGAAAGTTTTACAACATGACATTGAAGCATCAAAAAGATTTGCAATGAACATGATGTGCAAATATGATAAAGTGATATCTAGCTTGCCCCCTTTAGTGAAGCAAAACATAAATGCAGGGGCACCTTCAAGGTTTAAGTGATGACTAGATACAATGATTTCAAAATAAACGATATCACAATCATGCAAAAGACAATGCTACTTTGGGACAATGCACATTACACTCAGAATGACAATCATGCTCTCAGTAGTTGGTGCTTTTAAAAGAAGATGGAGACTCAACATAAAAGTAAAAGAATGGTTATGTGCTAGAGCTTTTTATTTTGAAAACATAGAAGCAATTTTGTCAACGGTAGTAGTACTTCATATGTGTCATGCATAAGACATCCTATAAGTTGCAAGCCTCATGCATCGAATACCAATAGTGCTCGCACCTTGTCCTAATTAGCTTGGATTTCCATGGGTTATCATTGCATTACATATGTTTCAACCAAGTGTCACAAAGGGGTACCTCTATGCCACCTGTACAAAGGTCCAAGGAGATAAATCGCATTTGATTTCTCGTTTTTGATAGATCTCAACTTGAGGACATCCATACCGGGACAACATAGAAAATAGATGATGGACTCCTCTTAAATGCATAAGCATATTCTCATAAGAGATTGAGGATTAAGTCCAAGCTAAAACTTCCACCATGATGCATGGCTTTGGTTGGCGGCCCAATGTTCTTCTCTAACAATATGCATATTCATTCAACCCATGGTAAATCACCCTTACTTCAGACAAGACGAACATGCATAGCAACTCACATGATATTCAACAAAAGTGTGACAGTTGATGGCGTCCCCAGAAACATGGTTACCGCTCAGCAAGCAACTTATAAGAAATAAGATACATAGGCAACATATTCTTTACCACAATAGTTTTTAAGCTACTTTCCCATGAGCTATGTATTGCAAGGTTAGTCTGCTTAGTATAGGTGGAGGTTAGCAAAAGACTGGGAGCGACCAACTAAGAGAGCAATGCCGGTCATAATCATGCAGAGCGACAAAGCAATATTGAATCAGGCATGGCAGTTATATCGCTACTCAGAAATAAAAGATCATCAAGGCTTGACAGACTTTCTTTACAGTCTTAAATATGCGTGAGCATACGCCAAGTCAATCAAAATAAATTCTCGAAGGAAGATATTACTAAACCATACCACATCATAGGCAAACAAATCAAGTTGGTATTCCAATAACACATTGGGAATCCCCCAGCTATTTGAGACTAACCATAAGAAAACCTGAACTACTAAGCACCATTATGCACGTAGCATCTTTATCATAGGCATATTAACCAATGCAACGGAAGCAAACTCTCTTAATAAGGTGATCATGATAATTAAAGAGAGTTCAAGCAACCAACTAAACAAAAGCTCTTTGAAAAGATAAGCATGAATACTAAGGGCACAAGCACCGTTGTTTTCCCCCTTGTGGCAACAGCACATCCCCTAGACTCATGTTTCTGTCACTCAAGCTAGTCATCGAGGGGCATGAACCCACAATCGAGCATAACGTTCCCTCTTGGAGTCACTACGTATTACTTGGCCAAAGCAATAAATAACAACGGAGAACATGCAAGAATTACTTATGAACATAAATATAAAAGAGGTGAATCAAATATATTACTCAAGATCAATCTGAACATAATCTCATAATCCATCGGATCCCAGCAAACTCAACATAGCAACAGCATAAGGATTACATAGGTGCCTCGATCATGTAGGGCAGCTCACGAGGACTAATTAGTGAAGCACAAGAACGGGAGGAGAACATCACATAGCTACTGGTCATGGACTCAAGGTCCAAGGGAGACTACTCACGAGTCATCCGGGAGGCGTCCATGGTGGTGGAGAAGCTCCCGGTGGTGATCCTCCCCTCCGGCAGGGTGCCGGGAAGAGTTCTCCTGGTGCTCCCGATCTTGGAAGCGGCGGCGGCGGCGGAACAGAGATGGGATCGCGAAAAGAGTTCCTTCTCTGAGGGTTTCGGAGGACCCTCTAAATATATGCCAAAGGGGGGGCACCGGACGGGCTTCGGGGGGCCCAGGTGCCCCCCCGGCGCGGCCCAGGGGGGGCGCGCTGCCAGGGCGCCTAGAGCCCTGGTGCCCCCCCCCCCCAGGCTGCCCTTCGGACGCAGTGTTGTTTCCGGAACGCTGATTTTTTATATAATTTTTCTGGATTTTTCTGGGCAGTTCTCGAAACGTGAAAACCTGAAATACAAAAACAGCCGAAAACAGAAACTGGCACTGGGGTGCACTGGATTAGTAAGTTAGTCCAAATATGATCAAAAGTGTATGGAAGTGTATGAATATCATAGCAATATCACCCAAAAGTGGCATGGAGCAAGCAGAAATTATAGATACGTTTTGGACGTATCAACATCCCCAAGCTTAATTCCTGCTCGTCCTCGAGTAGGTAAATGATAACAAGAATAATTTATGTGGTGACATGCTATTAACCATATAGGACTTTTTATAGTCATATGACAAAAGCTTACTGAGACAATGAATCTATAGTAATTAAGTTGCCTCATGAGAAAATCACAAATGACTGAAAGTTTTACAATATGAAACTGAAAAATCAAAAAGATTTGCAATGAACATGATGTGCAAATATGATAAAGTAATATCTAGCTTGCCCCCTTTAGTGATGCAAAACATAAATGCAGGGGCACCTTCAAGGTTTAAGTGATGACTAGATACAATCATTTCAAAATAAACGATATCACAATCATGCAAAAGACAATACTACTTTGGGACAATGCACATTACACTCAGAATGACAATCATGCTCTCAGTAGTTGGTGCTTTAACATAAAAGTAAAAGAATGGTTATGTGCTAGAGTTTTTATTTTGAAAACATGGAAGCAATTTTGTCAACGGTAGTAGTACTTCATATGTGTCATGCATAAGACATCCTATAAGTTGCAGGCCTCATGCATCGAATACCAATAGTGCTCGCACCTTGTCCTAATTAGCTCGGATTTCCATGGGTTATCATTGCATTACATATGTTTCAACCAAGTGTCACAAAGGGGTACCTCTATGCCACCTGTACAAAGGTCCAAGGAGATAAATCGCATTTGATTTCTCGTTTTTGATAGATCTCAACTTGAGGACATCCATACCGGGACAACATAGAAAATAGATGACGGACTCCTCTTTAATGCGTAAGCATGTTCTCATAAGAGATTGAGGATCAACGTCCAAGCTAAAACTTCCACCATGATACATGGCTTTGGTTGGCGGCCCACTGTTCTTCTCTAACAATATGCATATTCATTCAACCCACGGCAAATCACCCTTACTTCAGACAAGACGAACATGCATAGCAACTCACATGATATTCAACAAAAGTGTGACAGTTGATGGCGTCCCCAGAAACATGGTTACCGCTCAGCAAGCAACTTATAAGAAATAAGATACATAGGCAACATATTCTTTACCACAATAGTTTTTAAGCTACTTTCCCACGAGCTATATATTGCAAAGTTAGTTTGCTTAGTACACGTGGAGGTTAGCAAAAGACTGGGAGCGACCAACTAAGAGAGCAATGACAGTCATAATCATGCAGAGCGACAAAGCAACATTGAATCATGCATGGTAGTTATATCGCTACTCAGAAATAAAAGATCATCAAGGCTTGACAGACTTTCTTTACAGTCTTAAATATGCATGAGCATACGCCAAGTCAATCAAAATAAATTCTCGAAGGAAGATATTACTAAACCATACCATATCATAGGCAAACAAATCAAGTTGGTACTCCAATAACACATTGGGAACCCCCCAGCTATTTGAGATTAACCATAAGAAAACCTGAACTACTAAGCACCATCATGCAAGTAGCATCTTTATCATAGACACATTAACCAATGCAACGGAAGCAAACTCTCTTAATAAGGTGAGCATGATAATTAAAGAGAGTTCAAGCAACCAACTAAACAAAAGCTCTTTGAAAAGATAAGCATGGATACTAAGAGCAGAGCATGATAGTAGCTATTAAAATACAAAGAACACACACAGCATAGATAGACATGAAAATTCTATGTTATGTTCTAGGTAGAGGTGGAGCGTGTTTCTCTCCCACATAAAGGAATGCTGAGTTCCGACTCGTTATGAAAAACTAAAAAGAAAACTAAAAGCAAGACGCTCCAAGCATAGCACATAACACATGAAGTGATAAAAATATAGCGGAACGAAAGACGAACTGATAATGTTGATGAAGAAGGGGATGCACGGGGGCATCCCCAAGCTTAGACGCTTGAGTCTCCTTGAATATTTCTTGGGGGTGCATGGGGGCATCCCCAAGCTTGAGCGCTTGACACTCCTGAATCTTTTTTATCATCTTCCCTCGCACACTTGAAAACTCCCTTCATACATAACTCATCATAATCTGATTAGCGAGGTTAGTACCCTTAATAAAATAATTATACCTTGCTGGAAATAAGGATATTCTTGAAGTTCTACTGTTTCTTAAGATTGCCAAAAGGTTTTTGCAAAGAAAAAGCAAGTTCTTGATTTGCAAAGTGAATGAAAGGCAAAACAGGACAGAATCTGTGAAAAACAGAACAGCAGGTAGTAATTGATCTGTTCGGGATACTTCTGCAACTCAAATCAAAAAACTCAGAACAGACGCACAAAATACAATTATATAGAGAACGCTGTCGAAAAATTTCAGACAAAAAAGATGATCTGGTGATTTTATACGAATTTTTTTATCCAAGGACAGAATCTGTTTCCTGGACAGCACCTCACAACTTTTGAACTTTCTAGCAATCAGAGGCTATACATGGCACAAATATGAAAAGAAAAGATACAATGATGATGCTACAGCAGTAAACAACATCAAGACACAACAAAAGCAAAAAATTTATTCATGTGGGCTGCCTCCCAAAAGCGCTTTCTTTTATGCCTTTGAGCTAGGCATAATGCATAGAGATCAAGTTGTATCAAGAGTAAAAGAATAGCTAGCCCGTACAACGGACTCAAAAGGTAACTTGATCTTCTTTCGAGGGAAGTGTTCCATCCCTTTCTTGAGAAGAAACTGAAATTTAATATTACCCTCTTTCATGTCAATGATAGCACCAACGGTGCGCAAAAAGGGACGTCCCAAAATAATTGGACATGAAGGATCACATTCAATATCCATAATAGTGAAATCCACGGGCACATAATTATCATTGACAACAATAAGAACATCGTAGATCCTCCCCAAAGGTTTCTTTATGGAAGAATCAACGAGACGAACACCAAAAGAACAAGAATCATAAGGTTTCAATTTAAGCATATCATATATTCTTTTGGGCATAACAGAGGTACTAGCACCAACATCACATAATGCATAACAAGAGAAGTGATTCAAATTAATTTTTATCATAGGATCCCAACCATCTTCTAGCTTTCTAGTTATGGAGGCTTCTACTCTAAGTTTCTCCTCCCTAGCTTTGATGAGAGCATTAGTGATATGCTCTGTGAAGGCAAGGTTAAGCGTGCTAGTGCGGGAGTCTCTAGACATCTTGTGAAGGAAATCAATAACTTTGGTAAGAGTGCAATTATCAAAATCAAGGTCACGAGCATCAAGTAAAGTGGTAGTGGTGTCCTTAAGGTTCACTTGTTTGGTAGCTTCTATAGTCATAGCATCACCATTAATAGGTCCATTGGGACCAGGAGTACATTGGGTGCTAAGAGTTTGAACATTCTCAACAACTTGGATAGTAGCAACAGTGTGGTGGGTAGGAAGGCTCTTAATTCTATCTTCTTCCTCCCTTTCTCTAGCCCATCTTTCTTTAAGTTTAGCCATCATCCTAATGTTTTCATTAATTTGCACTTGAATAGCATTTATAGGAGTGACTTCCCTCTCCTCAAGAGGAGAAGTTTTAATTTTTAGCAATTTTACCTCATTGGCTAAGTGGTCTACCTTAAAAGAAAGATCATCTAGTTTATGTAGCTTTTCTTCTACACTCTTATTAAAGGCTTTTTGGGTAGTGATGAAATCTTTAAGCATGATCTCTAGTTCAGTATTGGAGTTCTTGGTACTAGGATAAGCATTATTGATCCCATAAGAGTTAGAGGGGAACGGTCTAGGATTGTTACCAAAGTTACTCCTATAAGCATTGTTGTTAAAATTGTTTCTAGAGATAAAGTTCACATCTACTTGTTCTTGAGCAATAAAAGAATTTCAAGGAACATCATGAGGATCAACAGTAGATTGTTTCGAAAGTAGAGACATGATCAAGTCAACTTTTTCATTTAAGGAGGAAATCTCCTCGACAGAGTTTACCTTCCTACCTATTGGAGCGCGTTCGGTGTGCCATTGGGAATAGTTGGTCATCATCTCATCGAGAAGCTTTGTGGCAGCACCAAGTGTAGTTGACATAAAAGTTCCTCCCGCGGCCGAATCTAACAAGTTCCGCGAGGTAAAGTTCAAGCCTGCATAAAAAGTTTGGATAACCATCCAAGTAGTCAAACCATGAGTAGGGCAGTTCTTGATAAGAGATTTCATACGTTCCCAAGCTTGGGCAACGTGTTCATTATCCAATTGTTTAAAATTCATTATGTTACTTCTAAGTTGGATAATTTTAGCAGGTGGATAATATTTTCCAATAAAAGCATCTTTGCACTTCTCCCACGAATCTATGCTATTTCTAGGCAAAGACTGAAACCAAATTTTAGCTCCTCCTCTCAAGGAGAAAGGAAAAAGCTTAAGCTTAACAATATTACCATCTATTTCGTGGTACTTTCGCATATCACAAAGTTCAACAAAGTTGTTCAAGTGTAAAGCAGCATCATCTCCAGCACCGGAGAATTGTTCTCTCATGACTAAGTTCAGTAAAGCAGGTTTAATTTCATATGAAGGTGCTGAAGTGGCAGGTGTAGTGATAGGTGTGCTGATAAAGTCATCGTTGTTGTGACTAGTGAAGTCACACAACTTGGTGTCCTCGGTGGAACCCATAGTAGCAAGCAAGCAAGATAACTATTTTTGTGATTTTCGATAAAAGGTACTGAAAGCAAAAACTGAAAGGTAAACTAACAAGACTAAAAACAAAGGTAAAAGATAGCATGCAACTCCCCTATCCTGAAGAGTGGAGTCCCCGGCAACGGCGCCAAAAAATACTCCTTGATGGGCCCCGAACCCCTCGTTGGTTACCCCAAGTGGAAGGTGTAAGATGCAGTAAGTAGAAGTGTTTTCCCTTAGCAAAGATGCCAAGGATCGAATCCCCAGAGACTCCTAGGTTCAACAAGTAGGTGTCAACTGCTGACGGCGCAATTAGCAATCAATGTGGACCTGCACACAGATACAAATAACTTTGCTCCCAACGAGTACAGAGAGGTTGTCAATCCCTCCGGCCTTGTAGTTCACAAAGGGTTAAAAGCAATGATAGTAGTGATAGATAGTGTTTTGCAATAGTAAATAATAACGAAAAGTAAATAGCGGGTGCGATCAATGATGGTAATAAGGACCGGAGTCTCATGATGTTCACTAGTGATGTCTCTCTCCCAAAAGACGATAAAACAGCTATGTGAGGTAAACAAATTACAGCTGGGCAATTGACAGGACCACGAACGCAAACCAATGCTGACTACATTGCAAGAAAGGTTGAGGTTCAAAGCATGGGTGGTACGCCAAAGTAAGTAGACCGAAATCCATCAATGCCTACTACTAATCATCCACCTTGAGATATCTATCTAGAACATCTCGCTGGTATTAAGTTGCGAGCCCCACCCATAGTGTAAACTCAAAGCAACAGACAACTGCATTAAAAGAACTTTGCGTAAAGTAAACAATCCTTGCACTCGCGGGCACAAGCACCGTTGTTTTTCCCCTTGTGGCAACAGCACATCCCCTAGACTCATGTTTCTGTCACTCAAGCTAGTCATCGAGGGGCATGAACCCACAATCAAGCATAACGTTCCCTCTTGGAGTCACTACCTACTACTCGGCCAAAGCAATAAATAACAACGGAGAACATGCAAGAATTACTTATGAACATAAATATAAAAGAGGTGAATCAAATATATTACTCAAGATCAATCTGAACATAATCTCATAATCCATCGGATCCCAGCAAACTCAACATAGCAACAACATAAGGATTACATAGGTGCCTCGATCATGTAGGGCAGCTCACGAGGACTAATTAGTGAAGCACAAGAACGGGAGGAGAACATCACATAGCTACTGGTCATGGACTCATGGTCCAAGGGAGACTACTCACGAGTCATCCGGGAGGCGTCCATGGTGGTGGAGAAGCTCCCGGTGGTGATCCTCCCCTCCGGCAGGGTGCCG
>LR738713.1:686168267-686252131 GCA_902687465.1 Secale cereale
CCCCCCCCCCCCCCGGCGCGGCCCAGGGGGGGCGCGCCACCAGGGCGCCTGGAGCCCTGGTGCCCCCCTCCCCCCAGGCTGCCCTTCAGACGCAGTGTTGTTTCCGGAACGCTGATTTTTTATATAATTTTTCTGGATTTTTCTGGGCAGTTCTCGAAACGTGAAAACCTGAAATACAAAAACAGCCGAAAACAGAAACTGGCACTGGGGTGCACTGGATTAGTAAGTTAGTCCAAATATGATCAAAAGTGTATGGAAGTGTATGAATATCATAGCAATATCACCCAAAAGTGGCATGGAGCAAGCAAAAATTATAGATACATTTTGGACGTATCAGTGGTGGTGGAGGAGCGCGGGACTCGAACAGGGCTTCGCCAAGCACTACGAGAGACGAGGAGGGAGAGAGGTAGGGCTGCGCCAAGCGAGAGAGGTCAAACCGTGTTATGGGCAGCCCCAAACCTCACATATATATAGGGGGAAGGGAGGGGCTGCGCCCCCTTTAGGGTTTCCCACCCCTAGGGTGCGGCCACCCCAGATCCCATCTAAGGGTGGCGGCCAGAGGGGCAGAGGGATAGGGGGGCGCACCAGATTGGGCCCTAGGGCCCATCTGCCCTAGGGTTTGCCCCCTTCCCCTCTATGATGCGCCTTGGGCCCTGGTGGGGGCGCGCACCAGCCCACCTGGGGCTGGTCCCCTCCCACACTTGGCCCACGCAGCCCTCTGGGCCGGTGGCCCCACCCGGTGGACCCCCGGGACCCTCCCAGTGGTCCCGGTACGCTACCGATAGCGCCCGAAACCTGTCCGGTGACCAAAACGAGACTTTCCATATATGAATCTTTACCTCTGGACCATTCCGGAACTCCTCGTGACGTCCGGGATCTCATCCGGGACTCCGAACAACATTCGGTAACTGCGTACATACTTTCCCTATAACCCTAGCGTCATCAAACCTTAAGTGTGTAGACCCTACGGGCTCGAGAGTCATGTAGACATGGCCGAGACAACTCTCCGGTCAATAACTAACAGCGGGATCTGGATACCCATGTTGGCTCCCACATGCTCCACGATGATCTCATCGGATGAACCACGATGTCAAGGATTCAATCAATCCTGTATACGATTCCCTTTGTCTATCGGTATAGCACTTGCCCGAGATTCGATCGTCGGTATACCGATACGTTGCTCAATCTCGTTACGGCAAGTCTCTTTACTCGTTCCGTAACACATCATCACGTGATCAACTCCTTGATCACATTGTGCACATTATGATGATGTCCTACCGAGTGGGCCCAGAGGTACCTCTCCGTCATACGGAGTGACAAATCCCAGTCTCGATTCGTGCCAACCCAACAGACACTTTCGGATATACCTGTAGTGCACCTTTATAGCCACCCAGTTACGTTGTGACGTTTGGTACACCCAAAGCATTCCTACGGTATCCGGGAGTTGCACAATCTCATGGTCTAAGGAAAAGATACTTGACATATAGAAAAGCTTTAGCATACAAACTACACGATCTGTGCTAGGCTTAGGATTGGTTCTTGTCCATCACATCATTCTCCTAATGATGTGATCCCGTTATTAACGACATCCAATGTCCATGGTCAGGAAACCGTGACCATCTGTTGATCAACGAGCTAGTCAACTAGAAGCTTACTAGGGACATGGTGTTTGTCTATGTATCCACACATGTATCTGAGTTTCCTATCAATATAATTCTAGCATGGATAATAAACAATTATCATGAACAAGGAAATATAATAATAATTAATTTATTATTGCCTCTAGGGCATATTTCCAACACCTACTGCCTAGCATGGCGCGTTTTATTGGAACTCTCTTTAGCTTGTTCGATTGGTTCAATGTACGTAGCACGACGCCTTTTGTCGGAGCTCTCTTTAGCTTCTTCTTATGCACAAAGTTCCTAAAAAAGACTCCTTGCATGTAGCGTGCTAGTTGTGTGGTATTTGTTCTACTAAAACAAGAGACTACACAAAACAAGCAACCAATATAAGCTCGCAAGATCTTACGAAATATTAGGAGTCCTCTATTTTAAGTATGTTTAGCTCCCTCTTGACAGAAAAGGGGCTCATTCCATTGTTTGTTAGCATTCCCGGCCTAATTCCTTTCTGCAAGACCCATAAACCTATGTGGCTATAGTGTGCACATTGACATTGACATGTACCCGAGTGGTTTCAAATCGTGTCTCTACCTTCTCAGAGTCTGTTTGGATCATACGGATAATGGCATGGCATAGCAGCTACTCATGGGGGTGGTGTGGGTGGCTCCCGGGAGCACATGCCCCCGCGTGAACAGTAACAAAAAAAGTAAATGCTTTCAAAAAAGTCTGAATTCTTTTGTACGTAGATGCTCATGTTAGTGTCGCAAGCATACTTGACAATTTTCATGTGAAACGGAGCAGCAGTGTTTTGTCGGTGAAATAAATAAATTTGGGGTGACATTTGGGGTAACATTTGGTGTTCAATTTGTTCTCTTTTTTTTTGCACAGACCAAAATGCTTAACCTTTTTGCCTAAAAATATGTAGATAGCATTTGGAAGTGAATATGAACCCATAGAATTTTTGGTATGATTTTTTTTTTTTGATATTTCAAAAATAACGTCTGCACGTATGAGTACGTGCACCTGGGAGCCAAATTGGATTTCCTCTAGCTATTCGTGAATACAAAGTTACAAACACATATTACCCATAAAAAGTACTTTATGTGGAAAACATAATGTAGCTAGTGTCGCGAGGCGAGTGCTTTTTTTCTTTTTGAAAGGAAGAAAGGAAAAACGCTGAAGCAATGGCAACCCAGCTAAAACGGGCAAGAGAACTGGTTCATCCAGTGGGCTCACTGCCCTTTATATACCGGCGCGCTGGTTCACACTTCACACACCACCTTCTTCCTCCACACACTTTTCCGCGCGCGCACACCACCTTCAACGCGCCGGCTCAGGGCGTCGACCATGGATTGCGAGGCGCCGCACCAGCTGCTGCTGAACGGCGTCCGCCTCGACCTCTGCCTCGACACGATGACGCACCACCACGGTACCTGGCGCCCGGCGTACCCTGCTCCCGCGGACGGCCAGCAGCAGCACCATGGCAAGGAGGCCTTCTCCTGCAACTACTGCCAACGCAAGTTCTTGAGCTCGCAGGCGCTCGGCGGCCACCAGAACGCGCACAAGCTCGAGCGCACCCTTGTCAAGCGTAGCCGCGACGCCGAGACAGGCATCCACGCCGCCGCCGCCGCCACGCCGGTCGCCCACAGCTGGCTCCACGCCGGCGGTGATCTTTGGGCTTACTCTGCTTCACCCGTGGCGAGCATGAGCATGGGCGGCTGGGCTGGCTCTCGCGCCATCACGACGCCCGGCGGGGAAGCCACGGCGGAGATGGACTTGTCGCTCAAGCTCTGCCTCTAAGAACCACGACGGCCGGCGGGCATGCCACGACGGAGTGCATTCCAGCGGCAGTACGTGCATGCGCCTAGCGTGCCAACAAGTACTGGTGGTGTTCTCAATTATTGCAAGCACCTGGCGATTAGTTAATTATTGGTGCATTGGGTTGTTTCAGCTCATCGACCTATTAAACCCTTTAACGGTGGCGTAAATGGCGCTTTCTGGTGCATGCCACGTCGATCGCGTCGGTTGGGCAGGATCGCAGGAGGGCCTCCTCCTTGCCATTTTGAGTGGGCCACATACTGCAAGTTGATTGGGAAAACTGGAAGGACCGGCCACATCCAAGCCTCGTTGCTCTATTTCCTCCTCTAGGTTTCCATATAGCCCCGCCGCCGCGCCGATGCGCCTCTGCTGCCCTTCTCCCTCACCACCTCCGGCTCGAGCACAGCCCGACCTCACTGGCCCAAGCAGGGGTGGCGCGCCTCGTCCTCGCCTTCCTCCAGCGCGGAGAGAGATGTCGACGGCTGGATTTGGCTAAGTGGACAGCGAGGAGGACGACTTCACCCCGCAGCCTATGCCAACTAGCCACTTCTCTCGGGCATCGCCATGTTCCTCAAGCGTCGTCGACATCGCCTCCGAGGTCACCGTCTAGGTCGGCGGCCGCTTCTGGGGCGCCGACGACGATGGGCGCGGCTGCCGCTTGCGCTTCCTTGGCCTCACCAGGACAACTACCTTGGTCCTAGCCAGGTCTGCAAAATCTGAAGCCCAGGTTGTGCTCTTCGATCCCGGAACTGTCGTCGAGATGGATGACGAGGGGTGCTGGTTGGAGGACCCAGAGCCCTGCCATTTGCTCTGCCTCGCGGTGCCCCTGCCTCCCTGAGATGACCAAATTAGTGAGTTAGTTGCAATTAGCACACAACAACTATACAGTTGTTTATATCATCAGATGTTGTATGTAGTTAAGTACGCTTATCATTTTGATCCGGTGCTTGCTTCCTAGCTCATGTGTGTCAGTTTTTCAATTAGTCGCTACTCCTTCTGCATTACCCCTCAACCAACAAGCAAAAGTAAATAAAATCGATGGTTTATGCTCACTCCTTGTCTCCATATACACTTTTAGTTAGTTGTTACTTCTCTGGTTTTATATTGAGTTTCGGAATTTGGTATTGATGATAGTTTTGCTGATGTAGAGAATTTCAGTATGGCAGCTTCCACCTTCCAGTTTCATTTACGGAGGGGAGGGTGTTTCCGTTTAACTTGAGATGTTTAAATTATTCGTGGCCAGGTTGGAACTTTTGCTGGAACCTTAGAGGCAGTGTTTCAATTTCAGAAAGCATGAAAAATTAATGTATAAATTATGATTTTCCCTATTAACCAACTGCAGATTTTCTATATTGTGGTTTATCGTTGGATAACTTGAATGCAAGCTGAAACCCATCAATTGAAATGTGTATGTTTTGTTGTCAAGAAGACAAGAACCTCTCACCACACTCTTAGCGTTACTGAGTACATGATGTAAAAATAGTGCCCATTGTTGTGTGTACTTCACCTGTGAGTTCTACTACAACTTATTTTTTTAAGTACATGTATCTGAAATGAATTATAAGTATATAACTGCAATGTTTGTTATTTCTTTATCTTGGGCCTGTACAATGGGCCTGGTGCTAGATAGGCTTTTGGGTTCTCCCTTGTAACCGACCCGATCTACAAGGGTAATTCGTCGTAGAATAATTCAGAATCCTCTAGGAGGATCTCCTCTGTCCCGTTTGTTTTTCTCATTTTCTGCGGTGCTCTTGATGGATGAGCAATTATTTTTAAGATAGAGTTGCTCTCTTTTTGCTACCCCTGCTGTGATGCACTACTTGCTTATGACCATCAACATAATCATGTTAACAAATGTCTTGTGCATTTCCAGTCACATTATCAGTATTTGATTACATACATGATTATACTTGAAATGGCAGAAGTTTCTGAGCTGCAACTCTCATTTTATTTACTCCTATATCGTACTGGATCGATTCTAATTTGTCAGTCTTCTTCACATACGGCTAGATGTTACAGAATCTCTGTACTGGAGTGTTATTCAGATTTTTTACATTGTCCAAAGTTGCCTTACTTCCACGCATTGGTCTCCCGTGAATACTCTTATTATGTACACCAAGTGGGGAGACCTTAGAATGGTGAATAGTTTGGGTAACTCTTGATACTGTTTATTACGACAAGGACACAATTCTATTTTTACAAATCACTACTCTGGAGACTCTAACTAACACACTCACTGTTAAGAACGGCAAAAGGTGAGAACAGATTGATACAATACACCAAGTCTACAATAACTTGAACTAAAATCACTTCTCCTGTGACAGAACCTGTAAAACTGTAGCCTTATTTTACTAGGATCAAGGGGAAACTATGGATTATGGTTGCACAACTGAAAGCAGAACACAGACTACAGTTTGTGCAGGTTTTTGTTTAACTCGCAAGCGGCAATTTATACCCAGTGAATTGCCAAAAGAATCGTCTTTGTATCTCAATTTTTGTCCGACTGATTTATTGGCCAAGTAACTACTGGATAAGAACTTGAGTACTCCATAAAGGGAAAAAACATTCCTTTATATGAAATAGTGTGCCATTCCTATTCGTGAGCCGCTGACTACTCGATCATATTTTGTGGGAGTTGTTCATCCCTGATTAAACTTGTACTGATTTTTGCAGGCGATTAAAATACTCAATGACGATATGACCTGTGATTGGTGGACCTCATACGGAATAGGGTAAGACTCTTTCATTCTTGACTTCAGCTCTGTGTAGTTTTCAGAATGCTTTGACTTTACCATGATTGTTGTTGCATGATATGGTTCTCTGCTAGGCAGCTATCAGATATTTCAACGGGAAGAATAATTTAACAAAAAGTTATTTGTCAAAGTATGTTGCACAACCAATCAAATAATTACATATTAGACATTATATAACCTTTAGCTTATTCCCCTTTCTCTAGGCTCTGTATGCTTAATATCATTTTTGTTGTTTCAGAATTACCTACTACAATGTAATCGTGTTAGGATTTTTTTTCATCTGGGATGTGCACTGTGTTGTATTTAATTTAATTTGTTTTATCCTTTTTTATGATGACACCCCTAAATTACTTTTACGTCAGATAATTGTGCTTATAACATAATTTCACAAGGTCACTGTAGTTTCCAGTGTTGCCTTTTTCACATATTCTCTCACATCTTACAAATTTACTCGACATATTCATATATGAAGTGCTCTTAAAGCTGCAGGGGTTTGTGATATATTCGACTACTGTGGTACAGTTTTGTTATGCAGTTTCGTGATGCACTCTCCTCAATCCTTTGTTTTGGTGTTTGTAGGAGGAGCTGATGAAGGTGCAATTAGAAGCAACACCAAAATCAGAGCAGCTCAGAGAGGTAATTTTCATTATTTTGTTTTAGCTGCTGTCATAGGAGTATGTTAGTAAGGCAACATGACAGATTTAGACTAGATTAGCTTTTTCCTATTTGCTCTGCACTCTTAGTACTCTCAAGGGATTTGGCTTACTTTATGGTCATTGATTCACAAGGTTCTCATTTGTACATGCATGTGTGGCAAAAAGAAAAAAATAGCCGAAGGGGCGCCTCTCACCTGCAACCACCCAACTTCCTCTTAAGCGGCGCCACCCGGTGGCGCCCCAACCGCTAGTACAATATCAATATATACCAGAACAATGCCCGCCCGTCGAAACGGGATATGAATATTCTAATACTTGTAATTTACTTATCAATAATAATACGATTGTGTAAATAAATGTTCAAATCTTAGAACATAGTGGACAGGGATCAAGCCCTAATAAATTGACACCATTACAGAAGAAATCTTATCCAGCTCCATCTACCGCCAGTATGCCTACAAGGGGTTTGCTCACTCATGATTATGATCATCATGAAATTGTTGATGGAGAAGGATTGGTGATGACCACAACGATGAATCCCTTTCTCCGGAGCCACGAACGGACTCCGGATCAGTGCTTCAAACGAAAAGCAGGAGGTGCAAGTAGCTTCGTGTATCGTAAAACATGATGAAACTTTATCTCCTATTAGTTTTTCATGGAGATGGAACTTATAGCACTATATTTGGGCCAGGAGGAGGTCCAGGGCCCCCACAAGCAACCATGTCGCGTCATGGGGGGTGGGCGCGCCCCCCAGGCTAATGGGCCCATGGTGGCCTCCCTCTCATACTTCTTTGCTCCAGTATTTCTTATTTATTCCATTAAAAACTCTGTAAAATTTCGTCCAATTCCGAAAACTTTTTATTTCAGCATAGAAATAACACCAAGGTAGTTCTGGTGAAAACAACGTCAGATCCGGTTAATTTCATTCAAATCATGCACATTATAGGCAAAAACAAGAGCAAGTGTGTTTGGAAAAGTAGATATGTTGCAGACGTATCAAACTCCTCCTGAAGTTGTTTCGATAGTTCCTAACCAGTTTCGGCCTAATTTCTTTCAATAAGACACCTTGACCTCTATGGAGCCAGAGCTTAATTGGCCTGGCGTGGCCACAGTATGCACATTGCATAAGCGAGCAAGTGATTACAAAACAATAAATTGATTGCTAAAAATCTATCTAGTGTACATATGAGCTGGCATTTTGTGTGTATCATGACATCTATATTCCACCTCTCTTACTTCCACTCGACGATATGCATGTTTCCTTACCTTACATGTGTATGTTCCTAGAACTTTTGGCCTAATTGTTTTTTTCCCTTGTCTAAGGTAAATTGTGAAGCCAGAGCTTGTCCAATAGGGCTTTCATATGCATTGCGCCTTCAGTTGGAACTCTCATTAGCTTCTTCTTCAACAGAGTTCCTAAAAAGAACCCGTGTACGCACTACATGGCGTCTTTGTTGGAACTCTCTTTAGCTTCTTCTGTACATATGGTTCCTAAAAGAAAAGGCCCCTTTTATGCAGCATTCTAGTTTTGTGGTGTGTTTGTATCTACAAACTGGAGCCGAAAGAAAATCGGAACCACACTTTATTCAAGCTTGGCCAAACAGGGCCTCAAGGTCCATTAGGGTTTTTCTATCTGAACCATATTTAGCTCGCTATTGAGGTTCTTTCAATGGTTTATTTCAAGTGTCGGCCAAGGAATATTATGTAGTGCGTAGCATGGCGCCTTCTGTTGTAACTCTCTTTAGCTTCTTCTTAGACACATGGTTTCTAAGAAAAGAACTCATGTACCTACTGTTGGGGATCGTTGCAGAAAATCAATTTTTTTCCTACGCATCACCAAGATCTATCTATGGAGTAATCTAGCAACGATGGAGAGGGGAGTGCATCTACATACCCTTGTAGATCGCGATGCGGAAGCGTTACAAGAATGCGGATGAAGGAGTCGTACTCGTAGCGATTCAGATCGCGGTTGATTCCGATCTAAGCGCCGAACAACGGCGCCTCCGCGTTCAACACACGTGCAGCCCGGTGACGCCTCCCATGCCTTGATCCAGCAAGGAGAGAGGGAGAGATTGGAGAAGACTCCATCCAGCAGCAGCACGACGGCGTGGTGGTGGTGGAGGAGCGCGGGACTCCAGCAGGGCTTCGCCAAGCACTACGAGAGACGAGGAGGGAGAGAGGTAGGGCTCCGCCAAGCGAGAGAGGTCAAACTGTGTTATGGGCAGCCCCAAACCTCACATGTATATAGGGGGAAGGGAGGGGCTGCGCCCCCTTTAGGGTTTCCCACCCCTAGGGGTGCGGCCACCCCAGATCCCATCTAAGGGTGGCGGCCACAGGGGGAGAGGGAGAGGGGGGTGCACCAGATTGGGCCCTAGGGCCCATCTGCCCTAGGGTTTGCCCCCTTCCCCTCTATGATGCGCCTTGGGCCTTGGTGGGGGGCGCACCAGCCCACCTGGGGCTGGTCCCCTCCCAAACTTGGCCCACGCAACCCTCTGGGGCCGGTGGCCCCACCCGGTGGACCCTGGGACCCTCCCGGTGGTCCCGGTACGCTACCGATAGCGCCCGAAACCTTTTCGGTGACCAAAACGGGACTTCCCTTATATGAATCTTTACCTCCGGACCATTCCGGAACTCCTCGTGACGTCCGGGATCTCATCCGGGACTCCGAACAACATTCGGTAACCGCGTACATACTTTCCCTATAACCCTAGCGTCATCGAACCTTAAGTGTGTAGACCCTACGGGCTCGAGAGTCATGTAGACATGGCCGAGACAACTCTCCGGTCAATAACCAACAGCAGGATCTGGATACCCATGTTGGCTCCCACATGCTCCACGATGATCTCATCGGATGAACCACGATGTCAAGGATTCAATCAATCTCGTATACGATTCCCTTTGTCTATCGGTATAGCACTTGCCCGAGATTCGATCGTCAGTATACCGATACCTTGCTCAATCTCGTTACGGCAAGTCTCTTTACTCGTTCCATAACACATCATCCCGTGATCAACTCCTTGATCACATTGTGCATATTATGATGATGTCCTACCGAGTGGGCCCAGAGATACCTCTCCGTCATACGGAGTGACAAATCCCTGTCTCGATTCGTGCCAACCCAACAGACACTTTCGGAGATACCTGTAGTGCACCTTTATAGCCACCCAGTTACGTTGTGACGTTTGGTACACCCAAAGCATTCCTACGATATCCGGGAGTTGCACAATCTCATGGTCTAAGAAAAAGATACTTGACATATAGAAAAGCTTTAGCATACGAACTACACGATCTGTGCTAGGCTTAGGATTGGGTCTTGTCCATCACATCATTCTCCTAATGATGTGATCCCGTTATTAACGACATCCAATGTCCATGGTCAGGAAACCGTGACCATCTGTTGATCAACGAGCTAGTCAACTAGAGGCTTACTAGGGACATGGTGTTTGTCTATGTATCCACACATGTATCTGAGTTTCTATCAATACAATTCTAGCATGGCTAATAAACAATTATCATGAACAAGGAAATATAATAATAACCAATTTATTATTGCCTCTAGGGAATATTTCCAACAGTCTCCCACTTGCACTAGAGTCAATAATCTAGTTCACATCGCCATGAGATTAACACTCACAGGTCACATCGTGTGGGGACCCCGAGTCATAAGTCGTGATCACCGAATGCACGTGTACAGTGATCCCAGAGATCAATGCTCACTGAACACACAGAAGCTGAATAACAAGAGTCTTACATCCATTCATACCGTATTACACAAATAGGACCGTTAAGGTCAAGTCTTGAGTGTAACATCGCAGCGGAAATCTTCAATAACAACTTGGACCCATGTCATCTGCCTTAACCCTACAGGCATTCTGACTGGGAAGCGTCCTAGCTCGCATGCTCGTCACCAAGAAATCTTCATCATAACTTGTTCTCTCGTGCCTGGCCAATAAAATAACCAGTGGCAAGTCAATGAGTACTTTGAATGAACTCGCAAGCAACCCAAGTGTGATGACAGAATAATTATGCAAGGCTCTACTGCTAGATTGGCAGTTTTGCGGAAAGCTAGTTTTTCATATGCAAGTATGATCAACATATAACATGGACATGCATGTGTCTGCAACAAGTATCAGGAGGTTACAGACATCATTATCGAGAAAGAGTTGTAATCAACTCATGCTCAAGCTCATTGTGACTTTCTCACAATCACTTCAACAGATTCACGTGAACCATGTTGTTATCCAGAAACTCACACACACCAGGTTTCGCAAACATTGGACGTAGCCCAAGAGCGGTTACCCAACTGTGCTTGACCGTGGACACGGCTATTCGAATAGTTTTACACTCTGCAGAGGTTGCACACTTTACCCATTAGATCCGGGGAACTTCCGTGACATCCACGACCCGCGGTACCTCAAGTACCCGGGGTAAGCACCCGATCACTATCTTTCCCTAGTCGACACTAACATAGAGTCCACTCGATTGGTAACAGCCCCGTGCCAAACATTTCACATCTTAAAGATTGTGGAGCCTTGCTCCCATATTCATCACATACCACTGACACGGGGTACCAACGGTGTGTTCGGTGCCCTGTGAAAACAGTCATGGCCGCCTATCCAAGCACGACCCCGTCCCGAGAGTGACCTCATGTCACCCCCGTCACTAGTAATGCGGGCACCATGCTAGTATCGATCTAGGTAATCAATAATGCCCTTTCCCATATAAGGGTAGAGTGGTTGCGCATGTAAGGTTGGAATAACGGTCGCAACTTAAACCAATCCGTTTTTCAAAACAACACACACACTTTCCTCGGTACACCACTTCGTCATCAAGTGGTTACCCATCTCACCATCTCCCTCGGGCATAAATAGCACCCGACGGGGTTTTCGAAAAGTCTTTTGAAAGTATCCTGCCTCCGTCACCATGCATATACCCGTCCCATCTGCGTAGCCACTATTAAAGCAACCTAACTACTCCCACCCACATAACCCTCATAGGAAGGTAGGGTCATGTTTGATGCAAGTTTCAATAGTAAAGTAACAGAGGTAGCAACCAAAGTGGTTTCCACCTCAAGATTCCGATGCATGTGATAATAAGGTGCTATGAGACATGCATAAAAAGGTTTCTCGAACATGGTCAAAGGGCTGCTTGCCTTATTCTTCCGAGTCTTCAAACCTTCTGGTCCATCTCCGAGTATTCCGTTTATTTCGTCAACTAACGATGGAAGCAATCATAATAAGCAACATAATCAAAGCAAAAATAAAAGTGCTCAAAAAATAGGAGTTGGACTTTTCTAGGATACCTCTGGTCATATTAGAAATGACCAAGGTGGTTTCATAGGTATTGGATCAATGGGTGATTTGGAACATTCCAATATGATGGAACCAAGGGGTTTATGGATTTGAAAGGAGTGTACAGAAATATATTCTTGAATGATAAGCAAAGGCACCCATCAACAAGTCATGATTTTAGAAGCATCTGGGAGTTGGTTTCAATGGATTTGGAATTCAAATGAATTTCCTAAGATTTTGCAAAGCTGATAAATATGAAGAAATGGCTCAATATTTGGTGGGGTACATAAAGTGTTAATAAAAATGTTCCAAAACTAAGTTTGGATATGACAAGCATCTAGGAATTTGAATCACTGCATTTGGATCAAAATTGAGTTCTCTGTGATTTTCTAAAGTTCATCACAGAAAATGGAATATGGGCTTTTGATAAATATTTGTGTAGGAAAAGTCTCTGGAATACTGTGCATGTTCTTCCCCCACCTCCCGCTCGAATAGAGCAGAGGCAGGGGAGGCACGGCCGAGCGCTCGCCGGCGTGGCCCCGTCGGCTCGGGCCGTCTCCGGCGACGCCCCGGCCATCGGAGTGACCAGCGCGGAGAGGCGCATCCAACCACGGGTAGAACGCCTGTCGGGAAGGACCAGGGTGAGCAGGGGTTCAACCGCGGCGGAGGAGGGCTCCGGTCATCTTGAGCTTCGAGCATACGGGCCTCCTGGGGAGGTTTGGCGGAGGTGGGGAGCTCCCTGGAGGTCGAGCGGTGGCACTGGAGTGGCTAGGAGGAAGAGAGGGGCTCGTGGTTGCCCGAATTCGAGCGGCGGCCGGCGGCTCTGCTCCGGCCAGGGAGGAGGCCGTAGGGCACGGGGAGAGCAATGGGACGGCTTGGGAGGCATATGAGAGAAGGGAAAGGCCAAAGGAGCGACAAGGGGGCTTGGGGGCGGCCTATAAATAGGTGAGCGCCGGTCCACCGAAGATGCATGCGCCGGCGAGGCCGTTGTTGTCGTTGCAGGCCACGGGGGCACCAGTGGGCATGTCCAGGGCGTTCGTGGGACTGGTCCACGCCTAGAGGAAGAGAGAGGAGGAGCGGGGAGGCGCCAGAGGGGTCGCGCGTGCGAGCTTGCTCACTGGAGCCCGTGGTCGGCCGGTGCGCGTGCGAGCAGAGGTGAGAGAGGGGGAGAGAGGAGAGGGCCGACCGTCCAGCAGGTTGCGGGCGTCGAGGTAGCCTCGGGGGACACGAGGGGGGACGCCCTAGGTGGTCGGGGCCGGTGATTGGGGGCGGCTGCAGTGCTCCAGAGCACTGTAGCGCGCTCCAGAACATGCTTTTGGCTGCCATTGGCATTGCCTGGCGTCCAGGGCGTGGCCAACGGTGTCCAGAGGGTAGAGGGAGTAGTAAAGAAATGGCCTGTGGCCTTGGATGCTCTAGGGAGCCACTGGAATGAGGAGGGAGGTGAGAGAGAGGGAGTTTACTGCTGTCCAGCAGTATGAATTGGGGTTTTACCCCCTCCAATAATTGAGCTGAGGCCATAGAGAAGTTACTGGGGGTAGAAGATGATCATAGGAAGTTGTGGTAAGAATTTGAGGTAAAGGGAAAAAGTAAAAGGGGTCCAAACACTGGTTTTGGTAAATGGACAGAAGGTGTTTGATCGGGTTTTGGGGAGGCAAATGATCTCCACTTGACATGGGACTTAACAGGATCAAATGTCACATATAATTAGGCTCCTCTACCAAATTTGAACTCATTTGGGCAAAGTTGCCAATGTAACTTTGGTGAACCCTAGAAATCAATAGAAATGGTTTCACCATGTTTGAGTTAAGCAAATCATCCCCCCTTGATGCACCACTTGGTGTAGCATCGTAATTTGGGGTTATGATCATGCTCACAAAGTTTGAAGCTCCAGGTAAAAAGTCGGTAATGTAAAGTTGTTCAAATTTGAATTTGAACAGAAATGGTTTTGGGGCACTTAGACCAAGTTATGCTTCTCCAATACTTGTGACATTTGGCATAGATGCATAATTACATCATTTTAGCATGTTCACCAAGTTTGAGAGCATTTGGACAAGTTTGGCAATGTAAAGTTGCTCAAACTTCAAAATGGACAGAAATGGTTTGAGGGGATTAGAGGATGTTTACTTGATCTTCAAGGCATGAGGCTTTGCAAGATCATCAAATATGTCATATATGACATGATAGAATTTCCCTGGAATTTTTGGAGAATATTTCATTTGTAAATATTTTAAAAGCTTGAAATATCCAGAAAGGGTTTTGGAAGGATTTGCCCAATATTTTGAACATGACCATGTGCTGAAACTCTTATATATGGACAATATATGTCCTATGAGTCTCCCTGAATTTTGGCAAATATTTTTGAAATAATTAAATAATTTTTCCCTATTAAAGACCATTTCTGGCCTTAAGAAAAAGCTTTTAAATAAAATATAAAAATAACTTTTAAAATTATACTATTGTGGTTTCTGGGAGTCCTATACCTAATAGGATTCAAATAAACTTTTTGAAGGATTTTTCACACCCTAAATAAGGTACTTGTAGTGCAAACCTCAATTCAGGGGTTTTTGGAAAACTAATTTTAGAAAATACTATTTGGCCAAAATATTTTTATAAGAAAATTCTATACTGGTCTATACACATGGCATGATCATTGGGAAAAGTTTTGGATCAAGGAGATGAAGTATAAGATTTGGGGGTTTATTTGATTTTTAGAGCACTAGCAAACAGCAGACAAAAGTCAAATCAAGCAAAGTCAAAAACACACAAAAGTTTTTTGTAAATCCACATTTTTAACATGATAAATAGCTTAAGCAAAGTGACATGAAAATCAGGGTGTGACAGACCTACCCCCCTTACAAGAATCTCGTCCCCGAGATTCCCAGACTAGGCGTGGAAAGGAAGGCGGAGTCTTGGATACGGGGTAGTCTTCACTTCTTCTTGTTGGTTCTGCTTCCGAGTGGTGCTCCTTGGAATCCTGAAGTGCTTGATGGTATGGCTTCGCGTCCGTCGTTCTGCTTCGTCCAGAATGCGGATGGGCTTCTCACGGTAGGTCAAATCAGGCTGCAGATCAATGGCTTGGTGATCAACATCCTTGTAGAGATTAGGCTGGTCTGGAACTTGGAGACATTTCCGAAGTTGTGACACATGGAATACATTGTGCACACCGGATAGCTCGGGTGGTAGTTCCAACTGGTAAGCCACTTCTCCTCGTCGTGCAGTGATCTCAAAGGGTCCAATGAACCTTGGTGCGAGCTTCCCCTTGACGTGGAAACGCTTGGTTCCCTTCAGAGGAGTTACCCGCAGGTACACACGGTCCCCGACATGGAAACTCATGTCCCGACGGTGAGTGTCAGCATAGCTCTTTTGCCTTGACTTGGCTGCCTTCAAACGCTCTCTGACTAGTTGGACTTGCTCTTCTGCTGCGCGGAGAATATCCGGTCCAAAAACTAGCCCTTCTCCAGTCTCTGACCAGTTGAGGGGTGTGCGACATCTGCGTCCGTACAACACCTCAAATGGTGCCATCTGAAGGCTCGACTGGTAACTGTTGTTATAGGAGAACTCGGCAAAAAGGGAGACAATCCTCCCACTTGGCTCCATATGCCAAGACACAGGCTCGGAGCATGTCTTCGAGAATCTGATTGACTCATTCTGTCTGACCTCTGGTCTGTGGGTGGAAAGCCGTGCTGAAAGATAACTTGGTTCCCAAGACTTCTTGGAACTTCTTCCAGAACCTTGAGGTGAACTGGGTTCCTCGATCTGACACAATCTCCTTGGGAACGCCTTGAAGACTTACGATTCGGTCGATGTAGAGAGCTGCCAGCCGGTTGCCATCATAAGTGGTCTTGACAGGAATGGAATGGACCACCTAGGTCAAATGATCGACTATGACCCAAATAGAGTCATGTCCTCTATCCGACCTTGGTAATCCAGTGATGAAGTCCATTCCGACTTCATCCCACTTCCACTCAGGAACTTTGAGTGGTTGAAGCAATCCAGCAGGTCACTGATATTCAGCCTTGACTCTTTGGCACACATCACACTTTGCAACATAGGTTGCAATCCCTCTCTTCATCCTGTGCCACCAGAATCGTGCCTTCAAGTCTTGATACATCTTGGTGTGAGCGTTCCTTCGACATGGAAATGCTCGGTTCCTTTGAGAGGGGTGGTTTGCAGATACGCCCGGTCTTTGACGCGGAAGTTTACTTCTTGATGACGGTGGTCGGTGTAGATCTTCCTTCTTGACAGGGCGGTCTTCAAATGTCTTCTATCCAGCTGTCTGACTCTTCTGTGTCTTCGGGCAGACAAGTAGGCCATCAAATAATGATGTTACCCAACTTGTCCAAATATTCTATGAGGTCTAAGGGGGTACGCAAGGTAAGCTGGGGTATTGGTGGTGGTCTCCGCTGAGTAATTGCAGAGGCCTTCCTGACTTAGAGTGAAGGCCCGTGGTCAGAATCTGACCAGGTTGTGGCTTGGTGGGGCTTAAGGGTTTCAAGGATTCTAGTGAGTGAGTGAACTTTTATCATCTTATCCTTAAGCACGGTTTCTGAGATGCCAATAGCTCTATCTAGTACTCCGAACGAAAAAGCATAGACCAGCTTCAATCACCACTCATGCCATACATATCCTCATGACTCTCAAGAGAAGGTCTAACAAAATTATACTGTCTACGATCCCCAAATCCATATGTATGTCTACCCCTAAAATCCATGGGTAGGTCACACATGCAGCTAAACTTGAATTAAACTCCATAATCCAAGCACTCAACCTATTCTTGCAAAGCTCACAATGTTGCATCTCTATTCTAAGGAAACACGTCATATGCCACCCCAAGATTTTGTTTCCTTCCTATAAATCAACTCCAATAGCCCGGTCATTTCCATCAATCACCACATAATCTAACAATTCTACAAATCCGATGTCTGCGGTGTTTCACAAGATCTCAAGTCCCTATAATACCCAAATACTCGGAAGGACTATGCATTACGATAGTAAGTCCACCAAATTCTCATCATCCGGGTCAAGTGAACTCCAAGATCATGATTATATAGATCCCTAGATCAACTCCGACAAATAATCCAATCTCCTAGGTTATTGTCCACCGAGAAGCATGATATCATAATCAGGATCATAGGCCTAAATCCGATTCTACTCCGAACCATGCAGACATATCCAGCATTGTACCAACCAGAATCACCTACATAAATCCAAATCTTATGCCCAACGGGTACTCCTACATGTTTCCCCAAAGTCATGATCCCACCAATATGAAATCTCACAATCCACCAAAGTCTCAGATAATTCCTCGAAGTCACTGATATAAAGCCACCAAGTCATCTGTCCAATATCCTCGAACTTGTCTATCTATGGCATCGTCAGTTCTCGTGCTATATTAGGATGAAAATGTGCTCGTTCACTGCGTCCACTAGCTCCTTTTCGAACCCAGTGTTGTGCAAGGTTATAAAGGCTTAACAGGTTCTCTAGTAATACTATAGGTTAGGCACATGGTTAAGGATTCATGCTGGAGTGTCTCGTGAAGTCTCAAAGGGTCTAGGAAGAGGGTTACTGGTCTGGAGGGTTAAACATAACTCTACGGGGTTACACTTGGCCACGGAGGTTGTAGCAGAAGTCTTCAGTGCCAGTTGGCTGCCGAGGTAGAATCCTTGGTGCATCTTGTCTTGCGGGTCTTCAGTTGGGGAGAGAGAGAATAGAGGGAAGAAGTAGCGTAGAGGAGGGAAATGCCTAAAGGGGGTTCTATAGTGCAGGTGCAACAAACAGGTGCAAAAAGGCCAAAACAAAAGAAACAAGGCAAGGAAGGTGATATAGCCATGCACTTGTTGCCTGGGGCAAAAGTGCGACTTATATCAAAACACAAACAAATAAAAGCAAACAACACACAATCATGGTTCTATTCGAACCATCATACGGACTCGACTACGCATAGGGGGGTACACGACTCATCCTACCCTAGGGGTTCTCGGACTCAGTGTCGTGACATGTGCCTCGTGCAGTCTTCTGAGCTTCCTCAGGTGTTGCTATGTCCCTTGTAGTTGCTTGATGAACGATCCAGGTTGAGCCTGAAGAATCTTCAACAACTTCTCGCCTGATGAGGTGAGGTGGTGAAGGTGCCTCCTTGTAGCTGGTGTTGACTTCGTCTTCTCTTGTCTCTTTAATCATGATGATCCCTTGTGCCTTCTGGGGCGTCGAGGGTACCAGGTAGGCAATCCATATGCAATGACAATAACAAGGCATAATAGAGGTCCAACATGTCGGTTTTGTTGATGAAAACATCGACACCAAGAGCGGGGGACGAAGAGAACCGTTTTCCTGCTCACTATAGTGAGGCGGACCAAATGGCAAGGTTCTCATCCACCGGTGGTTGTTGATACAACAACGGTAGTGACAGGATTACTCTATTAGCGATGCATATCATGATTTTGCATAACCTATTCCCTGGTCATCATAGGCCAATGTTGCATCTTCTTGGGGCACTGTCAAGGGTATCACCATCTTCTGGGTCTTCATGTCCTCATCCATCGGGGATGTAATTTCCGTTGGTATCGTCTTGTCGTGGTGTCACCAATCTTGCGTCCAGAAGAGGTGGGTGAGTGTTTGGCAAGGTGCACTCCACGAGGATTACAGAAAATCCAGTGGTCAGGGGCATAAGGGTTCTAGCGACCGAGGTTTTGAAGGGGAAGAGATCAAGTATAACCTAATTTTCGAAAAACTGAGAAGGGAAGAGAAGTATAGATAGTTTTGAAAACTAGTAATATTTTTGAAAATAGTTTTACCCTAACTATCGACCATGCTAACTAAGGCTTCCTACAGTCAGGACGGCTCTGATACCAGCTCTGTGGGGACCCCGACTCATAAGTCGTGATCACCGAATGCACGTGTACAGTGATCCCAGAGATCGATGCTCACTGAACACACAGAAGCTGAATAACAAGAGTCTTACATCCATTCATACCGTATTACACAAATAGGACCGTTAAGGTCAAGTCTTGAGTATAACATCGCAGCAGAAATCTTCAATAACAACTTGGACCCATGTCATCTGCCTTAACCCTACAGGCATTCTGACTGGGAAGCGTCCTAGCTCGCATGCTCGTCACCAAGAAATCTTCATCCTAACTTGTTCTCTCATGCCTGGCCAATAAAATAACCAGTGGCAAGCCAATGAGTACTTTGAATATACTCGCAAGCAACCCAAGTGTGATGACAGAATAATTATGCAAGGCTCTACTGCTAGATTGTCAGTTTTGCGGAAAGCTAGTTTTTCATATGCAAGTATGATCAACATATAACATGGACATGCATGTGTCTGCAACAAGTATCAGGAGGTTACAGACATCATTATCGAGAAAGAGTTGTAATCAACTCATGCTCAAGCTCATTGTGACTTTCTCACAATCACTTCAACAGATTCACCCGAACCATGTTGTTATCCAGAAACTCACACACACCAGGTTTCGCAAACATTGGACGTAGCCCAAGAGCGGTTACCCAACTGTCCTTGACCGTGGACACGGCTATTCGAATAGTTTTACACTCTGCAGAGGTTGCACACTTTACCCACTAGATCCGGGGAACTTCCGTGACATCCACGACCCGCGGTACCTCAAGTACCCGGGGTAAGCACCCGATCACTATCTTTCCCTAGTCGACACTAACATAGAGTCCACTCGATTGGTAACAGCCCCGTGCCAAACATTTCACATCTTAAAGATTGTGGAGCCTTGCTCCCATATTCATCACATACCACTGACACGGGGTACCAACGGTGTGTTCGGTGCCCTGTGAAAACAGTCATGGCCGCCTATCCAAGCACGACCCCGTCCCGAGAGTGACCTCATGTCACCCCCGTCACTAGTAATGCGGGCACCATGCTAGTATCGATCTTGGTAATCAATAATGCCCTTTCCCATATAAGGGTAGAGTGGTTGCTGATACGTCCAAAACGTATCTATAATTTCTGCTTGCTCCATGCCACTTTTGGGTGATATTGCTATGATATTCATACACTTCCAGACACTTTTGATCATATTTGGACTAACTTACTAATCCAGTGCACCCCAGTGCCAGTTTCTGTTTTCGGCTGTTTTTGTATTTCAGGTTTTCACGTTACGAGAACTGCCAGAAAAAATCCAGAAAAATTATATAAAAAATCAGCGTTTCGGAAACTACCGGGCGTCCGAAGGGCAGCCGGGGGGGCACCAGGGCTCCAGGTGCCCTGGCGGCGCGCCCCCCCTGGGCCGCGCCGGGGGGGCGCCTGGGCCCCCCGAAGCTCCCCCGATGCCCCCCTTTGGCATATATTTAAAGCGTCCTCCGAAACCCTCAGAACAGGAACTCTTTTCGCGATCCCATCTCTGTTCCGCCGCCGCCGCCGCTTCCAAGATCGGGAGCACCAGGAGAACTCTTCCCGGCACCCTGCCGCAGGGGAGGATCACCACCGGGAGCTTCTCCACCACCATGGACGCCTCCCGGATGACTCGTGAGTAGTCTCCCTTGGACCATGAGTCCATGACCAGTAGCTATCTGATGTTCTCCTCCCGTTCTTGTGCTTCACTAATTAGTCCTCGTGAGCTGCCCTACATGATCGAGGCACATATGTAATCCTTATGCTGTTGTTATGTTGAGTTTGCTGGGATCCGATGGATTATGAGATTATGTTCAGATTGATCTTGAGTAATATATTTGATTTACCTCTTTTATATTTATGTTCATAAGTAATTCTTGCATGTTCTCCGTTGTTATTTATTGCTTTGGCCAAGTAATAGGTAGTGACTCCAAGAGGGAACGTTATGCTCGATTGTGGGTTCATGCCCCTCGATGACTAGCTTGAGTGACAAAAACATGAGTCTAGCGGATGTGCTGTTGCCACAAGGGGGAAAACGACGGTGCTTGTGCCCGCGGGGCAAGGATTGTTTACTTTACGCAAAGTTCTTTTAATGCAGTTGTCTGTTGCATTGAGTTTACACTATGGGTGGGACTCGCAACTTAATACCAGCGAGATGTTCTGGATAGATATCTCAAGGTGGATGATTAGTAGTAGGCATTGATGGATTTCGGTCTACTTACTTTGGCGTACCGCCCATGCTTTGAACCTCAACCTTTCTTGCAATGTAATCAGCATTGGTTTGCGCTCGTGGGTCCTGTCAATTGCCCAGCTGTAATTTGTTTACCTCACATAGCTGTTTTATCGTCTTTTGGGAGAGAGACATCACTAGTGAACATCATGAGACTCCGGTCCATATTACCATCATTGATCACACCCGCTATTTACTTTTCGTTATTACTTACTATTGCAAAACACTATCTATCACTACTACCATTGCTTTTAATCCTTTGTGAACTACAAGGCCGGAGGGATTGACAACCTCTCTGTACTCGTTGGGAGCAAAGTTATTTGTATCTGTGTGCAGGTCCACGTTGATTGCTACTATCTGGCGCCGTAGCAGTTGACACCTACTTGTTGAACCTAGGAGTCTCTGGGGATTCGATCCTTGGCATCTTTGCTAAGGGAAAACACTTCTACAATACTGCATCTTACACCTTCCACTTGGGGTAACCAACGAGGGGTTCGAGGCCCATCAGTTGCGCATGTAAGGTTGGAATAACGGTCGCAACTTAAACCAATCCGTTTTTCAAAACAACACACACACTTTCCTCGGTACACCACTTCGTCATCAAGTGGTTACCCATCTCACCATCTCCCTCGGGCATAAATGGCACCCGACGGGGTTTTCGAAAAGTCTTTTGAAAGTATCCTGCCTCCGTCACCATGCATATACCCGTCCCATTTGCGTAGCCACTATTAAAGCAACCTAACTACTCCCACCCACATAACCCTCATAGGAAGGTAGGGTCATGTTTGATGCAAGTTTCAATAGTAAAGTAACAGAGGTAGCAACCAAAGTGGTTTCCACCTCAACATGATTCCGATGCATTTGATAATAAGGTGCTATGAGACATGCATAAAAAGGTTTCTCGAACATGGTCAAAGGGCTGCTTGCCTTATTCTTCCGAGTCTTCAAACCTTCTGGTCCATCTCCGAGTATTCCGTTTATTTCGTCAACTAACGATGGAAGCAATCATAATAAGCAACATAATCAAAGCAAAAATAAAAGTGCTCAAAAAATAGGAGTTGGACTTTTCTAGGATACCTCTGGTCATATTAGAAATGACCAAGGTGGTTTCATAGGTATTGGATCAATGGGTGATTTGGAACATTCCAATATGATGGAACCAAGGGGTTTATGGATTTGAAAGGAGTGTACATAAATATATTCTTGAATGATAAGCAAAGGCACCCATCAACAAGTCATGATTTTAGAAGCATCTAGGAGTTGGTTTCAATGGATTTGGAATTCAAATGAATTTCCTAAGATTTTGCAAAGCTGATAAATATGAAGAAATGGCTCAATATTTGGTGGGGTACATAAAGTGTTAATAAAAATGTTCCAAAACTAAGTTTGGATATGACAAGCATCTAGGAATTTGAATCACTGCATTTGGATCAAAATTGAGTTCTCTGTGATTTTCTAAAGTTCATCACAGAAAATGGAATATGGGCTTTTGATAAATATTTGTGTAGGAAAAGTCTCTGGAATACTGTGCATGTTGCACCATGTGATAGAGCATGATTTATGGAGCCATAGGAAATTTGAATCATAAAGTTTGGAGTTTATTTGAATTATAAATGAATTTATGAAGTTGACTGGAAAAAAGAAAAAAAAGGAATAATGGTTTTACCCTCATACTGCGCACAGGGCGGGGCTTAGAGCTTCGGCGCACTGGGCCGGCCCATCTGCACAGCCACGCGCAGGGGCCTGGCCATGTCGAAGGCGCCCGCCAGGAAAGGCGTTTCTGTGCGGGGAAGGCAGCCGAGGCCAGACCCGCCTCCACTTAAACGGAGGGGCCCGCCCACTGGGTCGCTGACGCGCGGGGCCCCAGTGGCAGGTTCTTCCCCCACCTCCCGCTCGAACAGAGCAGAGGCAGGGGAGGCACGGCCGAGCACTTGCCGGCGTGGCCCCGTCGGCTCGAGCCGTCTCCGGCGACGCCCCGGCCATCGGAGTGACCAGCGCGGAGAGGCGCATCCAACCACGGGTAGCACGCCTGCCGGGGAGGACCAGGGCGAGCAGGGGTTCAACCGCGGCGGAGGAGGGCTCCGGTCATCTTGAGCTTCGAGCATACGGGCCTCCTGGGGAGGTTTGGCGGAGGTGGGGAGCTCCCTGGAGGTCGAGCGGTGGCACTGGAGTGGCTAGGAGGGAGAGAGGGGCTCGGGTTGCCCGAATTCGAGCGGTGGCCGGCGGCTCTGCTCCGGCCAGGGAGGAGGCCGTAGGGCACGGGGAGAGCAATGGGACGGCTTGGGAGGCGTATGAGAGAAGGGAAAGGCCAAAGGAGCCACAAGGGGGCTCGGGGCGGCCTATAAATAGGTGAGCGCCGGTCCACCGAAGATGCATGCGCTGGCGAGGTCGTTGCTGTCGTTGCAGGCCACAGGGGCACCAGTGGGCATGTCCAGGGCATTCGTGGGACTGGTCCACGCCTAGAGGAAGAGAGAGGAGGAGCGGGGAGGCGCCAGAGGGGTCGCGCATGCGAGCTTGCTCACTGGAGCCCGTGGTCGGCCGGTGCGCGTGCGAGCAGAGGTGAGAGAGGGGGAGAGAGGAGAGGGCCGACCGTCCAGCAGGTTGCGGACGTCGAGGTAGCCTCGGGGGAGACGAGGGGGGACGCCCTAGGTGGTCGGGGCCGGTGATTGGGGGGCGGCTGCAGTGCTCTAGAGCACTGTAGCGCGCTCCAGAGCATGCTTTTGGATGCCATTGGCATTGCCTGGCATCCAGGGCGTGGCCAACGGTGTCCAGATGGTAGAGGGAGTAGTAAAGAAATGGCATGTGGCCTTGGATGCTCTAGGGAGCCACTGGAATGAGGAGGGAGGTGAGAGAGAGGGAGTTTACTGCTGTCCAGCAGTATGAATTGGGGTTTTACCCCCTCCAATAATTGACCTGAGGCCATAGAGAAGTTACTGGGGGTAGAAGATGATCAGAGGAAGCTGTGGTAAGAATTTGAGGTAAAGAGAAAAAGTAAAAGGGGTCCAAACACTGGTTTTGGTAAATGGACAGAAGGTGTTTGATCAGGTTTTGGGGAGGCAAATGACCTCCACTTGACATGGGACTTAACAGGATCAAATGTCACATATAATTAGGCCCCTCTACCAAATTTGAACTCATTTGGGCAAAGTTGCCAATGTAACTTTGGTGAACCCTAGAAATCAACAGAAATGGTTTCACCATGTTTGAGTTAAGCAAATAATCTCCCCTTGATGCACCACTTGATGTAGCATCATAATTTGGGGTTATGATCATGCTCACAAAGTTTGAAGCTTCAGGTAAAAAGTTGGTAATGTAAAGTTGTTCAAATTTGAATTTGGACAGAAATGGTTTTGGGGCACTTAGACCAAGTTATGCTTCTCCAAAACTTGTGCCATTTGGCATAGATGCATAATTACATCATTTTAGCATGTTCACCAAGTTTGAGAGCATTTGGACAAGTTTGGCAATGTAAAGTTGCTCAAACTTCAAAATGTACAGAAATGGTTTGAGGGGATTAGAGGATGTTTACTTGATCTTCAAGGCATGAGGCTTTGCAAGATCATCAAATATGTCATATATGACATGATAGAATTTCCCTGGAATTTTTGGAGAATATTTCATTTGTAAATATTTCAAAAGCTTGAAATATCCAGAAAGGGTTTTGGAAGGATTTGCCCAATATTTTGAACATGACCATGTGCTGAAACTCTTATATATGGACAATATATGTCCTATGAGTCTCCCTGAATTTTGGCAAATATTTTGGAAATATTTAAATAATTTTTCCCTATTAAAGACCATTTTTGGCCTTAAGAAAAAGCTTTTAAATAAAATATAAAAATAACTTTTAAAATTATACTTTTGTGGTTTCTGGGAGTCCTATACCTAATAGGATTCAAATAAACTTTTTGAAGGATTTTTCACACCCTAAATAAGGTACTTGTAGTGCAAACCTCAATTCAGGGGTTTTTGGAAAACTAATTTTAGAAAATACTATTTGGCCAAAATATTTTTATAAGAAAATTCTATACTGGTCTATACACATGGCATGATCATTGGGAAAAGTTTTGGATCAAGGAGATGAAGTATAAGAGTTGGGGGTTTATTTGATTTTTAGAGCACTAACAAACAGCAGACAAAAGTCAAATCAAGCAAAGTCAAAAACACACAAAAGCTTTTTGTAAATCCACATTTTTAACATGATAAATAGCTTAAGCAAAGTGACATGAAAATAAGGGTGTGACACATCGCCATGTGACCAACATCAAAGAGTTTACTAGAGTAAATATTCTAGTTCACATCAATATTTGATTAACACTCAATGAGTTCTGGGTTTGATCATGTTATGCTTGTGAGAGAGGTTGTAGTCAACGGGTCTGCAACATTCAGATCCCTATGTACTTCGCAAAACTTTATGTCATATCGTAGATGCTGCTACCATGTTCCACTTGGAGCTATTCCAAACTGTTGCTCCATTATACATATCCGGTATCTCTACTCAGAGTTATCCAGATAGGTGTTAAGCTTGCATCGACGTAACTCTTTACGTTGAACTCTTTATCACCTCCATAACCGAGAAACATTTCCTTATTCCTCTAAAGATAATTTTGACCGCTATCTGGTGATCTACTCCTGGATGACCTTTTGTACCCTCTTGCCAGACATGTGGCAAGGCACACATCAGGTGTGGTACTCAGCATGGCATACCGTATAGAGCCTATGACAAAAGCATAGGGGACGACCTTCGTCCTTCCTCTTTCATCTGCCATGTTCAAGCTTTGAGTCAACTTCACACCTTATAACTCAGGTAAGAACTTCTTTGACTGATCTATTTTGAACTCCTTCAAAATCATGTTAAAGGTGTGTGTTCTTTTTGAAAGTATCATTAGGCGTCTTGATCTATCTCTATAGATCTTGATGCCCAATTATGTAAGCAGCTTTATCCAGGTTTTCCTTTGAAAAACTCCTTTCAAACAACCCTTTACGCTTTCCAGAAATTCTACATCATTTCGGATCAACAATATGTCATTCACATATACTTATCAGAAATGTTGTAGTGCTCCCACTCACTTTATTGTAAATACAAGTTTCTAACAAACTTTGTATAAACTCAAAAACTTTGATCACTCCATCAAAGCTTATATTCCGACTCTGAGATGCTTGCTCTAGTCCATGGAAGGATCGCTGGAGCTAGCATACCTTTTAGTATCCTTAGGATCGACAAAACCTTTCTGATTGTATCACATACAACCCTTCCTTACGAAGACTGGTAAGGAAACTTGTTTTGACATCCATCAGCCAGATTTCATAAATGCAGCTAATGCTAACATGATTCTGACGGACTTAAGCATCGCTACGAATGAGAAAATCTCATCGTAGTCAACTCCTTGAACTTGTGAAAAAACTCTTCGCCACAAGTCGAGCTTCATAGACGGTAACATTACCGTCCACGTTCGTCTTCTTATTAAAGATCTATTTATCTCAATGGCTTGCCGACCATCGGGCAAGTCCACCAAAGTCCATACTTTGTTTTGATACATGGATCCTATCTCGGATTTCTCGGCTTCTAACCATTTGTCGGAATACGGGCCCACCATCGCTTCTCCATAATTCGTAGGTTCATTGTTCTCCAACAACATGACGTCTAAGACGGGATCACCGTACCACTCAGGAGTAATACATATCCTTGTCGACCTACGAGGTTCGATAGCAACTTGATCTGGAGCTTCATGATCACTATAATTAGTTTCCTCTTCAACAGTCGTAGGTTCCACAGAAACATCTTTCTGTGTTGCACTACTCTCCAGTTGAAGTGAGGGTTCGACAACCTCATCAACTTCTATCTTCCTCCCACTCAATTCTTTCGAGAGAAACTCCTTCTTGAGAAAGGACCCATTCTTAGCGACAAACATTTTTTGTCCTTGGATCTGAGATAGAAGGTATACCCAACTGTTACCTTTGGGTATCCCATGAAGATGTATTTGTCCGCTTTGGGTTCGAGCTTTTTCCGGCTGAAGCCATAAGCATCGCAGCCCCAAACATTAAGAAAACGACAACTTTGGTTTCTTGCCAAACCATAGTTCATACGGTGTTGTCTCAACGGACTTAGATGGTGCCCTATATAAAGTGAATGCAGCTGTCTCTAATGCATAGCCTCAAAATAATAGCGGTAGATCTGTAAGAGACATCATAGATCGCACCATATCTCATAAGGTTTGATTACGACGTCCGGACACACCATTACGCTGTGGTGTTCCAGGTGTCTTCAACTATGAAACAATTCTACAATGTCTTAAGTGATTGCCAAACTCATAACTCAGAAAATCTCCCCTTGATCAGATCGTAGGAACATGATCTTCTTATTTATGACAATTCTTAACTTCACTTTGAAATTGCTTGAACTTTTCAAACGTTTCAGACTTTTGCTTCATTAAGTAAATATACCCATATCTACTCAAATCGTCAATGAAGATGAGAAAATAACGATATCCACCACACGCCTTAATTCTCATTGGATCACACACATCAGCATGTATGATTTCCAACAAGTCACTTGCCCGTTTCATTGTACCTGAAAACGGGATTTTAGTTATCCTGTCCATGAGGCATGGCTCGCATGTGTCAAGCGATTCAAAATCAAGTGACTCCAAACATCTATCAGCATGGAGTTTCTTCATGCATTTTATGCAAAAGTGACCTAAGCGGCAGTGCCACAAGAAAGTGGTACTATCATTTATTAACTCTACATCTTTTGGCGTTAATATTATTATCATGTGTATTACTATGATCGAGATTAAATAAACCATTGGGCGCATGACCATAAAGGTATTATTCACGTAAACAGAATAACCATTATTCTCTAACTTAAATGAATAACCGTATTGCAATGAACATGATCTAATCATAGTCATGCTCAACGTAGACACCTGATAACATTTATCTAGGTTCAACACTAATCCCGAAGGTAGAGGGAGCTTGCGATGGTGATCTTATCAATGTTGGAAACACTTCCAACACACATCGTCACCTCGCCCTTAGCTAGTCTCCGTTCAGTCCGTAGCTTTTGCTTCAAGTCACTAATAATAGCAACTGAACCGGTATCCAATACCCAGGTACTACTAGGAGTACTAGTAAGGTACACATCAATAATACGTATCAAACATACTTTGTTGAAGTTGCCAGCTTTCTTATCTACCACGTATTTGGGGTAGTTCCGCTACCATGTGACGTTCCCCTTACAATAGAAGCACTTAGTCTCAAGGTTTGGGTTCAACCTTGGGTTTCTTCATTAGTGCGACAACTGGTTTGCCATTCATGAAGTTTCCATTCTTGCCCTTGCCCTTTTGAAACCAGTGGTCTTGTTAAATCATCAACACTTGATGCTCCTTCTTGATTTCTACTTTTGCGGTCTTAAGCACCGCTAATAGCTCCGGGATCATCTCCATCCTTTGCATGTCATAGTTCATCACGAAGTTCTAGTAGCTTGGTGATAGTGTCTAGAGAATTCCGTCAACCACTATCTTATCTGGAAGATTAACTCCCACTTGGTTCAACTGATTTTAGCACCCAGACATTATGAGCACATGCTCACGAGTTGAGATATTCTCCTCCATCTTTTTGGCAAAAGAACTTGTCAGAGGTCTCATACCTCTCAACACGGGCATGAGCCTGAAATCCCAATTTCAGCTCTTAGAACATCTCATATGTTCTATGGCGTTCAAAACGTCATTGGAATCCCGATTCTAAGCCGTAAAGTATGGTGCACTAAACTATCAAGTAGTCATCAGGACGTGTCTGTCAGGTGTTCTCAACATCCACAGACAACGTTGTAGGGGTTTGCACATCGAGCGGTGCATCAAAGACGTAAGCTTTCTGTGTAGCAGTGAGGACACTCCTCGGACTACGGACCCAGTCCGCATCATTGCTTACAATATCTTTCAACTTAGTCTTTCTCTAGGATCGTATTAAGCAGGGAGCTACGACGCAAGCTTTTGGTCTACAACATAATTTCCGAAGACAACTTAGACTATTGTTCATGACAACTGAGTTCATCCAATGAACTCCCACTCAGATAGACATCTCTCTAGTCATCTAAGTGATACATGATCCGAATCGACTAAGCCGTGTCCGATCATCACGTGAGACGGACTAGTCTTCAACGGTGAACATCTTTATGTTGATCGTATCTTCTATACGACTCATGTTTGACCTTTCGGTCTTCCGTGTTCCGAGGCCATGTATGTACATGCTAGGCTCGTCAAGTGAACCCTAAGTGTATCGCGTGTGTAAATCTGGCTTACACCCGTTGTATGCGAACATTAGAACCTATCACACCCGATCATCACGTGGTGCTTCGGAACAACGAACCTTAGCAACGGTGCACAGTTAGGGGGGACACAATTCTTGAAATTTTAGTGAGAGATCATCTTATTTACTACCGTCGTTCTAAGCAAATAAGATGTAAAGCATGATAAACATCACATGCAATCAAATAGTGACATGATATGGCCAATATCATTTTGCTCCTTTTGATCTTCATCTTCGGGGCTCCATGATCATCATCGTCACCGGCATCACACCATGATCTCCATCATCATGATCTCCATCATCGTGTCTCCATGAAGTCGTCTCGCCAAACATTACCTCTACTACTATGGCTAACGGTTAGCAACAAAGTAAAGTAATTACATGGCGTTTTCAGTGACACGCGGGTCATACAATAAAATAAGACAACTCCTATGGCTCCTGCCGGTTGTCATATTCATCGACATGCAAGTCATGATTCCTATTACAAGAACATGATCAATCTCATACATCACATATATATCATTCATCACATCCTTTTGGCCATATCACATCACACGGCACATGCTGCAAGAACAAGTTAGACGTCCTCTAATTGTTGTTGCAAGTTTTTACGTGGCTGCTATAGGTTTCTAGTAAGAACGTTTCTTACCTATGCCAAAACCACAACGTGATATTCCAATTTCTATTTACCCTTCATAAGGACCCTTTTCATTGAATCTGATCCGACTAAAGTGGGAGAGACAGACACCCGCTAGCCACCTTATGCAACTAGTGCATGTCAGTCGGTGGAACCTGTCTCACGTAAGAGTATGTGTAAGGTCGGTCCGGGCCGCTTCATCCCACGATGCCGCCGAATCAAGATAAGACTAGTAACGGCAAGTAAATTGACAAATCCACGCCCACAACTACTTTGTGTTCTACTCGTGCAAGAAACTACGCATAGACCTAGCTCTGATACCACTGTTGGGGATCATAGAAGAAAATCAAAAAAATTCCTACGCATCACCAAGATCTATCTATGGAGTAATCTAGCAACGAGGGAGAGGGGAGTGCATCTACATACCCTTGTAGATTGCGATGCGGAAGCGTTACAAGAACGCGAATGAAGGAGTCGTACTCGTAGCGATTTAGATCGCGGTTGATTCCGATCTAAGCGTCGAACAACGGCGCCTCCGCGTTCAACACACGAGCAGCCCGGTGACGTCTCCCATGCCTTGATCCAACAAGGAGAGAGGGAGAGGTTGGGGAAGACTCCAACCAGCAGCGGCACGATGGCGTGGTGGTGGTGGGGAGCGCGGGACTCCAGCAGGGCTTCGCCAAGCACTAGGAGAGACGAGGAGGGAGAGAGGTAGGGCTGCGCCAAGCGAGAGAGGTCAAACCGTGTTATGGGCAGCCCCAAACCTCACATATATATAGGGGGAAGGGAGGGGCTGCGCCCCCTTTAGGGTTTCCCACCCCTAGGGGTGCGGCCACCCCAGATCCCATCTAAGGGTGGCGGCCAGAGGGGGAAAGGGAGAGGGGGGCGCACCAGATTGGGCCCTAGGGCCCATCTGCCCTAGGGTTTGCCCCCTTCCCCTCTATGATGTGCCTTGGGCCCTGGTGGGGGCGCGCACCAGCCCACCTGGGGCTGGTCCCCTCCCACACTTGGCCCACGCAGCCCTCTGGGGCCGGTGGCTCCACCCGGTAGACCCCCGGGACCCTCCCAGTGGTCCCGGTACGCTACCGATAGCGCCCGAAACCTTTCCGGTGACCAAAACGGGACATCCCATATATGAATCTTTACCTCCTTACCATTCCGGAACTTCTCGTGACGTCTGGGATCTCATCCGGGACTCCGAACAACATTCGGTAACCGCGTACATACTTTCCCTATAACCCTAGCGTCATCGAACCTTAAGTGTGTAGACCCTACGGGCTCGAGAGTCATGTAGACATGGCCGAGACAACTCTCCGGTCAATAACCAACAGCGGGATCTGGATACCCATGTTGGCCCCCACATGCTCCACGATGATCTCATCGGATGAACCACGATGTCAAGGATTCAATCAATCATGTATACGATTCCCTTTATCTTTCGGTATAGCACTTGCCCGAGATTCGATCTTTGGTATACCGATACCTTGCTCAATCTCGTTACGGCAAGTCTCTTTACTTGTTCCGTAACACATCATCCCGTGATCAACTCCTTGATCACATTGTGCACATTATGATGATGTCCTACCGAGTGGGCCCAGAGCCTCTCCGTCATACGGAGTGACAAATCCCAGTCTCCATTCGTGCCAACCCAACAGACACTTTCGGAGATACCTGTAGTGCACCTTTATAGTCACCCAGTTACGTTGTGACGTTTGGTACACCCAAAGCATTCCTACGGTATCCGGGAGTTGCACAATCTCATGGCCTAAGGAAAAGATACTTGACATATAGAAAAGCTTTAGCATACGAACTACACGATCTGTGCTAGGCTTAGGATTGGGTCTTGTCCATCACATCATTCTCCTAATGATGTGATCCCGTTATTAACGACATCCAATGTCCATGGTCAGGAAACCGTGACCATCTATTGATCAATGAGCTAGTCAACTAGAAGCTTACTAGGGACATGATGTTTGTCTATGTATCCACACATGTATCTGAGTTTCCTATCAATACAATTCTAGCATGGATAATAAACAATTATCATGAACAAGGAAATATAATAATAATCAATTTATTATTGCCTCTAGGGCATATTTCCAACACCTACTGCCTAGCATGGCGCGTTTTATTGGAACTCTCTTTAGCTTATTCGATTGGTTCAATGTACGTAGCATGGCGCCTTTTGTCGGAGCTCTCTTTAGCTTCTTCTTATGCACAAAGTTCCTAAAAAAGACTCCTTGCATGTAGCGTGCTAGTTGTGTGGTATTTGTTCTACTAAAACAAGAGACTACACAAAACAAGCAACCAATATAATCTCGCAAGATCTTACGAAATATTAGGAGTCCTCTATTTTAAGTATGTTTAGCTCCCTCTTGACAGAAAAGGGGCTCATTCCATTGTTTGTTAGCATTCCCGGCCTAATTCCTTTCTGTAAGACACATAAACCTATGTGGCTATATTGTGCACATTGACATTAACATGTACCCGAGCGGTTTCAAATCGTGTCTCTACCTTCTCAGGGTCTGTTTGGATCATACGGATAATGGCATGGCATTGCAGCTACTCATGGGGGTGGTGGGGGTGGCTCCCGGGAGCACATGCCCCTGCGTGAACAGTAACAAAAAAAGTAAATGCTTTCAAAAAAGTCTGAATTCTTTTGTACGTAGATGCTCATGTTAGTGTCGCAAGCATACTTGACAATTTTCATGTGAAACGGAGCAGCAGTGTTTTGTCGGTGAAATAAATAAATTTGGGGTGACATTTGGGGTAACATTTGGTGTTCAATTTGTTCTTTCTTTTTTTTGCACAGACCAAAATGCTTAACCTTTTTGCCTAAAAATATGTAGATAGCATTTGGAAGTGAATATGGACCCATAGAATTTTTGGTATGATTTTTTTTTTTTTGATATTTCAAAAATAACGTCTGCACGTATGAGTACGTGCACCCGGGAGCCAAATTGGATTTCCTCTAGCTATTCGTGAATACAAAGTTACAAACACATATTACCCATAAAAAGTATGGAAAACATAATGTAGCTAGTGTCGCGAGGCGAGTGCTTTTTTTCTTTTTGAAAGGAAGAAAGGAAAAACGCTGAAGCAATGGCAACCCAGCTAAAACGGGCAAGAGAACTGGTTCATCCAGTGGGCTCACTGCCCTTTATATACCGGCGCGCTGGTTCACACTTCACACACCACCTTCTTCCTCCACACACTTTTCCGCGCGCGCACACCACCTTCAACGCGCCGGCTCAGGGCGTCGACCATGGATTGCGAGGCGCCGCACCAGCTGCTGCTGAACGGCGTCAGCCTCGACCTCTGCCTCGACACGATGAAGCACCACCGCGGCGCCCGGCGCCCGGCGTACCCTGCTCCCGCCGACGACCAGCAGCAGCACCATGGCAAGGAGGCCTTCTCCTGCAACTACTGCCAACGCAAGTTCTTCAGCTCGCAGGCGCTCGGCGGCCACCAGAACGCGCACAAGCTCGAGCGCACCCTTGTCAAGCGCAGCCGCGACGCCGACACAGGCATCCACGGCGCCGCCGCCGCCACGCCGGTCGCCCACAGCTGGCTCCACGCCGGCGGTGATCTTTGGGCTTACTCTGCTTCTCCCGTGGCGAGCATGAGGAGCATGGGCGGCTGGGCTGGCACTCGCAGCGCCACAACGGCCGGTGGGGAGGCCGTGGCAGAGATGGACTTGTCGCTCAAGCTCTGCCTCTGAGAACCACCACGGCCGGCGGGCAGGCCACGATGGAGTGCATTCCAGCGGCAGTACGGGCATGCGCATAGCGTGTCAATAAGTACTGGTGGTGTTCTTAATTATTGCAAGCACCTGGCGATTGGTTTTTTTTTTCGAGAGTACGCCAAAGGCGTACCTTACTTTTATAGAAGAGAGAAAGCAGGGTAACCAATATTACAAGAGAGATGTTGATGAAAGCATACTTCCATCAGGACACACAGTTCGGACACCACAAACTAAAGTTAACATATACCTACACTCTCACAAAAGGAGCCATAACCTCCTCCTCCAAGACCTGCCAATCTCCACTCTTTAAGGTCGGCAATAATTGCAAGAGCCAGCTCCGGGGGCGTCAACTGATGGTGAGTCCTATGGAACACTCTAGCGTTGCGTTGTTTCCAGACGTCCCAAGTTGTTGCGATGACCACTGTGTCAAATCCACGCTTGGCGTCCTTTCTGAAGTGAGCACCTGGCGATTGGTTAATTATTGGTGCAATGGGTTGTTACAGCTCATCGACCTACACAATATTAATATATACTAGAACAATGCCCGTCTGTTGAAACGGGATATAAATATTCTAATATTTGTAATTTACTTGTCAATAATAATGCGATTGCGTAAATAAATGTTCAAATCTCAGAATATAGTGGACAGGGATCAAGCCCTAACAAATTGACACCATTACATAAGAAATCTTATCCAGCTCCATCTACCACCAGTATGCCTACAAGGGGTTTGCTCACTCATGATTGTGATCATCATAAAATTGTTGATGGAGAAGGATCGGTGATGACGATGACGACGACGATGAATCCCTTTTTCCGGAGCCACGAACGGACTCCAGATCAAGGCTCCCAACGAAAAGCAGGAGGTGGCAGCAGCTTCGTATCGTAAAACATGATGAAATTTTCTCTCCTATTATTTTTTCACAAAGATGGAATTTATAGCACTATATTTGGGCCAGGAGGAGGTCCAGGGCCCCCACAAGAAACCATGTCGCGTCATGGGGGGTGGGCCCGCCCCCTAGCTAATGGGCACATGGTGGCCTCCATCTCGTACTTCTTTGCTCCAGTATTTCTTATTTATTCTATAACAAACTCTGTAAAGTTTCGTCAAATTTCGAAAACTTTTTATTTCTACATAAAAATAACAACAAGGTAGTTCTGCTAAAAAGAACGTCAGTCCGGCTTAGTTTCATTCAAATCATGCACATTATAGACAAAAACAAGAGCAAAAGTGTTTGGAAAAGTAGATACGTTGCAGACGTATCAAGCTCCTCCTGACGTTGTTTCGATAGTTCCTAACCAATCTTGGCCTAATTTATTTCAATAAGACACCTTGACCTATATGGAGCCAGAGCTTAATTGGCCCGGCGTGGCCATAATGTGCACATCGCATAAGCGAGCAAGTGATTACGAAACACTAAATTGGTTGCGGAAAATCTATCTAGTGTACATATGAGCTGGCATTTTGTGTGTATCATGGTATCTATATTTCACCTCTCTTACTTCCACTCGACGATATGTCTGCTTCCTTACATGTATATGTTCTTAGAAGTTTTGGTCTAATTGGTTTTTCCCTTGTCTAAGATAATTTGTGAAACCAGGGATTGTCCAATAGGGCTTTCATGTGCATTGCGCCTTCAGTTGGAACTGTCTTTAGCTTCTTCTTCTTCTACAGAGTTCCTAAGATGAACCCATGTACGTACTACGTAACATGTCGTCTTTGTTGGAACTCTCTTTAGCTTCTTCTGTACATATGGTTCCTAAAAAAAAGCCCCCTTTTGTATGTAGCATTCTAGTTTTGTGGTGTGTGTGTGTGTGTCTACAAAATGGAGCCGAAAGAAAACCGGAACCACATTTTATTCAAGCTTGGCCAAACAGGGCCTAAGGTCTATTACGGTTTTTCTGTCTTAGCTATATTTAGCTCGCTATCGAGGTTCTTTCAATGGTTTATTTCGAGTGTCGGCCAAGGGATATTATGTAGTGCGGAGCATAGCGCCTTCTATTGTAACTCTCTTTAGCTTCTTCTTCGACCCATGGTTTCTAAGAAAAGAACTCATGTATCTACTGCCTAGCATGGCGCCTTTTATTGGAACTCTCTTTAGCTTGTTCGATTGGTTCAATGTACGTATCATGGCGCCTTTTGTCGGAGCTCTCTTTAGCTTCTTCTTATGCACAAAGTTTCTAAAAAAGACTCCTTGCATGTAGCGTGCTAGTTGTGTGGTATTTGTTCTACTAAAACAAGAGACCACACAAAACAGGCAACCAATATAAGCTCGGCCAAACAAGGTCTTAAGAAACATTTGGAGTCCTATATTTTAAGTATCTTCAGCTCCCTCCTGACAGAAAAAGGGTTCATTCCATAGTTTGTTAGCATTCCCGGCCTAATACCTTTCTGTAAGACCCATGAACCTACGTGGCTATAGTGTGCACATTGACATTGACATGTACCCGATCGGTTTCAAATCGTGTCTCTAGCTTCTCATGGTATGTTTGGATCATATGGATAAGGGCATGCCATAGCAGCCAGTCATGGGGTGGTGGCTCCCGGGAGCACATGCTCCCGCCTGAACAGTAACCAGCAAAAAATAGTAAATGTTTTCAAAAAAAAAATCTGAATTCTTTTGTAGATGTTCATGTTAATGTCGCAAGGATACTTGACAATTTTCATGTGAGACGGAGCAGCAGTGTTTCATCAGTGAACAAAACAAATTTGGGGGCAACATTTGGTGCTCAATTTGTTTTTGTTTTTTGCACGGACCTTTTTGCCTAAAAATATGTAGTTAGCATTCGGATGTGATTATGAACACATAGAATTTTTGTTGGGATTTTTTTGACATTTCAAAAATAATGTCTGCGCGTATGAGCATGTGCACGCGGGAGCCAAATTGGATTTCCTCTAGCCATTCGTGAATACAAAGTTACAAACGGAAAATCCATTTCTGCACCCGAGCTCATCTGCACCCACGCTCACGAAAAAAATCAAAATAAATACTAGAAAAATTCAAACAATTCCAAAAAAAAATTGGGTGGTAGACAATTTGATGCGTGAGGTACGCTCCAATTTTCAAAACATTTGGACATCTGTGCAGCTCTCAGCAAAAAAGACAAATCGGAGGTCTGTAAAAATGTGTATTGTTCTGGTCTGATCTTGTATTTTTTGCTGAGAGCTGCTCAGATGTCCAAATGTTATGAAATTTTGAGCGAACCTCACGCATCAAATTATCTACCACCCTCAAAAAAATTGATTTTTTTGAATTTGTTACGATTTTTTATGTGACTGGGTGCAGATGCACCTGGGCACCGAAACGCCGAACTCGTTACAAACACATATTAGTATTAATATTACCAAAAAAGTACTTTATGTGGAAAACATAAATGTAGCTAATGCCCCGAAGTGAGTGCTTTTTTTCTTTTTAAAAGAAAGAAAGAAAAGACGCTGAAGCAATGGCAACCCAGCTAAAACGGGCAAGAACTGGTTCATCCAGTGGGCTCACAGCCCTTTATATACCGGCGCGCTGGCTCACACTTCACACCACCTTCTTCCTCGATTTTTTGTCCAAAAAGACCCATTCCTCAGTGCATATGACAAAAAGGATCACCTTCGAAATATATTGCTAAAAAGGACCCCCTGGCTGTGGCGGCAGGCGACACGTGGCCACCTGCCGCCACGGGAGGAGGCGGCGGGCCCTGCCGCCACCCAGGGAGGCGGCCGCCTGGCCGGAACGGGTTTAACCCGCCGGGACAGAACGGGGCGGGGCTGGTGGGCCCGGCCGCCACCGCGTGAGGCGGCAGCCGCTGTAGCTGTCCCCGGCGTGCCGACCGCATAGGACGTGACGGCGGGCCAGGCCGCCACCGCGGCAGGCGGCCGCACAACACGCGAGCCGACCAGCGGCGCTGATTCCGATTTCGTTGATTTCCAGGTGACAGTGACGCTTCTTTCCACGCGGCGCTGATTCCGATTTCGCTGATTCCCGCCTAAATTTTGACGGCTTGTGCCGACACTCAGCGGTGGCTGTGCACTCGCTGCTCGAGCGGGAATCACGCATTTTGCTTTACCGGACGCGGACGCGACCGCATCAGTCACTCAGTTATGCTTTTGCTTTAGCGGACGCGACCGCATCAGTCACTCAGTTATGCTTTTGCTTTAGCGGACGCGACCGCATCAGTCACTCAGTTATGCTTTTGCTGCAAACGACTGGACGGCATCAATCAATCAGCACTGTTTAGTATCACGCGTGTTTCCTGGCGAAAATTTTGTTAATGCCTATTTTGTCCCCATCATTTGTCGTCTGAGCCTATAAAAGGAGACACCGAGGATCTCATCATCCTCGTCCACCCATCCTCGAAATATCCACTGCGCAAAGTGTGTAACATATTATTTTCAGTCGGTATGAGTTTGCCTTGCTCGGATCAAAGCATTAGGCCTAGGAAAATGAAGAATGCAAGTTTGCCTCCGGGTGTGGCAGTCTTGTGATGTTGGTGTGGCGATCTTTGCAAGGTGAAGGAGGTGACGGATTTCTCAGATTGGTTGGGCATGAAGTTTTTCATGTGCGCCAATTATGAGGAGGATCCACCCGTACCTTCTTCAGAGTATGACAAGCCTCCGGTATGATTTAACCATCACGAATAAGTATATTGTATTTTTTTGTTGTTTCTTTATTAACATTCTTGTTTTGTTTGTAGTCTCCCCCACCTCTGTGCATGTACTATCATTGGATCGACACGGAGAAGCCAGCATGGGCAGTGACTGAGATTCGTGAAAGGAGTCGCCGTGCATGGGGTAGTTTATTTGCGGAAGAACGACGTGAGAAGGCGGAAGCTGAAGAGAAAGCAGAGCAAGAGAGGGAGTTAAGAGAATACTACGCGGAGCAACACCATATTTTTCAGGAAATAGGGAAGAAAAACAGGGAAGAGGCTCGTCGCATGGAGGAGCAGGAACGACAGCGAAAGGAGGCTCGTGAGGCGGAGAAACAGAGAAACAAAGAAAGGGCTCGTGAGGCCAAGGCAGCAGAAGAAGCTGGTGATGGAAAAGGAAAATATCCACGCTGGACTCAGTAGATATCTGGGGTAGTATTTTAAATTTCACAATCGTTGGTATCTTAATTTTATAGTTTAATGTAGCTTTATTTCAGTACTTAAACGTAGCTTTATTTCAATTGTACGATATATCTTATAAAAGTTGAAGCGTGGCGTAATGAAAAAAAATGTAGTTTTAGGAAAAAAATGTGGCATTTTATTTCTCTCAACTAATTATCGACCGTCGTGCAACAATACAACATGAAATTAAGATAGAACATAATGTCGTACAATAAGAAAGTACAAACTAATAATGCAAGTACATCTGAATAAAACGGTAGAACTGGATTTGCTTAAAAACTACATGAAGTCATCATCGTCATCCTCCGTCGATGCAGAACTCTTGCCCTTCGAGAATGCAGAACTCTTACCCTTGGACGATTCAAAACTCTTGGCCTTCGTGGATGCAGAACTCTTGCTCTTGGATGATGCAGAACTCTTGCCCTTCGACGATGCGGTAGTTATGGCCTTGGTGCTGGGCATGAAGATATCATCTTCGTCCTCGCTGTCGTCAATTCATAAAAAAGGATGTTTGGCTGCAAACTTCAATTCTGATTCACTCTTATGTTGTATCTTGTTCCATCTTCCATTCAACCTTAGAAGTTTTTTTCTTATCTCCTAAAAGGTCCTGGAAGGCCACCCACTACTAGATAATGCGAGACTCAGCTCATTCATGACAGTGTCACTACTGATGAGTTCATCCCATGGAACGTCTTTATTGTCTATCTTGAAATTGGCGGCTAAACGAAGAAGATATTGGGACATAGTAGGGTGAAAACTACGATCAAAAGGAAAACCGGACATCTTGAGGAGACTACACTGAAGTGTGTATCCACCATAGTGTGGAGGGGTTTTTATAGGTTCAGAAGAGAGGAATAGGCGGGAACTCAGAAGCGGGAAAGTATGGCGGGAGATATAGGCGGGAAACGACGGTGCGAGGAATAGGCGGAAACTCAGGAGCGGGAAAGTATGGCGGGATATATTGGCGGGAAACGACAGTGCAAGGTATACACGGGAACTAAGAAGCGGGAAAGTATGGCGGGAGATATAGACGGGAAACATTGTTGCCGACTGGTGCATTTTTCTTTCAGCGTACATAGATGTTTCTTACATAAAACATAAAGTCTGATACTGACATATGTAGATACAATGGGTCACACGCGTAGATAGATTAATCACCCTAGTCGACGACGACCACCTGGCCTTTCCTTAGGACCAAAAAGCGACAAGCGATTAGGTGCTCGAGGTACACGAAAACCGCGACCGTACTCCACTTCGGCTTCCTGTGTCTGCGACTCCTGCGTAGGTGGTGGAGTCTGTAATCCTTGTTGCGAACCTGATGCGTAATTGTAGGCATATGCTTGTGACTCCTCGGGGATAAAAGATGGGCCAATAACGTCTCCTCCGAAGAAATCTGTAACTGCAGCTGTAACCGGGTCGGCGTGATAAGGTAATGCTCCTCGGATTTGTGTGTTTAGACCAGTTTGGTTGTTCTCGTCGTCTCATGTACGATCAGGTATGTCCTGCACATAGAAACATTTTAAACAAATTATGAGAGGATAATATGTGACATCATTGTCCCATGCATTAAAATGTAAACATGAATATCTGATCAGATTCCTCGCATGTACTGTCCGGCAATTGTACGTGGTACTGATTTATGTCTGGGACACGAGACTCCTCAGGCATGGAGATCCCTCGCATGAAGAGATACGGCTGAGATCCCTCACCTTGTGTGTATGCGCCGTATTCTGTGAACGCATATAGGTTAGGGGAAAGTGTATGCTCGGGCATCGAATCCAAGCCCATGCCATGGTCCTGAGATGTCTGCCCCTGACGAAGATGCACCAAAGAAGAGCGATGCAGTTGCAGAGATGAGTCATGTCGTGGCAATGTCGTTGTACTACTCGGACCCTCCCCCCACTGCCCATGGCTCCTACGCGCCTCGCTTGGTCTGGACGACGGCGCCACACTCGGTCTGGCTGAACTCGCTACCGGCATGTTGTACGCTCCAGTGACAACGTCGTCGCCTCTACCACATCTCAACTTTGTTGCCACGTAGTCTTGAAGACGTTTGTGGAATGCCTTGTGAGCCGGGCCCCGTGCCGACATGGTTTCCGCCGCCATCTGCCCTACTTCGTTGCAAGTTTCAATCTGAAAAATATTTGGTTGTTATTTGGTTCAAATGATTATGAAATGATGGACCTGAAAAACTTACTAGTGATTACCAGTTGGTCACGATAGTAAGCTGCATGGAGCTCAGTATTTCTCTTCATTTGCTCCTCCTGTGTGAGATTTGTTGGTATCATAGCGGGTTGAATGGCCAGGCTAGTACGCGTGCTGATGCTGTACCACTGCATGTACGGTTGATATGTACGTCGATCGTATGGTCTGCAAAAATTAATAATTACATCAACAGTTGTGATGAAAGCAAAACATCTTCATGCATCGTATGGTCATCGCAATAAAATAATACCGTCGCGTAAGACGTCCCCATAGTACACTAACAAATTTTTCATAGTACCTAACCAACATCCATATTTAGATTTCAAGTAATTAGTAACTGAACATTTAGTAGTGGTACGCTGACAACATTTACAGATCATACGAGTATTTACATATCTATTGTTTTTTTCGAAACTCCTCTAGCAGCGTAATAAACTAAAACTCTGTTTGCTTTTCTCTAACTACCCAAAAAAATCCTAATATGTTTCTCGTAACATGTAAAAAGTGAGCTTTTGAAATACGACTATTAGTCAAAACTAAGCTATTCAAACAACCACTAAACATAATAGTACGATAATAACATTTTAATATCATATGGGTAAAACATTTAATATCTTCCGGTTTTTAATAATGTTTTCATATCATATTATAAAATTCATTTTTTTACAGATAATAATATTCCCAACGGCATGCACATTTTTCACAACAGTACATCAATATAAAAAATATTAACATAATTACAGCGTCATTTATACCTCAGCTCCAATATAGATGTGCTTGCGAATGCAATGAAGCGTCAAACGAGTTTGAATAAATGTCCGTCACCACTCACCAGTATTATTTGAACGAAGTCAACCTATTATCACATGAACATCAATATTATACACGGATTTTTCTTTCTCCTATTAAAAGCATGAAAATAGTACTTGCATGTATGTGCTTCTCACCTCAAAAGGGACAGCGAATATGGAAACACAATTTCTGTTGGGGAACGTAGTATTTTAAAAAAATTCTACGATCACGCAAGATCTATCTACTAGATGCATAGCAACGAGAGGGGAGAGTGTGTCTACCTACCCTCGTAGACCGGGAGCGGAAGCGTCAAGTGACGCGGTTGATGTTGTCGAACTTCTTCGCGATCCAACCGATCAAGCACCGAACGTACGGCACCTCCGCGTTCAGCACACGTTCAGCTTGATGACGTCCCACGAGCTCTTGATCCAGTTGAGCTTCACGGGAGAGTTTCGTCAGCACGACGGCGTGGTGACGGATATGATGTATTCACCGGCGCAGGGCTTCGCCTAAGCACCGCGACGGTATGACCGAGGTGTGTTTCTGTGGAGGGGGGCACCGCACACGGCTGGAACAATTCAACTTGTGTGCCTTTGGGTGCCCCCCTGCCCCCGTATATAAAGGAGCAAGGGGGGAAGCCGGCCGGCCCTTGTTTGGTGCGACTAGGGTTGCAATCCTACTAGGAATAGGATTGCAATCCTATTCCTAGTAGGAATCACCAAAAGAAGGAAGAGAGGGAAAGGAAAAAGGAGAGGTGGCGCCCCCCAATCCTAGTCCAACTAGGAACCCTAGGTGGGGCGCCGGCCAGCCCTATGGGCTGCCTCTCTCTTTCCCTTAAGGCCCACTATGGACCATCCCCCCTCGTAGGGGGTTCCGGTAACCCCCTCCGGCAATCCCGTTAAATCTGAAACTTTTCCGGAACACTTCCGGTGTCCGAATATAGTCGTCCAATATATCAATCTTTATGTCTCGGACATTCCGAGACTCCTCGTCATGTCCGTGATCTCATCCGGGACTCCGAACTACCTTCGGTACATCAAAACTCATAAACTCATAATACCGATTGTCATCAAACGTTAAGCGTGCGGACCCTACGGATTCGAGAACTATGTAGACATGACCGAGACTCATCTCCGGTCAATAACCAATAGCGGAACCTGGATATTCATATTGGCTCCTACATATTCTACGAAGATCTTTTATCGGTCAAAACCGCATAACAACATACGTTGTTCCTTTTGTCATCGGTATGTTACTTGCCCGAGATTCGATCGTCGGTATCTCTATACCTAGTTCAATCTCGTTACCGGCAAGTCTCTTTACTCGTTCCGTAACACATCATCTCGTGACTAACTCATTAGTCTTTTGCTTGCAAGGCTTATTGTGATGTGTGTTACCGAGAGGGCCCAGAGATACCTCTCCGACACTCGGAGTGACAAATCCTAATCTTGATCTATGCCAACACCACGAATACTTTCAGAGACACCTGTAGAGTATCTTTATGATCACCCAGTTACGTTGTGACGTTTGATAGCACACAAGGTGTTCCTACGGTATTCAGGAGTTGCATAATCTCATAGTCATAGGAACATGTATAAGTCATGAAGAAAGCAATAGCAGTAAAACTAAACGATCATAGTGCTATGCTAACGGATGGGTCTTGTCCATCACATCATTCTCCTAATGATGTGATCCCGTTGATCAAATGACAACTCATGTCTATGGCTAGGAAACATAACCATCTTTGATCAATGAGCTAGTCTAGTAGAGGCATACTAGGGACATAATGTTTTGTCTATGTATCCACACATGTACTAAGTTTCCGGTTAATACAATTCTAGCATGAATAAAAGACTTTTATCATGATATAAGGAAATACAAATAACATCTTTATTATTGCCTCTAGGGCATATTTCCTTCAGTCTCCCACTTGAACTAGAGTCAATAATCTAGATTACAAAGTGATGATCCTCACACCCATGGAGTCTTGGTGCTGATCATGTTTTGCCCGTGGAAGAGGCTTAGTCAACGGGTCTGCAACATTCAGATCCGTATGTATTTTGCAAATCTCTATGTCTCCCTCCTTGACTAGATCACGGATGGAATTGAAGCGTCTTTTGATGTGCTTTGTTCTCTTGTGAAACCTGGATTCCTTCGCCAAGGCTATGGCTCCAGTGTTGTCACAAAAGATTTTCATTGGACCCGATGCACTAGGTATTACACCTAGATCGGATATGGACTCCTTCATCCAGACTCCTTCATTTGCTGCTTCCGAAGCAGCTATGTATTCTGCTTCACACGTAGATCCCGTCACGACGCTCTGCTTGGAACTGCACCAACTGACAGCTCCACCGTTCAAAAAATACATATCCGGTTTGTGACTTTGAGTCATCCGGATCAGTGTCAAAGCTAGAATCGACGTAACCGTTTACGACGAGCTCTTTGTCACCTCCATACACGAGAAACATATCCTTTGGACCACTGTCCAGTGATCCACTCCTGGATTACTTTGGTACCTCCCTGCTAGACTTATAGCAAGGCACACATCAGGTCTGGTACACAGCATTGCATACATGATAGATCCTATGGCTGAGGCATAGGGAATAACTTTCATTTTCTCTCTATCTTCTGCAGTGGTCGGGCATTGAGTCTTACTCAACTTCACACCTTGTAATACAGGCAAGAACCCTTTCTTTGACTGATCCATTTTGAACTTCTTCAAAATCTTATCAAGGTATGTGCTTTGTGAAAGTCCAATTAAGCGTCTTGATCTATCTCTATAGATCTTGATGCCTAATATATAAGCAGCTTCACCGAGGTCTTTCATTGAAAAACTCTTATTCAAGTATCCTTTTATGCTATCCAGAAATTCTATATCATTTCCAATCAACAATATGTCATCCACATATAATATGAGAAATGCTACAGAGCTCCCACTCACTTTCTTGTAAATACAGGCTTCTCCAAAAGTCTGTATAAAACCATATGCTTTGATAACCTCATCAAAGCGTATATTCCAACTCCGAGATGCTTGCACCAGTCCATAGATGGATCGTTGGAGCTTGCATACTTTGTTAGCACCTTTTGGATCGACAAAACCTTCTGGTTGCATCATATACAACTCTTCTTTGAGATATCCATTCAGGAATGCAGTTTTGACATCCATTTGCCAGATTTCATAATCATAAAATGCGACAATTGCTAACATGATTCGGACAGACTTAAGCATCGCTACAGGTGAGAAAGTCTCATCGTAGTCAACTCCTTGAACTTGTCGAAAACCTTTCGCAACAAGTCGAGCTTTGTAAACAGTAACATTACCGTCTGCGTCGGTCTTCCTCTTGAAGATCCATTTATTTTCGATGGCCTGCCGATCATCGGGCAAGTCAACCAAAGTCCACACTTTGTTCTCATGCATGGATCCCATCTCAGATTTCATGGCTTCAAGCCATTTTGCGGAATCTGGGCTCATCATCGCTTCCTCATAGTTCGTAGGTTCATCATGGTCTAGTAACATGATTTCCAGAACTGGGTTGCCGTACCACTCTGGTGCGGAACGTACTCTGGTTGATCTACGACGTTCAGCAGAAACTTGATCCGAAGTTTCATGATCATTATCATTAACTTCCTCACTGATTGGTGTAGGAATCACTGGAACAATTTTCTGTGATGTACTACTTTCCAATCCGGGAGAAGGTACAATTACCTCATCAAGTTCTACTTTCCTCCCACTCACTTCTTTCGAGAGAAACTCTTTCTCTAGAAAGGATCCATTCTTAGCAACGAATATCTTGCCTTCGAATATGTGATAGAAGGTGTACCCAACAGTCTCTTTTGGGTATCCTATGAAGACACATTTCTCCGACTTGGGTTCGAGCTTATCAGGTTGAAGTTTTTTCACATAAGCATCGCAGCCCCAAACTTTAAGAAACGACAACTTTGGTTTCTTGCCAAACCATAGTTCATAAGGTGTCGTATCAACGGATTTAGATGGTGCCCTATTTAACGTGAATGCAGCTGTCTCTAAAGCATAACCCCAAAACGATAGTGGTAAATCGGTAAGAGACATCATAGATCGTACCATATCTAATAAAGTACGGTTACGACATTCGGATACACCATTACGCTGTGGTGTTCCAGGTGGCGTGAGTTATGAAACTATTCCACATTGTTTCAAATGAAGACCAAACTCGTAACTCAAATATTCTCCTCTACGATCAGATCGTAGAAACTTTATTTTCTTGTTACGATGATTCTCTTCTTCACTCTGAAATTCTTTGAACTTTTCAAATGTCTCGGACTTGTGTTTCATTAAGTAGATATACCCATATCTGCTCAAATCATCAGTGAAGGTCAGAAAATAGCGATACCCGCCGCGTGCTTCAACACTCATTGGCCCACATACATCAGTATGTATGATTTCCAACAAATCTGTTGCTCGCTCCATAGTTCCGGAGAACGGAGTTTTAGTCATCTTGCCCATGAGGCATGGTTCGCAAGCACCAAGTGATTCATAATCAAGTGATTCCAAAAGTCCATCATTATGGAGTTTCTTCATGCGTTTTACACCAATATGACCTAAACGGCAGTGCCACAAATAAGTTGCACTATCATTATTAACCTTGCATCTTTTGGTTTCAATATTATGAATATGTGTATTACTACAATCGAGATCCAATAAGAATAGACCACTCTTTAAGGGTGCATGACCATAAAAGATATTATTCATTAAAATAGAACAACCATTATTCTCTGATTTAAATGAATAACCGTCTCGCAACAAACAAGATCCAGATATAATGTTCATGCTCAACGCTGGCACCAAATAACAATTATTTAGGTCTAAAACTAATCCCGAAGGTAGATGTAGAGGTAGCGTGCCGACGGCGATCACATCGACTTTGGAACCGTTTCCCACGCGCATCGTCACCTCGTCCTTAGCTAATCTTCGTTTAATCCGTAGTCCCTGTTTCGAGTTACAAATATTAGCAACCGAACCGGTATCAAATACCCAGGTACTACTACGAGCATTAGTAAGGTACACATCAATAACATGTATATCACATATACCTTTGTTCACCTTGCCATCCTTCTTATCCGCCAAATACTTGGGGCAGTTCCGCTTCCAGTGTCCAGTCCCCTTGCAGTAGAAGCACTCAGTTTCAGGCTTGGTTCCAGATTTGGGTTTCTTCGTGGAAGTAGCAACTATCTTGCTATTCTTCTTGAAGTTCCCCTTCTTTCCCTTGCCCTTTTTCTTGAAACTAGTGGTCTTGTTAACCATCAACACTTGATGCTCCTTCTTGATTTCTACCTCCGCAGCTTTGAGCATGGCGAAGAGCTCGGGAATTGTCTTTTGCATCCCTTGTATATTATAGTTCATCACAAAGCCTTTATAGCTTGGTGGCAGTGATTGAAGAACTCTATCAATAACACTATCCTCGTCAACCTTGCAACCAAGTTGAGTCATATGATTGTAGTACCCAGACATTCTGAGCAAGTGTTCACTGATAGAACTATTCTCCTCCATTTTGCAGCTGTAGAATTTATTGGAAATCTCATATTTCTCAATCCGGGCATTTGCTTGAAATATTAACTTCAACTCCTGGAACATCTCATATGGTCCATGACGTTCAAAACGTCGTTGAAGTCCCGGTTCTAAGCCGTAAAGCATGGCACACTGAACTATCGTGTAGTCATCAGACCGCGATTGCCAGACGTTCAAAGCGTCCACATTAGCGGGAGGGGGCTTGTCACCTAGCGGTGCTTCAAGGACATAATTGTTCTGTGCAGCAATGAGGATAATCCTCAGGTTACGGACCCAGTCCGTGTAATTGCTACCATCATCTTTCAACTTAGCTTTCTCTAGGAATGCATTAAAATTCAAAGGAACGGTAGCACGGGCCATTGATCTACAACAACATAGATATGCAAAAACTATCAGGACTAAGTTTCATGATAAGTTTTAAAGTTCAATTTAATCATATTAATTAAAGAACTCCCACTTAGATAGACATCCCTCCGGTCATCTAAATGATCACGTGATCCAAATTAACTAAACCATGTCCGATCATCACGTGAGATGGAGTAGTTTCAATGGTGAACATCTTATGTTGATCATATCTACTATATGATTCACGCTCGACCTTTCGGTCTCTATTGTTCCGAGGCCATATCTGCATATGCTAGGCTCGTCAAGTTTAACCCGAGTATTCTGCGTGTGCAAAACTGGCTTACACCCGTTGTATTTGAACGTAGAGCTTATCACACCCGATCATCACGTGGTGTCTCGGCACGACGAACTTTCGCAACGGTGCATACTCAGGGAGAACACTTATACCTTGAAATTTAGTAAGGGATCATCTTATAATGCTACCGTCGTTCTAAGCAAAATAAGAAGCATAATAAGATAAACATCACATGCAATCAAAATATGTGACATGATATGGCCATCATCATCTTGTGCTTTTGATCTCCATCTTCAAAGCACCGTTATGATCACCTTCGTCACCGGCGCGACACCTTGATCTCCATCGTAGCATCGTTGTCGTCTCGCCAACTGTTGCTTCTACGACTATCGCTACCGTTTAGTGATAAAGTAAAGCAATTACATGGCGATTGCATTTCATACAATAAAGCGACAACCATATGGCTCCTGCCAGTTGCCGATAACTTTACAAAACATGATCATCTCATACAAAACCGTATAACTCATCATGTCTTGACCATATCACATCACAACATGCCCTGCAAAAACAAGTTAGACGTCCTCTACTTTGTTGTTGCAAGTTTTACGTGGCTGCTACGGGCTTAGCAAGAACCGTTCTTACCTACGCATACAAAACCACAACGATGTTTCGTCAAGTATGTGTTGTTTTAACCTTCACAAGGACCGGGCGTAGCCACACTTGATTCAGCTAAAGTGAGAGAGACAGACACCCGCCAGTCACCTTTAAGCAACGAGTGCTCGTAACGGTGAAACCAGTCTCGCGTAAGCGTACGCGTAATGTTGGTCCGGGCCGCTTCATCTCACAATACCGCCGAAGCAAAGTATGACATGCTGGTAAGCAGTATGACTAGTATCGCCCACAACTCATTGTGTTCTACTCGTGCATATCATCTACGCATAGACCTGGCTCATGATGCCACTGTTGGGGAACGTAGTATTTTAAAATTTTCCTACGATCACGCAAGATCTATCTACTAGATGCATAGCAACGAGAGGGGAGAGTGTGTCTACGTACCCTCGTAGACCGGGAGCGGAAGCGTCAAGTGACGCGGTTGATGTTGTCGAACTTCTTCGCGATCCAACCGATCAAGCACCGAACGTACGGCACCTCCGCGTTCAGCACACGTTCAGCTTGATGACGTCCCACGAGCTCTTGATCCAGTTGAGCTTCACGGGAGAGTTTCATCAGCACGACGGCATGGTGATGGATATGATGTATCCACCGGCGCAGGGCTTCGCCTAAGCACCGCGACGGTATGACCGAGGTGTGTTTCTGTGGAGGGGGGCACCGCACACGGCTGGAACAATTCAACTTGTGTGTCTTTGGGTGCCCCCCTGCCCCCGTATATAAAGGAGCAAGGGGGAGGCCGGCCGGCCCTTGTTTGGTGCGGCTAGGGTTGCAATCCTACTAGGAATAGGATTGCAATCCTATTCCTAGTAGGAATCACCAAAAGAAGGAAGAGAGGGAAAGGAAAAAGGAGAGGTGGCGCCCCCCCCCCCCCAATCCTAGTCCAACTAGGAACCCTAGGTGGGGCGCCGGCCAGCCCTATGGGCTGCCTCTCTCTTTCTCTTAAGGCCCACTATGGACCATCCCCCCTCGTAGGGGGTTCCGGTAACCCCCTCCGGCAATCCCATTAAATCCGAAACTTTTCCGGAACACTTCCGGTGTTCGAATATAGTCGTCCAATATATCAATCTTTATGTCTCGGACATTCCGAGACTCCTCATCATGTCCGTGATCTCATCCGGGACTCCGAACTACCTTCGGTACATCAAAACTCATAAACTCATAATACCGATTGTCATCAAACGTTAAGCGTGCGGACCCTACGGGTTCGAGAACTATGTAGACATGACCGAGACTCATCTCCGGTCAATAACCAATAGCGGAACCTGGATATTCATATTGGCTCCTACATATTCTACGAAGATCTTTTATCGGTCAAAACCGCATAACAACATACGTTGTTCCTTTTGTCATCGGTATGTTACTTGCCCGAGATTCGATCGTCGGTATCTCTATACCTAGTTCAATCTCGTTACCGGCAAGTCTCTTTACTCGTTCCGTAACACATCATCTCGTGACTAACTCATTAGTCTTTTGCTTGCAAGGCTTATTGTGATGTGTGTTACCGAGAGGGCCCAGAGATACCTCTCCGACACTCGGAGTGACAAATCCTAATCTTGATCTATGCCAACACCACGAATACTTTCGGAGACACCTGTAGAGTATCTTTATGATCACCCAGTTACGTTGTGACGTTTGATAGCACACAAGGTGTTCCTACGGTATTCGGGAGTTGCATAATCTCATAGTCATAGGAACATGTATAAGTCATGAAGAAAGCAATAGCAGTAAAACTAAACGATCATAGTGCTATGCTAACGGATGGGTCTTGTCCATCACATCATTCTCCTAATGATGTGATCCCGTTGATCAAATGACAACTCATGTCTATGGCTAGGAAACATAACCATCTTTGATCAATGAACTAGTCTAGTAGAGGCATACTAGGGACATACTGTTTTGTCTATGTATCCACACATGTACTAAGTTTCCGGTTAATACAATTCTAGCATGAGTAAAAGACTTTTATCATGATATAAGGAAATACAAATAACATCTTTATTATTGCCTCTAGGGCATATTTCCTTCAATTTCTTCAATCACATCATCTCCTCCTTGATTGCTATTAAGATGAATTATTTAACCTAATTACATACAACATCAAGTACATTAGCACGTTATTTTAACACATAACATTTAGATTATATAACAAAGTTGACCTGCGGTTTCCTAACTATAGACTTATTAATAAACATACCACATGCAAATGAACAATTACAGTACCATTTTTTTTCATAATTACCAAATAAATATTTTCTCGCATGTCAATACTAATGGACGCAGCTAACATTGATACAACATATCTAAGCACCAATGAACCTACTCTTCTAAAAAATATAGTATAAATGCAACATCTGTCGTTCCAAATTATTTCTAACCTCTAAGCACTAACAACGCATAGCTATGACGAGCTAAAAGACTAACTAATTACCACCCTGCATGCGCGAAAAAATCAATGTATTGCAAAGCTCATACCTTGATCTTCAACTCCGTAGTTCACTTCGCTAGGCAAATCCTACTCCCGAAGCTCTAAATGACTCCAAAAAGTTATGAAATAATGTCTAACACAACAAAGAACACATAGTTACGAACTAAACAAAACGAGTACAAACATCATGCATGCAAATGAAACCAACAAAAATGGATAGATCTTACCTTAGTCTATCTTTTCTTCAACTTCAACATATTCAAAATCCAACTCCAAATCGCCCTAAATCATGAGTCAAAGTGCCTACGAAGGTTTCTTTTCTCTGTGTTCTTACACACTCACAGACTAGAAGAGAGAAGAGGAGGAGAAGAGAAGGCTACGGCTAGTAAGCCAGCGAGCAGAATCATGCTATATAAATGAAGAGGATCCCTGTAGTGTCGGCAGAACACTCGTGGAAATTAGCGTTCTCGTGTGGGAATCATTGCGCTGAAAATGAGTGTCCTGAAAATAAGCGCCGTAGGAATCATCTGGTCGGGCCGCGTGCTGCACCAAAACAGAGAAGAATCGGATTCCCATGCGAGCTGGTTCCCATGCGAATACCGAGGAAGGTGCCGTCTCGTCCGCGTCTCGTCCGGCGTCCCGTCCGCAGGGCAGGGAGTTGTCGGCATGCGGGCGGCAGCTCCAGCAGCGGCCGCCTCACGCGGTGGCGGCAGGGCCCGCCTGCCCTGCCCCGTTCCGTCCCGGGGGAGGAAACACGTTCCGGCCTGGCGGCCGCCTCCCTGGGTGGCGGCAGGTCCCGCCGCCTCCTGTTGTGGCGGCAGGTGGCCACGTGTCGCCTGCCGCGCCTGCCGCCACGGGCCAGGGGGTCCTTTTTGACATTATATTTTGGAGGTGGTCTTTTTTGTCATATGCACTGAGGAAGGGGTCTTTTTAGACAAAAAATCCTTCTTCCTCCACACTTTCCCGCGCGCACAGCACCTTCAACGCGCCGGCTCGGGGCGACGACCATGGAGGACGAGGCGCTGCACCAGCTGCTGCTGAACGGCGTCAGCCTCAACCTTTGCCTCGACACGATGACGCACCACCGCGGTACCCGGCGCCCGGCGTCCCCTGCTCCCGCGGACGGCCAGCAGCAGCACCATGGCAAGGAGGCCTTCTCCTGCAACTACTGCCACCGCAAGTTCTTTAGCTTGCAGGCGCTCGGTGGCCACCAGAACGCCCACAAGCTCGAGCGCACCCTTGTCAAGCGCAGCCGCGACGCCGACGCCGCCGCCACGCCTGCCGCCTACAGCTGGCTCCACGACGGCGGTGATCTTTGGGCTTACTATGTTTCACCTGTGGCGAGCATGAGCATGGGCGGCTGGGCTGGCACTCACAGCACCACAACGGCCGGCGGGGAGGCCACGGCAGAGATGGACTTGTCGCTCAAGCTCTGCCTCTGAGAACCACGACGGCCGGCGGGCATGCCACGACGGAGTGCATTCCAGCGGCAGTACGTGCATGCGCCTAGCGTGCCAACAAGTACTGGTGGTGTTCTCAATTATTGCAAGCACCTGGTGATTGTTTAATTATTGGTGCAATGGGTTATTTCAGCTCATGGACCTATACAATATTAATATATATACTAGAACAATGCCGTACGTTGCAACGGGATATAAATATTATAGTACTTATTATCATTTACTTGTCGATAATAATGTCACTGTGTAAATAAATGTTCATCAAATTATGCCAGTGAATTTACCTTATATTTAATTAGAAGTTTGGTAACTAAATTAAAGTGGAATTGGTTCACAAGGTAAGTAAAATAAAGTACATGAAATGTTGGACGAAAGGATGGAGGGAAGAAAGGCGAAATGATAACCTTACATTCTTTTTAAGTAGTAGAGATATACAATATATATATATATATATATATATAGTGTTAATATGTATATTAATAAAAAGTACTGAGGGAGTATATATTATGTGTACACTAAATTTGACTATTCAAGAATTAACAAAAGCTAGCTTATACACACGTGTTGCTCCTGAATTTGCATGGTTGGCGTCATTTACAGCTAATTTTCTTAAATAATACATTTTTTATTAATTTTCATAAATATTACGCTGGATAAAAAAATTCAAAAATAATACACCGTCGGCCTACAGCTGGCCGACTGGCCCCTTTCGGCCCACTGTGGGCTGATTGGGTCCTGTCGGCCCACTGTGGGCCCACTGGAGCTAATTGGCTCGCTGTGGGCTAATTGTTTTTGCAAAGAAAATAGGCATAAAAAATATATGTTTAAAAAATTGTTAATCATGTAATAAAAAAATGTTACACTTGTATAAAAAATGTTCCTGATGTATACAAAAAATGTACAATATATATGCAAAAAAGTTGACTAAAAAATATGTTTTAAAAAGTATTAATCATGTATTCAAAAATTGTTAAATGTGTGTATAAAAAATGTTCCTTATCTATAGAAAAAATATAGAATGTGTATGAAAAAAATTTGACAACAAAAAAATATGTTTGAAAAAAATGTTAGTCGTGTATTTGAAAAAAATGTTAATTATCTATTTGAAAAAATGTTCCTTATCTATACAAAAAATATAGAATGTGTATGAAAAAAAGTTGACACCAAAAAAATATGTTTGAAAATAATGTTAAGCATGTATTTGAAAAAATGTTCAACGAGTACACAAAAATGTTTCATGTATTGTAATGAAAGGTTAAACGTGTATAACAAAATATTCCAGCTCCGGATCCGGTATGGGAGCATCACGGACCTAAGTATGATTGGTTGCTCTTTTTGTATGGAACTGGAACATTTTTTTCAAACATATTTTTTTGGTATCAACTTATTTTCATACAAATTCTATATTTTTTGTATAGATAAGGAACATTTTTTATACACACATTTTAACAATTTTTAATCATGTATTTGAAAAAATGTCAACTTTTCAAACATATTTTTTTGGTGTCAACTTTTTTTCATACACATTCTATATTTTATGTATAAATAAGGAACTTTTTATACACGTATTTAACAATTTTTAAACACATGCTTAACACTTTTTATAACGTATTTTTTAGTCGACTTTTTTCATATATATTGTACATTTTTGTATACAGTAGTAAGTGTGCACGTGCAATGCACGTATCATAGAGTTATGAAATAGAGAGAAAATTGGATCGCTGGAAGGGGAGCGGTTGTTGGAAATATGCCCTAGAGGCAATAATAAAAGAGTTATTATTATATTTCCTTGTTCATGATAATCGTTTATTATCCATGCTATAACTGTATTGATTGGAAACTCAGATACACGTGTGGATGAATAGACAGACTTTGTGTCCCTAGTGTGCCTCTACAGGACTAGCTCGTTAATCAAAGATGACCGCGGTTTCCAGGTCATAAGACATGAGTTGTCATTTGATAACGGGATCACATCATTAGGAGAATGATGTGATGGACGAGACCCAAACGTTAACATAGCTTTTGATCGTGTCAGTTATCGCTATAGTTTTCTGCATGTCAAGTATAAAGTTCCTATGACCATGAGATCATGTAACTCACTGACACCGTAGGAGTGCTTTGTGTGTGCCAAACGTCGCAACGTAACTGGGTGACTATAAAGGTACTCTACAGGTATCTCCGAGGGTGTCTGTTGAGTTGACATGGATCGAGACTGGGATTTGTCACTCCGTGTGACGGAGAGGTATCTCCGGGCCCACTCGGTGATACGTCATCTCAATGAGCTCAAAGTGACTAAGTAGTTGGTCACGGGATTATGTATTACGGTAACGAGTAAAGAGACTTGCCGGTAACGAGATTGAACTAGGTATAGAGATACCGACGATCGAATCTCGGGCAAGTAACATACCGACGAGACAAAGGGAACTGTATACGGGATTGCCTGAATCCTTGACATCGTGGTTCATCCGATGAGATCATCGAGAAACATGTAGGAGCCAATATGGGTATCCAGATCCCGCTATTGGTTATTGACCTGGGAGTGTCTCGGTCATGTCTACATGGTTTCCGAACCCGCAGGGTCTACACACTTAACGTTCGGTGACGCTAGGGTTGTTAGTGAGAAGAGTGCATGGTTACCGAAGGTTGTTCGGAGTCCCGGATGAGATCCCGGACATGACGAGGGTCTCCGGAATGGTCCGGAGACGAAGATTGATATATAGGATGAAAAGTTTCGGAGTACCGGAAGTGTTCCGGGGAGCATCGGGAAATCGGCGGAGTACCGGGAAGGTTTTCGGGGGGTCCGGAAGGTGTTCTGGGCCTATTGGGCCACAAGGGGGGACACCACAGCCCTCAGGGGGCTGTGCGCCCCCCCTGGGCCCTCTCCCCATGCGGCTAAGGGGGTGGGACCCCCTAGGGCTGGCCGCACCCCTTGGGACTTGGGGGGCAAGGCACCTAGGGGGGAAACCCTAGGGCCTGGGCGCCTCCCCCTGCCCTGGCCGCCGCCCCCCTCCCCTTGCCCTGGCCGCCGGCCCCTAGGGGGAAACCCTAGGGCGCCCTAGCCTCTCCACCCCCCCTATATATAGTGGGGCAAAGGGAGGGCAGCCAACACAGTTCGTGCCTCGGTGCTGCCCTCCCTCTCCCGTCATATCTTCTTCTCCCGCGGTGCTTAGGCGAAGCCCTGCTGGAGTTCTTCTCCACCATCACCACCACGCCGTCGTGCTGCCGGTTCTCCATCACCCTCTCCTCCACCCCTTGCTGGATCAAGAAGGAGGAGACGTCCCCGAGCCGTACGTGTGAAGAACGCGGAGGCACCGTTGCTTCGGTGCTAGGTCTTCGGCGATCTGAATCGCGACGAGTACGACTCCATCATCCGCGTTCATAACGCTTCCGCTTAGCGATCTACAAGGGTACGTAGATCACACTCCTTCCTCGTAGTTGCATCTACTAGATTGATCTTGGTGAACGGTAGGAAAAATTTTTGTTTCCCATGCAACGTTCCCCAACAGTGGTATCAGAGCTAGGATCTTGCGTAGATGCTTTCTCGAGTAGAACACAAAGAAGTTTGTGGCGTTGATGTTTAAATTGCTGCCCTCCTTAGTCTTTCTTGATTCAGCGGTATTATAGGATGAAGCGGCCCAGACCAACTTTACATGTCCACGTACATGAGACCGGTTCCATCGACAGACATGTGACTTTTGTTGCATAAGATGGCTGGCGGGTGTCTGTCTCTCCTATCTTAGTTGAATCGGAATAGAACAAGGCGGTCCTTGTAGAAGGTTAAATAGCAACTTGAATATCACCGTTGTGGTTTTGCGTAGGTAAGAAGCGTTCTTGCTAGATACCCATAGCAGCCACGTAAAACATGCAACAACAAATTAGAGGACGTCTAACTTGTTTTTGCAGGGTATGTATGTGATATGATATGGCCAATGACATGATGAAATATATTTTGATGTATGAGATGATCATGTTGTAATAGTTAACATCGACTTGCATGTCGATTCATACGGCAACCGGCAGGAGCCATAGGGTTGTCTTTATTTTTTGTATGACCTGCGTGTCAATCATTAAGCGCTTTGTAATGCTTTACTTTATCGCTAAACGGTAGCAATAGTAGTAAGAGCATGGTGGGGCGCCGACAACCCCGATGGCAACACGATGATGGAGATCATGATGATGGAGATCATGGTGTGGCGCCGGTGACGATGGAGATCATGCCGGTGCTTTGGAGATGGAGATCAAAAGCACGAGTTGATGGCCATATCATGTCACTTATGATTTGCATGTGATGTTAATCCTTTTATGCATCTTATTTTGCTTAGGACGACGATAGCATTATAAGGTGATCCTTCACTAAAATTTCAAGATAAAATTGTGTTCCCCCCGAGTGTGCGCCGTTGCGAAGGTTCGTCGTTTCGAAGCACCACGTGATGATCGGGTGTGATAGACTCTACGTTCGCATACAACGGGTGCAAGCCAGTTTTGCACGTGCAGAACACTCGGGTTAGACTTGACGAGCCTAGCATGTACAGACATGGCCTCGGAACACGGAGGACCGAAAGGTCGAGCATGAGTCATATAGTAGATATGATCAACATGTTGATGTTCACCATTGACACCACCTCATCTCACGTGATGATCGGACTTGGGTTGGTGAATTTGGATCATGTCACGCTCGAATGACCGGAGGGATGTCAATTTGAGTGGGAGTTATAATTAATTTGATTAGGTAATAACTCACTTATCATGAACAATAGTCTAAAATGTCTTTGCAAATTTATGTTGTAGATGGCTCGCGCAAGAGTTCCCCTGAATTTTAATGCGTTCCTAGAGAAAGCTAAACTGAAAGATGATGGGAGCAACTTTGTGGACTGGCTCCGCAATCTGAGGATCATCCTCACAGCTGCCCAAAAGGTTTATGTCCTAAATGCACCGCTAGGTCAACCCCCCGCTCCTGGAGCCTCTGCAGACGATATGAACGTCTGGCAGACGCGTTCGGATGACTATTCGATAGTACAATGTGCCATGTTGTACGGCTTGGAAGGAGGACTCCAAAGGCGTTTTGAACGTCATGGTGCATATGAGATGTACACGGAGTTGAAATTCATCTTTGAGAAGAATGCTAAGATCGAGAGGTATGAGACCACCGATAAATTCTTCGCTTGCAAGATGGAGGAGAATTCGTCTGTCAGTGAGCACTTACTGAAGATGTCTGGGTACTATACCCGCATAGCTGATCTGGGACTTGTGTTCCCGGATGAGGCTAGCATTGACAGAATTCTCCAGTCACTCCCTCCAAGCTACAAGAGCTTCGTCCAGCAGTACAACATGCAAGGGATGAATAAAACCATCGCCGAGCTGTTTTCGATGCTGAAAGTCGCTGAGGCAGACATCCAGAAGGAGTATCAAGTGTTGATGGTCAATAAGACCACCAGTTTCAAGAAGAATGGCAAGGGCAAGAAGGGTAACTCTAAGAAGGGTGGCAAAGCAGTTGCTAATCCAGTGAAGAAACCCAAGGCTGGGCCCAAGCCGGAGACTGAGTGTTTCTATTGCAAGGGGAACGGCCACTGGAAGCGGAACTGCCCCAAGTATCTGGCGGACAAGAAGGGGGCCAACAACAACAAAGGTATATGTGATATACATGTTATTGATGTGTACCTTACCAACTCTCGTTGTAGTGCCTGGGTATTTGATACCGGTTCGGTTGCTCACATTTGCAACTCTAAACAGGAACTGCGGAATAAACGGAGGCTGGCGAAGGATGAAGTGACGATGCGCGTGGGAAATGGTTCCAAGGTTGATGTGATCGCCGTCGGCACGCTCGCTCTTCGATTACCATCGGGATTAGTTATGAACCTGAATAATTGTTATTTAGTGCCTGCGTTAAGCATGAACATTATATCTGGATCTTGTTTGATGCGAGACGGTTACTCATTTAAATCAGAGAATAAAGGTTGTTCTATTTATATGGGTAATATCTTTTATGGTCATGCACCCGAAGTTAGGGGTTTATTCTTATTGAATCTCGATAGTGATGATACACATGTTCATAACATTGATGCCAAAAGATGTAGAGTAGACAACGATAGTACCACTTTCTTGTGGCACTGCCGTCTGGGTCATATCGGCGTGAAACGCATGAGGAAGCTCCATGCTGATGGACTTTTGGAGTCTCTTGATTTTGAATCACTTGACACATGCGAGCCGTGCCTCATGGGCAAGATGACTAAGACCCCGTTTTCAGGAACAATGGAACGGGCAAGTGACTTATTGGAAATCATACATACTGATGTGTGTGGCCCGATGAGTGTCACGGCGCGTGGTGGATATCGTTATTTTCTCACCTTCACTGACGACTTAAGTAGATATGGGTATATTTACTTGATGAAGCATAAGTCTGAAACGTTTGAAAAGTTCAAGCAATTTCAGAGTGAAGTTGAGAATCATCGTAACAAGAAGATCAAGTTCCTACGATCTGATCGAGGGGGAGAGTATCTGAGTTATGAGTTTGGCAATCACTTAAGACAATGTGGAATTGTTCACAGTTGACGCCACCTGGAACACCACAGCGTAATGGTGTGTCCGAACGTCGTAATCGAACCCTATTAGATATGGTACGTTCTATGATGTCTCTTGCCGATTTGCCACTATCGTTTTGGGGATATGCGTTAGAGACAGCTGCATTCACTTTAAATAGGGCTCCATCTAAGTCCGTTGAGACAACACCGTATTAACTATGGTTTGGTAAGAAACCTAAGTTGTCTTTTCTCAAAGTTTGGGGTTGCGATGCTTATGTCAAAAGGCTTCAGCCAGAAAAGCTCGAACCCAAAGCGGACAAATGTGTCTTCATAGGATACCCAAAAGAGACGGTTGGGTACACCTTCTATCTCAGATCCGAGGGCAAAGTGTTTGTCGCTAAGAACGGGTCCTTTCTCGAGAAAGAGTTTCTCTCGAAAGAATTGAGTGGGAGGAAGGTAGAACTTGATGAGGTTATTGAACCTCTACTTCAACCAGAGAGTAGCGCAGCACAGAAAGATGTTTTTGTGGAGCCTGCAACGGTTGAATAGGAAGCCAATGATGATGATCAAGAAGCTTCTGATCAAGTTACTACCGAACCTCGTAGGTCGACAAGGGTACGCACTGCACCTGAGTGGTATGGTAACCCTGTCTTGGAGGTCATGTTGTTGGACAACAGTGAACCTACGAGCTATGGAGAAGCGATGGTGGGCCCGGATTCCGACAAATGGTTAGAGGCCATGAAATCCGAGATGGGATCCATGTATGAAAACAAAGTATGGACTTTGGAAGTATTACCTGAAGGGCGGAAGGCCATTCAGAATAAATGGATTTTTAAGAGGAAGACGGACGCTGACGGTAATGTCACCGTGTATAAAGCTCGACTTGTGGCAAAGGGTTTTTCACAAGTTCAAGGAGTTGACTACGATGAGACTTTCTCACCCGTAACGATGCTTAAATCCGTCCGAATCATGTTAGCAATAGCTGCATATTTCGATTATGAAATTTGGCAGATGGATGTCAAAACAGTGTTCCTTAACGGTTTTCTTAAGGAAGAGTTGTATATGATACAACCGGAAGGTTTTGTCGATCCAGAGAATGCTGACAAAGTTTGCAAACTCCAGCGTTCCATTTATGGGCTGGTGCAAGCATCTCGGAGTTGGAATCTTCGCTTTGATGAGGTGATCAAAGCGTTTGGGTTTGTACAAGTTTACGGAGAAGCTTGTATTTACAAGAAAGTGAGTGGGAGCTCTATAGCGTTTCTAATATTATATGTGGATGACATATTGCTAATTGGAAACAATATAGAATTTTTGGATAGCGTGAAGGGGTATTTGAACAAGAGTTTTCCGATGAAGGACCTCGGTGAAGCTGCTTTCATATTGGGCATCAAGATCTATAGAGATAGATCGAGACGCTTGATAGGACTTTCACAAAGTACATACCTTGATAAAGTTTTGAAGAAGTTCAAAATGGATCAATCCAAGAAGGGGTTCTTGCCGGTATTGCAAGGTACAAAGTTGAGTAAGACTCAATGCCCAGTGACTGCGGAAGATAGAGAAAAGATGAGTGTCGTCCCCTATGCTTCAGCCATAGGCTCTATCATGTATGCAATGCTGTGCACAAGACCAGATGTCAGCCTTGCCATAAGTATGGCCGGAAGGTTTCAAAGTAATCCTGGTATGGATCACTGGACAGCGGTCAAGAATATCCTAAAGTACCTGAAAAGGACTAAGGAGATGTTTCTCGTTTATGGAGGTGATCAAGAGCTCGTCGTAAAGGGTTACGTCGATGCAAGCTTTGACACTGATCCGGATGACTCTAAGTCTCAAACCGGATACGTATATATTCTCTACGGGGGAGCGGTAAGCTGGTGCAGTTCCAAGCAGAGCGTGGTAGCTGATTCTACATGTGAAGCGGAGTATATAGCTGCCTCGGAGGCGGCAAAGGAAGGTGTCTGGATGAAGGAGTTCATGACAGATCTTGGAGTTGTGCCTAGTGCACTGAACCCAATGACTCTGTTCTGTGACAACACTGGTGCCATTGCTCTAGCCAAGGAACCAAGGTTTCACAAGAGGACCAGACACATAAAGCGACGCTTCAATTCCATCCGCGATTCGGTCAAGGAGGAGGACATAAATATTTGCAAAGTACACACGGATTTGAATGTTGCAGATCCGTTGACTAAGCCTCTTCCACGGGCTAAGCACGATCAACACCAAGACTCTATGGGTGTTAGATTCATTACCTTGTAATGCTAGATTATTGACTCTAGTGCAAGTGGGAGACTGTTGGAAATATGCCCTAGAGGCAATAATAAAAGAGTTATTATTATATTTCCTTGTTCATGATAATCGTTTATTATCCATGCGATAATTGTATTGACTGGAAACTCAAATACATGTGTGGATGAATAGACAGACTTTGTGTCCCTAGTGAGCCTCTACAGAACTAGCTCGTTGATCAAAGATGACCGCGGTTTCCAGGTCATAGACATGAGTTGTCATTTGATAACGGGATCACATCATTAGGAGAATGATGTGATGGACGAGACCCAAACGTTAAACATAGCTTTTGATCGTGTCAGTTATCGCTATAGTTTTCTGCATGTCAAGTATAAGTTCCTATGACCATGAGGTCATGTAACTCACTGACACCGTAGGAGTGCTTTGTGTGTGCCAAACGTCACAACGTAACTGGGTGACTATAAAGGTACTCTACAGGTATCTCCGAGGGTGTCTGTTGAGTTGACATGGATCGAGACTGGGATTTGTCACTCCGTGTGACAGAGAGGTATCTCCGGGCCCACTCGGTAATACGTCATCTCAATGAGCTCAAAGTGACTAAGTAGTTGGTCACGGGATTATGTATTACGGTAACGAGTAAAGAGACTTGCCGGTAACGAGATTGAACTAGGTATAGAGATACCGACGATCGAATCTCGGGCAAGTAACATACCGACGAGACAAAGGGAACTGTATACGGGATTGCCTGAATCCTTGACATCGTGGTTCATCCGATGAGATCATCGAGAAACATGTAGGAGCCAATATGGGTATCCAGATCCCGCTATTGGTTATTGACCTGGGAGTGTCTCGGTCATGTCTTCATGGTTTCCGAACCCGCAGGGTCTACACACTTAACGTTCGGTGACGCTAGGGTTGTTAGTGAGAAGAGTGCATGGTTACCGAAGGTTGTTCGGAGTCCCGGATGAGATCCCGGACATGACGAGGGTCTCCGGAATGGTCCGGAGACGAAGATTGATATATAGGATGAAAGGTTTCGGAGTACCGGAAGTGTTCCGGGGAGCATCGGGAAATCGGCGGAGTACCGGGAAGGTTTTCGGGGGGTCCGGAAGGTGTTCTGGGCCTATTGGGCCACAAGGGGGGACACCACAGCCCTCAGGGGGCTGTGCGCCCCCCCTGGGCCCTCTCCCCATGCGGCTAAGGGGGTGGGACCCCCTAGGGCTGGCCGCACCCCTTGGGACTTGGGGGGCAAGGCACCTAGGGGGGAAACCCTAGGGCCTGGGCGCCCCCCCCTGCCCTGGCCGCCGCCCCCCTCCCCTTGCCCTGGCCGCCGGCCCCTAGGGGGAAACCCTAGGGCGCCCTAGCCTCTCCACCCCCCCTATATATAGTGGGGCAAAGGGAGGGCAGCCAACACAGTTCGTGCCTCGGTGCTGCCCTCCCTCTCCCGTCATATCTTCTTCTCCCGCGGTGCTTAGGCGAAGCCCTGCTGGAGTTCTTCTCCACCATCACCACCACGCCGTCGTGCTGCCGGTTCTCCATCAACCTCTCCTCCACCCCTTGCTGGATCAAGAAGGAGGAGACGTCCCCGAGCCGTACGTGTGAAGAACGCGGAGGCACCGTTGCTTCGGTGCTAGGTCTTCGGCGATCTGAATCGCGACGAGTACGACTCCATCATCCGCGTTCATAACGCTTCCGCTTAGCGATCTACAAGGGTACGTAGATCACACTCCTTCCTCGTAGTTGCATCTACTAGATTGATCTTGGTGAACGGTAGGAAAAATTTTTGTTTCCCATGCAACGTTCCCCAACAGTACTGTTGGAAATATGCCCTAGAGGCAATAATAAAAGAGTTATTATTATATTTCCTTGTTCATGATAATCGTTTATTATCCATGCTATAACTGTATTGATTGGAAACTCAGATACACGTGTGGATGAATAGACAGACTTTGTGTCCCTAGTGTGCCTCTACAGGACTAGCTCGTTAATCAAAGATGACCGCGGTTTCCAGGTCATAAGACATGAGTTGTCATTTGATAACGGGATCACATCATTAGGAGAATGATGTGATGGACGAGACCCAAACGTTAACATAGCTTTTGATCGTGTCAGTTATCGCTATAGTTTTCTGCATGTCAAGTATAAAGTTCCTATGACCATGAGATCATGTAACTCACTGACACCGTAGGAGTGCTTTGTGTGTGCCAAACGTCGCAACGTAACTGGGTGACTATAAAGGTACTCTACAGGTATCTCCGAGGGTGTCTGTTGAGTTGACATGGATCGAGACTGGGATTTGTCACTCCGTGTGACGGAGAGGTATCTCCGGGCCCACTCGGTGATACGTCATCTCAATGAGCTCAAAGTGACTAAGTAGTTGGTCACGGGATTATGTATTACGGTAACGAGTAAAGAGACTTGCCGGTAACGAGATTGAACTAGGTATAGAGATACCGACGATCGAATCTCGGGCAAGTAACATACCGACGAGACAAAGGGAACTGTATACGGGATTGCCTGAATCCTTGACATCGTGGTTCATCCGATGAGATCATCGAGAAACATGTAGGAGCCAATATGGGTATCCAGATCCCGCTATTGATTATTGACCTGGGAGTGTCTCGGTCATGTCTACATGGTTTCCGAACCCGCAGGGTCTACACACTTAACGTTCGGTGACGCTAGGGTTGTTAGTGAGAAGAGTGCATGGTTACCGAAGGTTGTTCGGAGTCCCGGATGAGATCCCGGACATGACGAGGGTCTCCGGAATGGTCCGGAGACGAAGATTGATATATAGGATGAAAGGTTTCGGAGTACCGGAAGTGTTCCGGGGAGCATCGGGAAATCGGCGGAGTACCGGGAAGGTTTTCGGGGGGTCCGGAAGGTGTTCTGGGCCTATTGGGCCACAAGGGGGGACACCACAGCCCTCAGGGGGCTGTGCGCCCCCCCTGGGCCCTCTCCCCATGCGGCTAAGGGGGTGGGACCCCCTAGGGCTGGCCGCACCCCTTGGGCTTGGGGGGCAAGGCACCTAGGGGGGAAACCCTAGGGCCTGGGCGCCTCCCCCTGCCCTGGCCGCCGCCCCTCCTCCCCTTGCCCTGGCCGCCGGCCCCTAGGGGGAAACCCTAGGGCGCCCTAGCCTCTCCACCCCCCCTATATATAGTGGGGCAAAGGGAGGGCAGCCAACACAGTTCGTGCCTCGGTGCTGCCCTCCCTCTCCCGTCATATCTTCTTCTCCCGCGGTGCTTAGGCGAAGCCCTGCTGGAGTTCTTCTCCACCATCACCACCACGCCGTCGTGCTGCCGGTTCTCCATCAACCTCTCCTCCACCCCTTGCTGGATCAAGAAGGAGGAGACGTCCCCGAGCCGTACGTGTGAAGAACGCGGAGGCACCGTTGCTTCGGTGCTAGGTCTTCGGCGATCTGAATCGCGACGAGTACGACTCCATCATCCGCGTTCATAACGCTTCCGCTTAGCGATCTACAAGGGTACGTAGATCACACTCCTTCCTCGTAGTTGCATCTACTAGATTGATCTTGGTGAACGGTAGGAAAAATTTTTGTTTCCCATGCAACGTTCCCCAACAGCGGTGGCATTAGTGTCGAGGGAGGAGGATTGATTATTGCCGCGGCCATGCCTGTAGGTTTCCTTGGTATTTCTCAGCTAATTTTAGTGACTCCTTTGATTATGTTGGACTATTGTAGAAAAGATTATTGGGAACTTTTTTGTGTACAATCAATAATCAATAATTGGAAAACATGTCCGTGCTGGATGGAAGAGGCAAAAAAATTCCAAGGTAAGACCTGAAGCTTCCTTGAACTAAAGGTTGGTTATGCAAGCAGTCGAAGTTTGGATCTAGTGTGTCATTTAGGACCTGAAGCTTCCTTGAACTGAATGTACGTGCTCGTATCAGATCGTCGCCGTGTAACGTTGCAGGCCCACGTCGCAGTAGTTCGTTCCTGGATACGAGAAGACCAGGTCAAACCAAGAGTCGAGCCGTCGAAGACGACGAACACTCAAATAGGTGAACGAAAAGAAGGAAGTGGTGAAAGTCAAGGAACGATCGGAATCAAGGTCCGGATTTGATCGATCATGTGATCCGAACAAACATGGAAAGGAGCGATTTGGTTTCCACGTTTGTCTCTACCTACATGCGAATATGGGCCATGCCTTTTTCTTATTTCCTTCTATGTATGCAGTACATAAGGCTCGGTTTAAAAAAAATGATGGCGTAGATCATGGTAATTATTGCTAATTGATTTTTTTCCTTCTATGTGTGCAACACACAAGGCTGGGTTTTAAAAAAAATGATGGCGTAGATCATGGTAATTCTTACTAATTGATATTATTAAATAGGCCTAGTTTGGAGCGAGATCATGGTAATTATTGCGTAATAATGATGGCGTAGATCATGGTAATTATTGATAATTGATTATGGTAAATGATGTGATACAATATTTAGGCAATCTGGTCCATTGAGAGATGTAATGTATGGCTGAGATGTAATTTTCCTGCCACAACTCGATTGTTTAATAGTAGTGGAGATCAGGAACATTTTTTATACACATTTAATATATTTTTTAATTACATGATTAACATTTTTTTAAATATATATTTTTTATGCCTACTTTTTTTGCAAAAACAATTAGCCCACAGCGAGCCAATTAGCTCATGTCGGCCCACAGTGGGCCGACAGGACCCAATCAGCCCACAGTGGGCCGACAGGGGCCAATCGGCCAGCTGTAGGCCGACTGGAATCCAATCGGCCTGCTGTGGGCCGACTAGGCCCAGTCGGCCTGCAGTGGGCCGACGGTTTATTAGTTTTGAAAATTTTTTATCCAGCGTAATATTTATGAAAATTAATTAAAAAATGTATTATTAAAAAAATATCTCATTTACATCAATGAATCTATCTACCTAAGAAATAACAAATTTTTATATATAGGAGAAATTTTTCCTACCACCAATGGTAGTTACCCTCACGTGAGTTTTGTATGTTGTTTGCAGTATTTGTCAAAACAAAAGTATGTACATGTGTATATAAGAATATTTGGTTAGTATATATATCATACTTTTGAGGTAGTGTGTAATGTTTTGTAGTATATTGATTTATATGTATAAATATGAAGGTATTTCATAATATACTAAAAACAATGGACTCACATGCAATTTTTTCGTATAACTTGCTTTGAAATATCTTATATATTTTACCACATGATAGTATATGAGACATGTGGGGTGACTACCCCTGAGTCCATAGTTTTTTGTATGTTTTAAAAATACCTTCGTATTTATATGTATAAAATAATATACTAAAAATAGTACATACTACTTAAAAAGTAGGATATATACCACCCACATATTCGTATATACTAGTCGTACATATTACACGTACATACATTTGGTTTTGACAGATACCACATACAACATAGAAATCTCATGTGAGGTTAGCAGTGCATCATATTTCTTTTTAATTGGGCACGTCCGCTAGATCCCCTTACTTTGACGTGCGGTCCGGTTCTTGTCCATCGATCGGGTGTCATTTCTTGGGAGTTGCTTGCTTTAGCTGAACGACGGCCATTTTCTCACCAGTTAACCCCTAACGGCAAAAACATTGCTTTGCCGCCGTGTCACTGCTCCCTTCCTGTTGCGACACCTAGCCTAGCTGATACACCAGATCAGATATCCACAATGATCTAGCTTGATGTTTACCCATACCCAACTCACCAGAAACATTTGGGAGACAGATATGTGATCCTCACACATGCTTAGACATTGACACGACGCCCTCTTTTTTTTTAAAAAAAAAAAAAGCACTTTAGCCTCGATTACCTGAAGGGCTTTTCTGGTTTCGCTATTTTCAATCCTGCGGCAACCAAGAAATAACCATTTCTAAATCACCACCGATGACTCGACTGTTTGATCGGCACATTGGTTGAAATTAGTTTGCCGCGTGCAACGGGGACGAGAAGCTTGAACATTGTGTGTATTTTTTTTAAGCAGACAATGGAGTTCCAGGCAAGATCAAGTCGATAGAAGAAACCAACATGCTGGTCTTTTTTGGAGGCAGAAATCCTAGCAAATTATAATAAGGTAGCCACAATTTGGCGTCATCAACATCCAACCTGCGCCAATCTATGCGATATCCCTTCAAATCAAAATCATAATTAGGTGTAAAAGCCATCAAAATCGTCCAAGAAAGTTACACTGCTGCGATTGCACCCAAACATAACTCTGCTACAATTTCACACAAACATGGCATTCATTGCAACTTGTTTTGAATCACTTCAGATAGATTACATCCACGCAAACCTGCATTTCTTTGGGTAAATTTTAAGACCCCCTTCAGAGCCATCCAACAGGGTAGACAACACTACGGCATGTATAAGCACAGAGCCAAAGAGGCTGGCGACGGCGGCAGCTGCACTGGCCTGGGAGACCATGTAACTCGACAAGAATAAATAGCACCATAGGAAAGGCGCAAAAGTTACTTGTGGGATAGCTCAAACTTCTCTTTCCACTGCCTGTTGTCATTACAAGCCAAGGCTCTGCACCTCATCTAATTGTTACACATAATGACTAGATAAAAGATACAACAATCTCCAAACAAAACTGTGATCACAAACTGCAGCACAAGAGGAAATCCTTCCTCGCTCCCGTCTGCAACTCTTGGCGAAACGGCATAATAATCATCATGAAAAGCTACCCGTAGAAATTGCCACCTAAAACAAATGCTCCTTGAAAGCATCATCATCAGTCGCAATAAAGCCTAATCACCGAGTCGGCACCGGCGGTGAACAACCACGGTTGTCTTGGGTGGAATTTGCAATCCAAAACTCCTGCAAAGCAACAACACCAAAAACATATAGTTACAGATACTTGCCTTGCCTTGATATTTGCATAACCTTGTGTTGTTAACTGGTTATGCAAAAAATATCACAGATAATTGTAATTGACACAAATATATAGCTTTCAGCAACACAAAATATAATATAAATACATATTTCCTTCTACGCGTGCAAAGTTGATCCTGCCCAAATCTTGAATTTGCCTATGCATCCTTGCGAGCCCATACATACCTAGAGTGCTTGGTTCAATGGACTGAAACTAAGTTTCTTCCGTACAAATAATTTCGATTTAACAAGATACGTGCTACAATATTACGCTAGTCTGTCCCTGGTTCTCAAAAAAAAAATCCATGTACCAACAAAGCAGGTACAGCTATAAGCAATTTACTGTAATTTGTAAGAAGTGATCAAATAGGAGAACATGGCGTATCAGCACAAGCACATATGTATGCTTCAGTTCAAACTCGCGTCATGGATTTGAGGACTCGAGAGTGCAAGGTTCAACGCAAAGTCTATGACTTGCATTCTTCCAGTGAAAAACATAACAATGTAAACAGAGTTTGACCACTGGCCATATATCTGCTTTGATCGAAATGTCTACGCAAATAAGAATCAACAAAAAATGTAAAATAATGCAAATTATAGAAACCACATGATGTATGTCATACCTCTTCTATCTGAACTCAAATGGCCACGAAGAATCTCCAATGGCACAATAAGTGGGTTCTGGTTGAGATCAGCATAAACCATCCCATGGAACACATGGGCTGTACAATCCTCCGACGATGAGGCAAAAAGAGGGTATCTCCGGTGGAAAGTAACACTGGTTATATCCTTCGAGTGGTTCCTGAATTAAAGAAAATAAAATACAAAATATAAACTCATACAGAACAGTATAAGTATAACTAGTGGGTACTATCCATAAAAAGAACTGTATCTGATGTTTTTTTTAAAACAGAGCAGTAACTGAAACCGGAAAAAACATGAGAATTTCTTACAGCACAAAATTCAAAGAAACTAGACTAAACAGTGTAAATCATCGACAATTAATAGGGAACACTTTTGCGCATAGTGGTGATGTCGAGAAAGAATAGGTGGCATGACTTTGAAGGCTAGCCAAATGGAGTCATCTGTGGCTGCATCAGATAGCAAAGCATGTGGCATTTACTGTTGCTTGATTAAAATAGGTGCCAACATCAGATAGAAAAGCATGTGCCCCATATTGTACATTGTTATTAAAGCATTTAGTAATCAGTACATAAAAACACTTTGTAATAAGCTCCATAAAAAATATCAAGTTGTCTGAACTAAATTGAAGAAAGAAAAGCTAAAATAACAAGCAACCAACTGCCTAAAATGGTAACATTGGCAACGTATCTATAGTTCTATACGAAAACTGAAACCAAAAAATACAAGAAACTAAATGTAAGAGAAGTAGTACTTTAACATCTTGTACGGCCTTGTAGACAGATCAGTGTCAAACCAGCACAATTTACCATCTTTACTTCCCACAATAACATTATCGCCTGCATGAAAGAATTGCAATGCCAATAAAAAGGCGATCCAACAAACAGTGTAGCACTACCATTAATTTAACCAATGGTTTACAGCTTAGAATAGCAAAGGTAATATGAACCAACTCAAGATTTATCAACTCGTAAATTAGTAATCAGTTGATTTTATACGTACCACCAGGATGGATGGAGATAGAGGAAATCTCACGGAGACCTGACTCCAGCTTCTTGACTACCTCTGCCTTTTGGAGATCATAAACCTGAACAAACTTCTTAGTGGCAACAAAGAACATCTTTTGAGTTGGATGGAATACTGCTGCAACAGGGAGTCCCGGCAATTTACGGAAAGGATGGTGAGAATGCTTCTTGGAGAGCTGATGCAACAATACAGCCCTTGATTCACGTACAAAGGAATTAAGGTAGACAAAGGGAAGAACAGATATTCAAAATGTGAAGAATCTGTCTACACACTATGTTGGCAGGGATGCATATCTACAGTAACTATGAATTGAAAGAGTGAGACCCGATAAAGAAAGAAAAGTACACAGCTCCGAAACAAAGAAAGAAAGGCCAATTTTGCTGGGGCACACACTATAGAACCGTCACAAATGATTATCTTGATATAGTTAGAATGTTGCATGGAAGCTCCAAGACTGAAACTAGAGAAAATTATTTCAGAACATATTTGTTATTATGCTCATGCATCACTTAATAAACAAAGCAAAGAGGATATCAGTTGGCACGACTGTCGTGAAATAGTCTCCCTTTGAATGCCACTCCACAGTTGATGCAGCCTGAACAATTAAACAGATGTAAGCAAGCGAACAAAAAGCCTACGCATTTAGAAGAATGATAAGTAACCCTGAAGTATTATACCCTATGATGAATCAATGTGATTCCATCAAATTTGTCATTCTTCACCCACCTCACAGCTGGTTTCTTATCACCTGCAACATAATTAAATATTTAAGAACACACTGAATAAGATGGGTGGAAGAACTGTTTGGGTTACAACTACTATTACCATCATCTTCAGGGGTCGGTTCCTCGACATGGAGGAGCTGCTTTGTCCTCACTTGTGTTTCCTCATCCCCCACCTCAGCGTTAAGAAGCAGAAGATCACGGCCACTGCACAACATAAGATGAATGGTGAGAATGTGCAAAGCCAGAAAATGAAGTATACTTGTGAATGGCGAATGCATACACAATAGCAGCCAGAATGGGCCTCTCAGGTGAAGGATTCCACGAAATATGATGGACATCAGCACCAACATTGAAAACCTTAAGACAGCGACCAGTTTCAACCTCCCAAACACGAATTGTTCCATCAGATGAACCTGCAGCAAAGAAGAACTGTAATATAAGGCAATGCCATGCTCAAGTTGATGAGATCATTTCATGCAGCAAAGGGGCCTTTTCACAGAATTATCTTGTCCAATTCCTAATCCTTCTACAAATATAAGACACTCCATTTTTTGGAAACTTGAGATTAAGTCAATAATATTTGCCTTTACAGTTATGTTTCACAGCACTGTCATTTACTACTTTTGTATATGATGCATACTAATAAAGTTGGTTACATCGAAAATGTAAATTAACTATTAACATTGAGTTCATTACTATTTGAACCATCAGAACATTATCATAAAAAATAAATATCTACAGTCTATACCTGATGCTATCCACTGCCCTGTTGCTTCAACTGACAGCGACGTCACTGGACCACCATGGCCCTTGAACTCAAGGTAACAAGTTCGTGGATATGGCCTCAGATCCTTTTTACTGGGTAACTTTGGCTTGAGCGACTCGGGATCAATGTTTATCTGTGGGTTTGCCAAATAATCATCATGCATTGAAAAGAACATCACGACAATAAATGATAAACTGGAATCCAGGCAATAAAGGCCCATATATAGTCATGAAAAGAAGATAGATCCTCCACTTACACGCTTCTTGCGAGTTCTAGGACATAGATATAGATCTAGGCACCGATCAAATCCTTCCCTAAGTGCCTTCTCGTAGGCAGGTACACTTCTAAGTGATTCAAATCTGCATAATCAACGGCACAATATAAAGGGGTGACGTAACTAAATTTCCTCAGACGAATCAGACCATGCATAAGAAAAATCATAATGACAATGTAAAAGTAATTATTACCGTCGTGGGATGAATTTTGGCCTGTCCTCCTCATACATAAGCTGGTAGTTATCTATCTCCTCTTGTGTGGGAATATATTCAACAGAAGGATTATACGACTCTTCATGACCTGAATAGAAGAAATTAATGGCATCATACACAATATAGAACATCAACTAAGGAACAGAAATGCCCAGTGCAAAACTGTTTCACATCATTTCAACAGAATGGGAGGTCATCAGCTCAAATAGATTGTCGAGAAGCTTTTCAAGTAAGCATGGCAGGGCATGCAAAATGATGGCATGGTACCTGGCAAATTTGGTTTAGGTGCAGGAATGTAGCTCAAGCCTTGCCGCTTATTGTCTGCTGTATCAGTGTCATCTCCCCACAAGAGATAATAGTTTGGCTCATCCTTTGGCTTATCAAACTTGATCCATCCTTTACGAATGGCTCTAACAAGTTTAACAACCTGCCATAAAGAACAATTGAAGTAAAAGATATAGTAAATAGCAATGCAAACTAATTATTAGTTATAAACGGCAGGCAAGAAACGTGATAGCACAAATGCATTTCCAAAGCAGTTTCAGAAAGAAACTAACAAATAAGTCCTGTTGAAATTAAGGCTATTTGACAGTACTAAATACTAACAGCATCTAATCTCTATATTGTTGCCCAGCAAGAAAGCATATACAATAAGAATCCAAAGCAGTTTCAGAGAGTACCTACAGAATTAGTCATATGGCTACTGAGTCTGTTTATGGACTACTAATATCACATGGTATTATTCCATGGTTGCCCACAAAAATCTAGGCTACCGAACAACAGTGAAAGTTAAACTAAAATTAGTAATCCCTTGCTGCAACATGTGATAAATTAGTACGGCGCAATTTGAAATATAAACAGTAAACAATCCAAGGCAGCCAGCAAAAATATGAAAACTAGAAACACCTCACAATCATGAACTGACTTATTAAAGCAGGCACCAGTGACCTGCCAACAATCATCAGTTCACTGTCTCGCAAATTTCTTAGACCATTCTGTATAAAACACATTTGAATAGGGTAATTCCTTTCTTAAGCAAGATACTTCAGATCTCAAACAGACAAATTAACAAGACATACATGCAGTTATATCTAATTGGAAATTAAAGAGCATGTAGATTTTATCAATCTAACATAACATAGAAGATAAGGAAACTGATGATATACCTTCTTTTGCTCCCACTTTGAGGGCACAAATCGCCTCTTTGGCTCAGGAGCGTTAGAAAGTGGATGGCCTTTATCAGCATATTCAAACCAGTCAACATAATCCTACGAAAAAAGTTTACTCAGCCCATGTTGAGCATAATAGTTATATGTATAGAAAATGGAAGAAAACCATAAATTGTAAAATACTTAACTTCAATGATCGCCATATTCAAACCAGTCAACATAATACTAAGAGAAGTTTACTCAGTCTGTGTTGAACATTATAGAGAAAATGAAAGGAAACCATGAACTGTAAAAGAATAGCTTCAATTTGCATGCATATACATACATGTCAACTACAGCTTAAATTATTAATTGTACAGGTAAGTAAAAGTTGCATCCGTACAAGATCAGTATTATGCATGAAGGTTAGTAAATGCCAACATGAATTCACTTTTAAATGTTCATCTACAAAGATTCACAAGCATAGTGACGGTAGCAAATAATAACCACTAAGCAGGCCAACTAGGTCTTTTTTTTTACAAAGTAGTAGTTACAAAATGAACACTTCAAATAAATGTTCGACGATTTTGGCAGGTGCACTTACTGGATATGGATCAACATTGGCATGTGGAGTCTTCCCCTTCATCATTCTACTAATTATCTTAGCTTCTTCCTTGGTGATCTTCACCTCCTCGGCATTATAGTCATCCCAAAGCTTTAACCTATACTTGGCAACAGCAGGAATGAGGATGGGGCACTTAAATCAGTAAGGAAATACAGACCCACCTAACCTAGCATCAGACAATGTGTGAAGGAAGGTAAGGGAGGAAAAACATTTTGCAAGACGTGTGCAATCTGAGGCACTGAACCATGAAATTTTTCAAAAACATTTTGACTCCGTATCATGGAAGGCTGCAGGGATACTTGGCAAGGCTTTGTTATATCAGTTGAGTATATATGCAGAGTTTAAAATCAGAACTGGGCATAGGCTAGTAGCTAGTCTTTGAGAATGACGGACTGGAGTGAGATGATAAAAGCACTTATACGGAAGCTAAACGGCTCAACATTTGTTCAGCCCCTGTTTCCTTAGCTGTAAGTAAAACTGAAGCCACATCAGACGGATAACTAATCCCATCCTGAAGTTCTCATCGAGCACATGGTCAATTGGGCGCGCGACCCTATATAGCAGCCAATCGAGTTGGAGCCTCGTACCAGTCATCATTGTTATCTTTGCTGCTGAGGAACTTGTCGATTTTGCCCTCCCTGTCCCGCTTCTTGATCTTCCTCGCCGAGATGTCGTAGCCGATGTGCTCCTCGTCCTTGTACCACTTGAGCGGCACGTTCCCGACGGTGTTCCGCGGCGCAACCTGCAGCACAACAATGCCAATTGATAATAATAACCTTCGAGCCCGTCCCCCGGGTAACGCAAACTAGAACGACCGCGGGGCGGCTAAATCACCCACCTCGTCCTCGGAGGAGTCGCTCTCATCCGCCGCGGCAGCATCCTCCTCCTCCAGGCCGTCGGAGTCGGCGTCGGAGCCAGAGCCCTCGCCGCTGTCCTCGAACGACAGCGAGGCCTGCAGCGGCAGCACGGGCAACCAGTAAGCGCTATGTAGAAAACCGATGGGGTGAGTGGGGGAGCGGGGGCGGACCTCGTCGTCGTCGTCGTCCTCGGACCAGGCGCTGTCGCTCCACGGCGAGTCGTCGGGGGAGAGGTCGGCGGTGTCATCCCCGCCGGGGGAGAGCGCGGCCTTGTCTTCTTCCTCGCCGCGCGCCATTCCGGACGGCGAGAGGCGCGGGGTTTGGGTGGTGGAGGGAGGAGGCCGCCGCCTGGGCTGCTAGGGTTTTAGGAGGGGACGGACGGAAGGGGAAAAGAGTGTTCCTCGGCTTCGCTTTGCTCCTCGCTGTCGGGTGGATGCAAGAAGAAAGCCCCACGCCAAGGGCCGGGCCGGCCCAGCTTCCATCATCCATCATCATCGTGGCCTCGCGCCGGCCCAACGGACCAAGCTAAATTTCTCCTGGAAATGTGGGGTGCAAATTCAAAAGGGGCCGAAACTTTGAAAATGTCAAACGGAGACCGAGCTCCATAGAGACCTTTATTTGAAAACTTTAAAATTCAAACTTTTCTGTTTCAAAAAATTATGAAAATAAATACACATATACCTAGATACATAATATACATGTGTGCAAATTTTCAGGTTGAAATATATTAAAATGTGAGCTACACAAAAAAGACAAGTCTGGAGCCTTTTAGCATATGTATTGTTCATCTATAAAGTCCATGATTTTGTTTTTTTTGTACAGCTTGCAATTCAAGGTATTTCATCCTGAAATTTTTCACACATACACTTTACATCCTTGCATACATGTGTAGTTTTTTTCAGAATTTTTTGAAACTGAAATTTATGAATTTTGAATTATTCAAAATAAAGGGCTCCATGGAGCTCGGTCTCCAAAATGCCCTACTCCCGAAACTTAGAAGATTAAGATTTTATTATATGGACTAGCTGAATGCTCCTGCGTTGCCACGATATACAAAAGGTGAGTAAACAAAGTTTAAAATTTAAAAAGTGTGTCAAATATGATGGCATGTGGTTTTCTATTCATATAACGATAAACTAATTGTATTTCCCAATCCTTTCCTCCTCATTCATTCATATATCGCCTTAATCACCCTCTTCTTGCAAACAAAAAAAGACAGCATCTTAACTACCCTCTCGATGATACAATAAATTGAACTGGTGGAGGAAACTTCACATATTTACAAAATTTCGGAGGATGGAACATGTCAAGAAAATTAATAATAAATTGAACGTTCCCCATGACTACTCTCTCTTTACTACTCACACGCCATGAAGCAGGGATCCTGTATTGAGCCTCTACTTGTGTCGTGGGCGGTTCTTCACATGTGAGGAATGGGAACCGCCCGCTGACCGCCACCAGGCCTGAGCCGCAAAGTGAATAGTGGCAGAAGATGCGAAAGATGGGGCCGGTCAATGTGTGGTAATGAAACTAGAGCAATCAGATGTGGGCACGTGGTGCTCCAAGTTGCACAGCTCATGAGTGCATGACGCACAATAGCCGGTCATGGTAGCAGGTAAAACTGAGCTCGACCTACAATACAACTTTCCACTACATAAATCAATATGGTAAAGCAGAACTATGGGATGCTTTGAGGCTCGATTTGCCAGATGCCATGCAGGGAAGGGTGTCTCCGGTTTGGGTCCATATGACTCGGGCGTATAGGATTATTTTTCATACATTTCATACCAAACAATTTTCTGTATTTCCTGATTGCACAACGCGGGAGGCGAGCAGTGGAGATGTACCAGATTATGGTCTAAAGTCAACGTTGTTTCATGATGTCATGCAACATGCAGGACTCGGTAGACACTCCACGATTTATATAATTTGGTAGCCTCCCGGGCGACTCTCTGCAATTTACATGTCTTTTTAATCAATGCAACGAAGATTAGTTGCTACACATGCCCCTCCCATGTCTCCATACATGGAGAGAGTGCCAAAATACTCTCTTCACCAGTAGCGAAACCATAGCCTCGTCTATCGGCCACCTCACGGCGCCTGATCCACCGTAGGCAGGGCCGTACATCCGCATGTGCAACCTGTGCAGCTGCACAGGGCCCCCAAAAATCATGGGGCCCCCTTTTTTCTAAATACATCTATTAGGTAGCACTAATTCAGAAATTAAAGACTGACTAGTAGAACGCCCGTGCGTTGCTACGGGCTATAATGCATACATAAATGAATCAAACAAATGATTAAGGTCGCCTCTAAGGTCAAAGCTTATTTCTCCCTCATACATTATGGCGTGTTTGAGGCTCCTCGAAATTCCACCATCTAGACAGTCGGAGATCCCCCCACTATGTATTGCAAAGAAATTAATGCATCAAAAGTTCTGCTTAGTGGTATTCCTTTCACACTGATCATGTGCACTGAACTTTTTTTAGAGTTTCCCAATAAAATGCGAAGTGCTAATATAATCGCTAGCATCACCGCCGCCGGTGGGCCGGTGTCGTGGGCGGAGTATGTAAGTGAGGTGGCGGCCGGTGTTTGGCTAGGGAGATTTTGATCTCGGTCGATCGCTAGGCAGGATGTGCGCGTGGGTTGGTGTAGAACATTGCATCTGAGGCCTTGGATTGGATGGCAGACCGCGGAAGCAAAATTGGATGGAGGGTGTTGATTTTTTTTGTATGCTAATATGGCTGGCCTTGGGGTAATTTAAGTTTACAACCTTACCATACCTAGATTGATTTATTACCATAATTACCATATTCGAAAGTTCCTGAGTTATGACCTTACCATACATGGATTGATTTATTACTATAATTATTATATTTGAGATTTCTGAGTTTATAGACTTACCATAGGTGGATTAATTGTGATTGATTACCATAAATAGGTTGGGTATTGCCGGCCAGACGAGAAAAGAGGAAAACCGGTAGGAGGGGTGGTGGGAGGTGGGACGAAGATTACCGGGAGTGATGCAACACGTTCTCCCTGTTGGTGAACTCCACTAATATATTACAAATGTCTACGGGTAGATAGAAACACTAAATATTGTTGGATGGTATTTCATTTCTTGTTATTTTGAATGTGTATGGCTCCCTGGAAGGTTGATGTGAAGATAACCAAACTATGGCTAATCAATATACTTATTCAAACCTTGAATAATGATTGAATTGCCAAAAAAAGGATAATGAGATGAGGAAAACCTTGAATCATGTGCGGTGTATCCATAAGTTCTGAAAATAAAAATTACACTTTAGAGTTCAACGATATAATCGTGTGTTTGAGAAATCTTAGCATATAGAAACAACGCTATAATGCAACATACCAAATAGAGATGGTATGTTCTTACTGAAATGAATAAGCTAATGCGATGCTGCTTATGCATACAGGAGATTATAGGGCCTTTGTAAACAGTGGATAATGCCTTTAGGATGATCAGAATGGCCTGCCCCTCGGCCTCCTCTACCGACGTACACAGCTGCACATGTTGGCTCACTGAAACAAACACCCAGCCTTTATAGTCCCGTGCAACTGAACCAGCACAACTCTCACCTGAATATGCAAAAAATGCAACATCTATGCTATCCATGTATGTGCAATTTACAAACACTAATAATTAAATAAACTAAATTCCTGACTTTGCAACAAGCTTCTACTGAAAATCTTACAAAGAATTGAGTGTTTGGGAGTTGTTCTAGGTACCTTGTGCTTGATTAAGGGTAGTGGTTGGTCGGCGGATGCAACAGCCTTTGGCCGTCCATGTGTTGTCAGCTGTAGTTCGTAGATCCGTCATGTGTACCTTGTGCCTCATCCGTTAATCGTCAAAGATGAGAAGCTCAATTCCTTTATGAACCCCATACAACTACTTGTATTACCTGATGCACATGCAGACAATAGCTCCTAGTTAGCACTGAATAAAATTGTTTGCATCAGGGATTCACCAAGTAGCTTGTTTCCCGGCGAGCGACACACAAGTACATCAGGTAGATGGATTATAGAGGTTAAAAGTGCATCGATGTGTTCTTGGGAAAGGGAAAAAGAAGAGGGTTGCTATACCTTGGCAAGTGGGAGGCGAGATGATCCATACCGGTGAGGCGCACCATGTTCTTGAGTCCGAATGGGCACGTCGGTTTGGCTCCGTCGTGGAGGCGGCTTGGACACGCCAGTGTAGGTGTCCTCGATGTCCTGGAGCTCCATCTCCCGCAACATCTCGGTACGATCGCTAGTGTCACCGCCGCTGGTGGGACGGCGTCGTGGGCGGAGTATGTAAGTGCAGCGGCAACTGGTGTTTGGCTAGGGAGATTTTGATCCTGGTCAATCGCTAGGTAGGACGCAGAACATTGCATCAGGGGCCTTGAATAGGATGGCCGACCGTGGAGGGAAAATTGGATGACAGATCATAGGGTGTTGATTTTTCTGTGTACGCTAATCTGGCCGGCCTTTGGGGTAATTTAAGTTTGTTTAAGGGGAAGCGCTAGGAATCTGATTCCTTGTACGATGGATTTCATGTCGATACGTGTGATGGGTTTGTAAACGTGGCTTGGGCATTAGTACGTTCCTTAATCAGGTGCACAGTTACAAATGTTGACGCATCCAACATTTTAGGAAACTGATCCCTGATTTCTAGTAGGATATAATAAATCCTATAAATCACGTTTTATTTTTAGTAACAAATCGCTCCCCGGTTGTTTCAATGGAAACATTATTTCTGGTAATAAATTGCTCCCCGGTTGTTTCAATGGAAGCATTATTTCTGGGAACAAATCGCTCCCCGGTTGTTTCAATGGAAGCATTTTTCATGCGATAGAAATCAGGAAGCATCATATAGGTTCTCAAATACATATTGAAAATATGCAGATGTCACTAATAATATTACCATAAGTTGTTAACAAATTCCATGTGGCGATCCTTCCATGTGGCATTTAGTTGCTTCATTGCCCTTTCATTGATGCTTTGATATGAAAAACACAAAATGACACATGCTTCCTTACTTGTTTAATAAAGCTTCATGGCTCACCATTTGATGCTTCGGAACAAAAATGGTAACCGAAACTCTGTTCAATGATGTAGAAGCATCTCGATTTTGTGGAACTTGCATCATACATTACAAAAGCATTTTTCTTATGTGTAGGAAAAAAAAAGGAATGTTGGATACACCATCGATAGGTAATTGAATTGCAGGTAGAAAGTATACCAATAATTTTACATATACATTTTGAACGAAGAAAATTATGCTTCCAAAAGAGTGGAAATTTGTTTCCAACAACAATCACTTGTACTTCCAATGTGAACAAAATCTGAATCACGTGTGGCTATTGCACATATGGTATCCTTCAACCCGACCAAATGCAAGACCGCTGGAGCACAGCCGACGTAGCACGCATGAGAGCATCGCTGCCACGTAGCCACATTGAAAAGGGACATCATGAGTCTATAGCATGCAGCCCCCAATTACATGGTTCAACGAGCAGAGCACGGCCATACCACTTCAAGCAGCAACTACAAAATGTCTGACAAGGAGTAGCAGAGGAAACGAAGGTCTGCACACTGATGAAATTATAGTGCCACACCGGCCAAATTGGGGATGCAGCGCGACGAGCGGATCACAAGGAGAGTTGTGGGGGCATGAAGCACACATGCACATGCTTAGCCATCAAGGCGACATGGTGTGTGCGTTCTTGCCGGAGGACTTGCTGGTCGAACGTAGATGCGGTGGTGCGATAAGAGCGAGGTTGAAGCGAGGAGGATCCAGATGGCAGGTGTGGCAGAGAGGGTGGCGAGGTAGTTGATTAGGGTTTGATGGTGGATGTGAGGATGATTTAGAGGGGTTATATAGTACGGCCAGGCGTTGTTGGATGCATGGCTCCAAAAATGATTGGTGAGATGCTGGTCTGACGAAAGCCATGTATCAGACGTCTCACAGGAAGAGTTTTCCTTTATATTTATAGCCTTACCATACCTGGATTGATTTATTACCATATAATTACCATATTCGAAATTTCTTGAGTTATGACCTTACCATACCTGGATTGATTTATTACTATAATAATCATATTTGAAATTTCTGAGTTTATAGCCTTACCATACGTGGATTAATTGTGATTGATTACCATAAATACATTGGGTATTGCCGGTTAGACGAGAAAAGAGGAAAACCGGTGAGAGGGTGGTGGTGGGAGGTGGGACGAAGAAAAACCAGACGAAATTAAACCGTGGAGACTATTCACCAACTCAGACATTAGGAGTAAAGATGAACCAATAAAAAATGGACTAACCGACTGGCTACTAGACTCCAAGTCAACCACGCAACCACTCCAGGCCCATCTTGCCGTCTCCCGCACCTTCTAAAAAATAAAAGCGTTCTCTGGATCTTCCTACGGCCTGCCTAGACTAACTCTCTAAGAAAATTGTACAACCGTGCTAATGAGTACCTTTATTTCACGAATGTACTAGGATTATACCTTAATAAGAAATGGTATAGGCTTTGTACACATGGGTGTAAATTTTGACTTCGCACCGGGCCCCGTATTTTCGAGGTACGTCCCTGACCGTAGGTTTGGCTAGGTAGCGGAAGGTGGGAATATATGGGGGAGAAGAAGCTCACAAGATCCCTCACAATGGTAGGCTAGACCTTGTTGATGAGTATTTTTTATACTCATTCCACCATTATTTAAACTGGATAATCTCCGATATTCCGAGAAAATCACTCTAATCTTATCACTAGTGACCAATAAATGCAAATACCTTTGTTTAATTCATTTTCGCATGAAATGAGCCATTAAAGGGAAGGGAATGAAGCTATACACAGAAATATGAGGTGTGGAGATCAAGCCAAGCCAACTAGACGCACCACATGGGATCTAGAGAAAAAGATGACGTCTAGTATGAGGCGTGAGCGCTCGCACAACCTCCACCGGCTCGTGATGTTAGCCCTGACCCTTTATAAATGCCCGGTGCCCCATTCACAACAAAACAACCAAGAAAACCCCAAAGAGAGAAAAGAGTCGCTAGGATCACCATCGCCGCCAACCACCATTCCTTGGACAAACCCTAGTGACTATCATCTCCATCTCCACCTACATAGCCATTCTCCCCATAGTTTGGCATACCTGTAATCGATCCATCACATATGACAACATTATCAGACTCTATTCAATCATTCATCTATGGATGCCATCTAAAATGTTTCCCATTTGCGATCTGATTGCGATTTGTGAGTAATCCCCTCCAGCCATGGGCTAAGTCATAGCTTCACAACCTTATATACTTGTGCACATGATCATTGATGTTGACTTTGCTTAATTGAACGTTATTTGTACTTGTTATTCAAAACACATTTGTCTTTTGTCACTTTCTTATTCTAAGGTTCCGCAGGTACCCGAAATTTCTTAAATCGATCCAGGAGGAGGTAAAGTGTAGGGATGCATGGATGGCTACACTGAACGCCGATGACGGTAAGGATTAGTACGGTAGACGAAAGCAACTCCTTGGAGACCATCAAGTGCAGTTATTAAATGCCTAATGTGTTGGTCTGGAAAAATCATTAATAACCAAGGTAACCCCGTGCGGCCGTAAGGGCCTTGGTTAGACAATAGGCTAATGATGTAGGTTGCTGATAATCCTGATGTTAGTTGGACGCGCCCATCACATCTACATGTTTAGAACACATCATAACGATGTCTACCACGACTATGTTGGAAATCAAAACAAGATTCTAAGTGCAAGTATAAGGTTGTAAGTAAATTCATCATGCCCTTTCCTACCATTGATATCTCTCCATACAACTTGCAATATCCAGTCTGGTAAACCAAAACCTTTAACGAGGATGATAGATTTCTTGAACCTTTGTCTATTAGCACCACTTCCCATGGGTTCTATACTAGTGTCACCCTTTGGGGAAAAAGTAAGGACTATTTGCATCCAAAACATGATCAAAAGTAATCAACCGTTTTTAGCGCCGTTGTCGAGGAAGCATCTTTGCTACCATAGCCAAGTGACTAGAGGTATCATCTTAGTTTTAGTTTTGTTTTTGTCTTTTGTTTCTTTTTCTCGTAGGTGCCAAAAAACCAAAAAAACATCACGTCTAAGAAATTTGGGGAGTTTGCAACTCCCAATGAAAACTTTATGCATGTACCTATCACTTTACTTGATGTTGCAACTGAGCAGTTTGAGATCAAACCTTACATTATTTTAATGGACCAACAAAATCAATTCCGAGGTTCCTCTTCTAAAGATGCATGTATGCACTTGCACACATTCACATAATTATGTGGTATGGCACGTATAAAGGATTATGAACCCGACGGTTTGAAATTGCTTCTATTTTCTTTCTCCGTGACATGAAGACCTAAGAAATGGCTTCTAGCCTTGCCTAGAGGAACCTTTACCACTTGGAACAATTTTTGTAGCATGTTTATGAAAAGGTTGTGTCCAATTGCAAAAACTAATACAATTACATTCTAATATCATTGATTTTAAGCATGAAGACGGCGAGCAACTAGCGCTTGCTTGGGATAGAATGATAGAGGCAACTAGAAATTGTCCAAATCATGGGATGGAGGAATGGTTAATCTTTCATTTTATTTTATAATTCTCTTAGCCTCATGTCCAAAAATATCTTGATACCGCTCCAGGTGAAACCATCATGGGAAGACTGGTTAATGAAGCAAAGAAGTTGCTTGATGACATGAAATAGAACCATGTACAATGGCATGTCAAAAGATAAACAACTAAGGGCGTGTTTGGTTAGTTGCATTGCATGTGGCTCGCATCCACCATGCAATTTTTGGCTGTTTGGTATCCTGCATGGGCTTTTCAGCCTGGCCCGGTGGATGCAAAAAGGGGCCTCTCAGCCAGGCTGAGGGAAACGCAGGAATCGGGCGTAGCTCTCGTACAGGCTCCTTCCTTCGCTTTGCTGCTCCCTCGTCAACGCCGTCGCCCTCGCGCCCTCGTCAAGCCCCGTCGCCGCACCCTCGTCAAGCGCCACCGCCGCCGCGCCCTCGTCAAGCTCCTCCTCCGCCGCGCCCTCGTCAAGCTCTGCGGTCGCCGCGCCCTCGTCAAGCTCCGCCGCCGCGCCCTCGTCAAGCTCCTCCGCCGCCGGCCTGGTCAAGCTCCTCCGCCGCCGCGCCCTCGTCAAG
>LR738713.1:686252185-686264515 GCA_902687465.1 Secale cereale
CGCGCCCTCGTGAAGCTCCTCCGCCGCCGGCCTGGTCAAGCTCCTCCGCCGCCGCGCCCTTGTCAAGCTCCGCTGCCGCTGCGCCCTCGTCAAGCTCCGTTGCCGCCGCACCCTCGTCAAGCGCCGTCGCTGCCGGCCTGGTCAAGCGTCGCCTACGGCCTCGTTCGCCCCTGTCCAAGCACTGCACGGCGGATCCTGCCGCCTCGGGTTGTCTCAAGCGAGGATCCTCAGGCCATTTGTAGTCATCGAGCCCCAGATCCCGTGCCTGATCCACTTTCCTTTTTGATTTCAGCTATATTTTAAAGAACCTGCATGTACAACTAGCCATCTCATACAAGTTTTACCAAACACTCATCTCGGCCCATCGTTGCATCGGCTCAGCCAGGCCACACTCACCCAGTATCCCTCATGCCATGCAGCCTAAAACTACCCAGGGAACCAAACACGCCCTAAAAGCCTGACTAGGTCATGTCCATAGAAACACAAAAGATAGTATACCACATGGAACTTACAGTTGGAACCTCATGTATTTGAAAAGAAACCCGATTTGTCATCAATTTTGCTAATTGTAGTAACTTGCTTGTGGGTAAATACGCACATGCACCAATTTCTGCGTAGTACAAGCTACTCATGCACACTCTAACTAAGACCAACATTAACAAGAAACTATTTGTGGTACTTTTATTTGTTTTAGTGCTCGTAATATGGTCTTTGTTATTTAAATAGTCATCATACTATGTCACAATTGTGTTATTGCAACAGAGACTCCCCAATAGTGTTCTGCCTGATTAGATGTTGATATGGTGAAATGAAAATTATTATCTATCCTAATACCGAGTTATAATCTCTATACTCGACGCGAGAAAAAAGATGAGCACCTCATTGTGGATGGTTGTAAGGATTTACTCTACAATACAAAATGGTAGTTGGCAACAGACTAATTTTCCTGATCCACCATGGAGGTGATGAGATTCGGCTCTTGATCACACCCATACCTGCTCAATCTGTTTAATCTAAAAAAAATCTAATGAAGAGTGGTTTTTTCATGTTGTCGTGCTTCTTGTTCATGCTCAACCACTCATGCTCATGATGAGAGATGATTTGGTAATGATGTACTGATGTACCAACTGTTTGTTGTATGCCCGAAGTTTTACTCGTATATTATCTCTGTGATCATGTTTTCCTGTCCATGCTTTATTATAGAATTAATGTCAAATTGTAGTTCAGTACAATGATAGAACGTAGGGAAAAGAATCAATGGATTTTGATAGGAGCATCTCAACTCATAGACCCTACAATTTTGGTTCTAGTATGTTCAAAACTCTACCATGCCAGAAAAAATAGAAATTACGTTTTGAACCTCACCGCACCATTTTTTATCCTTTCTCTAACCCGCCGAGCATTTTTCGTGACACTAAAAATCATCACAGAATATGCACATGCCTTGTGAGCGGCCAAATGTGTAGCTCAAAATTAGGCCAGAACGTTCCAAGAGCGCTACCCTGGAACGAAATCAGCTGGTGACAGTTTTCATTATAGAAAATTATATTAGGCGACTTTTTTCCATCATGGAGATTTTCATCAAAACCAATCACACATTTTGTAGTGTATCAATGTACCGATTTCACTAACTGTACCCAATAGAACAAGTATAGAAAACTTCATGAGAAAGAAGTTACATTGACCAAGTGGGAATGCTTGGCAACAATCACCGCACTTGGTATAGGTAATGATTTCAATTTGTTATGTGCTATTGTTGTTTGCAACATTTTGTATTTCAGGACATAAAAACCTATCGCCTGTCGACGCTCAAGTTTTTTGGCCTATCACATACCAACAGGCTTACCACAAGGACCAGATCACTTTCCGACTTATGGATCGTAGATTTGACATGTCCCTAACGGAGTGGTGGACTCTCTTTGGTTTCACTGAGAATGATGGCCATGTCCATTACATCGACGTGCTACAACCATATCCAGTACATTCATATTACCATATGAGTTTTCAAGGTCATAGCATAGGGCCGGCTGCATTGAGTGTTCTGGTTATACTATATTTTGTTGGGGATCGTTGCAGAAAACAAAAAAAATCCTACGCATCACCAAGATCCATCTATGGAGTTTACTACCAATGAGAGGGAGGGAGTGCATCTTCATACACTTGAAGATCGCGATGCGGAAGCGTTACAAGAACGCGGTTGGTGGAGTCGCACATGCAGCGATTCAGATCGCGGTCGGTTCCGATCTAAGCGTCGAACAACGGCGCCTCCGCGTTCAACACACATACAGCCCGGGGACATCTCCTCCTTCTTGATCCAGCAAGGGGGGAGGAGAAGTTGGGGAAGAGCTCCGGCAACACGACGGCGTGGTGGTGGAGCTTGCAGTTCTCCGGCAGGGCTTCGCCAAGCTCTACGGAGGAAGAGGAGGAGTTGGGAGGGGAAGAGGGCTGCACGAGGGAGGGGGTGCGGCTGCCCTCTCTCTCCCTCACTATATATAGGGGGAAGGGGGAGGAGGAGGCGCCCTAGGGTTTCCCTAGGGGAGGGACGGCGGCCACAGGGGAAACCCTAGATGGGTTTGGGCGCCCCACCCCCAGGAAACTTGCCCCCCAAGCCGGGAGGGGCAGCTGCCCTCACCTCTCCAGGTTACGTGAGATGGGGTGGGAGGGGCGCTCAGCCCTTAGTGGGCTGATGTGCCCCCTCCCCTTGGCCCATAAGGCCCCCCAACACTTGTCGGGGCCTCTGAAACAACTTTCGGACACGCTGGTCGTCACCCGGTACCTCCGAAACAATTCCGGACTCCAATACCATTCGTTCAATATATCGATCTTTGCCTCCTGACCATTCCGGAGTTCCTCGTCACGTCCAGGATCTCATCCGGGACTCCGAACAACCTTCGGTAACCACATAGTATTCCCATAACCACTCTAGCGCCACCGAACCTTAAGTGTGTAGACCCTACGGGTTCGGGAACCATGCAGACATGACTGAGATACCTCTCCGGCCAATAACCAATAGCGGTATCTGGATACCCATATTGGCTCCCCACATGATCTCATCGGATGAACCACGATGTCGGGGATTCAATCAATCCCGTATACAATTCCCTTTGTCTACCGGTACAGTACTTGCCCGAGATTCGATCGTCGGTATACCGATACCTTGTTCAATCTCGTTACGGCAAGTCTCTTTACTCGTTCCGTAACACATCATCCCGTGACCAACCCCTTAGTCACATTGAGCTCATTACGATGATGTCTTACCGAGTGGGCCCAGAGATACCTCTCCGTCATACGGAGTGACAAATCCCAGTCTCGATTCGTGCCAACCCAACAAATACTTTCGGGAATACCCGTAGTGTACCTTTATAGCCACCTATTTACGTTGTGACGTTTGGCACACCCAAAGTACTCCTACAGTATCCGGGAGTTGCATAATCTCATGGTCTAAGGAAAGGATACTTGAAATTGGAAAAGCTTTAGCATACGAACTACACGATCTTGTGCTAGGCTTAGGATTGGGTCTTGTCCATCACATCATTCTCCTAATGATCTGATCCCGTTATCAATGTGACATCCAATTGCCATGGTCAGGAAACCATAACCATCTATTGATCAACGAGCTAGTCAACTAGAGGCTCACTAGGGACATGTTGTGGTCTATGTATTCACACATGTATTATTGTTTCCGGATAATACAATTAAAGCATGAATAATAGACAATTATCATGAACAAGGAAATATAATAATAACCATTTTATTATTGCCTCTAGGGCATATTTCCAACGGTCTCCCACTTGCACTAGAGTCAGTAATCTAGTTACATTGTGATGAATCGAACACCCATAGAGTTCTGGTGTTGATCATGTTTTGCTCGTGGAAGAGGTTTAGTCAACGGATGTGCGACATTCAGATCTGTATGCACTTTACAAATATCTATGTCTCCATCTACACATGTAGATGCCGCCAGGATGCTTTGCTTGCAACTGCACCAGCTGACTGCCCCACCATTCAAAATATACATGTATCCGGTTTGTGACTTGGAGTCATCCATATCTGTGTCGAAGCTAGCATCGACATAACCCGTTACGACGAGCTCTTCGTCACCTTCATAAATGAGATACATATCCTTAGTCCTTTTCAGGTACTTCAGGATGTTCTTGACCGCTGTCCAGTGTTTCATTCCAGGATCACTTTGGTACCTCCCCACCAAACTTATGGCAAGGTTCACATCAGGTCTGGTACACATCATAGCATACATAATAGAACCTATGGCTGAGGCATAGGGGATGACACTCATCTTTTCTCTATCTTCTGCCGAGGTCGGGCATTGAGCTGTGATCAATCTCATACCTTGCAATACAGGCAGGAACCCTTTCTTGGCCTGATCCATATTGAACTTCTTCAATATCTTGTCAAGGTATGTGCTTTGTGAAAGACCAATGAGGCGTCTTGATCTATCTTTACAGATCTTGATGCCTAATATGTAAGCAGCTTCTCCAAGGTCCTTCATTGAAAAACATTTATTCAAGTAGGCCTTTATGCTTTCCAAGAATTCTACATCATTTCCCATCAGCAATATGTCATCCACATATAATATGGGAAATGCTACAGAGCTCCCACTCACTTTCTTATAAATACAGGCTTCTCCCCAAGTCTGTATAAACCCAAACGCTTTGATCACCTCATCAAAGTGAATGTTCCAACTCCGAGATGCTTGCACCAGCCCATAGATGGAGCGCTGGAGCTTGCATACCTTGTTAGCATTCTTAGGATCGACAAAATCTTCCGGCGGCATCATATACAGTTCTTCCTTAAGGAAGCCGTTAAGGAATGCAGTTTTGACGTCCATTTGCCATATCTCATAATCATAGAATGCGGCAATTGCTAACATCTTTCGGACGGACTTCAGCATCGCTACGGGAGAGAAAGTCTCGTCGTAGTCAATTCCTTGAACTTGTCGATAACCTTTAGCGACAAGCCGAGCCTTATAGATGGTCACATTTCCATCTGCGTCACTCTTCTTCTTAAAGATCCATTTATTTTCTATGGCTTGCCGATCATCGGGCAAATCAACCGAAGTCCATACTTTGTTTCATACATGGATCCTATCTCGGATTTCATGGCTTCAAGCCATTTGTTGGAATCCGGGCCCGCCATCGCTTCTTCATAGTTCAAAGGTTCACCGTTGTCTAACAACATGATTTCCAGGACAGGGTTGTCGTACCACTCTCGTGCGGAACGTGTCCTTGTGGACTTACGAAGCTCAGCAGTAACTTGATCCGAAGTTTCATGATCATCATCATTAACTTCCTTTCTAGTCGGTGCAGGCACCACGAAACCATCTTCCTACGCTGCGCTACTTTCCGGTTCGGAAGGGGTGACAATCACCTCATCAAGTTCCACTTTCCTCCCACTTACTTCTTTCGAGAGAAACCCTTTCTCCAGAAAGGATCCATTCTTGGCAACAAAGATCTTGTCTTCGGATCTGAGGTAGAAGGTATACCCAATAGTTTCCTTAAGGTATCCTATGAAGATGCATTTTTCCGATTTAGGTTCGATCTTTTCAGGTTGAAGTTTCTTGACATAAGCATCGCATCCCCAAACTTTTAGAAACAACAACTTAGGTTTCTTACCAAACCATAGTTCATACGGTGTTGTCTCAACGGATTTAGACGGTGCCCTATTTAAAGCGAATGCGGCAGTCTCTAAAGCATAACCCCAAAATGATAGCGGTAAGTCGGTAACAGACATCATAGATCGCACCATGTCCAACAGAGTACAATTATGACGTTCGGATACACCGTTACGCTGAGGTGTTCCAGGCGGCGTCAATTGTGAAACAATTCCACATTTCCTTAGGTGCGTGCCAAATTCATGACTTAAATATTCTCCTCCACGATTTGATCGTAAGAACTTTATTTTTCTGTCATGTTGATTCTCAACCTCATTCTGAAATTCCTTGAACTTTTCAAAGGTCTCAGACTTGTGTTTCATCAAGTAGACATACCCATATCTACTTAAGTCATCAGTGAGGGTGAGAACATAACGATAGCCACCGCGATTTTCAACACTCATTGGACCGCACACATCGGTATGTATGATTTCCAACAAGTTGGTTGCTTGCTCCATTGTTCCGGAGAACGGAGTCTTGGTCATCTTGCCCAAGAGGCATGGTTCGCACGTGTCAAATGATTCATAGTCAAGAGACTCCAAAAGTCCATCTTCATGGAGCTTCTTCATACGTTTGACACCAATATGACCAAGGCGGCAGTGCCACAAATATGTGGGACTATCATTATCAACCTTACATCTTTTGGCATTCACACTATGAATATGTGTAACATCACGTTCGAGATTCAATAAGAATAATCCATTGACCAGCGGGGCATGACACTAGTAGAAAACAGGGCATTGGTCCAGGCCTGTCCAGCCCATTAGCCCCGGTTTATTCTAGAACCGGGTCCAATGGGGGCACTGGACCCGGTTCGTGAGCCCAGGGGGCCGGCCGGGCCACATGGGCCATTGGTCCCGGTTCGTCTGGACCTTTTGGTCCCGGTTGGAGCGACAATCCGGGACCAATGGCTCTTGGTCCTGGCCCACCACCATTGGTCCCGGTTAGTGATATGAACCGGGACCAAAGGCTCCCCTTTAGCCCCGGTTCGTAGCACCAACCGGGACCAATGAGGTGCCTATATATAACCCCTCACTCAAGAGCAGAGCTCACTGCTCTGTTTTTTTTTTCTGGCCGAGGGGGAGAGGGGTTAGTGGTGCTCTAGCTCACCTCCTATGCACACAACGTGTTCGGTGGAATGCCCGAGCCACACTAGTTAAGCTTTTCTCCTCTCGAAGCTCTATTTTCTCCGAGATTTGTCTAGGTTTAGCGGTCCGTCACGTCCCGTCCCCGTCTTCGCCGCCGTCGATCGCCCCCGCCGATCTCGTCACCGGCACCATCGTGGTGAGCCTCTTGTTATGTCCATGCTTTTCTTACTTTTATTATTGCTTGTTATTATTGCTTTAGATAGATATTTGTCTAATTTTCTTACGTTTATTATTGCTTGTTATTATATAGTGCGATGGTTTTGATATCCGCCCACGTGGGCCCTCGTCCTGTCTACGATTCGGATGTGGTATATTATCTTTAATTTATAACTATTTGTTTTAGTGTTTATGATAGTTATGCCGACCAACCTGACATGCATATATGTTTTATTATGTCTAGGAGGTAGTTGAACCGGAAATTCCAACCGACCCTCTTGTGGAGAGGTTAAATTTAGTTGAAGAGGAAAACATTTTTTTAAAGAAAAAATTGGAAAAAATGGAGGAGGAGATGATGGAATTGGAGTTGCATGTTGCGGAAGTCATCGATGATCACAAGATCAAGATGGACCCTATTGTCGAGAGGTTAAATTTAGTTGAAGAAGAAAACAAATTCTTGAAGGAAAAAATAAAAAAAATTGTGGACGAGAAGATGATATTGGAGTTGCATGTTGCGGATGTCGTCGATGATCACAAGATCAAGATGGATGCAATGCGGTTGAAGATTAAAAAGATTAGAAAATATGCCATTCATACCGAGGCTTGGTATCATTATGCCGTTGGATCAATTGTTACCTTGGTTGCGATTATGATCGCATTTGTTTTCGCATTGAAAAGTTTTACATAGTTTCGATGTGTATGGAGAGCTATATGTTGTTAGATGAGAACTATATATGTATGTACTTTGGTTTTAATGTGATGATGAACTTTTATCCATTTGATCACTTAATTATCTATTTATGATGTTCTGTAATGGTTTTTGACACACTTAATTATATATAATGCACGCAGATGAACCGACAATGGATGTACGGTGACAGACACACCTCCGAGTACATTAAGGGCGTGCATGAGTTTCTAAATGCGGCTGAGGCAAACAAGCAGAATGGTTTTATGTGTTGTCCATGCACTAAATGTGTGAATACGATGTCTTACTCTAACCGGAAAATCCTTCACTCCCACCTGCTTTACAAGGGTTTCATGCCACACTATAATGTTTGGACGAGGCACGGAGAAATAGGGGTTATGATGGAAGACGGCGAAGAAGAAGAGTACGATGACAACTATGTGCCCGCTGAATACGATGATGCTGCAATGGGGGGAGCTGGTGAAGATCAAGAGGAACCAGACGATGTGCCCAATGATGCTGCAACGGGTGAAGCTGCTGAAGATCAAGAGGAACCAAATGATTATCTCCGTCGGGTCATTGTCGATGCAAGGACACACAATGCGAAAGTCAAAAGGAGAAGCTGAAGTTCGATCGCATGTTAGAGGATCACAAAAAAGGGTTGTACCCCAATTGCAAAGATGGCAACATAAAGCTCGGTACCGTACTGGAATTGCTGCAGTGGAAGGCAGATAATGCTGTGGCTGACAAAGGATTTGAGAAGCTACTGAAAATATTGAAGAAGAAGCTTCCGAAGGATAACGAATTGCCCGACAGTACATACGCAGCAAAGAAGGTCGTATGCCCTCTAGGATTGGAGGTGCAGAAGATACATGCATGCCCTAATGACTGCATCCTCTACCGCGGTGCATACAAGGATCTGAACGCATGCCCGGTATGCGATGCATTGCGGTATAAGATCAGACGAGATGACCCTAGTGATGTTGATGGCGAGCACCCATGTGGAAGAAGAAATCTATATTTTGGGACCTACCCTACTGGAAAGACCTAGAGGTCCGCTCTTCAATCGACGTGATGCACGTGACGAAGAACCTTTGCGTGAACCTGCTAGGCTTCTTGGGCGTGTATGGAAAGACAAAAGATACAGCTGAGGCACGGGAGGACCTGCAACGTTTGCACGAAAAAGACGGCATCCCTCCGAAGTAGTATGAAGGTCCTGCCAGCTATGCTCTTACGAAAGAAGAGAAAGAAATCTTCTTTGAATGCCTGCTCAGTATGAAGGTCTCGACTGGCTTCTCGTCGAATATAAAGGGAATAATAAATATGGCAGAGAAAAAGTTCCAGAACCTAAAGTCTCATGACTGCCATGTGATTATGACGCAACTGCTTCCGGTTGCATTGAGGGGGCTTCTACCAGAAAACGTCTGATTAGCCATTGTGAAGCTATGTGCATTCCTCAATGCAATCTCTCAGAAGGTGATCGATCCAGAAATCGTACCAAGGCTAAGGAGTGATGTGGCGCAATGTCTTGTCAGTTTCGAGCTTGTGTTCCCACCATCCTTCTTCAATATCATGACACACGTCCTAGTTCATCTAGTCGACGAGATTGTCATTCTGGGGCCCGTATTTCTACACAATATGTTCCCCTTTGAGAGGTTCATGGGAGTCCTAAAGAAATATGTCCGTAACCGCGCCAGGCCAGAAGGAAGCATCTCCATGGGCCATCAAACAGAGGATGTCATCGGGTTTTGTGTTGACTTCATTCCTGGCCTTAATAAGATAGGTCTCCCTAAATCGCGGTACGAGGGGAGACTGACTGGAAAAAGCACGCTTGTAAGGGACTCAATAATATGCAGGGACGGATATTCTTGGTCTCAAGCACACTACACAGTTCTACAGAACTCTACATTAGTGACCCCGTATGTCGATGAACACAAGAACAGTCTGCGCTCCAAACACCCGGAGCAGTGCGACGACTGGATTACATGTGAACACATCAGGACTTTCAGCAGTTGGTTGGAAACACGTCTCAGAGGTGACAACACTGTTTGTGATGAGTTGTACTTGTTGTCCGGGGGACCATCTTCGACTGTATTGATTTACAAAGGATACGAGATAAATGGGAATACATTTTACACGATTGTCCAAGATCAAAAGAGCACCAACCAAAACAGCGGTGTCCGCTTTGATGCAACAACCGAGAGGGGAAATGACACATATTATGGTTACATAGTGGACATATGGGAACTTGACTACGGACATGATTTTAAGGTCCCTTTGTTTAAGTGCAAATGGGTCAATCTGTCAGGAGGCGGGGTACAGGTAGACCCACAGTACGGAATGACAACAGTGGATCTGAAAAATCTTGGATACACTGACGAACCGTTCGTCCTAGCCAATGATGTGGCACATGTTATCTATGTGAAGGACATGTCTACCAGACCGAGAAAAAGAAAAGATAAGGAAGCGAATACATCATACGATGAGCCAAAGCGCCATATAGTTCTTTCAGGAAAAAAGGACATCCTGGGAGTGGAGGGCAAGACAGACATGTCTGAAGATTATGAAAAGTTTCATGAAATTCCTCCCTTCAAAGTCAAGGCTGACCCAAGCATCCTGATAAACGATGAAGATTATCCATGGTTACGGCGCAATAAGCAAATGACACAAGCGAAGAAAAAGTGAAGACTTTTTTCAGCAACTATTATGATGATACCATGCCAATTTTGTAACAAACGAGTATGATACCATTGTCCGTTTGTACTATTCAAATTTGCACTAACAGAAAGTTTGTAATTGGTTTTACCAGAAAGAATTAAAAAATAAAAAAAAAATAAAAAAATTAATGCAGAAAACAAAAAAAACTTGCAAAAAAAATAAAAAATAGCAACAATAAGTATTTCATTGTAAGTAGAAACAAAATAAAATAAATAAAGCAACAAAGAAAACAAATAATTTCAAATTTAAACTATTCAAATTTGAATACTACTTGCACTAACAGTAAGTTTGTAATTGGTTTACCAGAAAGAATTAAAAAATAAAGCAAAAAACAAAAGAAAATAAATAATGCAGAAAACAAAACAAAAAAACTTGCAAAAAAAAAGCAACAATAAGTATTTTGTTGTAAGTAGAAACAAAATAAAATAAATAAAGCAACAAAGAAAATAATGAAAGTTTATAATTTTTGTGACCTAAAAGGAAAAAGAAATCACTAAAACACTATAAGTATTTAGTTCTAAGTAGAAATGAAAAAATAAATAGAAAAAAAGAAAAAAAATGCCACCTACTGGGCCATCACGGCGTGAATACGACTAGAAACCCAACCATGGGTCAGGATTCAGGCCCGTAGCAGGTCCAGTAGGCCCATAGGCATTGCACTGTCGAATTAGGCCCGTAAGCCTGCACTTCAGATGAGTTCGAGAGGAGAGAGGCAACGCAGCTTATAAACTGGTGCTCGCCTCTCTCAACTAGCGAGGTGGGACTAAACTTCCCATCGCACCGCGCCAGCAAGGCCTTTGGTCCCGGTTGGTGGCACCAACCGGGACTAAAGGGTGGTATTAGTCCCGGTTGGTGGCACAAACCGGGACTAATACACCCCTTTAGTCCCGGTTGGTGGCACCAACCGGGACTAAAGGCCCCTCCTTCCCACCCTTTGGGCTGCTGAAAAGGGACCTTTAGTCCCGGTTGGTGGCACCAACCGGGACTAAAGGGGGTATTAGTCCCGGTTTATGGCACCAACCGGGACTAATACGCCTCCTATATAACCAACACTTGCGAAAATTTCTCCTTCCCCGCCCCCGACGCCTCCTCACTCTGCTTCGTCCCCGCCCCCGTCACCCCGGCCATCGCCCCGTCGCCCCGTCGCCATCGCCGTCGCCCCGTCGCCCCGTCGCCGCCGCCCGTCGCGCCGTCGCCGTCGCCCCCAACGCCGCCCCGTCGCCGTCGCGCCGTCGCCTCGCCCCGCGCCCCCGTGCCGCCCCGCCCCGCGCCGTCGCCCCGCCCCGTCGCCGTCGCCCCGCCCCGTCGCCGTCGCGCCGCCCCGCCCCGCCGCGCGATGTGAGGTTTTTTTTGTTTATATATAGTTGATGTATATATGTGTGTATATGTGTTATGTGTATATAGTTGCTGTATATATATTTTGTATGTGTATATATATATATATATTTATTTTTCTTAGGAATTTGCTAAATATATATGTTAAAAATGTTTTTTTTCATAGAATGTTTTTTGTTTATATATAGATAGTTACAATTGTGATGTATAGTTGCTGTATGTGATGTGTATGTGATGTATATATATATGTGTATGTGGCTATATAGTTTTTTGTTTATATATGCTAAATATGTATAGAAAGTTTTATATATGCAAAAGTTACAAATTTAGAAAAAGAAGGATAGGAAAGAAGAAAATAAGAAAGAGAAAAGAAAGAAGAAGAGGAGAGGAAGAAGAGGAGAAATAAATAAGAAGAAGAAAAAAGAAGAAAAAAAAAGGAGAAGAAGAAAGGAATAGAGGAGAAGAAGAGAAATTTCTCTTCTTCTCCTCTATTCCTTTCTTCTTCTCCTTTTTTTTTTCTTTTTTTTTCGTCGATCTTCACCTCTAGCGGTTCCTTTTTTCTTCTTCTTCCTCTTTTTTATCGGATATGTCGTTGTCGATATACACCCTCCCCGATA
>LR738713.1:686269499-686310965 GCA_902687465.1 Secale cereale
CCCCTCCCCTTTCAAAAAAAAAAAACAAAAACCACAGCCACAGAAATGCTGACGCGTGGATGCCTTTTGGTCCCGGTTGGTGCCACCAACCGGGACCAAAGCCCCTCCTGCCTGGGCTCGGCGCACAGGCCACGTGGACACCCATCGGCCCCGGTTCTGGATTGAACTGGGACTAAAGGGTCAGAGCATTAGTACCGACACTTTTGTCCCGGTTCAGAAACCGGGGCTAAAGGCCCAAACGAACCGGGTCTGATGACCCTTTATCTACTAGTGTGACCATAAAACATTTCTCTCATATAAATAGAACAACCATTATTCTTAGATTTAAATGAGTAGCCATCTCGCATTCAACGAGATCCAGATACAATGTTCATGCTCAAAGCTGGTACCAAATAACAATTATTGAGGTTTAAAACTAATCCCGAAGGTATATGTAGAGGCAGCGTGCCGACGGTGATTACATCGACCTTGGAACCATTCCCGACGCGCATCGTGACCTCGTCTTTCGCCAGTCTCCGCTTATTCCGCAGCTCCTGCTTTGAGTTACAAATGTGAGCAACTATACCGGTATCAAATACCCAGGAGCTACTACGAGCGCTGGTAAGGTACACATCAATAACATGTATATCACATATACCTTTCACGTTGCTGACCTTCTTATCTGCTAAGTATTTGGAGCAGTTCCGCTTCCAGTGACCCGTTCCCTTGCAATAAAAGCACTCAGTCTCAGGCTTGGGTCCATTCTTTGGCTTCTTCCCGGCAACTGGCTTACCGGGTGCAGCAACTCCTTTGCCGTCCTTCTTGAAGTTCTTCTTACCCTTGCCTTTCTTGAACTTAGTGGTTTTATTCACCATCAACACTTGATGTTCCTTTTTGATCTCCACCTCCGCTGATTTCAGCATTGAATACACCTCGGGAATGGACTTCTCCATCCCTTGCATATTGAAGTTCATCACAAAGCTCTTGTAGCTAGGTGGGAGCGACTGAAGGATTGTGTCAACGACCGCGTCATCTGGGAGATTAATTCCCAGCTGAGACAAGCGTTTGTGCAACCCAGACATTTTGAGTGTATTTTCGCCGACAGAACTATTCTCCTCCATCTTACAACTGTAGAACTTGTCAGAGACTTCATATCTCTCGACTCAGGCATGAGCTTATAAAACCATTTTCAGCTCTTGGAACATCTCATATGCTCTGTGCTGCTCAAAACGCTTCTGGAGCCCCGATTCTAAGCTGTAAAGCATGCCGCACTGAACCAGGGAGTAATCATCACTACGCGATTGCCAGGCGTTCATAACATCTTGAGTTGCTGGGAAAACGGGAGCATCACCTAGCGGTGCTTCAAGTACATATGCTTTCTTGGCAGCTATGAGGATGATCCTCATGTTACGGACCCAATCTGTATAGTTGCTACCATCGTCTTTCAGCTTGGTTTTATCTAGGAACGTGATACGTCTCAAATGTATCTACTTTTCCAAACACTTTTGATATTGTTTTGGCCTCATTCTTGCATGATTTGGACTAAACTAACCCGGACTGACGCTGTTTTCAGCAGAGCTGCCTGTATGATTTATTTGTGTGCAGGAAAACGGATTTTTAGGTATCTCAGAAAAATCCACGAAAAATCACAGAAAATCCACGCACCCGAAGGAACCAGGAGCCAGAAGTGGGGCCAGAGGGGGGCCAGGGGTGCCCAGGCGCCCTGTGGGCGCGCCCCCCCCTGGGCCGCGCCGGGGGGCCGCCTGGGTGGGTGCCACACCCCCTGGTGCCCTACTTTGCCTCGTATTTTTACTCCCGACGCAGAAACCCCAGATCAGAAGTTCTTTCGCAGTTTTCCGTCGCGGAGCCGCCGCCACCCTCTGTTCTTCCTCGGGAGGGCTAATCTGGAGGCTGAATTGGCCTCCGGAGAGGGGAGATCGTCGCCATCGTCATCATCATCACCACTCCATCATCCCTCCATGACTTCTCCCTCCATGTGTGAGTAATTCCCCTGCTGTAGGCGAAGGGGATGGTAGGGATTGGATGAGTTAGATCATGTAATAGTTTGTCAGATCGTTGGGGGCATGTTGCCTATCATCTACTATGGTGTTTATCATCTTTGCTTCAACTTGTTATTCTTAATGCTTGACACTTAGGGCCCGAGTGCCATGATTTCAGATCTGAACCATATGTGTTTGTATGAATATATTTGTGTTCGTGATCCTATCTATGAGTTGTTTGCACCTGTTACGGTCCGGAGCCGGCGATCCCAAAAGTGACAGCTTGGGACACCAAAGGGGATGGTCCGTAGTTTGAGGATTACATGTATCCACTGAGTTCATTGCTTTGTTCCGGTGCTCTTTGACAGGAGCACCTTAATATCCATAAGTTCCTCTTGGCCCCGTTCGTAGCGGGATGGTAGGACAAAAGATGTTGTGCAAGTTCTTATTGCAAGCACGCACAACTACCTACGGGATACATGCCTAATGTTTGATATTTGCCTAGATGATCATTACTTTTCCGTGTGCCGTACCCCAAGTTAGAATCTATCTCATCCATGCAGCGCCCAACCATCCATCTCCCTAGCCTACAGTGTTTTAAATCCTGCTTGTCACTAGTTGCTACTTTTGCCATTTACTACTGCTATTTACTTTTGTTGTTTACTTTTACTATTACTATCATCACTATCATATCACTGTTACCACTTATCTTTTGTTGCAAGTAAGTATATTTCAGGTGCGGTTGAATTGACAACTCAACTGTCAAAACTTATAAATACTCTTTGGCTCCCCGTGTGTCGAATCAATAAATTGGGTTATTCTTACCCGCGAAGACTATCTCGATCCCTTACGGTTGAGGGTTATCAAGTACCGTTTTCTGGCGCCGTTGCCGGGGAGCATAGCAATATTTACAAGTCTACTTGAGGTATCCTACCTGCTGCACTTCATCCACTGTGGGTAAGAAAGGAGACCCCCAAGGTTCCGATCTTACTATCCACTACAAGAAGAGGTACTGCTCTGAGCACTAGTGCTACGCTTGATTCACCTTCCGTTATGAGTAAGTTTGCCTCACCACCACCACATGATGCTCCTACTGAATCTGTTACTATGTCTGATACTCTTGATGATGCTTCTACTACTTTTGATGATATTAGTTCGCTTGGTTATGCTCTTGAGAAACAAATTGCTGCTACTGCAAAAAAATATGGAATTGAACTCCCTGTTACTCGCTACCCTATTGGTGAAAATTATGATTATCCTGATTTGAGTAAACTCAAGGAGAGTCTCCTTGATGATGGTTACTATATACTAGATGAAGATTTATGCAGGGAACTGACAGAGTTTTCCGGCTCTGACCCTGAAGCTATTAAGAAACTATTTGAAAAACATTCTCTGAAGAACAAAACCGTTCCTAATCCTGAATTTGCTACGTCTCCTATATGCATTGATGATCCTGATTATAATTTCTCTGTTGATCTTTCACTTATACCTATGGTTGAAGCTGACCCCTTTTATGGCAGAGAAAATGATGATGCTATTGCACACCTGACTAAACTCGGTGAGTTGGGTAGCCTGTTTACCACAGATGAGAAGATACGATACTTTTATGTGACCAAGCTTCTTCCTTTCTCCTTGAAGGAGGGTGCTAAAGCATGGTATGATTCACTCCCATGCGGTTCCATTAAGAGTCCTCAGGACTTAGCTCACTCTTTTGTTGATAAGTACTTTCCTGCTCACATGCAACATGCTGCTTTACAAAGAATTTATAACTTTAAACAGTTGCAGGATGAGTCCCTCCCTAAAGCTTGGGGGAGGTACTGCGGTCTGATTCGGGCTAGACCAGGACATGAAATCCCTAAGAATGAATTAATCGATATATTCTATGCTGGTCTAACTGATGAATCCAGGTCCTATTTGGACAGTTGTGCTGGTTGTGTTTTCAGGAAAAGAACACCGGACGATGCGGAAGATTTAATGGGCAGGATTGCCAAAAACCATGAAGATTGGTCCGTCCCTGAACCACCTCCACCAACAAAGAAGAGGGACATGTTTGTGCTAAGCCCCGAGTATATGCGAGAAGCAAAGAAGTCTACTAAAGAGAAAGGTATTAAAGCTGAAGACGTGAAGAATCTACCCCCTATTGAGAAGCTGTGTGAGCTTACTACTCACCCTCCTATGGTAGAGGTACACTCTCTTTTAGATTTCAACGCAAGTGACATCCCCCATGGTAAGCCTCCTGATCAATGTTTAGATGAGTTTGATAATTTTATTATGAAACAAAATCATTTTAATGAGAGGATAGAAAGTCAATTGCATGATAATTCCCTTGCTATCAAAAGACTGCTTGATGTTTTAGATAGAACAGTTAATGATGTTCAATGTCTTGTGAAGCATTTTCGTATGGTTCAAACTCAGCTTGATCAAATTTCTAATGTGCAAAGAGATTTGCTTGCTAACAATGCCAAACAAGATAATTTGCAGGCTTTCGGGATTAAGACCCGAGGAGGAACTAGCACTCAAGATCCTCTCTACCCAGAGGGTCATCCGAGGAGAATCGAGCAAGATTCTCAAATGCAGGAAGAAGAAATTGTTGTCTCTCCAAAGAAAAAGAAGAAACATAAGGAGACTGACAATTCTAATGATCCTATTGCAGATGAAGAGCCAACTATTGATCCTAACAGTGTATCTATCTCTGATGCTGAGACTGAAGACGGTGCTGAACCTGAAGGTAATGATAATGAGAAGAATGATCCGCCTGAAGTTCGAGAAGAAGAAGCACCTGACAAACGTAAGAGGTACACTAAAGAAGACTTTATCGCAAGAAACACATGGGAAGGAAAGAGAACCATGGGTACAGAAACCCATGCCCTTTCCAGGTAAGTCCATCAAATCTAAAGAAGAAGAGCATTATAATAAGTTTTGTGAGTGGATTAAACCTCTTTTTCTTCAAATCCCTTTGCCTGATGCTATTAAGTTACTTCCTTATTCAAAATATATGAAAGATATTGTCACTAATAAAAGAAAAGTTCCTAATGATGCAATATCTACTATGCTTGCTAACTACTCTTTCAGTGGCAAGATTCCTGAGAAGCTCGGTGATCCAGGTATACCCACCATTCCTTGCTCCATAATGAATAATTATGTCAAAACTGCTTTATGTGATTTTGGAGCAGGAGTGAGTGTTATGCCTCTCTCTCTTTACGAGAGGCTTTGTTTAGAGAAACTAATCCCTACAGATATCTCCCTTCAGATGTCTGACAAGTCAACCGCTGTTCCGATAGGTATTTGTGAGGATGTTCCCGTAGAAGTTGCTAATTGTTTAATTCTTACTGATTTTGTTGTGCTTGACATGCCCGAGGATGGGAGCATGTCCATTATTCTTGGTAGACCTTTTCTTAACACCGCAGGTGCTATTATTGATTGCAATAAAGGGAAGGTTACCTTCCATGTGAATAGTAAAGAACACACGGTATATTTTCCGAAGAAGATCGACAGGAGGCATGGCCTCAACTCTATAGAGAATATCGAGACCGTGAAAATTGGAGAATGGGACTGTCCACTACATGTGCCTCACAAATACAAAACTATCATGGTGGGGACAATGTCCATCAAAGTAAAGGTTCAGTGATTACTTCGTAAAAGGTGAGACTTTTTGCTCTATATATCGCTTGTTTGTTGGTAAGACTTGATCAACCTTACTAGTAAACATGTTTTATATGGATAAAAAGTTGAGCTTGTTATGTTTTCACTTTTGTCCTACTTGCTGTACCAAGTATTTATGTTTTTGAAGCTTCACAATACTACTAACTGCTTCAAGTTTTCAGAGAGTTTCGCAGCTTTTTGAACTTCGAAAAATTTTCAATAGTGAAGTTTTCAGAAAAATTCCAGAAAAATTATAATAAAAATTTCCACGTCGGGAGAGACCCAGAGGGGCCTGGGGCCAGCCAGGGGGGCCACCAGTGGCCCAGGCGGCCAGCTGGCGCGGCCCAGCCCCTGGCCGCGCCCATAGGGCGCCTGGGGCCCACAGGCCCCCCTTCCAGGTATGTCTTCTTCCTCCCTCCCTCTTTTTCTCCAAAAACCCGAGTTCTGCACTTGTTCTTGTGTTCTTGCTGTTCTTGGAGGCGATTCTTCGATCTCTCTCTACAACCCCTCATTTGAGCTGAAATTTTGAGCAAATACTCCCTGGTATGTGACTCCTCCACCCCTCCAATTAGATTTTTGATTGGTGGCTTCATTTGTGAGTATTTAGTAGTTCTTGGTGCTGTATAGATGAGCTTGCATGCATATGTAGAAAGTTATTTTCCAAGTTTTGATGCAAGTTTATGCCTTGGGCAAGTGAGTTGAGTAGTTTGCCTTAGCTCACTTTGTTTTAATCCTCGTTTTTGTAAATTGTAAAAAAAATTCAGAAATGAGTTTGTTATGAAGGGCAAAAGGGTGGCTTGAGAAGAGGAGGCCCGCACACTCCGATCGAGTTACTAGAGCCGCAGCTTCACCATCGACTGCTAGGGTGAGCTATAATGAAGATCATGTGCCCCTGGAGTTGTTGGAAGATACAAGTCCAGCACGTGCGATGACATTTCCATGTGATGAATTCATGGAAGCTGCGGGAATCAAGGATGAGTTCTATAATCTTTGTGCTAATGCAGGTTTGACACGACTCGTCACGAGCTGTGTTACCCAGTATCAAAAACTCACCTCCAGTTTCATTAACAGTTTTAGATATAATCCTGATTCAGGTGCTATTGAGTTTAAAATTTACAATGATCTTATCACCATGACTTTGGAAATTTTTTGTGAAATAATAGGTGTGCCGAACGTTGGGAGGACGGCTAGGATGGCCACTCAGCCCTCCGAGCTGAAAACCGTCATCAACTCTCTCGGCAGCATGGGTACGAGGGATATTCATCGGTCGAAGATCTCCAGCATCTTATTTCCTCACCTCAGGTATTTTGCATATTATATTGCCAGAGGGGTGTTAGCTCGTGACAACACGAGCAACATTTCTGCTCCGGATATTGCTATCCCGGCGGCAGCCCTCTCAGGGAGGTCTGATTATAATCTGGGTGCCTTAATTGCTCGACGCCTTGCTATGAACAGTAACAAGGGGGACTTATATGGTGGCATTTACGCCACACTTATCTTAGAGCATCTTGGAGGCACCCCACACCCTGATGATACTCCTTTTACTTATTTAAGCTTTGATCTTGCTGCTATGAAAAGGCATAAGTTTGTTACCATGGGTTCTGAGCTTGATAATCTTATTAATATCTTGCATTTTGGAACTGCCGCGGAACGCGAGATCCGTCTACCTGCACCTCTTTTGTTTGATTTTTCTCGCAGGAACGGATGGTCTTTTGATGTTGTTCAGTTCGATGAGTTCATGGTCCAGCATCAGTTTCATAACCCCATGGAGGGGGTTGTGCCCTACGAGGAGAGGCACAGTGAGATACCACATTTTCAGGAAGAGACCGCCACCGAGTTTGGTGAAGGGTCTTCCTCTGTTTGGCGTTCGGAACCTTCCTCGTGGGAGACTCCGAGGAGTTCGGTGTACGCGCCAGCATCCTTCTACGACCCTTGGACTCACCACATACCCCTGGAGCAGGAGGCTCCTGGGGGCAGTAGCTGCTACCAACTTAGGCCAAAAGCCTAAGCTTGGGGGAGTACGTGCCCTTCTCACTTTTCCATTGTATTATCCGTTTTATTCGCTTTGATCTTTTCGAAGTTTTTGCCCGTTCTTCTTTGTTTCTCTCTTTGCAAAAACAACAATTTTTTTTTCTTTCTCTTGCTTTTATTCAACCTTTGAAAAAACCCAAAAAGATTTCCTTTCTCTCTTTAGTTTGCTTTGTTTTTAGAGATCAGCTCGAGTCCGTGATGTCATTTGATTATATTTCCTACGTTCGATCGTGCAAGTGACAAGCAGTGATGACGAAGATCGACTGGAGGGCAACAAGGAAGACCGGTATGAACTCTTTTTGTTTCTACTTTTGTACATATGCCTGTACTTATGATCTAGAGACCAACTTGTAGCGACATAGTGCTATGTTTACAATGCTCTTCCAGCAGTTCATGCTTTCCTTGTGGCTAGTCTCGAACAATTAGAGTATATAATGTGTTATTGAAATGATCTACATGCATTGCACTGTTCATAGTCTGGTATACTAAGGTGGTATTTCCCTTTAGAGAATTTTTGGATTGACTTGGCACATGCTTACACATGTTTAAGACTAAAAAGTCTACTTTGCCTTGATGATCTTTGAGTTTTAGAATAGTTATATCACTTTCATGCCCGATTCAATGTTGCTTTGTCACTCTGCATGATTATGACCGTTATTGCTCTCTAGTTGGTCGCTTCCCAGTCTTTTGCTAAACCTCCACCTGTACTAAGCGAACTGACTGCTTGTGCATCCAAAATCCTTAAAACCAGTTATGCCATATGAGTCCACTATACCTTCCTATACATGGTATCTACCTGCCATTCCTAACGAAGACTTTCATGTACCATCTCGAAACTAATCAAAATCATTTCTTTTTTGTGCCTATGTTTTAGCTCATGAGGAAGTAGTAGTTAATTCATGATCTTTTTAAGTTGGACAAGTTTCACCCCTGGATTGCATGTATAATGTGCAAACCCCTAATACGAAAAGGAACTGGCATTGAGTGCGCCCGACTCAAAAAGATAATATAATAAACAAACCCTCCTTCACGCTTTGTTCATGAGAAATTAGAAAACTTTGGCAGTGATAAACAAAGGAGATTAAGAGGATGTGATCGTCCTCATGCGGGAGCCGTTCCTCGAGACTTGTCCACTCAAAAAGTGATTGAGTTATCTGCTAGCATTCGTTGACGAAATATGCACTTCTCAAAACATGTTTACTTCTGTTTTTAAAACCAAGAGCTCTGGTACATGTTTAGTTTTTGTTTCCGACCACGGGTTTTCAACCTTGCCAATAAAAGCCACGGTTCGAGAGTCTCACCTTTTTTCTTCAAAGCACCGACTAGGAGAGCATAATTGTCATTCTGAGTGTAATGTGCATTGTCCCAAAGTATTACATTGTCTTCTGCATACTTGTGATATGATTTATTCTGAAATTCTCAGTTCTAGTCTCCTTTAAAACTCTGGAGGAGTCTGTGCATTTATGTTTTGCTTCACTCATGGAGGCTAGCGAGATACCACCCTAGTATGCTCAAGCTATGTGCAATGTAATCTTGTTTTGATTTTCAATAGTATATTATTTACTTTTAAGTATTTGTGACTGGTCACTTGAAGGAAGGACCGCTCCTTGCATTGTCCTCATAGTACTGTTTCAATACTTGCTAAACTCTTTTCGTAGTACATGCTTATATACATCTAATGAAGCAAAAGAGTTTGTCAAAGTTTTCTTTGTCGCGTTCAGTTCGTTGAACTGAATTGCTTGAGGACAAGCAATATGCTAAGCTTGGGGGAGTTGATACGTCTCAAACGTATCTACTTTTCCAAACACTTTTGATATTGTTTTGGCCTCATTCTTGCATGATTTGGACTAAACTAACCCGGACTGATGCTGTTTTCAACAGAGCTGCCTGTATGGTTTATTTGTGTGCAGGAAAACAGATTTTTAGGTATCTCAGAAAAATCCACGAAAAATCACAGAAAATCCACGCACCCGAAGGAACCAGGAGCCAGAAGTGGGGCCAGAGGGGGGCCAGGGGGTGCCCAGGCGCCCTGTGGGCGCGCCCCCCCTGGGCCGCGCCGGGGGGCCGCCTGGGTGGGTCCCACACCCCCTGGTGCCCTACTTTGCCTCGTATTTTTACTCCCGACGCAGAAACCCCAGATCAGAAGTTCTTTCGCAGTTTTCTGTCGCGGAGCCGCCGCCACCCTCTGTTCTTCCTCGGGAGGGCTAATCTGGAGGCTGAATTGGCCTCCGGAGAGGGGAGATCGTCGCCATTGTCATCATCATCACCACTCCATCATCCCTCCATGACTTCTCCCTCCATGTGTGAGTAATTCCCCTGCTGTAGGCGAAGGGGATGGTAGGGATTGGATGAGTTAGATCATGTAATAGTTTGTCAGATCGTTGGGGGCAGGTTGCCTATCATCTACTATGGTGTTTATCATCTTTGCTTCAACTTGTTATTCTTAATGCTTGACACTTAGGGCCCGAGTGCCATGATTTCAGATCTGAACCATATGTGTTTGTATGAATATATTTGTGTTCGTGATCCTATCTATGAGTTGTTTGCACCTGTTACGGTCCGGAGCCGGTGATCCCAAAAGTGACAGCTTGGGACACCAAAGGGGATGGTCCGTAGTTTGAGGATTACATGTATCCATTGAGTTCATTGCTTTGTTCCGGTGCTCTTTGACAGGAGCACCTTAATATCCATAAGTTCCTCTTGGCCCCGTTCGTAGCAGGATGGTAGGACAAAAGATGTTGTGCAAGTTCTTATTGCAAGCACGCACAACTACCTACGAGATACATGCCTAATGTTTGATATTTGCCTAGATGATCATTACTTTTCCGTGTGCCGTGCCCCAAGTTAGAATCTATCTCATCCATGCAGCGCCCAACCATCCATCTCCCTAGCCTACAGTGTTTTAAATCCTGCTTGTCACTAGTTGCTACTTTTGCTATTTACTACTGCTATTTACTTTTGCTGTTTACTTTTACTATGTCTATCATCACTATCATATCACTGTTACCACTTATCTTTTGTTGCAAGTAAGTATATTTCAGGTGCGGTTGAATTGACAACTCAACTGTCAAAGCTTATAAATACTCTTTGGCTCCCCGTGTGTCGAATCAATAAATTGGGTTATTCTTACCCGCGAAGACTATCTCGATCCCTTACGGTTGAGGGTTATCAGAACGCGTTGAAGTTGAGGGCAACATTAGCATGGGCCATTGGATCTACAAGACATATTGTAAAGATTTTAGACTATGTTCAAGAAAATTAAGTTCATTTAAACAAATTTAATGAACCCCCACTCAGATAGACATCTCTCTAGTCATCTAAGTGATATATGATCCGAGTCGACTAGGCCGTGTCCGATCATCATGTGAGACGGACTAGTCATCAACGGTGAACATCTTCATGTTGATCGTATCTTCTATATGACTCATGTTCGACCTTTTGGTCTTCCGTGTTCCGAGGCCATGTCTGTACATGCTAGGCTCGTGAAGTCAACCCTAAGTGTATTGCGTGTGTAAATCTGGCTTACACCCGTTGTATGCGAACGTTAGGACCTATCACACCCGATCATCATGTGGTGCTTCAGAACAACGAACCTTAGCAATGGTGCACAGTTAGGGGGAACACAATTCTTGAAATTTTAGTGAGAGATCATCTTATTTATGCTACCGTCGTTCTAAGCAAATAAGATGTAAAACATGATAAACATCACATGGAATCAAATAGTGACATGATATGGCCAATATCATTTTGCTCCTTTTGATCTTCATCTTTGGGGCTCCATGATCATCATTGTCACCGACATGACACCATGATCTCCATCATCATGTCTTCATGAAGTTGTCTCGCCAAACGTTACTTCTACTACTATGGCTAACGGTTAGAAATAAAGTAAAGTAATTACGTGGCGTTTTCAATGACACGCAGGTCATACAATAAAATAAAGACAACTCCTATGGCTCCTGCCGGTTGTCATACTCATCGACATGCAAGTCGTGATTCCTATTACAAGAACATGATCAATCTCATACATCATCCTTTTGGCCATATCACATCACACGGCACATGCTGCAAGAACAAGTTAGACGTCCTCTAATTGTTGTTGCAAGTTTTTACGTGGCTGCTATAGGTTTCTAGCAAGAATGTTTCTTACCTACGCCAAAACCACAACATGATATGCCAATTTCTATTTACCCTTCATAAGGACCCTTTTCATCGAATCCGATCCGACTAAAGTGGGAGAGACAGACACCCGCGAGCCACCTTATGGAACTAGTGCATGTCAATCGGTGGAACCTGTCTCACGTAAGCGTACGTGTAAGGTCGGTCCGGGCCGCTTCATCCCACGATGCCGCCAAATCAAGATAAGACTAGTAGCGGCAAGTAAAATGACATGATCTACGGCCACAACAATCTTGTGTTCTACTCATGCATAGTAACTACGCATAGACCTAGCTCTAATAACACTGTTGGGGATCGTTGCAGAAAACAAAAAATTTCCTACGCATCACCAAGATCTATCCATGGAGTTTACTAGCAACAAGATGGAGGGAGTGCATCTTCATACCCATGAAGATCGCGATGCCGAAGCGTTACAAGAACACGGTTGGTGGAGTCGTACACGCAGCGATTCAGATCACGGTTGATTCCGTTCTAAGCGCCGAACAACAGCGCCTCTGCGTTCAACACACGTACAGCCCGGGGACGTCTCCTCCTTCTTGATCCAGCAAGGGGGGAGGAGAAGTTGGGGAAGAGCTCCGGCAGCATGACGACGTGGTGGTGGAGCTTGCAGTTCTCCGGTAGGGCTTCGCCAAGCTCTACGGAGGAAGAGGGGGAGTTGGGAGGGGAAGAGGGCTGTGCCAGGGAAGGGGTGCGGCTTCCCTCTCTCTCCCTCACTATATATAGGGGGAAGGGGGAGGAGGAGGCGCCCTAGGGTTTACCTAGGGGAGGGGCGGCGGCCACAGGGGAAACTGTCGTGGAATTGTCACGGCAGATGTCCTAGGGTAAGGACTTAGTCGTGAGGCCGCGCATCTATGTGGTATCTTGAGAGGGGTTGAGCGGAATCGAGAGACGCAACGCAAGACAAGGATTTAGACAGCTTCGGGCCCCGGGAGACATCATCCGGTAATAGCCCTACATGTTGTTTGAGGCTAGATCTCATTATGACCCTCATGGTGTCGCTGGTAAACCGGCTCTTTGTGTCTAGCCCTAGAAATTGTTTCTTCTTGCTTGTCCCTCTTTGGGGAGCCCTGCCCCTCCTTATATATGTTGAAGGGGCGGGTTACATGACTAGTCCTAGTAGGATTAGGATTACTCTATTACAAGGAGTCCTAGTCTTGCTTCCTTTGTAGGAGAATATTCCTTGTGCTTTCTTCATAAACCGGCCCACCATAACATGAACCGGCCTTCTGGGCCTTGGGCCTTGTCATCCGTGATCCGCCCGTCGGGTTACCAGTGAACAGTGAATTGCCAAGTGTAAACCGTCTCAAGTAAACCGCCAAGTCCGGCCAGGTTATACCTCCGGTCGGGTTACGCCGCGGGGTATATCCCCGACATTAGCCCCCAGTTTAATTTGGATTTATCCATGTTAAACTTATGCTCCAAAATAAACACGAGAACAAATTTGACAGGTTGTGCTTCAGGTTAAGAATTCTTGTAAACCGGCATCTGACCATCCTTAAGTCCCTGTCCTTTCCTTCTTCTAGAAAATCCGGGTCAGTAGACCAGCTTCATAATCAATTTGCTTGTAGAAAAAATATTGTAAATAAAGAATCCATTTGGCTCGGCCTTCAATGTTCTCACTTGACAAAAATATTGGTCTTCAAATATTCAATTGATATCCAGCCAACTTGAAGATGTAGAACTTGCCGGTTTATGATTGCCAAAATTGCTGGGTTATAAATACTGATGATCTCGGGTAATGACTGTTTATAGACGTCGGGTTATGATTGTTTCCAACGCCGGGTCACACAATTAATCTTCCTGATTTGCCCAAAACTGAGAATTTGAAGATGTTCCTCCTTTATATGCATATTATCTGTAGCCCCCAAGTCTTAAGAGGAGAACATAGTGATAGCTTAAGACTTGTTTGAATATAAATGTTGCAACCTTGAAGAAATCCGGATTGTTCATCCCAATCACTAGTAAAAACTGAATAATCCACATATGTAGCCCCCAAGTGCCGGGTTGTCATGCTTGCAGCAACCTGGGACTTATAATTGCCTTATGCTCATAAAAACTTCAACCAGTGTAGCCCCCAAGGGCCGGGTCATTATGTAATAATGCGTAGGGACTTTGTAAATATAATCATGTAGACTTTGAACAGCAACGTGTAGCCCCCAAGGGCCGGGTCATTATGCAATAATGAGCAGGGACTTTGAAAATACTTCATTGAAAATAACATTATATAATGTAACTCCATCGTAGGGCTTGAACCCATGTCCACAAGGTTAAGAGCTTTGTGCCTTACCAACTGAGCAGTGGACCCTTCAATATAATGGATTAATACTTGTGTACCTTGAATTGTTAACAGGAGCAACTGGTAGCCCCCAAGGGCCAGCTCATTACAATGTGATGAGTCGGGTCTTCAATAAAGGTGATCAAACAATGACTTTGCATTAGCCCCCAAGTGCCATGGTGCATGCTGGCAGTGACATGGGACTTGCATATTTGATGTAATCTCAATTTGAATAATGTAGCCCCCAAGTGCCGGGTTGTAAGCCTGCAGCGACTCGCGACTATTCCTTTGTAAAATAAATCATACCATTGACAATATGATATCCATTGCGCTGAAGCGACTTTGAAAACGTCAATCATAATATTGGTTATTGATAACCATAATAAACATCCAGCCATGTTGGCTATTTAAAGATTTGAAGAATATAATCCGGTTTGAAAACCGGTTCCAGTAATGTTTGATCACACGGTTGGTTTTACCAAGCTAGTGTAGTAAGGATGATAACCCAAAACTTGAACATTGGTGACTATCATTGATTGCCGGTTTATAAACAAAACCAGGACGGGTTAATAAACACCGGTCATTATCTTATCTCATACTGGCGACTTATAGTCAAGAGCCAGGCCGGTTTAATAAACATCGGTCATTATCTGTAAATAGCCCAGTTGTATGAGATTGCTTCAGTTGGCAACTTCATAATTATTTCTTGCATATAATGCCTTTGACGGTTTATTCCACCTGTTTCTGCATAAAACAATGTTCAAAGTGTCCTGGCGGTTTTTCGCCGGACGGGTCATAATGCCCAAGCACATGATCTAAGTTAATAACTTGAACCGTGTATGAAATATGAACATGTATCATACCTGTGATTAAGTGTATCTGTAAACCTTAATCCGGCAGGAACAATCCAAGGTGTAAGTGTTGATGACTTACTTGGCTCTTTGTCGGCTTATCATGAAGGCAGATCTGGGTTACAATGAACGCCGGTTTATCTGTAAGCTAGTACTGGTGTTCATGACCCAGACTATAGCTCTGTAGATACAGATGCAGTGACAACTCTGTAGTTATCTGGTCTTCTATCAATGGACTTGGTTGAAAAACCAATGACCTTGATGATGAAGATTTGAGAAAACATAAAAAAATGAAAAATAAAGTTTTTGGGCAAATAAGACCATGTAGTCGAGGCTTTTTACGAGCTGCCAGACTCCAAATTCGAGGCTTTTTATGAGCTGCCAGGCTACTGTCATTAACCATTTCAGCAAAGCCTGTCAAGATGCTCCGCAATCCTTAACCAAATCATCGATGTCAATAGCTACCCAATGTTTCAAAATCTCATAAAGATTTTGGCTTTAGGTAATCACTCGATGATCGTCAATTTAACATGACCAAGTCCAGGGTCCCGAAGGATTGACTTGTGATATGTTCGACGGGTCATACCAGGTTTACCTGGACGGCGTGATTTACTTGATGCAGGCTGATTAATCCGGGGTTTTAGGTGTATGTACCGGGCTTCCAAGCCATGTTCACTACAAGGGTATTCAACTCGCTGAGAGCCCCCAGGTAGTGTGTGAGTCATTGCTCGTCGGGACATATGTTTGAGTTGTGCTAGGCATCAAACCCTCTTTTACCCCTCATCATCATGTGGAAATTGCCGAAGCAACCAGAGCAGTGCTCTTATCATGGGCTTCATACCGCCGCCGGCTCAAGAGACCATGGGAAACTTCCTTGCTCGCGGAAGCCCCCATGTGATTCTTGTTCGTATAGATAAGGTGGCTGATTCCTTGATTTGTCAAGGGCGCCGGTTTAAGAGGCCATGGAGGGTTTCCTTTGCACGGAAGCCCCCATGTGATACTCTTTTGTGTAGAAGACACGACTGATTCCTTGATTTTATCAAGGGCGTCGGTTTAAGAGGCCATAGAAAGCTTCCTTGGAAACCCCCATGTGATACTCTTTTGTGTAGAAAACACGGCTGATTCTTTGATTTCATCAAGGGCGCCGGTTTAAGAGGCCATGGAAAGCTTCCTTGGAAACCCCCATGTGATACTCTTTTGTGTAGAAAACACGGCTGATTCCTTGATTTTATCAAGGGTGCCGGTTTAAGAGGCCATAGAAAGCTTCCTTGGAAACCCCCATGTGATACTCTTTCTGAGCTGTGCTCGCCGGGTACCTATGTTTGAGTTATGTTGTGCAACAAACTCTCTTTGGTCCTTTTAATAAATAACTGTCCTGCATATCAAAATATACGGATCAAAGTAACTGTTTTCTTGATGAAAACAATATATACCAAGAAAATAGATTTAGATGGATATCACCTGATGTATTTGGACCTTATGATCCTCATCAGTGTCTGTTAGCCAACCCGGTATGTTGAATAGACCGGACCGCATGACGGACAGTAAAAACGACCGCAGCATCAGAGGCAGCACAGACACATGAGTCGGCCGCAGTGTTGTAAGATGGCGCAGATGAGCAAGTTGTCCCCCGTGTTGTAAACCGGTGCGGACGCGTGAACTGTATATAACAAACACCAATAGGGCAGTGTAATGTTGCTTAGAGGAATTAAAATGTGCTGATAAAGTATATAGGAGGGATAACACCTGATTTGCTCAAACAATAGATGGGTCGGCCGGCGCCGATGGGCCAGTTGCCCTCCTCGTTGTAAACCGGCACGGTCGCAAAAAACGGCCACGGCGAGGTAAACCGGCGCGGTCGCGAGAGATGGCCACGACGCTGTAAGCCGGTGCGGGAGTCCGTTGAATAAGGATGACCGTCTGTGCTGAATGAGGTTGTCGTGGCTCCATCTCCGCGGTATAATACCACCTTGTAATGAATAATTTTCCTGCGTATAAAATACAGCAGGGCGAGGTATTTTTGCTTGGATGAACTAATATGTATTAAGAAATAAATAGGATAGATATCACCTAATTCGCCCGGACAACAGATGAGTTGGCCGTGGCATTATATGCCGGTGCAGACGGGCAAGTTGTTCTCCACATTTGTAAACCGGCGTAGACGCGTGAACCGGACGTCCGTTCATCAGGTAATATGACACGAGAAAAACGCCGTTGTAGAACATTGCCAGTGCATGCTTTATACCCGCATTATAACAATACTTTTGTAATGAATAATTTACCTGCGTATAATAACACTATAGGACAGAGTGGTTGTTTTCACAAAAAATTAACAAGTACTGATAAAAAAGTAAACTGGATGAACATCACCTGATAATGTCAGGCCAGAAATTATTCACCGCGGAATTGATGATCATCACGGTGAAGCTGAAATTTCTCCCGTTGGAGTCGGCCGCCGGAGCAGACAGATGACCCGGCCGCAGCATTGTAAGCCGGTGCAGACGGGCGAGTCATTGGCAGGCGCAATAAGTCGCGCAAACGGGTGAGTCAACTGCGTCAAGTTGATATAAATTGGGCCGTAAAAATGACAGTTTGCACATATATTCGTCGAGCATCATGACACAGTCAAATGCTGGCACATGATAATGGTGGTACGAGCTATACATCCATGACACGGCCATCGCTCTTGCAGGGAACAATTGTCCTGATGTATTTGTCAGATGAACCGGATGCTGGTGCTGAATAATGTTGGACGCATCCGAGATGAGAACAGCATATGTACATCACGAGACTTGTGACAATAAACAATGTGATGGAGCTCTTTTGGCTTCTCTGTGCATGCGCCTGACCGGAGCTATTTCTCTCTCTCTTTTTTAATCAACGTAATCACATTTCCTTCCATCCATCCATGGAGACGTATCTCGTCGCATCATATTCTCGAGACCACACTAGCGAGGGTGACCTTGTGCACAAGATACGGCGGCTTGCGCGAGGCAATAACTCTTCGCGGAGGCCGGCAGGTTGGAGCGGCAACTGCTCTGGGTGGCTCAACGGGCTGCAGCCGGGACAGAGGCGACCAACGGAGGCGGCTCGACCGCGGAGGCGCGCCGGTGAGGTGCGGAGGCGACGGCGGGGGTGGGACGACAACGGCGCGAGCAGGCCCAGGAGGCGACAACGTGGCCGGCTCAGCGAATCATAGGCGGCTCAAAAGCGGCGGGTCGTTGATGAGCTGACTTGGTCACGGCGGCTCTGTGGTGCATCCACCGGGCCAAAAAATCCACCTAGCCCTGGTTTCAATTTGATAGCACTGTAGATCTTTGATGCATCGACGGCTCTCCTATGGTGGCTTGACGCGGGACGGCCGAGCGGGCAACCGGGCATCTCAGGTGACTCCAGCGACGCTCCGGCGGCGCTCACAGTGGGCCGAAGGTGGGCGACTAGCTTAGATGTGGGCTCGATGGTGAGGCCAGCATGTCGGCGGACCAGTCCGGTGAAGATGAGGTAGAGGCGGGCCTCGGAGCGACAGCTCAGGCGAATCCACAACACCGGTGGCGTATGAGTCCGGGTCGTGGCTGAACTAGCGCGGGGAAAACGGTAAAGAATCGAAATTTGTCGGCCATCGGCGATTCGGAAACGGAATCGCTCAGGGGCGGCTTGAGAGCTGATTCTGCTCGGAGACGAAGGACGGCGACTCGTCCAAAGTAGAGATCCGGCGACGACTCACAAGCGCAGTTTGGAACAGAGCAGCTGAGGTCTCGGCGAGGCGAGTGATGACCCACAACCATAAGGGATCTATTACAGCGTTTTCGATAAGTAAGAGTGTCGAACCCAACGAGGAGCAGAAGGTATTGATAAGCGATTCTGAGCAAGAAATTACTGCAAGCACTGAAAGATAACTTTTTAGGGGTTTTCTCGATATAAGCAAAAGGAAAGTAAAAGCAAGCAATGTAAAAGGCACTAAGAGTAACAAGTGGCCCAATCCTTTCTTAGCAAAGGAGAGGCCTAGCAACTGAATTTATAAAGGCTAAAGCATTCCTGAGGACACATGAGAGAGGTAGTCATGTGCTTTCGCCATATTCCGTATCGATACTATGTTATGTGTTGATAAGTGTTGAGTGGGTGGATCTATGCTAGCACACTCTCTAGACTAAGATGAGTGCACTCTTATGATTAAACACCTTGCAAGCATCCGCAAATACAAGATAGTATTTAAGGCAAAAGCCTAACCATAGCAATACGATCGAGGATCCATTATTCCCTTATGCAAAAGCGTGCGAACTGGGGTTCAGGTTTCTGTCACTCCGGCAACCCACCATAAGCATTCTTTGTACACAATGTATTCTCCTAGGTCCTTAATAAGGCGAAGTGTTGAGTGTTCGACTCACACAACACCACTAGTAGAATGACAACACAACTTAAGTATCAAACAACACATATTACTTCAACAGCATATGACTACTAACAACAAGACTTTCCCCATGTCCTCAAGAACTAAGGTAACTACTCACGAGACATAAAAGAGATCATGATCAGTGGAGATAAATAGATGATAAACAATCTGGACATAATGATATTTCTCCAACAAAACTCAATAGCATTCACCACAAAGTAGTAATCAACACCGATGGAGTAGAGAGGATAGGTAGTACGAGTTACAACACAAGTTGCAATTGTGAGATGAGATTTGGATGAAGATGGAGATGGTGCTGGTGTTGGGGATGATGTTGATGATGATCTCGATGATGCCCGTGACGATGGTGATGACGATGGTGACGATCTCCCCTTCCGGGAGGTGATCTCCCCGGCGGAATCTGCCCACCGGAGATGGCTTTTTCTTCTCTGTAGGTTTCCGCCACGGAGCGGCGGCGGAACTCCGTAAAAATCCTCTCTTTTGAGGGTTTTCAGATAACGGAGAGTATATAGGCAAAAGGGGGCAGCCGGAGGTGGGCCAGGGGCTCCAGGCGCCCCCCGGCGCGGCCAGGGGGGGGGGGGGGCGCCCCCAGGGCGCCTGGGCACCCTGTGGCCCCCCTCTGGTTGCCCTTTCGCATGTCTTCGTGATTCGTCCGGAAAATATCCTCCGTCAATTTTCAGGTAATTTGGAGGTATTCTTCTTCAGCAACTCAGCGTCCACTTTTTACCGCTGAATCCTGCGTCTGCTGCTTCGGCACCGGAAAGTTGCAAACTGTGTAAAATAGGCCAAAACAACATGAGAACATCATCGTAATGTGAAATATATCAATGAATAAGGATAAATTATGATACAAAATAGTGATGCATTTTGAACGTATCAACAGCCCCAAGCTTAGACATCGCTTGTCCCCAAGCGAATACTGAGCTCGGTAAACCTGTCCACAAGTTTAGAGAGTGAAGTGTCGATAAATAGAATACGGACAAGAAGCATCACAGTTTCTTCACCAACTCAAATATCCTCAACAGCAATCTTCAACTCATAAGGCCCTTATAAAAGAGTGGTAACACTTATATTCGAAAGTAGGGCTAAGGAAACTCATTGAATCATGGCAAACATGTCCTTTGGTCAAAGAACAACTAATAACTTTTACTTTTGCTCTTTCTTTATGTTTTGATGAGATTAATTAAAGCTTTTGAAAGAACATGTTATCAGGCAAGAAGTGAAAGTGTTAACACAAAGGAAGATATTTGCCTTAGCTGGGCTTGACAAACAACTTACTTATCAAATGATAATGTCAACAAGGATATGATATGACAAATATTAATGCAACTTTATATGAATGAATCCTTGTCAACATCAAATGTCTGCTCTCTTTAAGAAATAGAAGGAAGTAGGAATAACTGACTCAATTTAAAATTAAAAGATAGGCCCTGCTCTAGGGTAGTAGGGAAAACTCATGTGCTATCCTTAAATCAAACAGAATGAAAACGAGTTTTGAGAAGTGCATGATTTGTCAACGAATGCTAATAGATAACTCAATTGCTTCTTGAGCTGGACAAGTTTCGAGGAACGGCTCCCGCACGAGGACGATCACATCCTCTTATTCTCCTTTGTTTATCACTGCCAAAGTTTTCTGATTTCTCATGAACAAAGCGTGAAGGAGGGTTTGTTTGTTATATTATTTTCGAGCCGGGCGCACTCTTTGCCAGTTCCTTCTCGTGTTATGGGTTTGCACATTAGACATGCAATCCCGGGGTGAAGCTTGTCCAACTCAAAAAGACCATGAATTAACTATTACTTCCTCATGAGCTAAAGCAGAGGCACAAAAATAAAAGATTTTGAACATTTAAGGATAACACATAAATTATGTACTTTAGGAGGTGGTAGTGGAATACCACGAATAGGAAGGTATGATGGACTCATATGGAAGGCATTGGTTTAAAGGGTATGGATGCACAAGCAGAATTCCGCTTAGTACAGAGTTAGGCTAGCAAAGGTTTTGAGAGAACAGACAATTGATGATGACTAAGATGCAAAACAATATAAAGCATAAACATTGAAATAAGCATAACACATCAAGTTGTCTTCCTTGTCAGCATAACACTTCAAGCATAATAACATAAAGGTTTTGGCTATGTCGATACTTTAAGAAAATCATGCTTGTTGTTATGACCAAAGCTATGTTTGCCAAGATTAAATAAAGTTTTCACAGCCATACCTGATATAAGGTCAATACTCCCCATAAGAGTCATCATATAAGGTCGATTGCGTGAAGGGAATACCGAGTGCAGCAACAGGAACAAATAAACTTCTCATTAATATTCCATCATAGACGACTCCACACTCACGGATACAATCTCTCCACCGAAGGAGTGATAGACCTCAATGCACACACCTATTTCATATAATAACCTCCCTAAACATGATATGACTCTACTTGACTCTAAAAGACAAAAAGGTAAAGATAAAGATACCGGGCACTCCCCCAAGCTTGGAACAAGCCAAGGGAATGCCGTTACCCAAGGAGATTTCACTCCTCATCCTTGTTGGCGTTGATCACGTAGTCTCCGGCGAAGCGCTTCCATGGAAGGGGTTCTCCAGTCGCATATGAGAGGTTTGTCTCCTGAATCCTGCATTCAGCACCCATACCCATGCGCATAAACCTTAGTTCATACTCACAGTTCTGGTTATGTAGATCACAAATTTGCCCTTGGAGCTCCTCAATCCTTTCTTCAGACGCAGTGATGCTTTTCTACATCTCCTTCATCTCCTTCAGGAAGTAGGTCTTTAGCTCGTTGATGATGTCAAAGTTAGCTTCAACACCACGCTCAATCATCTTCTTGTACTCAAAGACATCTTGCTCCACTTCTTCCAGCCTGGCCTGGATGCTCCCCTCCTTGATAGGACCCTTCAGATCTTCTTGATGAAGGACACCGTCCTCCATCCGAACAACCTAAGGGTGCTTCTTCACCTCAGCGAGGTAAGGGTTGATGACGTTGACGACGAAATTGTCCTTGGGGGAACTTGGAGAAGCCATGGCACCTAGATTCAGCTGAAAGATTCCCTGGCAGAAACAGATCGAAAAGAAAACACACGAAATCGCAATATACGTTGCCGGAACAATCCGGGCAAATATATAGCAAAAATTTATGCATAGAAAGGAAGGTAATAGGCTAAAGCGGGGTCGGAGACGGACTCCCGGGTGTCCAGGCGCCCTGGCGGCGCGGCCAGGAGGTAGGGCGCGCCAGGGGCTCCAGGCGCCCCCCCGGCGCGGCCAGGGGGGTGCCCCCAGGGCGCCTGGGCACCCTGTGGCCCCCCTCTGGTTCCACTTAGGCTCAAAATTTTACTAATTTTGCAAAAACTCGTAATACGGAACTTTTATGGCGGTTCGCGATGTTTCCTTACCGTACTACATACCTTTTCTTTATTCTGCTTCTGCTGGCGTCTGAAACAGGGCTGCAACATGTTCTTCGTGAGTTGTTGTGTATATTATATTCACATCAACATTGACAGGGTCTCCTGCTATGTAATGTTTAAGTCTTTGCCCATTCACAACTTGAGGTTTGGTGCCTTCAAAATTGTTAATCTTAATTGCACCAGACCGATAGACTTCTTCAATATGAAATGGCCCTTCCCACCTGGAAAGTAGTTTGCCTGGAGAAAACCTGAAACGGGATCTAAACAACAAAACTTTATCACCAACATTAAATTCACGTTTCCGAATCTTCCTATCATGCCACTTCTTTACCTTTTCCTTGAACATTTTAGCGCTCTCGTAAGCTTCACTTCTCCATTCATCTAGATAAGTCAAGTTCATGAGACGCTTCTCACCAGCTAATTTTGGGTCAGCATTAAGCTCTCTAACAGCCCAGAAAGCTTTGTGCTCTAACTCTAATGGCAAATGGCAAGCCTTGCCATACACCATCTTATAGGGGGACATGCCCATGGGTTTTTTGTAAGCAGTTCTATACGTCCACAAAGCATCTCCTAACTTGTTTGACCAGTCCTTTCTATTTCTGTTTACTGTCTTCTGCAAGATCAACTTAATCTCTCTATTGGTGAGCTCAACTTGCCCACTAGTTTGAGGGTGATATGGTGAAGCAATTCTATGGTTGACATCGTATTTTGCTAAAGCTTTTCTAAAAGCTCCGTGCGTGAAGTGCGATCCTCCATCAGTCATGAGATACCTTGGTACACCAAACCTAGGAAAAATTACATCTTTAAGCAGTTTCAAAGATGTCTTGTGATCAGCACTTTCAGTGGGGATTGCTTCAACCCACTTGGTCACATAATCAACAGCTACCAAAATGTGCGTGTACTTGTGCGAAGAAGGAAAAGGACCCATAAAATCAAAACCCCAACAATCAAAAGGTTCAATCACTAGTGAGTAATTCATAGGCATCTCATTCCTTCTACTAATGTTACCAACTCTCTGACATTTATCACAGGCTAAAACATAATTTCTAGCATCCTTAAAGAGAGTAGGCCAATAAAAACCTGATTGAAGAACCTTATGTGCAGTCCTCTCACCGGCATGATGTCCTCCATAGGGACTATCATGACACCGTCTAAAAATGTCCTTCTGCTCATGTTCCGGTATGCATCTTCTCACGATCCCGTCGGGACCTTCTTTGAAAAGATGTGGGTCATCCCAAAAGTAGTGCCTCAAATCATGAAAGAACTTCTTCCTTTGCTGAAATGTTAAACCTGGAGGCAAATACTTTGCAACAATAAAATTAGCATAATCTGCATACCAAGGATCAGAAAGAGATTGTACTTTTACAACGGCAAGTTGCTCGTCTGGAAAACTATCGTTGACTGGAATAGGGTCGTGCAATATATCTTCCATCCTTGAAAGATTGTCCGCCACCGGATTGTCTTCTCCTTTCCTATCAACAATCTGGAAATCAAATTCTTGAAGAAGGAGTACCCATCTGATAAGCCTTGGCTTGGCATCCTTCTTTGTCATAAGGTACTTAATGGCAGCATGATCAGTATGAATAATAACTTTGGAATCAACAATATACTGCCTAAACTTATCACAAGCAAATACTACAGCTAAGAATTCCTTCTCAGTAGTAGCATAATTCTTTTGAGCACTATCAAGGGTTTTGCTGGCATAATGTATAACATTCAATTTCTTATCAACTCTTTGTCCTAAAACAGCTCCAACAGCAAAATCACTTGCATCACACATAATCTCAAAAGGTAAATTCCAGTCAGGTGGTTGTACTATAGGAGCGGTTATTAAAGCTTTCTTAAGGACTTCAAAAGCTTCCTTACAATCCTCATTAAATACAAAAGGGACGTCCTTCTGGAGAAGATTAGTGAGGGGCCTCGAGGTCTTAGAAAAGTCTTTAATAAATCTTCTATAGAAACCAGCATGACCAAGAAAACTGCGAATACCTTTGATGTCCCTTGGATAGGGCATCCTCTCAATAGCTTCGATCTTGGCCTTGTCCACCTCAATTCCCCTTTCGGAAATCTTGTGACCAAGAACAATTCCTTCGTTAACCATGAAGTGGCACTTCTCCCAGTTAAGTACCAAATTTGTCTCCTCGCATCTCTGCAAAACTTTATTAAGATTGTGAAGACAATGGTCAAAGGAGGTTCCATAGACAGAGAAATCATCCATGAAGACTTCCATAATATCCCCACAGAAACCATGAAAGATAACAGACATACACCTTTGAAAAGTAGCAGGGGCATTACATAAACCAAAAGGCATACGCCTATAAGCATAAGTACCAAAGGGACAAGTAAAAGTGGTCTTTGATGGCTTCTCGCCCCTCGTTGGTTACCCGAAGTGGAAGGTTTGAGATGCAGTGTAGCGGAAGTTTTCCCTTGGCAAAGATACCAAGGATCGATTTCCCTGAGACTCCCAGTTTCAACTGCTAACGGCGCCAGATATTAGCAATCAACGTGGACCTGCACACAGATACAAATAACTTTGCTCCCAACGAGTACAGAGAGGTTGTCAATCCCTCCGGCCTTGTCGTTTACAAAGGATCAAACGCAAGTGATAATAGTGATAGGTTTTGCTGCAAATAGTAAGTAATAAGTAAAAGCGGAAAGTAAATAGCGGATGTGATCAGTGATGGTAATATGGACCGGGGTCCCATGATGTTCACTAGTGATGTCTCTCTCCCAAAAGACGATAAAACAACTATGTGAGGTAAATGAATTACAGCTGGGCAATTGACAGAATTATGTGCGCAAACCAATGCTAACTATGTTGCAAGAAAGGTAGAGGTTCAAAGCATGGGCGGTATGCCAAGGCAAGTAGACCGAAATCCATCTGCATCTACTACTAATCATCCACCTTGAGATATCTATCCAGAACATCTCGCTGGTATTAAGTTTGCGAGTCCCACCCATAGTGTAAACTCAAAGCAACAGACAACTGCATTAAAAGAACTTTGCGTAAAGTAAACAATCCTTGCACCCGCGGGCACAAGCACCGTTGTTTTCCCCCTTGTGGCAACAGCACATCCCCTAGACTCATGTTTCTGTCACTCAAGCTAGTCATCGAGGGGCATGAACCCACAATCAAGCATAACGTTCCCTCTTGGAGTCACTACCTACTACTTGGCCAAAGCAATAATTACAATGGAGAACATGCAAGAATTACTTACGAACATAAATATAAAAGAGGTAGATCAAATATATTACTCAAACACAATCTGAACATAATCTCACAATCCATCGGATCCCAGCAAACTCATCATAGCAACAGCATAAGGATTACATATGTGCCTCGATCATGTAGGGCAGCTCACGAGGACTAATTAGTGAAGCACAAGAAGGGGAGGAGAACATCACATAGCTACTGGTCATGGACCCATGGTCCAAGGGAGACTACTCACAACTCATCCGGGAGGCGTCCATGGTGGTGGAGAAGCTCCCGGTGGTGATCCTCCCCTCCGGCAGGGTGCCGGGAAGAGTTCTCCTGGCGCTCCCGATCTTGGAAGCGCGGCGGCGGCGGAACAGAGATGAGATCGCGAAAAAGGGTTCCCGTCTCGAGGGTTTCGGGACACGATATAAATATATGCCAAAGGGGGCATCAGCGGAGGCCTGGGGGGCCCAGGCGCCCCTCCGGCGCGGCCAGGAGGGGGGCCGCGCCACCAGGGCGCCTGGAGCCCTGGTGGCCCCCCTCCGGCTGTACTTTGGCTACCGAGAAGCTTCTGGAACGCTGATTTTTTATATAATTTTTCCGGGATTTTTCTGGCAGTTCTCGTAATGGGAAAACCTGAAATACAAAAACAGCAGAAAACAGAAACTGGCACTGGGGTGCACTGAGTTAATAGGTTAGTCCAAATATGATCAAAAGTGTATGGAAGTGCATAAATAACATAGCAATATCACCCAAAAGAGGCATGGAGCAAGCAGAAATTATAGATACGTTTTGGACGTATCAACATCCCCAAGCTTAATTCCTGCTCGTGCTCGAGTAGGTAAATGATAACAAGAATAATTTCTGTGGTGACATGCTATTAACCATATAGGACTTTTTCATAGTCATATGACAAAAGCTTACTGAGACAATGAACCTGTAGTAATTAAGTTGCCTCATGAGAAAATCACAAAGAACTGAAAGTTTTACAATATGATACTGAACATCAAATAGATTTGTAATGAGCATGGTGTGCAAATATGACAAAGTGATATCTCGCTTGCCCCCTTTAGTGAAGCAAAACGTAAATGAAGGGGCACCTCCAAGGTTTAAGTGATGACTAGATACAATAATTTCAGAATAAACGATATCACAATCATGCAAAAAGACAATGCTACTTTGGGACAATGCACATTACACTCAGAATAACAATCATGCTCTCAGTAGTTGGTGCTTTAAAAGAAGGTGGAGACTCTCGAATCATGGCTTTTGTTGGTAAGGTTGAAAACCCGTAGTCGGAAACAAAGACAAAACATGTACCAGAGCTCTTGGTTTTAAAAACAGAGGTAATATTTTTTTTTGATTATGCATGTTTCGTCAATGAATGCTAGCAGACAACTCAATCACTTCTTGAGATGGCCAAGTTTCGAGGAACGGCTCCCGAATGAGGACGATCACATCCTGTTAATCTCCTTTGTTTATCACTGCCAAAGTTTTCTGATTTCTCATGAACAAAGCGTGAAGGAGGGTTTGTTTGTTATATTAATTTTGAGCCGGGCGCACTCAATGCCAGTTCCTTCTCGTGTTATGGGTTTGCACATTAGACATGCAATCCTGGGGTGAAGCTTGTCCAACTTAAAAAGATCATGAATTAATTACTACTTCCTCATGGACTTAAAACAGAGGCACAAAACAGTAATGCATTTTTTTTTTGAATAATTTCGAGATGGTACATGAAAGTCTCCGTTAGGAATGGCAGGTAAATACCATGTAGGAAGGTATGGTGGACTCATATGGCCTAACTGGTTTAAAAGAATTTGGATGCACAAGCAGTCAGTCCGCTTAGTACAGGTGGAGGTTAGCAAAAGACTAGGAGCGACCAACTAAGAGAGCAATGACGGTCATAATCATGCAGAGCGACAAAGCAACATTGAATCAGGCATGGAAGTTATATCGCTACTCAGAAACAAAAGATCATCAAGGCTTGACAGACTTTCTTTACAGTCTTAAATATGCGTGAGCATACGCCAAGTCAATCAAAATAAATTCTTGAAGGAAGATATTACTAAACCATACCACATCATAGGCAAACAAATCATGTCGGTATTCCAATAACACATTGGGAACCACCCCAGCTATTCGAGACTAACCATAAGAAAACATGAACTACTAAGCACCATTATGCACGTAGTATTTCTATCATAGACATATCAACCATGCAACAGAAGCAAACTCTCTTAATAAGATAATCATGATAAATAAAGAGAGTTCAAGCAACAAACTAAACAAAAGCTCTTTAAAAAGATAAGCATGAAAACTAAAAGCTAAACATGATAGTAGCTATTGAAAGACAAAGAACACACACAGCAAGGATAGACATGAAAATTCTATGTTATGTTCTAGGTAGAAGTGGAGCGTGTTTTTCTCCCACACAAAGAAAGCTGAGTTCCGACTCGTTATGAAAAGCTAAAGAAAACTAAAAAGGAAAACTAAAAGCAAGACGCTCCAAGCATAGCACATAACACATGAAGTGATAAAAATATAGTGGAACGAAAGACGAACTGATAATGTTGATGGAGAAGGGGATGCACGGGGGCATCCCCAAGCTTAGATGCTTGAGTCTCCTTGAATATTTCTTGGGGGTGCATGGGGGCATCCCCAAGCTTGAGCGTTTGACACTCCTGAATCTTTTTATCATCTTCCCTCGCACACTTGAAAACTCCCTTCATACATAACTCATCCTAATCTGATTAGCGAGGTTAGTACCCATAATAAAATAATTGTTCCTTGCTGGAAATAAGGATATTCTTGAAGATCTACTGTTTATCAAGATTGCCAAAAGGTTTTTGCAAAGAAAAAGCAAGCTCAAGGTTTGCAAAATGAAGGAAAGGCAAAACAGGACAGAATCTGTGAAAAACAGAACAACAGGTAGTAAATGATTTTTTTCGGGGCACTTCTGCAACTCTAATCAAAAAACTCAGAACAGACGCACGAAAGACCATTGTATAGAGCACGCTGTCGAAAAAATTCAGACCAAAAAGATGATCTGGTGATTTTATACGAATTTTTCTATCCAAGGACAGAATCTGTTTCCTGGACAGCACGTCACAACTTTTGAACTTCCTTGCAATCAGAGGCTACACTTGGCACAAAGTTGAAAAGCAAAGATACAATGATGATGCTACTGTAGTAACAACATCAAGACACAACAAAAGCAAAATAAATTTTTTATTCATGTGGGCTGCCTCCCAAAAGCGCTTTCTTTTATGCCTTTAAGCTAGGCATAATGCATAGAGGAATCAATAACCATCATAATGATCGGAGCTATAAATTGCTTCAAATGGTTTCTCAACAAGTTCACTCTTGTTCCTTCTAGGAAAGGGGTACACACCTTTTGCCTTCCCGCGTAAGTGGATTTGTCCCTTACCTATATCGATGAAGCCTTTAACAGCTCGGAGGAAGTCCCTTCCAAGCACTATATTTCCTTGGTTTGGCTCCATGATGAAGAAATCAACCATTGTAACCCCTTTAAGGAATTTAACTGGCACGCCTTCTATTCTTCCCTGGATTACAGAAATATCTCCATTAGTGTGTTCATGATAAGATGGTAATCTATCCATGTTAAATTTTAAAGAATCATGAACAATTTTTGGCATAGTAGAAACCATAGATCCAATATCACAATAAGCAAGGAAGTCTTGATTAGAGATGCTAATCCTAACAAAAGGCTCCCAATCATTGTCTATTTCCAAAATGTCTTTCTTATTGGGTTTGGGTTTCTCTACCTTCATCAAGTCTAGAGCATCCATTCTCTTCTCAATAGTAGCAAGTCTATCTATGACAGTATCAAAACTATGATCATAAACAAAGTAACTAGATAGACCATGTATAATTTCAAGAGCTCTAGCTTCATCACACTCTAGGAAATCTCCCTCAGCTATAATATCAAGAGAGTGTTTACACCATTTAAAAAGACCATGGTAAAAATTTCTAAGCACAATTTTTATAGCTTTCCAAGGCATAATTCTCCTATGTGCATCAGAAGTTCTGTCCCATGCCTTCTTCATATTTTCTCCATCCTTTTGATGGAAATCTAGAACTTCTGATTCCCTCAAAGCACCAAATCCTAACATGTTTGGCTAAACAAAAAGGACTACTAACAGAAAAGCAAATATTTTTTTTTGTAATTTTTGATAAAGGATACTAAAGCAAAAAACTGAAAGGTAAACTAACAAGACTAAAAGCAAAGGTAAAAGATAGCATGCAACTCCCCTATCCTGAAGAGTGGAGTCCCCGGCAATGGCGCCAGAAAACTTTGCTTGATGGCTTCTCGCCCCTCATTGGTTACCCCAAGTGGAAGGTTTGAGATGCAGTGTAGCGGAAGTTTTCCCTTGGCAAAGATACCAAGGATCGATTTCCCTGAGACTCCCAGTTTCAACAAGAAGGTGTCAACTACTAACGGCGCCGGATATTAGCAATCAACGTGGACCTGCACACAGATACAAATAACTTTGCTCCCAACGAGTACAGAGAGGTTGTCAATCCCTCCGGCCTTGTCGTTTACAAAGGATCAAACGCAAGTGATAATAGTGATAGGTTTTGCTGCAAATAGTAAGTAATAAGTAAAAGCGGAAAGTAAATAGCGGATGTGATCAGTGATGGTAATATGGACCGGGGTCCCATGATGTTCACTAGTGCTGTCTCTCTCCCAAAAGACGATAAAACAGCTATGTGAGGTAAACGAATTACAGCTGGGCAATTGACAGAATTATGTGCGCAAACCAATGCTAACTATGTTGCAAGAAAGGTAGAGGTTCAAAGCATGGGCGCTACGCCAAGGCAAGTAGACCGAAATCCATCTGCATCTACTACTAATCATCCACCTTGAGATATCTATCCAGAACATCTCGCTGGTATTAAGTTTGCGAGTCCCACCCATAGTGTAAACTCAAAGCAACAGACAACTGCATTAAAAGAACTTTGCGTAAAGTAAACAATCCTTGCACCCGCGGGCACAAGCACCGTTGTTTTCCCCCTTGTGGCAACAGCACATCCCCTAGACTCATGTTTCTGTCACTCAAGCTAGTCATCGAGGGGCATGAACCCACAATCAAGCATAACGTTCCCTCTTGGAGTCACTACCTACTACTTGGCCAAAGCAATAAATAACAATGGAGAACATGCAAGAATTACTTACGAACATAAATATAAAAGAGGTAGATCAAATATATTACTCAAACACAATCTGAACATAATCTCACAATCCATCGGATCCCAGCAAACTCATCATAGCAACAGCATAAGGATTACATATGTGCCTCGATCATGTAGGGCAGCTCACGAGGACTAATTAGTGAAGCACAAGAAGGGGAGGAGAACATCACATAGCTACTAGTCATGGACCCATGGTCCAAGGGAGACTACTCACAACTCATCCGGGAGGCGTCCATGGTGGTGGAGAAGCTCTCGGTGGTGATCCTTCCCTCCGGCAGGGTGCCGGGAAGAGTTCTCCTGGCGCTCCCGATCTTGGAAGCGCGGTGGCGAACAGAGATGAGATCGCGAAAAAGGGTTCCCGTCTCGAGGGTTTCGGGACACGATATAAATATATGCCAAAGGGGGGCATCAGCGGAGGCCTGGGGGGCCCAGGCGCCCCCCCGGCGCGGCTAGGAGGGGGGCCGCGCCACCAGAGCGCCTGGAGCCCTGGTGGCCCCCCTCTGGCTGTACTTTGGCTACCGGGAAGCTTCTGGAACGCTGATTTTTTATATAATTTTGCGGGATTTTTCTGGCAGTTCTCGTAATGGGAAAACCTGAAATACAAAAACAGCAGAAAACAGAAACTGGCACTGGGGTGCACTGAGTTAATAGGTTAGTCCAAATATGATCAAAAGTGTATGGAAGTGCATAAATAACATAGCAATATCACCCAAAAGAGGCATGGAGCAAGCAGAAATTATAGATACATTTTGGACGTATCAGTCTTCTCTTGATCAGTAGTGTTAACATGAATTTGAGAGAAGCCAGAATAACCATCGAGATAACAAAAGTGGGTATTTTTGGATAACCTTTCAAGCATTTGGTCGATGAACGGCAACGGGTAGTGATCCTTCCTGGTTGCCTTGTTCAATTTCCTATAATCAATACACATTCTATATCCAATAATAATTCTCTGAGGTATTAGTTCATTTTTATCATTAGGAACCACAGTTGTACCTCCTTTCTTAGGAACACAATGTATCGGGCTTACCCACTTACTATCAGCTATAGGGTAGATAATACCCGCGGCTAGAAGCTTGAGAATCTCAGTTCTCACAACATCCATCATCTTCGGGTTCAACCGTCGTTGATGATCAACAACTGGTTTAGCATCAGGCTCAAGGTTGATAGTATGTTGACAGATAGATGGACTAATCCCCTTAAGGTCATCAAGGGTATAGCCAATTGCGCCTCGGTGTTTACGAAGTACTTCCAATAGTCGCTCTTCTTCATATCCTGAAAGGTTAGAATTGATAATAACAAGATATACTTTCTTTTCATCTAAATAAGCATACTTGAGCGTATCGGGAAGAGGTTTAAGATCGAACACCGGGTCTTCTTTCGGTTTTGATAAAATTCCCAAAGGTTCAACCGGAAGGTTGTGCTTCAGGATAGCAGGTTGCCTCAAGAATATTTCATCTAGTTCATTTCTTTCCTGCATATGCAAATCATTCTCGTGGTCCTCCATATATTGCTGCAAAGGATCATTAGGGGGAATAGCAATAGAAGCAATACTTTCAATAAGTTTATCATCACTAGGTAAATCAGTACCACGACGCTGCTTAGAGAACTTAGAAAAATTAAATTCATATGGCTCACCATCGAATTCAACAGAAACTTTACCTTTCTTGCAATCTATTATAGCTCCACAAGTTCTAAGAAAAGGTCTACCAAAAATAATTGGACAAAAATTGTCCCTCTCTGAACCAAGTACTAGAAAGTCGGTAGGGTATTTTACCTTTCCACATAGGACTTCAACGTCCCTCACAATTCCGATAGGAGAGATAGTTGTTCTGTTTGCAAGATGAATAGTAACATCAACTTCTTCAAGTTCACAAGGGAAAATCTCACCAATGATCTCTTCATAAAGTGAATAGGGGATAGCACTTGCACTCGATCCCAAATCGCATAGCCCATAATAATTGTGATCTCCTATTTTAACAGATACCACTGGAGTACCTGAAATTGGGCCTTTATTCTTGGCTGTGATAAGGTTAGTGGAAACAGCACAAAAATTTATATTGGAATCCAAAACATCATTAGTAACAAGGTCTTTAATCAATGCAACTTGAGGATCGACCCTGATCTGGTCCTCAGGCTCATCAACTCTTCTCTCACTTTTATTTATTATGCCTGTCACAAGAGAGTGCTCCCTTATCCTCGCGGGAAAAGGAGGCTGTTCATATATAACTGCAGGCAAAATAGGGTCAGCAACATGAATATCAACATGTGACTCTTTAAAAGGTTCATGATGCTGGTCTCTCTTCTTTTTAAAAGAATACGTGAGAGGCAAAATTCTTACAGAAATCAATCATTAGATGGGAATCAAGACCAATCTTAGAGCAAAAAGTATTGAAGTAATCAGTTTTCACATAGCTCTCAATATAATCATGTTCATAATTTATAGCGGGTTCAATACCTTTATCAATTTCCCAATCTTCGGTATTCCTCTGGATCCTTTCAATGAGATCCCACCTTTCTTCAACACTCTTCTTCTGAAATACCCCACTAGAGGAGGCATCCAGCATCTCCTTATCCTGACGAGAAAGCCTGGCATAAAAATTTGTAAGTATAATTTCCTTGGGAAGCTTATGAATAGGGCATTTGGGCATTAGGGACTTCAATCTCCCCCAAGATTGAGCAATGCTTTCTCCGTCACGAGACCTAAAGTAATAGATATAGTTCCTGTCTCGATGAATTTCATGAAGAGGATAAAACTTAGTATAAAAGAGAGACATAAGCTCCTGCCAGTCAAGCAAGTGTGAGTTATCGAGAAGCCTATACCAATCTGAAGCTTTATCTATAAGTGATACAGCAAACAATTTCCTCATGACAAACTCCCTCGATAAACCTGCAAGCTTAAATAATGAACATAGTTGTGACAAATATAGCAAGTGTTCATCGGGATGTCTGTCTCCTGCATAACGATTAGCCAAAACATAATCGATAATACCAGCTGGTATTTTATAAGGCACAATTTCAGTAGGGGGAGGAGCAACCACCACAGGTGTGGGGCGTCTTCCCGCAAGCAACGATCCAATAACAGGGTTGTCCATAAGGGCAAAGAGCAGCAATAGCAAAAAAAAATAGAATTATAAAAACTTCCTTACCAGTTTCACTTTACCAATAGCGCTACGCTCCCCGGCAACGGCGCCAGAAAACGGTACTTGATGACCCACAACCGTAAGGGATCTATTGCAGCGTTTTCGATAAGTAAGAGTGTCGAACCCAACGAGGAGCAGAAGGTATTGATAAGCGATTCTGAGCAAGAAATTACTGCAAGCACTGAAAGATAACTTTTTAGGGGTTTTCTCGATATAAGCAAAAGGAAAGTAAAAGCAAGCAATGTAAAAGGCACTGAGAGTAACAAGTGGCCCAATCCTTTCTTAGCAAAGGAGAGGCCTAGCAACTGAACTTATAAAGGCTAAAGCGTTCCTGAGGACACACGGGAGAGGTAGTCATGTGCTTTCGCCATATTCCGTATCGATACTATGTTATGTGTTGATAAGTGTTGAGTGGGTGGATCTATGCTAGCACACTCTCTAGACTAAGATGAGTGCACTCTTATGATTAAACACCTTGCAAGCATCCGCAAATACAAGATAGTATTTAAGGCAAAAGCCTAACCATAGCAATACGATCGAGGATCCATTATTCCCTTATGCAAAAGCGTGCGAACTGGGGTTCAGGTTTCTGTCACTCCGGCAACCCACCATAAGCATTCTTTGTACACAATGTATTCTCCTAGGTCCTTAATAAGGAGAAGTGTTGAGTGTTCGACTCACACAACACCACTAGTAGAATGACAACGCAACTTAAGTATCAAACAACACATATTACTTCAACAGCATATGACTACTAACAACAAGACTTTCCCCATGTCCTCAAGAACTAAGGTAACTACTCACGAGACATAAAAGAGATCCTGATCAGTGGAGATAAATAGATGATAAACAATCTGGACATAATGATATTTCTCCAACAAAACTCAATAGCATTCACCACAAAGTAGTAATCAACACCGATGGAGTAGAGAGGATAGGTAGTACGAGTTACAACACAAGTTGCAATTGTGAGATGAGATTTGGATGAAGATGGAGATGGTGCTGGTGTTGGGGATGATGTTGATGATGATCTCGATGATGCCCGTGACGATGGTGATGACGATGGTGACGATCTCCCCTTCCGGGAGGTGATCTCCCCGGCGGAATCTGCCCACCGGAGATGGCTTTTTCTTCTCTGTAGGTTTCCGCCACGGAGCGGCGGCGGAACTCCGTAAAAACTCTCTTTTTTAGGGTTTTCGGATAACGGAGAGTATATAGGCAAAAGGGGGCAGCCGGAGGTGGGCCAGGGGCTCCAGGCGCCCCCCCGGCGCGGCCAGGGGGGCGCCCCCAGGGCGCCTGGGCACCCTGTGGCCCCCCTCTGGTTGCCTTTTCGCATGTCTTCGTGATTCGTCCGGAAAATATCCTCCGTCAATTTTCAGGTAATTTGGAGGTATTCTTCTTCAGCAACTCAGCGTCCACTTTTCACCGCTGAATCCTGCGTCTGCTGCTTCGGCACCGGAAAGTTGCAAACTGTGTAAAATAGGCCAAAACAACATGAGAACATCATCGTAATGTGAAATATATCAATGAATAAGGATAAATTATGATACAAAATAGTGATGCATTTTGGACGTATCAGCGAGTTGCGGCCACGGTTAGTGACGAGGCCGTCGGCACGAGGCGAACGGCAGAGGCGGCTTGCTCAAGGCCGGGGCGGCTTTGTACAAACGTGAACATCCCGGAGTCTGTATCTTCCTCAGCTGTGGATAACTTTCCCACTCTTCTCTTCTTTTTTTAAAGCGAATTTGCACCGGCCGATCTGACCGAGTACTAGTCGGAATAGTACAATCTCTAAGTGTGTGTGCATCTTGATTGGTTGATCAGAGGAAAACGAGGATTCTGGCGATTCATCCGCTTGGTCTCAGCGACTTGGTCTGGTTTGACTTTCCATCTTGGCTTCTGTCCAGCACGTCACAAGTAATTAATCCTTTGATTTGGGTATTCACGTGAGTACGTGGTAGCTAGCCAGATTGTTTGCTCCCCAAACTCTGGGATTTGAAGCGAACCAGCATACGCCAGCTGCTCCCGATGTGATCTGTCCCGCGTAGTTTCCTCCTTGCACGTAACTCAACGGATCGCAAGGAACGGACGCAACAAAAAATTCTGGTCTGTCTCGTTGCAACATGCTTCTCACGGATCCTAATCTTCTTTGATCTTGAATCTTGTATATGCTCTTCCGGCTGCTCGTCATTGATGGAGATGAGTTTATCTGGAAAACTACGAACTCTTTGATCCTTTGGAAAAGATCCCTTCAAGAACTCAACACCACCGTGCGCTGGCCCCACGGTGGGTGCCAACTGTCGTGGAATTGTCACGGCAGACACTACTAGGAAAAGGGCTATAGATGGAATTGATACTAATGGCGCACCAGACAGGCAGTGCGCCATTAGTATATAGTAATGGCGCACCAGCAACAGATACGCCATTAGAGTTCGAAATACTAATGGCGCACCTTGCCCGGAGTGCGCCATTAGTATCAAGAAGTTTTTTTTAACTAGCGCGCCTGTCCAAACATACTAATGGCGCATCCATGCATAGTGCGCCATTACTAGTTGTAACTAGTAATGGCGCACCTGCAGTAAAGTGCGCCATTAATGCTCTTTTTTTATGATATTTTTTATTCTTTTTTTTACAAAACTACTAATGGCGCACTGTCCCAGAGTGCGCCATTACTAGTTTGAACTAGTAATGGCGCACTATGCGACAGTGCGCCATTAGTATGTTTTTTTTGCAAAACTTGTAATGGCGCACCAACTATAAATGCTCCATTAGTAACCTTGATTACTAATGGCGCATTTATAGTTGGTGCGCCATTAGTAAGCGGGCAGCAACAAGATATTTTGGACAGCCTCTCTACCACACTCACTCCCCCCCCACTTCTTCATTCTCTCCACCTCCTCTCTTCTCGGGTCCCTCCTCTGTTTCACCTCATTTCCACCATATATTCATTCAAATTAAGTGGTTAAATTACCTTGTTTTGATAGGTAAGTAAGGGGGGAAGCTATATTTATGTTGTTCTCCATACAACAATGTGCACATGCACTTTTATGGCCAAGCTAGATCTATGTATGTTTGTGGTGTTGCATAGGTTTGTTGTGTTGCATATGTGTTTGTGTTTGGAGGTGTACCGGTATTTGAAATGCGATAGTTGCCAATATTTTCCTGGAATGTTGATTCATTTCCGTTTCGGTGAGAATTGTGGCATTAAGCATTCATTTTTGTCCTATTTTTAGGGAAAGTCATGGCAAATTTTTTCTTGGTTCTAAAATATCGTTTTGCTCTACCCCGCAGGGCGACCATGGTGCGCACGATGACCGAAGGCATCGTGAATAGGTTTTTGAGGTCCGCGAAGGCCGAGATGCTTCAAAAGAACGAGACGGAGATAAGATGTCCGTGTCGAAGATGCAAGCTAAAGAGCCTTATTACGGACCCGGATTCCGGGCAGGTGCGGGACCACCTGCTCTTGCGTGGTTTCATGGATGGCTATCGGTGGCAAGGTGATGAAGATGACTACGAAGTCGTCCATGGGGGCCGGGCAAGAAATGAGGAAGGGCAGCAAGACAACCACCGCGGCTCGGGCGGGCGAGAAGACGAAGAATCACCAGGTGATGATCACGACGGTGATGCTGTACACAGTCATCATGTAGAAGATGCAGGACATGATGATGAGGAAGATGCCGGAGCAGACGACGGGCATGATCATGAAGATGATGATGCCGGTGGAGCAGACGACGCTGAACCATCGATGGGCTGGGTGCATGACCCTCATATTCAAGAGCTGCTTCTCAAGCAGACCGATAACACAAGAGCTGCCGCCCGAGAGAAAGCCAATATGGATCAACTTGAGTTAGACGCGGTTACTCCATTGTATGAAGGATGCAGGCCCGAGGATACCCGCCTGAAAGTAACGCTCATGGCTCTGGAGATGAAGGTAAAACACAAAATGACCGACGCATGCTTCGACGAGAACATGTCATTCTGGCACGAACGTCTTCCCAAGGGGAACAAGTGCCCCACCAATTTGGAGGAGGCGAAGAAAATCGTGTGTCCTCTGGATTTACCGCACATGAAATACCATGTGTGCATGAACAATTGCATCATTTATCGGGACGAGCACGCGGAGTCTACCATATGTCCGGTGTGCGGCGTCACTCGATACAAGAAGAGGAAGAAAGCTCCTCGAAAAGTGGTGTGGTACTTTCCGATCACTCCTTGTCTGCAGCGGTATTTCGCGGACCCTAAGGTAGCAAAGCTCCTGCGTTGGCACGCGGATAGGGAGGAGAAGAAGCGAGAAGATGACGCAAATGATCCGGAGATAGATAAAAAAGACAAGATGCTGAGTCACCCTAAGGATGCGAGCCAGTGGCAAGCGTTGAACTTCGAAGACCTAGAATTTGGGAACGATCCAAGGAACATCGTGCTGGGCGCGAGCACCGATGGAGTCAACCCGTTTGGCAGCCAGAGAAGCACACATAGCACCTGGACTGTGTTTGTGTGGATGTACAACCTTCCCCCCTGGTTGTGCATGAAGAGGAAGTACATTCACATGAGTATGCTAATTGAAGGACCGAAACAACCAGGGAACGACATCAATCTGTATCTGGGGCTGCTGAAAGAGGAGCTAGACACGCTGTGGAAAACGCCAGCCAATACGTGGGACGCCGCAAAGAAAGAATATTTCCCTATGAGAGCCGCGCTACTCACGACGGTGCACGACTATCTCGGTTACGGATATGTCGCGGGGCAGGTGGTCCACGGATTTTCTGGATGCGTCAGGTGCATGGATGACACAACGTATCGCCAGCTAGATAGAGATCCCGGGTCTTCGAAAACCGTGTTCATGGGACATCGAAGGTGGCTTCGCGACGATGACCTGTGGAGAAAACGCAAGGATCTGTTCGATGGTGAAACCGAACCCCGAGGACGCCCGCGTACGAGGAGCGGCGAGGAAATAGACGAGCTGTTGAAAAATTGGAAAGATTGCCCACTGCCGGGAAAGAAGCAAAAGGCGCCAGAGCCGGGAAAGAAGCAAAAGGCGCCAGAGCCGCTGCTGAAGGTATGGAAAACGAGGTCTGTTTTCTGGGACTTGCCGTACTGGAAGATCCACCGTGTGCCTCACAGCCTTGATGTAATGCATATCACGAAGAACGTGTCCGAGAGTCTGCTTGGTACCCTGCTCAACATGCCAGAGAGGACCAAAGATGGGCCGAAAGCAAGGGCAGACTTGAAATCAATGGGCATCAGGCAGGAGCTTCACGCTATATATGATGATCATGATGATGATGATGATGATGAGGCGAAGCAGGACACGGAAGGTCGTCACAAAGGCAAAAAGGCCAAGAAGACCGGAAATGACTACCCTCCCGCGTGCTTCACTCTAAGTCAGGAGGAGATCGAGCAGTTTTTCACCTGCCTCGTAGGAGTACAACTTCCATACGGTTACGCGGGGAAGATAAGCAGATACCTAGACCGGGCGAAGCTGAAGTTCAGTGAGATGAAGTCTCACGACTGTCACGTGCTGATGACGCAGATACTTCCAGTTGCAATCCGTGGTATCATGGACGCGCACGTCCGTGAAACCCTATTTGGCCTATGCAACTTTTTCGGCGTCATCTCTCGGAAGTCTGTTGGCGTGAGGCAACTCAGAAGGCTACAGGAAGAGATCGTGGTGATACTATGCGAGCTTGAGATGTACTTCCCGCCCGCATTCTTCGACGTTATGGTGCATCTGCTGGTCCATATCGTGGACGATATCATCCAACTCGGGCCGACGTTCCTGCACAGCATGATGCCGTTCGAAAGGATGAATGGTGTCATCAAAGGATACATTCGCAACATGTCACGTCCAGAGGGAAGCATAGCCAGGGGCTTTCTGACCGAAGAGTGCATCTCGTACTGCACAAATTATCTAGGCATCGAGAACCCCGTTGGTCTGCCCGTCAACAGGCACCTCGGCAGGCTCGCTGGATCGGGTCACCGTGAGGGTCGCCGCGAAATGCATGTCGACTTCGAGGGTCGACTTGCCGACTTTGAAAGAGCAAACCTAGTCGCGCTACAACACATAGACGTGGTCGATCCTTGGGTGGTTCAGCAGAAAACCTTTATTGAGAAGACATACAATGACCGAGGCCAACAGAGGACGGACGGAGATATAATCAAAGAGCACAACTCATGTTTCACGCGTTGGTTCAAGCAGAAGCTTCTGTCGTACCCTTTACATGATGATTCTTCCGCGGAAGAACAACTCATATTCGCCTTGTCACAGGGCGCCGAGCACAACCTGATGACCTATGAGGCGTACGATATCAACGGCTACACATTCTACACCGAGGCCAAGGACATGAAGAGCGATGGTTATCAGAACTCCGGGGTAACGATGGAATCCTACACCGGTAATGACAAGGACAGATACTACGGAAGGATCGAGGAGATCTAGGAGCTGAGCTACGCTGGAGAGAAGGTCCCGATGTTCCGTGTCAGATGGGCCAAGAGCGTCCTAAAAGAAGACCGGTATTTCACCACCATGGTTATACCCGAAGCCAAATCCAAGACTGCGGGCGCAAACGTCACTGCGAAAAATGAGCCATGGGTACTGGCTTCCCAAGTTGACCAATGCTTCTTCATTACCGATCCGTCAAAGCCCAGTCGTGTTGTCGTGAGGAGAGGCAAAAGGAAGATCATCGGAATGGATGGAGTAGCCAATGAGCAAGACTTCGACAAGTACGGCGACCCGAGGATCGAACATGACGACGATGATGAAGTAGCAGCTTACACCACAAGAAGAAGCAGGACCACCCTACCTAAAGGACGTCCGTTCCACAGAAGAACTCCATTTGCGAAAAAAAGGGCAAGAAGATTGTGAACAGATAGCTAGCTAAGATCGATTGTATTTAAATCGTACCCTTCATTTCTCGATTGTATTTCATGGGCACTTTTTGAACTATCATGAATATTTTTAAATTTCATGGACACTCGATCTCGACCCCCCCTCCATCTCGATCGCTATCCCACCTCGCCAGATCCGGCCCCCCTCGCCGCCGAGCACCCCCCGGTCCACCGGCCGCCGCCGCCGACCCCCCGCACCCTCGATTCCCCTACTCAACCGCCGCCGCCGAGCACCCCCACCGG
>LR738713.1:686311753-686364677 GCA_902687465.1 Secale cereale
CGCCCCGGACGCCCCCGACGCCCTCGACACCCGCGCCCCCGACGTCCGACGCCCTCGACGCCCGCGCCCCCGACGTCCGACGCCCCCGACGCCTCCCCGACTCTGCAGCAACGCCGCCGCCCGGAGCTATGCCGGCGACCACTCCATACGCAGGTAGCCATCACTCCTCCCTCCTTCCTCTCTAATCAGCACCACAAAGTCATTTTTTTGTATTTCTGCCATTTTCGTTGAAGTACTCTAGATCAAAATTTAGGTCTGTGAGTGCTGGAGTTGATCTACAAGAAAAATATAAGTTGATTTCGCATCAGTAGAAATCGCAGACAGACAATTTTTTTAGGTTAGTACTGGAGTACTCTGTGAGTGCTGGAGTTGATCTAGAGTGCTCTGTGAGTGCTCTGTGAGTGCAATTGTTTTAGGTTAGTACAATATTTCGCATCAGTTGATCTAGAGTGCTCTGTGAGTGCAATTTTCCTTGAGTGAAATGCTTGTGCTCCTTGTGTTAGTACTGGAGTAGCATAATTTGTGTTAGTACTGGAGTAGCATAATTAACTGAAACATTTTCAGTTTAGTGTAGGACTTGCAAGCAGTAGTACTTAGCTTAGTTTAGTAGTTTAGTGTAGGAATTGGAGTAGTTTCAGTAGTTTAGTAGTTTAGTGTAGGACTTGGAGTAGTTTCAGTAGTTTAGTAGTTTCAGTAGTTTAGTGCAATGCTATTGGTGAATCTTATATCTGGGTTGGACCATGGCCTAATGAGCCTAGGATGGTGCCACAGCTAGCTTGTCTAGGTTAAGTTCAATATAACCCTCGTATAAGTGAGGTATTTTTTTCTGGTTTAGGTTAATACCATGATAAGGACATTCAGGCCATTGCCTTGTTGGCTGACCTTTTGACAATTAGCATGCCATGAGGGTTCTTGACACATATACCTCAAGTTGTAGCAATGGATTAAATATCAGTCCTAAAAATATGGGTCTGGCACTACTACCATAGTTCCTTTTTTTACTGAAGGAAGCGTCTACAGTTTTTTTTAATAGATAAAAAGGTGTACATGATTTACCTGCCCTCAGGTGAAAAAGAAAAAGAAAAGAAAAGGGGGATTTTAGACAATATGAAGTTGCTATAATTATATGTTTTTAGGCTAGTACAGGGTGTTGCTTTATTCTGTCATCATTTGTAACTATGTCACAAATAAATTGTTCCTTCTTCTGTATTTGACAAGTAATGACTGTTGATAAGCTGAGGCATGTGGATTAAGCAGTTTCTTTGCTGTAACATACTGTATATCACTCCACAATGAAATACAGTACATATTGATGTGCTTGGTAAAACTTGTTCATGTACTGAACTACTAATGCCTTGTGATGCTCTGAATTACTTGTGATGCCTCTGAATTACTTGTGATCACATTGAGAAAGACTTGTAAATATGATGATCACATTGAGAAAGACTTGTGATCACATTGTGATAGTTTTGCAGGTACCCCGAGAGGCCCTTGAGTTTGCTGGAATGTTGATTAACTTCCGTTCCGGCAAATTCGGGTACTCCATATGTCCTATTTTCAGCAAAGGTCATGCTGAAATTTTCCGTGAATTTTAGCATGACTTTGCTAAAAATAGGACATATAGGGTACTTGTGACTAATGCATGGGCCGGGGTATCTTAGTGGTTAATTAGGTAGGATCAAGTGCCCCTTTATTCTAGCTGCATTAAACCATAGGCGGCAATAGAGCCAAGTGATTAGGCCCAACTTACAATTCTCCTTCCTAGCTTAGCTTTTAGGATGCCTCGGTGTCGACAAACCATAAATTATGAAACCTTGGCTTTTAGGGTGCCTCGGTGTCGATAAAAACCGAAATGATGAAAGCTTAGGCTTTTAGGGTGCCTCGGCGTCGAAAAACCCTCAATTATAAAAGCTTAGCTTTTTAGGATGCCTCGGTGTCGACAAACCCTAAATGATGAGACCATGATCTTGTTCCTTGACAATAACCAACTTTTTGACCAAACTTTGTTCCTATTTAGAGAGAAACATGGCCAACAACGATGAGGCCGGCGGTTCGGGCGGGAAGGCATTCTGGGAGCCATCCCAGGAGATGGAGGAACAACCTAACTTGTATGAGGACGCCGCCTTCCCCACCGATCCTGAGACCACTGATGGTACCATGGAGGATGACCCCACTGATGCCACCACTGATGGTGCCGCCGAGAATGCCACCACTAATGATGGCGGCGGACGCACATATGGCAGCCAACCGAAGAGGCAACGGAAGGACCGGTGCCCGACCGTGCTCCGCACCCTCAAGGAGGAAGTTACTGAAGTGGACTCCGACGGGAATCCAACGGCGCCCGAACGAGTAGTCAAGGGGTACTTGCTTCAGCTCGGGTGCATTCTCCGGAGCACCGTCTCGATCAACAGCGAGAACCTGAGGCATCCTGACAACGGGAATTACCACAACCTCCTCTTCACGAAGCTGCATGAACGATACAAGTTCCCCGCTCAATTTGATAACACAAGCCTCAAAGGGAATAAAGTGAACAATGCTGCCCTCACGAAGATGAGCACGGCCCTGTCTACTTGGAAAACCAATGTGAAGAGAATGATCCAGAAAGGTGAGAGTTATGAGAAGATCAAGGAGAAAAATCCTTCGATCACCGAAGATGACTACAACGACTTCAAGATCACTTGCTCGAGCACCGCACACTCTGAATCAAGTCAGTGGGGGAAAGAAATGCGGGAGCTCAACTTAGGGGAACACACACTCGGTCCCGGCGGTTACAGAGTGGCGGAGCCTATATGGGACAAGGAGGAGTCGGACCGTGCCGAGCAAGGCCTACCGCCCCTCTTTGATAAATACGGTGACAAGCAGACCAAGAACTTTATCAGGGCCCGGTACAAGAAGGACCCGAAAACAAAGGAGCTGACCACGGATCCGAAGACCAGGGCGCTTGAGGCTGTTCTGGTAAGGAATACACCCCCGCGTAATTAGCTCCATATGGTTGCATTCTAATTAATGAAGCCAAATTTCTAAATGATTCACATTCCTTCCGCATGCGACTGAAAGCAGTAGCGCGGGGTCGACTAAGAGCGGCCCTTGGGACACGACTCTAAATAGGGCGTTGAATGTAATGAAGAACAAGGATAAGCTCGAGAAGCCGACGTCAGCTGGTCGTGTGGCCGGCAAAGGCTTGTCGACAAAATGGTCGTCATACTATAACGCTGGTGGGCGAAAGGAGAAAAAGACCAGCTCGGAAAGCCAGGCGCGCGAGGTTCAAGAACTCAAGGCACATGTGGCGCGGATTCCGGAGATTGTCCAAGAGCAAGTGCAACAATATATCGGAGCGACGATCACCGCCATTGTGCCTAGCTTGATCGAGGGGTTGCAGGCATGGATTGCTGGCGGCCAACAGGGGCCGCCCCCGATTCCCAGCTTCACGGCCAGCAACTCGCAGAACGCGATGGCGGGGCCATTGGTGTCTCCGGCGGAGGAGGCATTGGTGTCTCCGACGCCGGCACGGGAGCTTAATGCACCCGTGTGTACGCCGGCCGGCACCTCTGCAGCAAGCGGCCCCTCCGTCAACTGCACGCCCGCCGTTGGCGGTGCCTCGACATTAGCCGAGCTCGACGCCATCATCACGGTAACTAATTAAGCCTCTCTCAGCCGAGGACTTCATGTCCTTGCCTTTGACTGGGCATCCCTGACGCCCTACATGTTTTCGCAGGGCGCCGTCGACGTTCCGTGCACTCTCCTGCACTTCGTGAACAACGAGTTGGTCGATGTCGCCAAGGGCAAAATCGTTCAACCGGGCCAGCCCTTGTTCCACGGTACCCAGATGCCACCCAACTTGTTTAGGGTTCAACTGGTTCGGGTGCTGCCAGGCTGCGACGAGGTGTTACCTCCGATTCGACCCGTCGGGGCCGACGATGATGACGTCATGACCCTCAGCGCCTGCCTGAGCTGGCCCCTGCTTTGGCCGAAGAGCCAGATTCGTTTGGGGGCGGGGGAAACCACACCAAAGACAACACCGCCAGTCGTGCCGGCGCCAAGTCGTCCCCATGGCAAGTCCGCCGCAACGGTGCCGGACATCCCTATGCCACTGGATCCAAACATGCATATGGCACAGGATCAGAACGACGACGACGACGATACATTTGCCAACGTCGATCAGTACTTTGCCGATCATGGGTACGGTGACGACTTCATGGGGGCTCCTTCTCAAGAACCCAACCCAACAAAAGACGTGCGCGATCAAGCCAGTACCACGGAGAAGCCAAGTTGCAACAGGCGTCGTCTGCCGTTCAGCTCTCAGGAGACGCCTCCAGCTGCCGACTTCACCGAGCCTCAGATAGGCGAGGTGCAAAATATGATCAGCCCCAACACACAAAAGAAGGCGGTCTCTGAGCAGAACTCGGTCCCAATTCAGGAGATCAAGAAGAAGGCACGCAAAAGAAAAACAAACAAGGGTGCGAGCCAGCCGACACCGAGTACGATCCGTGCTCAGGACGGGCCACCTTCACCTGAGGATGTAATGAGGAGGGTGCATGTGGCGGGTAGGCCGATGCTACTGACAAATATGCTCGATGCTGCAACCGGTGCTATGCGGAGTCTTCATGACAGTGTTCTTTCTTTGGAGAAGCGGCGTCTCAGAGAGAAGGATGTGGCATACCCGGTTTTCGCGGCCAAGGTGCCGGAGGGCAAGGGCTTTGTGGATAACTCCATCGGGGATACGATCGTCATGCGGTTTGATGACATCCACGCTATGTTGAACCTTCATCCGCTGCACTACACCTTCGTTCGGCTATTTTTGCTGAGTATGGAGATGCGAATCATTCGCGACAAGACCCCGGACATCGTGATAGTCGACCCCTTCTACATGCGTGCCAAGGTCTTGGGCAGCGCTGGGGACCGGCAAGTCGCGAGTTCTTACCTCGAAGGCGTCATTCTGGCAAACCGAGATAAGGATAACTTCCTCGTGCCTTACTTTCCCGAGTAAGTCCTCCGCCTCAACTGCCCCGTAACATATGAATTCTTAGATTTCGATCGTTCTTCTTTTAACATTCCGTGTTTTCTGCAGTGACACACAGTGCACGCTCATCCTACTAAGCCCCAAATATTCCATGGCCACGTATTTCGACCCGGACCGTCAGTCGGCTGTAGACTACACAAATGTCAAGAAGGTTCTTGATGATGTTCTCGCCGGCTACGCCAAATCTGGAGGCACCTTCACCAGGACAACTCGTAAGTACGGCAAGCACGTGTTCTCCCACAACACGACGTTCTGCTGCGTCAAGCAGCCGCCTGGCGGTCAGAAGGGTGCCTACTACGCCATCCATCACATGCGGGCGATCGTACGGGACCATCATCAACTTCTGCTACTGAGTAAGCTCAAAGATTGGGCCGCGCGCGTGTCGGCAATCCAGGACGCGGACATCAGACAAGATTTCTTTCGCATCCAATAGGAGTTTGCGGAAATCATCCATCAAGATGCCCTTCGTACCTCGGGGCAGTTCTACCTCAGAAATCAACCGTCGAACAGTGACATCGACACAATGCTACAAATGCAGGCTGACAACGCCCGTGATTTCATGACTCCCACGATAGACGGCGGCTTCATCCACGCTCCGGTGCATAAAGTCGAGTCGAAAGCAGTGATGCTGTGTCTAGTTCTGAAACATCGATTGGCTCATGTTGTAATTAAACTTTAATGAACTTGTAGTATGTCTCTTTGGTTTCGAGAGTCGTTCAACTTAGATGTAATCGATGCTATTAATGTCTTGCTTTTCTCTTTCGATCGTTCTGTTGCATACCTATATATTGCTTATGAATTGTCTGAGAATTGGTACTAACGTTTCGTTTGGCTAGTGCATATATAGCGATGCCGTCGTATGTCGTGTACAAGGGTAAGGTTCCCGGAGTCTACGACGACTGGGAGGAGTGTCGGAGACAGGTTCACCGATTCAGCGGTAACAGTTACAAAGGGTACACCACTAGGGCCGAGGCCGAATCTAGATACGCCCGCTATCTAGCGGGAGAGGGGAGGGAGCGTTGGAGGAACCGGATGAAAACGAGTTTCATCGTGATGATGCTCATCGTGACGACCGCAGCTCTCTTCTATGTGATGGTAGTTTAGATGATAGATATCGACTTGTAATGTGAAGACAAACTCGCTACTCGCGGTCTCGAGACTTGTAATATATTGTTCTATCTTTGTTCGGTCTTTTCAATTCGGAGACTAATATGATGAATTGTATTCGGAGACTAATATGATGAATTGTATTCAGAGACTAATCTTCTATTGTATTCGATGAATGTGTTGTTGATGTGTGCTGTCTATATTCTGTGCAATTATACATTTTGTAATCTGTGCAAAAAAACAGAAAAATAATATTAAAAAAACCTAATATTCATACTAATGGCGCATCAGAGCACAGTGCGCCATTAGTGTGTCAAAGCATACTAATGGCGCATTATCAGCCAGTGCGCCATTACTATGCGGACATTACTAATGGCGCATCATACCTTAGTGCGCCATTAGTATGCCAAAGCACCTGGGTACACATGGCCCTTGGGAGGCATACTAATGGCGCACTACGGTGCACACTAATGGCGCATCTGCAGTGCGCCATTAGTATACCAGATACTAATGGCGCACCAGAGGTGCGCCATTAGTATCAAATACTAATGGCGTGCTAGTAATGGCGCACCACTAATGCGCCATTAATGGCCAAATGAGGTGCGCCATTAATAGGCCTTTTCCTAGTAGTGAGATGTCCTAGGGTAAGGACTTAGTCGTGAGGCCGCGCATCTATGTGGTAGCTTGAGAGGGGTTGAGCGGAATCGAGAGACGCAACGCAAGACAAGGATTTAGACAGCTTCGGCCCCTGGGAGACATCATCCGGTAATAGCCCTACATGCTGTTTGAGGCTATATCTCATTATGACCCTCATGGTGTCGCCGGTAAACCGGCTCTTTGTGTCTAGCCCTAGAAATTGTTTCTTCTTGCTTGTCCCTCTTTGGGGAGCCCTGCCCCTCCTTATATATGTTGAAGGGGCGGGTTACATGACTAGTCCTAGTAGGATTAGGATTACTCTATTACAAGGAGTCCTAGTCTTGCTTCCTTTGTAGGAGAATATTCCTTGTGCTTTCTTCATAAACCGGCCCACCATAACATGAACCGGCCTTCTGGGCCTTGGGCCTTGTCATCCGTGATCCGCCCGCCGGGTTACCAGTGAATTGCCAAGTGTAAACCGTCTCAAATAAACCGCCAAGTCCGGCCGGGTTATGCCGCGGGGTATACCCCCACAGAAACCCTAGATGGGTTTGGGCGCCCCCACCCCTAGGAAACTTGCCCCCCAAGCCGGGAGGGGCGGCTGCCCTAGGGGAGGCGCCCTCACCTCTCCAGGTTACGTGAGATGGGGTGGGAGGGGCGCTCATCCCCTTAGTGGGCTGATGTTCCCCCTCCCCTTGGCCCATAAGGCCCCCCAACGCTTGCCGGGGCCTTCGAAACCACTTTTGGACACGCTGGTCGTCACCCGGTACCTCCGGAACAATTTCGGACTCCAATACCCTTCGTCCAATATATCGATCTTCGCCTCCGGACCATTCCGGAGTTCCTCATCATGTCCGGGATCTCATCCGGGACTCCGAACAATCTTCGGTAACCACATACTATTCCCATAACCACTCTAGCATCACCTAACCTTAAGTGTGTAGACCCTACGGGTTCGGGAACCATGCAGACATGACCGAGATACCTCTCCGGCCAATAACCAATAGCGGGATCTGGATACCCATATTGGCTCCCACATGTTCCACAATGATCTCATCGGATGAACCACGATGTCGGGCATTCAATCAATCCCGTATACATTTCCCTTTGTCTACCGGTATAGTACTTGCCCGAGATTCGATCGTCGGTATACCGATACCTTGTTCAATCCCGTTACGGCAAGTCTCTTTACTCGTTCCGTAACACATCATCCCGTGACCAACCCCTTAGTCACATTGAGCTCATTACGATGATGTCTTACCGAGTGGGCCCAGAGATACCTCTCCGTCATACGGAGTGACAAATCCCAGTCTCGATTCGTGCCAACCCAACAGATACGTTCGGGGATACCCGTAGTGTACCTTTATATCCACCCAATTACGTTGTGATGTTTGGCACACCCAAAGTACTTGTACGGTATCCGGGAGTTGCACAATCTCATGGTCTAAGGAAAGGATACTTGACATTGGAAAAGCTTTAGCATACGAAATACACGATCTTGTGCTAGGCTTAGGATTGGGTCCTTGATACGTCTCCAACGTATCTATATTTTTTGATTGTTCCATGCTATTATTTATGATGTTTTGGTTGTTTAATGGGCTTTGTCATACACTTTTATATTATTTTTGGGACTAACCTACTACCCCAAAGGCCCAGTCCAGATTGATGTTTTTTTTGCATGTTTTAGGGTTTTGCAGAAAAGGAATATCAAACGGAGTCCAAACGGAATGAAACCTTCGGGAGAGATATTTTTGGAGAAAATACGCACGGGAGACTTGAGAACCACGGAGTAGGGCCCATGAGGTGCCCACGAGGGTGGGGGGCGTGCCCCCTGCCCAGGGCGCGCCCCCTGCCTCGTGGACCCCTCGTGAGGCCCCCGGTGCCCTCCTTCCACTTATATAAGCCTACGTACCCCGAAACCAACATGGCAACAGAGAAAACCCTAGTTCCACCGCCGTAACCTTCTGTTCCCGTGAGATCCCATCTTGGGGCCTGTTCCAGAGGTCCGCCGAAGGGGAGATCTTCCACAGAGTGCTTCTACATCATCATCATCGCCTCACCATGAGTTGTAAGTAGTTTACCACAGACCTTCGGGTCCATAGCTAGTATCTAGATGGCTTCTTCTCTCTCTTTGGATCTCAATACAAAGTTCTCCTCGGTCTCCGAGGAGATCTATTTGATGTAATCTCTTTTTGCGGTGTGTTTGTCGAGATCCGATGAATTGTGGGTTTATGATCAAGATTATCAATGAGAAATATTTGGTACTTTTCTGAACTCTTTATGTGTGCTCATAATATCTTTGCAAGTCTCTTCGAATTATTGATTTGGTTTGGCCTACTAGATCTATAGTTCTTGCAATGGGAGAAGTGCTTGTCTTTGGGTTCAATCTTGCGGTGTCCTTTCCTAGTGAAAGTAGGGGCAGCAAGGCAGGTATTGTATTGTTGCCATCGAGGATAGAAAGATGGGGTTTATATCATATTGCTTGAGTTTATCCCTCTACATCATGTCATCTTGCTTAAGGCGTTACTCTATTCTTATGAACTCAATACACTAGATGCATGCTGGATAGCGGTCGATGTGTGGAGTAATAGTAGTAGATGCAGGCAGGAGTCGGTCTACTTGTCTCGGACGTGATGCCTATATACAATGATCATGCCTAGATACTCTCATAATTATTCGCTTTTCTATCAATTGCTCGACAGTAATTTGTTTACCCGCGTAGCATTTCGCTATCATGAGAGAAGCCACTAGAGAACACAATGGCCCCCGGGTCTATTCTCAACATATCAATCTATATCTACTTTACTTTTTTCGCTTTTACTTTCTGTTCTTATAAACAAAAATACCAAAAATACAAACTATTATCTCTATCAGATCTCACTTTCGTAAGTGACCGTAAAGGGATTGACAACCCCTTATCGCGTTGGCTGCAAAGTTCTTATTTGTTTGTGCAGGTGCGAGGGACTCGCGCGTGGTCTCCTACTGGATTGATACCTTGGTTCTCAAAAACTGAGGGAAATACTTACGCTACTGTGCTGCATCTCCCTTTCCTCTTCGAGGGAATACAACGCAAGCTCGAGAAGTAGCAAGAAGAATTCCTGGCGCCATTGCCGGGGAGGCTTACGCAAAAGTCATATACCAAGTACCTATCACAAACCCTTATCCTTCACATTACATTTTTTTGCCTCTCATTTTCCTCTCCCCCACTTCACCATTGCCATTTTATTTGCCCTTCTTCTGCCGTGTGTTTATCGTTGGCGTGCCTCTTGTTTGCTTGTGTTGCTATGTGCCCTCAATTAGCTTGCATCTTTGCTTGCTAAAGTATGAATCCTCATCCACTTGCTAATCTCTTTAAGAGATCCAATTATGTTGAACCTATTGCTGGTGACATGCGTGCACTAGATTATCTTTATGGGGTTTTGCTTGAAATTTATGAGTCTGAAAATTGTGATGAAATATTGAAAAAAATTATAAAGTGCTTCACGATAGCTCCTTGAGTAAAAAGCATGATTGCAATGACGTTACTAAAAATTCTATTGATGTCAATTGTGCTAATGACATGCCAAACCCTAAGCTTGGGGATGCTTATTTTGCTATGTCCACTACTTGTTGCTATGATCATGATTGGGGTGATTCTTCTTATGATCTTGAAAATTTATTTAATCCCCATGATGAATGTAAGATTGATAATAATGTTTGCAATAATATTGAAAGTGGGTTTGGAAGAGTGTCAACTTTAGATCCCACATATTTGGAGAATGTTCAATCTCATGATTTTTTTGATAAAAGTGGGTTTGGAGAGGTCATGACTTTAGTTAATGTTAATCCCACTATTTTGGAAGAGTGTCAACTTTGCGTGCATGTGAATCGTGTTGATAATATGTTATGTGATAGCTATTTTGTTGAATTTGATCATGATAATACATGCAATTATTATGAGAGAGGTAAATATGGTTGTAGAAATTTTCATGTTACTAAATTACCTCTCGTTATGTTGAGATTACTATTGTTTCTTTCTCCTTCCTTGCATATGCTAAATCTTGCTTGTCTTGGTAATTTGTTTTCCTATAATATGCCTATGCATAGGAAGTATATTAGAATTAGATGTGTTTGTCACATGTCTTATGATGCTCTCTTTGTGCTTCAATCCTTGTCTTTCATGTGAGCATCATTGAATTCTCAAGCCTATCTTAATGGCTATAAAGAAAGAGCTTGTTGAGAGGCAACCCAATTTTATTTTTTGTTTTTGCTTCTGTTTAGGAATAAATATTGCATCTAGCTTCTGTTTAGATGTGGTTTCGTGTTTTGTTTAGTGTTTGTGCCAAGTAGAACCTTTGGGAAGACTTGTGTGAAGTTTATGTGATCTTGCTGTGAAAAACAGAATCGTTAGCGCTTGCTAGAATGGTCATCAGATTTTACTGGAGTGTGCTATTTAGTTTATTCTTTTTGAAGATGATTAACAGACAAATTCCTCACGTTTATCAATTTAGTTTGAATTTTTTGGAGTTACAGAAATATGCGAAACCTGCAGATTACTATAGATTGTTCTGTTTTTGACAGATTCTGTTTTTCGTGTGTTGTTTGCTTATTTCAATGCATCTATGAGTAATATTGGGAGGTATGAACCATAGAGAAGTTGGAATACAGTAGGTTTAACACCAATATAAACAAAGAATGAATTCATTGCAGTACCTTTGAGTAGTGGTTTGCTTTCTTATACTAACGGAGCTCACGAGATTTTTGTCTAAGTTTTGTGTTGTGAAGTTTTGAAGTTTTGAGTATTGCTTTGATGGACTATGGAACAAAGAGTAGCAAGGGCCTAAGCTTGGGGATGCCCAAGGCACCCCAAGTAAAATTCAAGTACAATCAAAAGCCTAAGCTTGGGGATGCCCCGGGAAGGCATCCCCTCTTTCATCTTCATCTATCGGTAACTATACTTGGAGCTATATTTTTATTCACCACATGATATGTGTTTTGCTTGGAGCGTCTTGTATAATTTGAGTCTTTGCTTGTTAGTTTGCCACAATTATTCTTGCTGGACACACCTATTTGATAGAGTTAAATATGGCCTAGGAATTGTTAGAACACTCTATGTGCTTCACTTATATCTTTTGAGTTGAATAGTTTTTGCTCTAGTGCTTCACTTATATCTTTTAGAGCACGGTGGTGATAATATTTTGAAGAAATTGTTGAACTCTCATGCTTCACTTAAATATTTTTGAGGGTCTATTAAAACAGCATGGTAATGTGTTTAGGCTATAAAACTAGTCTTCACATGATAGACATCCAATATCAATGTAGTAAAAACTTTCACACTAAGTGCATTGAATATGATGAGAAGTTGGATGCTTGATAAATGTTTTGAGATATGAGGATAGTGATATTAGAGTCATGCTAGTGGAGTTATTATGAAATTGAGAAATACTTGTGTTAAGGTTAGTGATTCCCGTAGCATGCACGTATGGTGAACCGCTATGTGACAAAGTTAGAGCATGAGGTACTTGTAAAGTGCCAACCTTTGTGTGGAGGCCGGGGGCGCGCGATGGTTAACTCCTACCAACCTCCCCCTAGGAGCATGCGTTGATTGCTTTGTTTTGATGACTCGTAGATTTTTGCAATAAGTATATGAGTTCTTTATGACTAATGTTGAGTCCATGGATTATACACACTCTCACCCTTCCACCATTGCTAGCCTCTCTTGTATCGCGCAACTTTCGCTGGTACCATACACCCACTATATATCCTTCCTCAAAACAGCCACCATATATATATCCCTCAAAACAGCCACCATACCTACATATCATGGCATTTCCATAGCCATTCCGAGATATATTGCCATGCAACTTTCCACCGTTCCGTTCATATGGCATGCTTCATATTGTCATATTGCCATGCATGATCATGTAGTTGACATCGTATTTGTGGCAAAGCCACCATGCATAATTTTTCATACATGTCACTCTTGATTCATTGCACATCCTGGTACACCACCGGAGGCATTCATATAGAGTCATACTTGTTCTAGTATCGAGTTGTGATATCGAGTTGTAATGAAAGTGTGATGATCATCATTATTAGAGCATTGTCTCATGGGAGGAAAGGCTAAATCAATAAAGCCCCTCCACAAAAAAAGGGAAAAAAGGGGAAAGGCCAAAGAAAAAAAGGAAGGCCCAAAAAAAAAAGAGAAAAAAAAAAGAAAAAAAAGGGACAATTGCTACTATCTCTTTTTCCACACTTGTGCTTCAAAGTAGCACCATGTTCTTCATGATAGAGAGTCTCATGTTTAGTCACTTTCATATACTAGTGGGAATTTTCATTATAGAACTTGGCTTGTATATTCCAACCATGGGCTTCCTCAAATGCCCTAGGTCTTCGTGAGCAAGCAAGTTGGATTCACACCCACTAGTTTCTTTTGTTGAGCTTTCATACACATTTAGCTCTAGTGCATCCGTTGCATGGCAATCCCTACTCACTCACATTGATATCTATTAATGGGCATCTCCATAGCCCATCGATACGCCTAGTCGATGTGAGACTATCTCCCTCCTTTTTGTCTTCTCCACAACCACCTCTCTATTCCACCCATAGTGCTATGTCCATGGCTCACGCTCATGTATTGCGTGAAAGTTGAAAGGTTTGAAAGAATAGAGTATGAAAACAAGTGCTTGGCTGAAATCGGGGTTGTGCATGATATGCATATTTTGTGTGATGAAGAGGGAGCATAGCTAGACTATATGATTTTGTAGGGATAACTTTCTTTAGCCATAATATTTTGAGAAGACATGATTGCTTTGTTAGTATGCTTGAAGTATTATTATTTCTTATGTCAATATAGACTTTTATCTTTGCATCTTTCAGATCTGAACATTCATGCCACAATTAAGAGAATTACATTGAAAAACAATGTTGGTTAGAATTCCACATCCAAAATTTTGTTTTTATCATTTACCTACTCCAGGACGAGCAGGAATTAAGCTTGGGGATGCTTGATACGTCGCCAACGTATCTATAATTTTTTATTGTTCCATGCTATTATTTATGATGTTTTGGATGTTTAATGGGCTTTGTCATACACTTCTATATTATTTTTGGGACTAACCTACTAACCCAAAGGCCCAGTCTAGATTGTTGTTTTTTGCCTGTTTCGGGGTTTTGCAGAAAAGGAATATCAAACGGAGTCCAAACGGAATGAAACCTTCGGGAGAGATATTTTTTGGAGAAAATCACGCACGGGAGACTTGAGAACCATGGAGTAGGGGCCACGAGGTGCCCACGAGGGTGGGGAGCGCGCCCCCTTCCTCGTGGACCCCTCGTGAGGCCCCCGGTGCCCTCCTTTCTCCTATATAAGCCTACGTACCCCGAAACCAACAGGGAAACAGAGAAAACCCTAGTTCCACCGCTGTAACCTTCTGTTCCCATGAGATCCTATCTTGGAGCCCGTTCTAGAGCTCCGCCGGAGGGGGGATCTTCCACGGAGTGCTTCTACATCATCATCATCGCCTCACCATGAGTTGTGAGTAGTTTACCACAGACCTTCGGGTCCATAGCTAGTATCTAGATGGCTTCTTCTCTCTCTTTGGATCTCAATAAAAAGTTCTCCTCGGTCTTCGAGGAGATCTATTCGATGTAATCTCTTTTTGCGGTGTGTTTTTCGAGATCCGATGAATTGTGGGTTTATGATCAAGATTATCTATGAGAAATATTTGGTTCTTTTCTAAACTCTTTATGTGTGCTCATAATATCCTTGCAAGTCTCTTCGAATTATTGGTTTGGTTTGGCCTACTAGATCTATAGTTCTTGCAATGGGAGAAGTGCTTGGCTTTGGGTTCAATCTTGCGGTGTCCTTTCCCAGTGAAAGTAGGGGCAGCAAGGCACGTATTCTATTGTTGCCATCGAGGATAAAAAGATGGGGTTTATATCATATTGCTTGAGTTTATCCCTCTACATCATGTCATCTTGCTTAAGGCGTTACTATGTTCTTATGAACTCAATACACTAGATGCATGCTGGATAGCGGTCGATGTGTGGAGTAATAGTAGTAGATGCAGGCAGGAGCCGGTCTACTTGTCTCGGACGTGATGCCTATATACAATGATCATGCTTAGATAGTCTCATAATTATTCGCTTTTCTATCAATTGCTCGACAGTAATTTGTTTACCCGCCGTAGAATATCGCTATCATGAGAGAAGCCACTAGAGAACACTATGGACCCGGGTCTATTCTCAACATATCAATCTATATCTACTTTACTTTTTCCGCTTTTACTTTCTGTTCTTATAAACAAAAATACAAAAAATATAAACTATCATCTCTATCAGATCTCACTTTCGTAAGTGACCGTAAAGGGATTGACAACCCCTTATCGCGTTGGCTGCGAAGTTCTTATTTGTTTGTGCAGGTGCGAGGGACTCGCACGTGGTCTCCTACTGGATTGATACCTTGGTTCTCAAAAACTGAGGGAAATACTTACGCTACTGTGCTGCATCTCCCTTTCCTCTTCGAGGGAATACAACGCAAGCTCGAGAAGTAGCAGTCTTGTCCATTGATAACCCACAAGTGTAGGGAATCAGTTGTAGCCTCTTTCGATAAGTAAGAGTGTCCAACCCAACGAGGAGCTAAAGGCAGAACAAATATTCCCTCAAGTTCTATCGACCACCGATACAGCTCTACGCACGCTTAACGTTTACTTTACCTAGAACAAGTATGAAACTAGAAGTACTTTGTAGTTTTTGTGGGATAGGTTTGCAAGAATATAAAGAGCACGTAAATAAAGACTAGGGGCTGTTAAGACAAAGAAACAATAAAGTTAATATAGCGAGTGTGGAAAAGTGGTGGTAGGAGTTGTGAAATTGCCCCTAAGCAATTGACTACGTTACTAGACCGATAGCAAGTTTATGTGGGAGAGGCCACTACTAGCATGTCATCCCTTACTTCGAATTATATGCACTTATGATTGGAACTATTAGTAAGCATCCGAAACTACTAACGTTCATTAAGGTAAAACCCAACCATAGCATTAAGATATATTGGCCCCCCTTCAATCCCGTATGCATCAATTTCTACGCTAGGTTGAAGCTTCTATCACTCTTGCCCTCCAATATGTAGTCCTATCAACATACAACTAACCCTATGGTGTGCTCCACGCGCGCGATCATATGATGGGCACCAAAGGACAACAACATAACCACAAGCAAATTAAATCAATCATAGCAATTCACCAATCACCGATAGGACAACGATAATTTACTCAGACATCATAGGATGGCAACACATCATTGGGTAATAATATGAAGCATAAAGCACCATGTTCAAGTAGAGGGTACATCGGGGTGCGGGTGAGTGGACCACTATATATAGATGGGGGAAGGTGATGGAGATGTTGGTGAAGATGACGGAGGTGTTGGTGTAGATCGCCGTCACACGATGATGGCCCCGGTGGCACTCCGGTGCCACCGGAAGCGAGGGGGAGAGAGCCCCCCTCCTCCTTCTTCTTCCTTGACCTTCTCCCTAGGTGGGAGAAGGGTTTCCCCTCTGGTCCATGGACTCCATGGGCGCGGAGGGGCGAGAGCCCCTACGAGATTGGATCTGTCTCTTTGTCTCTCTCTGTTTATGCGTTCCCAGATTCTGCCCTTCCACCGTTTCTTAAATTCCCGGAGATCCGTAACTCCGATTGGGCTTAATTTTGGACACGATTTTTAGCCGGATATTAGCTTTCTTGCGGTGAAAGAAGGGAATCAACTGCCTTACGGAGTGTCCACGAGGGCCCAGGGCATGCCTGCCCCTGGTGGGCGCGCCCCCTGATGGCTTCTCGCCCCTCGTTGGTTACCCCAAGTGGAAGGTTGAGATGTAGCGTAGCGGCAAATTTCCCTTGGCAAAGGTACCAAGGATCGAATCCCGTGAGACTCCGAGGGTCGACAAGTAGGTGTCAACGGCGCCAGAAACTTAGCGGTTGACGGGACCTGCACACAGATACAGATAACTTTGCTCCCAACGAGTACAGAGAGGTTGTCAATCCCTCCGGCCTTGTTGTTTACAAAGGATCAAACACAAGAGATAATAATGATAGCTATGACTGCAACTAGGAAATAAAAATAGGAAGTAAATAGAAGGTGTGATCAGCGGTGGTAATATGGACCGGGGTCCCATGATGTTCACTAGTGATGTCTCTCTCCCAAAAGACGATAAAACAGCAAAGCCAGGTAAACAAATTACAGTTGGGCAATTGACAGGATTATGTGCGCAAACCAATGCTAACTATGCTGCAAAGAAAGGTAGAGGCTCAAAAGCATGGTCGGTACGCCAAGACAAGTAGACCGAAATCCATCTGCATCTACTACTAATCATCCACCTTGAGATATCTATCCAGAACATCTCGCTGGTATTAAGTTGCGAATCCCACCCAAAGTGTAAACTCAAAGCAACAGACAACTGCATTAAAAGAACTTTGCGTAAAGTAAACAATCCTTGCACCCGCAAGTACAAGCACCGTTGTTTTTTCCCTTGTGGCAACAGCACATCCCCTAGACTCATGTTTCTGTCACTCAAGCTAGTCATCAGGGGGCATGAACCCACAATCAAGCATAACGCTCCCTCTTGGAGTTACTACCTACTACTTGGCCAAAGCAATAAACAGCAACGGAGAACATGCAAGAATTACTCAAGAACAAAGATATAAAAGAGGTGAATCAAATATATTACTCAAACACAATCTGAACATAGTCTCATAATCCATCAGATCCCAGCAAACTCAGCAAAGCAACAGTAGAAAGATTACATATGTGCCTCAATCATGTAGGGCAGCTCACGAGGTCTAAACCATGAAGAGCAAAGAGGGGAGGAGAGCATCACATAGCTACTGATCATGGACCCATGGTCCAAGGTGGACTACTCACGACTCATCCGGGAAGCATCCATGGTGGTGGAGAAGCTCTCGGTGGTGGTTCTCCCCTCCGGCAGGGTGCCGGGAAGAGTTCTCCTGATGCTCCCGATCTTGGAAGTGCTGCGGCGGCGGAACAGAGGCGAGATCGCGAAAAGGGTTCTGTCCTCGAGGGTTTCGGGACGAGAGGGATATATATATGCGAAGGGGGGCAGCTAGAGGCGGAGCAGGGGCCCCAGGCGCCCCCCCTGGCGCGGCCAGGGGTGAAGCCGCGCCAGGTGGCCGCCTGGGCCTCCCCTGGCTCCCCTCTGGCCCATCTTTGGTTCTTCGCGAAGCTTCCTGTACGCTGATTTTTCCTATATTTTTCCTGGAATTTTTGGAGCACTTTTAATATGGGGGAAACCTGAAATAGAAAAACAGCAGAAAACAGGAACTGGTACTGTGGTGCACTGAGTTAATAGGTTAGTCCAAATGTGATCAAAAGTGCATGGAAGTGCATCAATATCATAGCAATATCACACAAAAGAAGCATGGAGCAAGCAGAAATTATAGATGCGTTTTGGACGTATCAACATCCCCAAGCTTAATTCCTGCTCGTCCTCGAGTAGGTAAATGATAACAAGCATAATTTCCGTGGTGACATGCTACCAACCATATAAGAAATTTTTAAGTAAAGCAATCAAGGCATGTAATTCAATTCAAGTCATAACAAGCAAGAGTCTATATTAGCATTGTAACAAGCAACATAAGAACATAAAGGTGCAAGAGCTCTCGCTGTCCGTGACTCGAATGTCTCCAAATGGTGTTTGCGTGCAAGAAAGGGGATAGGGATATACGAGAGAGTAAAACATAGTTTTTGTATTGTTGAGAACTTAATCTACTAAAGTTTCACACTTGGTCTTCTTTGGAATCTTATCTTGACTCATCCCCAGACCACTAGCTAGGTACAAGTCAAAATGATCCACTCCCTTTCGATATTTTGAGCACTCATGCAATGGATGAGCGTAAGCAAGAAAGTTGACACTTAGGATGGCAAAGAGAGAAAAATGATGAAGGGGGAAGAAAAAAAAGGTGTGAAAGGCTCACATCAATGAGGACAATCATAGGCGAGAGAAAGCCAAATGATAGATATGATGTGAGGAGTAGGGATTGCCATGCAACGGATGCACATATGAGCTAAGGTAAGCTCTCCAATGGAACTAGTGGGGGTGCATCCAACTTGCTCGCTCAAGGAGACCTAGAGCTCTTTTGAGGAGGCTCATCATTGGAATATACAAGCCAAGTTCTATAGTGTGAAGGTCCCCACATAGCTATATGCATGAATGAAATCTCTATGGAGTACAAGGTATAAGATGGAGTACGAGTGTGGATCTCTCAAAAGGAATAGTAGTGTGCCCCCTTCTCTCTTTTTATTTCTTTTTCTCTTTTTTCTCTTTTTTTATTTTTGTGTGGCCTCAATGGCTCTTTCTATTTAATTCTCATTTGTCCTCTTTGGGATCTTTTGATTTGTCCTCTTTGGGATATTTTCCTCACTTTAGGGGCAACACTATATATATTACAAGAAGTATAGAAGATCTTTCACACTTTACAAAAGTACTCAACATAAAGAAAATGAAACTATCATGATGTATGCAAATGTATGCCTCTGCCGGTGTAGCAGGATATGCAATGATACTAGCGTGTCATGTAGCAATGATTAGGGCAAGGCCCAACTAGCATGCGGCTCATCGATCAAGCAAAAGCATGTATGACATGAAGATCAAGTCATGAGAAGATGGATGTTGCATGGCAATGTATCTCAGAAAGGCTATGGAAATGCCTTGATAGGTAGGTATGGTGGCTGTTTTGAGGAAGGATATAATGAGGCTTATGATGATAGAGCGTATCGTGCCAAGGATTTGGATGCACCGGCGAAGTATGCGCCAACTCTGGAGGTGAGAAAGGGCAATGCACGGTACCGAAGAGGCTAGAAAAATATGGCTAGGTGGAAATGTCAACTTTCGAATACTCACATTAGTCCGAAGAACTCATGCACTTATTATCGGTAACTCTCAATCTAATTAGGAGGTTTACAAAGAGACAAGTACCCCGAGGAGGAGTGTATGGGGGTTTGGTTATCCTTGCGCATCCTCGACTCATGGTACGTGAGTGTACTCTAATATTCGATCCCTCCAAAGATTAGTGATCCATCTAGTAGCTAAAGTTCTCAATTATTTTGTAGGTTTTCGAAAATAAACACGGATTGCCCAAAATACGACATCTATCACTAATAGGCTAAAGCTCTTGACACCAAAAGTTCAGACATTACTCATGGCAATACCTCAAAACTATTGCAAGTTACTACTAAAATTAAATAGCAACCTCAATTACCTACTTTAAGTTAAGACACACAACTCAGTGCAACAGGCAAACTCTCTTAACAAGATAAACATGAAAACTCAAGAGAGTTCAGCAACCAACTAAACAAAAGCTCTTTAAAAAGAAAAGCATGAAAACTAAGAGCTAAACATGACAGCAGCTATGGAAAGACAAAGAACACACACATCAAAGATAAGCATGAAAATCCTATGTTGTGTTCTAGGTTGAAGTGGAGCGTGTTTCCCTCCCACACAAAGAAAGCTGGGTTCTAACTTGTTATGAACAGCAAGCAAAGCTAAAGAAAACTAAAAAAGGAAACTAAGAGCGAGACGCTCCAAGCATAGCACATAACGCATGAAGTGATAAATATAGTGGAACGAAAGACAAACTGATAATTGTTGATGGAGAAGGGGATGCATGGGGGCATCCCCAAGCTTAGACGCTTGAGTCTTCTTGAATATTTCTTGGGGGCGCACGGGGGCATCCCCAAGCTTGAGCGTTTGACCCTCCTGAATCTTCTTCTATCATCTTCCCTCGCACACTTGAAAACTCCCTTCATACATAACTCATCATAATCTGATTAGCGAGGTTAGTACCCACAATAAAATAATTTTTCCCTACTTGAAATAAAAATAATCTTGAAGAGCTACTGTTTCTCAAGATTGCCAAAAGGTTTTTGCAAAGAAAAAGCAAGCTCAAGGTTTGCAAACCGAAGAAAAGGCAAAACAGGACAGAATCTGTGAAAAACAGACCAGCAGGTAGTAAATAATTTTTTTCGGGGCACTTCTGCAACTCAAATCAAAAAACTCAGAACAGACGCTCGAAAGCCAATTGTATAGAGCACGCTGTCAAAAAATTTAGATCAAAAAGATGATCTGGTGATTTTATTCAAATTTTTCTGTCCAAGGATAGAATCTGTTTTCTGGACAGCATGTCACAACTTTTTGAACTTTCTTGCAATCGGAGGCTAAACTTGGCACAAAGCTGAAAAGAAAAGATACAATGATGATGCTACTATAGTAACAAACATCAAGACACAACAAAAGCAAAATAAAACCTAATTTGTTGGGGGCTGCCTCCCAAAAGCGCTTTCTTTTATGCCTTTAAGCTAGGCATGATGCAAAAAGAGAAGATCAAGTTTTATAAAGAGTAAGAGAATAGCTAGCCCGTGTAACGGACTCAAAAGGCAACTTAATCTTCTTTCTAGGGAAGTGTTCCATCCCTTTCTTGAGAGGGAATTGGAATTTTATATTCCCCTCTTTCATGTCAATGATAGCACCAACGGTGCGAAGAAAAGGACGTCCCAAAATAATTGGACATGAAGGTTCACATTCAATATCCATAATAGTAAAATCAACGGGAACATAATTTTCATTGACAATGATAAGAACATCGTCGATCTTCCCCAAAGGTTTCTTTACGGAAGAATCAACAAGACGAACACCAAAACAACAAGGATCAAAAGGTTTCAATTCAAACATATCATACATTCTTTTGGGCATAACGGAGGTACTAGCTCCAACATCACATAAAGCATAGCAAGAGAAGTTATTCAACTTAATTTTAATCATAGGATCCCAACTATCTTCTAGCTTTCTAGGTATGGAGGCTTCTACCCTAAGCTTCTCCTCCCTAGCTTTGATGAGAGCATTAGTGATATGCTCTGTGAAGGCAAGATTAAGTGTGCTAGTGTGGGCATCTCTAGACATCTTGTGAAGAAAACCAATAACTTCAGAAAGGGTGCAATTATCAAAATCAAGGTCACTACTATCAAGTAAAGTGGTAGTGGTGTCCTTTAGGCTCACTTGTTTGGTAGCTTCTATGGTCATAGGAGTTTCTTCTTCTACGGTTGAGGTCATAGCATCACCATTAATAGGTCCAATGGGACTAGGAGTGCATTGGGTGCTAAGAGTTTGGATATCCTCAACAACTTGAATAGTAGCAACAGTGTGGTGGGTAGGAAGGCTCTTAATTCTATCTTCTTCCTCCTTTTCTCTATCCCATCTCTTTTTAAGTTTAGCCATCATCCTAATGTTTTCATTAATTTGCACTTCAATAGCATTCATAGGAGTGGTCTTCCTCTCCTCAAGAGGAGAAGTTCTAATTTTAAGCAAATCTACCTCATGGGCTAAATTGTCTACCTTCGAAGAGAGATTATCTAGTTTGTCTAGTTTTTCTTCTACACTCTTATTGAAGGCCTTTTGGGTAGTGATGAAGTCTTTAAGCATAATCTCTAGTTCAGAAGTGGAGTTCTTGGTGCTAGGATAAGTATTGTTGTTCTCATAGGAATTAGAGGGGAACGGTCTAGGGTTGCTACCAAAATTACTCCTATAAGCATAGTTATTGAAATTGTTTCTAGAGATAAAGTTCACATCTACTTGATCTTGAGCAATCAAAGAATTTAAAAGAACATCATGAGGATTAATAGAAGATTGCTTGGAAAGTAGAGACATGATCAAGTCAACTTTTTCATTTAGGGAGGAAATCTCCTCGACAGAGTTTACCTTCCTACCTGTTGGAGCGCGTTCGGTGTGCCATTGGGAATAATTGGTCATCATCTCGTCGAGAAGTTTCGTGGCAGCACCAAGTGTAGTTGACATGAAGGTTCCTCTCGCGGCCAAATCTAACAAGTCCTGCGAGGTAAAGTTCAAGCCTGCATAAAAAGTTTGGATAACCATCCAAGTAGTCAAACCATGAGTAGGGCAGTTCTTGACAAGAGATTTCATGCGTTCCCAAGCTTGGGCAATGTGTTCATTATCCAATTGTTTAAAATTCATTATGTTACTCCTTAATTGGATAATTTTAGCAGGGGGATAGTACTTCCCAATAAAGGCATCCTTGCACTTGTCCCAAGAATCTATACTATTCCTAGGCAAGGATTGAAACCAGATTTTAGCTCCTCCTCTCAAGGAGAAAGGAAAAAGCTTAAGCTTAACAATATCACCATCTACTTCTTTGTACTTTTGCATATCACAGAGCTCAACAAAATTATTTAAGTGCAAAGCAGCATCATCTCCAGCACCGGAGAATTGATCTTTCATAACTAGGTTCAACAAAGCAGGTTTAATCTCATAAGAAGGTGCTGAAGTGGCAGGTGTAGCAATAGGCGTGCATATAAAGTCATTGTTGTTATGACTAGAGAAGTCACACAACTTGGTGTTCTCGGTGGAACCCATAGTAGCAGCAAGCAAGATAACTATTTTTGTGATTTTTGGTAAGGGACACTAAAGCAAAAACTGAAAGGTAAACTAACAAGACTAAAAAGCAAAGATAAAAGATAGCGTGAAAATCCCCTATCTTGAAGAGTGGAGTCCCCGACAACGGCGCCAGAAACTTGCTTGATGGCTTCTCGCCCCTCGTTGGTTACCCCAAGTGGAAGGTTGTGATGTAGCGTAGCGGCAAATTTCCCTTGGCAAAGGTACCAAGGATCGAATCCCGTGAGACTCCGAGGGTCGACAAGTAGGTGTCAACGGCGCTAGAAACTTAGCGGTTGACGGGACCTGCACACAGATACAGATAACTTTGCTCCCAACGAGTACAGAGAGGTTGTCAATCCCTCCGGCCTTGTTGTTTACAAAGGATCAAACACAAGAGATAATAATGATAGCTATGACTGCAACTAGGAAATAAAAACAGGAAGTAAATAGAAGGTGTGATCAGCGGTGGTAATATGGACCGGGGTCCCATGATGTTCACTAGTGATGTCTCTCTCCCAAAAGACGATAAAACAGCAAAGCGAGGTAAACAAATTACAGCTGGGCAATTGACAGGATTATGTGCGCAAACCAATGCTAACTATGCTACAAAGAAAGGTAGAGGCTCAAAAGCATGGGCGGTACGCCAAGGCAAGTAGACCGAAATCCATCTGCATCTACTACTAATCATCCACCTTGAGATATCTATCCAGAACATCTCGCTGGTATTAAGTTGCGAATCCCACCCAAAGTGTAAACTCAAAGCAACAGACAACTGCATTAAAAGAACTTTGCGTAAAGTAAACAATCCTTGCACCCGCAAGTACAAGCACCGTTGTTTTCTCCCTTGTGGCAACAACACATCCCCTAGACTCATGTTTCTGTCACTCAAGCTAGTCATCAGGGGGCATGAACCCACAATCAAGCATAACGCTCCCTCTTGGAGTTACTACCTAGTACTTGGCCAAAGCAATAAACAGCAACGGAGAACATGCAAGAATTACTCAAGAACAAAGATATAAAAGAGGTGAATCAAATATATTACTCAAACACAATCTGAACATAGTCTCATAATCCATCAGATCCCAGCAAACTCAGCAAAGCAACAGTAGAAAGATTACATATGTGCCTCGATCATGTAGGGCAGCTCACGAGGTCTAAACCATGAAGAGCAAAGAGGGGAGGAGAACATCACATAGCTACTGATCATGGACCCATGGTCCAAGGTGGACTACCCACGACTCATCCGGGAAGCGTCCATGGTGGTGGAGAAGCTCCCGGTGGTGGTTCTCCCCTCCGGCAGGGTGCCGGGAAGAGTTCTCCTGATGCTCCCGATCTTGGAAGCGCTGCGGCGGCGGAACAGAGGCGAGATCGCGAAAAAGGGTTCTGTCCTCGAGGGTTTTGGGACAAGAGGGATATATATGCGAAGGGGGGCAGCCAGAGGCGGAGCAGGGGCCCCAGGCGCCCCCCTGGCGCGGCCAGGGGTGGGGCCGTGCCAGGTGGCCGCCTGGGCCTCCCCTGGCTCCCCTCTGGCCCATCTTTGGTTCTTCGCGAAGCTTCCTGTACGCTGATTTTTCCTATATTTTTCCTGGAATTTTTGGAGCACTTTTAATATGGGGGAAACCTGAAATAGAAAAACAGCAGAAAACAGGAACTGGCACTGTGGTGCACTGAGTTAATAGGTTAGTCCAAATATGATCAAAAGTGCATGGAAGTGCATCAATATCATAGCAATATCACACAAAAGAAGCATGGAGCAAGCAGAAATTATATATACGTTTTGGACGTATCACCCCCTGCCTTGTGGCCCACTCGGGCATCGTCTCGTGTTGGTTCCGCTTCCCAAAATTCACATATATTCCAAAAAAGATCTCCGTCTGTTTTATTCCGTTTGGACTCCGTTTGATATGGATATTCTGTGAAACAAAAAACATGCAACAAACAGGAACTGGCACTGGGCACTGGATCAATATGTTAGTCCGAAAAAATAGTATAAAAAGTTGCCAAAAGTATATTAAAGTTGTAGAATATTGGCATGGAACAATAAAAAATTATAGATACGACGGAGACGTATCAGCATCCGCAAGCTTAATTCCTTCTCGTCCTCGAGTAGGTAAATGATAGAAAAGATAATTTTTGATGTGGAATGCTACCTAGCATAATCTTGATCATGTAATCTAATCATGGCATGAATATTAAGACACGAGTGATTCAAAGCAATAATCTATCATTTGACATAGAAGAATTTAATACTCGGGCATCCCAAGAAACAATCAAGTCTTTCAAAATATCAATGCTAAAGAACGCTATCCCTGCAAAATCATATAGTCTTTTATGCTTCCCTTTTCTTAACACAAGGTACCCCTCATGCCCATCCCGATGTCATCCAAGCAATTGTTTTCATACTTTCTTTTTCGAACCTTTTCAATTCTTCACACAATACATGAGCGTGAGCCATGGATATAGCACTATGGGTGGAATAGAAGGTGGTAGTAGACAAAAGTAGGAAGAAAGTCTCACATCGACTAGGCGTATCAATGGGCTATGGAGATGGCCATCAATAGATATCAATGTGAGTGAGTAGGGATTGCCATGTAACGGATGCACTAGAGCTATAAGTGTATGAAAGCTCAAAAGAAAACTAGTGGGTGTGCATCAACTTGCTTGCTCATGAAGACCTAGGGCATTTGAGGAAGCCCATCGTTGGAATATACAAGCCAAGTTCTATATTGAAAATTCCCACTAGTATATGGAAGCGACAACATAGGAGACTCTCTATCATGAAGATCATGGTGCTACTTTGAAGCACAAGTGTGGAAAAAAGATAGTAGCATTGTCCCTTTTTTCTTTTTTACTTTTTTTTCTTCTTTTTTTGGGCCTTCCTTTTTTTCTTTGGCCTTTTTTTGCCTTTTTTTTCTTTTGGCCTTTTTTTTTCAAGGGACAATGCTCTAATAATGATGGTCATCACACTTCTATTTACTTACAACTCGATACTAGAACAAAAATATGACTCTATATGAATGCCACCGGCGGTGTACCGGGATGTGCAATGATCTAGCGTAGCAATTATATCAAAAAACGGACAAGCCATGGAAACATCATGCTAGCTATCTTACGATCATGCAAGGCAATATGACAATGATGGTGTGTGTCATAATAAATGGAATGGTGGAGTTACATGGCAATATATCTCGGAATGGCTATGGAAATGCCATAATAGGTAGGTATGGTGGCTGTTTTGAGGAAGGTATATGATGGGTGTATGGTACCGGCGAAAGTTGCGCAGTACAAGAGAGGCTAGCAATGGTGGAAGGGTGAGAGTGCGTATAATCCATGGACTCAACATTAGTCATAAAGAACTCACATACTTATTGTGAAAAATCTATTAGCCCTCGAAGCAAAGATATTACGACGCATGCTTCTAGGGGGAGGTTGGTAGGAGTTAACCATCGCGCGCCCCCGACCTTCACGCAAAGATAAACAATCAAAATAAAATGCGCGCCAATTTGGTTACATAGTTAGGAGACCATACGTGCATGCTTCTTGAATCACAAACCTTAACACCAATATTTTTACTAAACCATAATCATTCACTAGTTCCTCCCACATATTAGCATCTCTATATCGCAAAACTATTGCAAGGACTCAAACATATCATATTCAGCGATCTACAAGTTTATGTAGGATTTTATGACTAACCATGTGAATGACCAATTCCTGTCAACTCTCAAAATAGATATAAGTGAAGCAAGAGAGTTTTAATTCTTTCTAAAAAAGTTATGCCCACGTTCTAACAATTATAAGTGAAGCAAAAGAGCATTCTACAAATGGCGGTTTTCTATGTGAAGAGAAACAGGCAATCCAAACTTCAAATGATATAAGTGAAGCACATCAAGCATTCTATAAAGCCATACTCAAAAGATATAAGTGAAGTGCAAAGAGCATTTCTATAAATCAACCAAGGACTATCTCATACCAGCATGGTGCATTTATTAAAAGAAAAAGAAAAAGCACACGACGCTCCAAGATCTGCACATATCACATGAATGAAACGAATCCGAAAACATACTGATACTTGTTGAAGAAAGAGGGGATGCCTTCCGGGGCATCCCCAAGCTTAGATGCTTGAGTCTCCTTGAATATTTACTTGGGGTGCCTTGGGCATCCCCAAGCTTGAGCTCTTGCCTCTCCTTCTTCTCCTCACATCGAGACCTCCTCGATCTTCGAACACTTCATCCACACAAAACTTCAACAGAAAACTCAGTAAGATCCGTTAGTATAATAAAGAAAATCACTATTCTAAGTATTGTTGCAAACCAATTCATATTTTCTTTTTGCATTGTAGCTACTGTAATATAACTTTTCCATGGCTTAATCCACTGATAGAAATTGATACTTTCATCAAAACAAGCAAACTATGCATAAAAAACAGAATATGTCTAAAACAGAATAGTCTGTAATAATCTGAACATTCACCATACTTATGATACTTGAAAAACTCTGCCAAAATTAGGAAAAATTAAAAATTTGTGTATAAAGACAGGGCAAAAAGTTTCATAACCATTTTACGTTCCAGCAAAAAATGTAAAATTGCGCACTACAGCCAAAGTTTCTGTCCTGCACCGCACAAATCAACAAGCATTGTAAACATCCTAAAGGCAAACCTTGGCACATTATTTTTATAATACAATGGAATTGTTCAAGGGGATAATTATTTTTGATGAAAATTTTCTGTAATTCAAGATTTGCAAAGTTTCCATGGGCATGAACAAAGATCAAGGAGCTCCCCCATTTCAACGGTGCTCGTCCTTCTTACTTTCACTTTTCTTTTTGAAAAAGTTTTAGGTTCCCCTCTTTATTTTTTTTTGTTTTTAAACTTTATAAAAGCACACAATAGAAATAAATGACTCTCTAAAAATTCTGGGTTGTCTCCCTGGCAGTGCTTTCTTTAAAGCCACTAAGCTAGGCATATAGTGCTCAAGTAATGGATCCACCCGTATCCCAAGGTATATCAAAGCCAATTTTAATTAGCAATGATTTGGCATTTAGTAGTGAGCACAAAGTGATATGTGTCATGCAAGAACGAAGTCTAACTCTCTTCCTATGCATAGGCATGTCATACAAGAACAATTCATGCACATCAAGTAAAGGCCAATGCATAGTGTAAGCAGTTTCTTGCAATTTTATCGTTTGGAAACATAGAGAGGCGGAGATGTAGTTCATTTCTCATAATAATTGCAAGTAGGAGTAGCAGGCACATGCATATTATATTTATCAAAATCATCATGTGTAACAGAAAAAGGCAACCCATCAATATATTCCTTAATAAGTGCAAACTTCTCTGATATAGTGTAGTTTGGAGAACTCAAAAAGATAATAGGACTATCATGTGTGGGTGCAATAGCAACTATCTCATGTTTAACATAAGGAACTATAGCAAGTTCATCTCCATAAGCATAATTCATATTGGCATCTTGTCCACAAGCATAGCAAGCATCATCAAAAAGGGATATTTCAAAAGAATCAACGGGATCATAACAATCATCATAGCATTCATCCTTCGGTAAGCACGAAGGGAAATTAAACAATGTATGAGTTGAAGAGTTACTCTCATTAGAAGGTGGGCACGGGTAGCTAATCCGCTCTTCCTCCTTTTGTTCTTCGCTCTCCTCGTCATCTTTTCCATCTACTGAGCTCACAATGTCATCAGTTTCTTCTTCCATAGTTTCCTGCAAAATATTAGTCTCTTCTTGGATAGCGGAGACTTTCTCAATAAACGCATCAATATTGGAGTTATATTCATAATTAAAATAGCAATATTTCAATACAGCAAGATTTTCAGGCCTAGAAACATCATCATCAAAAGCATCATTCTTTTTAAACAGAGATTCAATTTCATAAGCACCCTTAAAAGCAACGGATTCTTCTATTTGTTCCACATCATAATAACCATATATACCATTAGCATAAGAAGCTAAGGTTTCATTATCATTAAATTTGCATGAAAAGGGAAGGTGTGGAGCCTTCATCCTATAGCAACAAGTATAATCATATCTCAAGCATAGTTGCCGAGCATACCAATGCAACAAATGAATTTGATCCCATAACAGTTTCCCTTTTTGTGTAAAGCAATAATCCCTAAAGTATTCACGTTAATCCAACGTTACTCCCATTACATAGTAGAATGCGGTTTTCTCAGGATTATCAAAGTAGTAGATAATATCTTTCACATAATGAGCATCGAGGGTTTTAGGAGGTTCCCCATCTCCATGAGTACCAAGTACACCTAAGTTTTTTGGTATTTCGTGTTCCATATCCATAACTGAAGATAGAGAACAACTTAGAACAACAAATAAAATCTACTTAGTGATAAAGCAAACAAGCACACACGAGAATATTCACCCCACGCTATTGCTCCCCGGCAACGGCGCCAGAAAAAGGTCTTAATAACCCACAAGTGTAGGGGATCAGTTGTAGCCTCTTTCGATAAGTAAGAGTGTCGAACCCAACGAGGAGCTAAAGGAAGAACAAATATTCCCTCAAGTTCTATCGACCACCGATACAACTCTACGCACGCTTGACGTTTACTTTACCTAGAACAAGTATGAAACTAGAAGTACTTTGTAGTTTTGTGGGATAGGTTTGCAAGAATATAAAGAGCACGTAAATAAAGACTAGGGGCTGTTAAGATAAAGAAACAATAAAGTTAATATAGTGAGTGTGGAAAAGTGGTGGTAGGAGTTGTGAAATTGCCCCTAAGCAATTGACCACGTTACTAGACCGATAGCAAGTTTTATGTGGGAGAGGCCACTACTAGCATGCCACCCCTTACTTGGAATTCTATGCACTTATGATTGGAACTATTAGCAAGCATCCGCAACTACTAACGTTCATTAAGGTAAAACCCAACCATAGCATTAAGATATATTGGTCCCCCTTCAATCCCGTATGCATCAATTTCTACGCTAGGTTGAAGCTTCTGTCACTCTTGCACTCCAATACGTAGTCCTATCAACATACAACTAACCCTATGGTGTGATCCACGCGCGCGCTCATATGATGGGCACCAAAGGACAGCAACATAACCACAAGCAAATTAAATCAATCATAGCAATTCACCAATCACCGATAGGACAACGATAATCTACTCTGAAAGAGCTGTATATCGACTAGAGGGGGGTGAATAGGCGATTTTTATGAAAGACTTCAAAACATGGAAGTTTCGAAGACAAACGATAGAACCGATCCTATTTATATGCAGCGGAAGGTAGACTACACTAGACAAGCCATAGTCAAGTATTCAATGAAGTGAAAGCATGAAGACTAATAGCAGCTAGGCAGTATGGATCAAGATGGAAGATTGTATGAAGCCAGTCAGAACAAGTAGTCACACAGTGAAGTCAAACAGATAAGGCAATCGGGCAATGACTTCACAAGGATAGATAGTAAGTAAAGAGAAGGAAGGGATAGAACCAGTAGCTTGGGGAAGACAGTGATTTGTTGGACCAGTTCCAGTTGCTGTGACAACTATACGTCTGGTTAGGGAGGCTGAGATTTAACTCTGAAGACCGTGTCTTCACCTTATTCCCCTTGAGCTAAGGACACCCAGTCCTTGCCCAATCACTCTGGTAAGTCTTCAAGGTAGACTTCCAAACCTTCACAGACTTCGTTCACCGGCGATCCACAATGACTCTTGGATGCTAGAACGCGACGCCTAACTGGCTGGAGGATTCACAGTCCTCAAGTGTAACAAGTCTTTAGATAACGCGGACAAAAAGACTTCAGTGATGCCTAACACTCTTTGGCTCTGGGTGTTTGGGCTTTGTCCTCGCAAGGATCTCTCTCTCAAATGCTTCGGAGGTGGGTTGCTCTCAAACGACAAAAGCCGTGTACTAACTCTGAGCAGCCACCAATTTATGGTGTAGGGGGTGGGCTATTTATAGCCACTAGGCAACCCGACCTGATTTGTCCGAAGTGACCCTGGGTCACTATGGAACCGACACGTGTTCCAATGGTCAGATTTCAAGCACACGCGGCAACTTTACTTGGGCTACAAGTAAAGCTGACTCATCCAGCTCTGGATAAGATTTGCTCTCATTGTCTTCGCTCGAAGACATAGGATTTGGTTGAGCATCACTTCAGTCATTCTGACTTTGTTCACTTGGACCCCACTTAACAGTACAGTGGTTCCTATGACTCAACAAAGAAGAAAAGGAAACAACGAAACGTCTAAGTCTTCGCGCTCCATAGTATTCACACAATGTCTTCTCTTGTCATAGTCTTCAATATGAATATCTTCATGCACCACCATTGTCGTCAATGTTTTCATACATTTTTAGGGGTCATCTCCGGTAGGTAAACCGAATCAATGAGGGACTACTACCTGTGTTATCCTGCAATTCTCACAAACACATTAGTCCCTCAACCAGGTTTGTCGTCAATACTCCAAAACCAACTAGGGGTGGCACTAGATGCACTTACAATCTCCCCCTTTTTGGTGATTGATGACAAACTGGTTGAAGTTTTCAACGGGGATAAAAGTATGTGAAATTATAAAGGATAAGGTATTGTCGTCATAAGTAGCAAAAGGCTCCCCCTGAAGATGTGCATATAAGTAATTTGCTTTTGAATGCAAATGCACATAGCAGGTTGTACTTGTGGAGATCCTCTTCAACTTATGAAGACAATTCATCATGCACAATTGATATGTCAAATATAATGATATGCATAATGAGAAATGGACGTCTGCAAAATGACTAAATGCGGAATTTATCGTAGCACATGCGGAATTTATCATCGCATTACAGAGTGCCAGAAAACGTAGCAGACGACCATCAAGTTCAAGTGTTACAACTCAAAGAACCAAATGTAACAAAAGCGAGAGTTGTAAACACTAGGCAAAATATAAAGCACCCGCCCATATGGACCCGCTTGAAGACTATCAACTCATATGCTTCTCCCCCTTTTGTCAGTAAGGACCAAAAAGATTTGAAGACACAGAGCCTCTACTTGTTCCTAGTTGGAGGAGAAGATGCAGGGTCGGCATTGGTGTTTGGTGGTGCAGAAGAACTTGGAGCAGTGTCGACACGCGCTGAAGGAGGAGGTGGTGAGGTAGCATCATCTTGATCATCGATCACTCTGGCATTCACCGTTGCAGTCGAGGAGGAATAATCAGAGTCTTCAAGAGATGTAGTTCGACGCAAGACAGCATTCCTTGGGGGAGTGTTGTCAAACTTGAATCTTTCAGTGAAGCCATCGTCTTGAAGATCTGCTTCAGCACTCAGCAATGTCAAACTCTTCCATGACCTCCGACAGGTTTCATGTGCAACAAAGGCATTCTTGGTGGCAAGGTTGCGAATACAATTGACGTCCACCAAGAGGCTTTGCATCTGACGCTTCAGCCAGTAGTGATGCTTATCATGTTTCTCATGTAAGGCAATGAGAATTTCTCGGTCATTGAGAACACGAGATCGCTTCCGAGGCCTTTGGGCAATGGTGCTCTCAGTAGCTTCAGTCTCTGCATGGCGAGGTAAGCGAGTATGTCCAGCCAGAGGATAAACACGAGTGACTGCTGGAACTCCTTCAATGGGCTGAGTGAAGCTTTGGTGATCAACATTGTGAAGATAAACATGCTCTTTGGCAGGCTCCGAGTATATGGCTTCAACTGACATATCAACCTCTGGCAAGAATATGAGATGGTTGCGAGCAGAAGGCTGATAGTTGATAGCTGAATGAAGCTTGATGAGACGCATGACCCATGGAGCGTAGAACTTAAGTCCAAAGAGATCAGAGCCTGATACAGCCAACTGCCTGATAAAGAGGTCTTGAGCGTTGAAGCTGATGCCATTGAAGATATAGAAGACCAATGTCTTCATTGTTCCTTCAAGTTTGGCAGATGAAGAGTGTCCTTTGACAGGCCATAGAGTTCGCCTGATGATATGATATATAGTGCGTGGCAGATACTCAAGGTGTTCAACAAAGACCTCCTTTGGCTACTCAGAATCGTGTGGCAAGGGCTTCATCATGCTCAGCATTTGGCTCATGTTGGGCTTTGGCTTCTGAAAGATACTCTCCAGAGCATCGTGGTGACGTTGACAACCAGGTTCATATAGTTCTCCTGGAGTGGGCAGGCCATTTAGCTCAATGATGTCAAAGGCTTTGGCTTCATGATGGACATTTCCTGTCATCCACTCAAGGACCCATGTCTTTGGATCCCTGTTGTAGCCGCGAATGTGGAGGGTTGCATAGAATTGCAGAAGCAGCTCTTCATTCCAATGCTCTTTATCAGTCATGAAGTTCAGTAATCCAGCATCACGGAAGCAATCAAGGGCTTCTTCAAGGCAAGGCAACCCAGTAATGGCTTCAGTGTCAAGACGCATATGTGGGAAGATGCGCCCTTGATCATAGAGAACACGTGAATAATAGATGCGCTATTGATAGCTCCAGAACCTATCTGATGAAATCCTTGGTCTGGAATAGGGGTTCTTGGCGCCATCAAAGAAGGTGTTGTGCGCAATGAAGCCATTAACATTGAAGGACCCTGGCAAAGTGGTAGTACCTGGAAACCTGGGCAGTCTTGGCTTTGGCTTCTGAACCTGAGGCCTGTGCTCGACGTGGTAATCAAATTGAGGACCAGTAGCAGGCGGAGGAACCAGAAGAGGCCATTTGACAGTGATGAGCTGGTCATCGTTGTTGTATGCTTGCTCGATAGTATGTGGCCTTGGAGGCGGAACAGGAGCAGTGGCATTGACTTCAGGCTGCAGATTTGCGTCAGGTGTAGCATTGGCTTCAGGTGCTATCACTTCAGGTACCACATTGAATTCAGGCGCCACATTAGCTTCTGCCATGACAACGTCATTGGCTTCAGTGGTGGTGTTGGTGGCCGCCTCAGAATGTGTAACCTACACTTCAGGAGCTGGAGGGTCGGACACGTTCTCCTCGAGAACAACTTGGTTGGCAGGGGGTGTGGCAACACGTGCTTCTTCTTCTCTTGTTTCTTCTTCATCGGCTGATGCAGCCGGAATATTTTCAGCCGCTTTGGCTTCAGACTCAGGGATGTCCACAGTAGGAGAGGCTTCAGGAAACACTTGGCGTGAAATAGATTGGCGCTCATCTCCTTCGGGAACACTTGATTGATCGACTTGAGGCCTTGGTCCTTTGCGAAGCCTGCGAAACACTGGCGACGCTTGTGGAGATGGAGTTGGTTGGGCCTCAAAGTCTTCATCGTCAACCACTGGAGTGGTGACCTGTGTTGGGGGAGTAACTGGTGTGCCTTCATCATGTGGGAATTTTTGTGGGTGATCAGCCCATGAGTCATCCTGAGCAATTGGCGTCAATGGACGACCAATGCTGATGCGTTCTCTGTTCGTGAGAACAGGCGATGATACCACATTATGCTCGATCTGAGGAAGGACCTCATCATCTTCAACATTGTCATGGTGACCAATGTCTTCAACTGCGGTGGGGTCAACAGCTGGAATGTCTTCAGGTGCCTCTGTGGTAGCAGGCTCATGAACAGTCAGGCGACGTTCTTGTTGTGCAGATGCAGGACGAGCAATAGAAATTGGCTCGATGACAAGGGGCTCTGTGGGAGCAGCCCAGACTTTCTTTGTCTTGCGTTTCTTGGTGGGTGGAGCATCTTCAGTGGTGTTCTTGGTTTTGCGCTTGCGGGCTTCAGCTTCAGCGACCCTTGTCTTCTTGAGTTCTGAAGCAACTGTGGGGACCTTAGGCTTCGAGCCTGACATGCTGGTAGGGAAGATAATGCGAGGTTCTTCCTGCCTTGATGCTTCAGCTGGGGCCACAGTTGGCTTCTTCTTCTTGGCAGCCATCCTGGGGTCGATGCCAGGACGCCCAAGGGCCTTGCGCTTCTCAGCTTCATTGTATGGTTGAACACACTTCGCAGCCAAAGCCTTTATGCGCTCACGAGAACCTTTAGCTTCTTCACGCTTCTTGTGAAAGGCTTCCTTGAGCTCATGCATCATGACTTTGAAATTCTGGACATCTTTGACGCTGAGCTTGACCATATGCTTCTTGAACTGAGCCTTTTCAAATTCAACCTTGTGCTTCAGCTCAACAATTTTCTGAGCAAGAGCTAGCTCAGAAGCAATGGCGCCGTTGAATGAGACGCTCTTGCCAATAGGAAGTTGCAGATCATCAAAGCTGAGATTGGGGGTGTCAAACCACTCATCAATGAAGTTGTTGATGACTGCCACGTCAAAGAGAGGCAAGTCATTGCAGATTTCTGCATCTTGCTTGCTCTTTATCCGTTGCTCAAGAGCGTCATCAGCAAGATCTTCATCACTTGACAGATCAATGGAGTCATTCTCATTCCTCAGAACAGCATCAGGAGTTAGAGTAGAACTGGGGGTGTGCATGGGCTTCTTCTTTAGCTTCTTGGGCTTGGAGATGCGAGAGTGATCTTCAGATTGCACACTTGGTGCAGGTGGAGCAGTGGCCAAAGGCTTCACTCTCGAAGCTGTTGGTGGAGTGAAAGGCTTTGAAGCCTTGGATTTTTTCTTCTTCTTCAGCTTCGGAGGTGCAGGCGCTTCATCAGAGTCACCGTCGTGTGCAGGTTCATCCACATCCGCCCCTTGAACCCTTATATGAGAGATGAGACCTTCCAAGTTGTAGAAGGGCCCAACAAGATTTGGTTTAGCTTCGCGTGTGCCATCGGCACGAGGCGCAGAGGGGCCAAGGTTGAAGTCTAATCCACAAGTTTTCCTATCCTCCTTGGCCGAGTTTTTGGCATACTGGAGGTTGCGCTTGAACAGATTGTCGTCTCGACACCATAGCAATGACGATGGGTCGGCATCAGCTGGTTGTGGCCCACGGACCATGCAAGGATAGAAGCCTTGCGCAATGGCTTCAACTCTGGACCTGGGTGGCAGATTTTTGTACAAAATGTCTCCCCATGGTCGCTTGATGTCATTCTTCTCAGCATACTCCTGGGTCACAAACCTGTACTTGAACCACTGTTCTGTCCAATATCTTCGAATCCATTGGATTCGAGTTTTTCTCTGATTATAGTCCTCTGGATCAATCTTGTACATCTCATAGAGGTCAGGAGGCAAATCTCTGGAGGTGTTTCCACGGCGCTGTCTGCCACCCTTCCTAGTAGATTTCTTAGTTGACATGAGGTTCAAACTGAAAGGCTTCAACGCTGTCAAAGGCTTCCGTCTGCTGGTCAGACAGGAACTGGCTTCGGGCGAGTTAATGTGACGCTGCAAGAATTCTTTCGATTGAAATCTTTACCATTGGCGTCGGGACTCATATGACTTTTAGTTGGCATAGGCGTCGTGTATCCTTTACAGTCTTGCACTCCAAACTTCTTCATGCAATCTTTGAGGTATTTCTCTTGAGATATGAAGATGTCGTTGCTTTGCTGACGAATTTGAAGACCAAGGAAGAACTTCAGCTCACCCATCATGGACATCTGATATTGATCTTGCATCATGTGAGTGAACTCATCACTGTATTTTTTGTCAGTGCAGCCGAAGATAATGTCATCCACATAGATTTGGCAAACAAACAGTTCACCATCATATGTCTTCGTGAAGAGTGTGGGATCCAGGGAACCAGGTTTGAAGCCGTTGCTCTTCAGGAAGTCTTTGAGTGTGTCATACCAAGCACGAGGAGCTTGATTGAGGCCATACAGTGCCTTGTTGAGCTTGTATACCATATCAGGATGTTTTGGATCTTCAAAGCCAGGTGGTTGTGCAACATACACTTCTTCTTCAATCTTGCCATTGAGAAAGGCACTCTTCACATCCATTTGATACAGAAGGATGTTGTGATGGTTTGCATAGGCTAGCAGTATGCAAATAGCTTCAAGCCTAGCCACAGGAGCAAATGTTTCATCGAAGTCAATCCCTTCAATTTGAGTGTATCCTTGAGCAACGAGACGAGCTTTGTTTCTAACAACTTGAGCATGCTCATCTTGCTTGTTGCGATATATCCATTTTGTGCCTATTATGTTGTGCTTGCGGGGGTCAGGACGCTTGACAAGTTCCCATACGTTGTTCAGCTCAAACTGTTGAAGCGCTTCTTGCATAGCTTGAATCCATTCAGGTTCCATGAAGGCTACAACAACTTTCTTGGGTTCAGATATCGAGACAAATGCTAAGTGCCCACGGAAATTTTCTAGTTGTGTTGCTCTTGAACGAGTGAGTGGACCAGGTGCATTGATGCTATCAATTATCTTCTCAACTTGTACTTCATTTGCAACACGAGGATGAACTGGACGAAGATTTTGCTCTTGCTGGTCATTGTCATCATCAGGAGGATTGTCTTCAGGTTGAGCAATGTCTTCAGGTTGATTGGGAGCAGAAATGATGAGTTCCTCGTCAGGCTGTGCTTCAGAAGGCATGATTTCACCGGTTCCCATTAGCTTGATAGATTCACTGGGTGGAGCTTCATCCAACACACTTGGCAGGAACTCTCTTTGTGAGCCATTCGTTTCATCAAACCGCACATCCACAGTTTCAACCACTTTATAGAGAAAGAGGTTGAAGACTCTGTAGGAGTGCGAGACCTTCCCGTAGCCGAGCATGAAACCTTCATGTTCTTTTGGTGCAAATTTTGATTTGTGATGTGGATCCTTGATCCATCACCTAGCTCCAAATACCCTGAAGTAACTGACATTTGGCTTCTTGCCAATAAGGAGCTCATAGGAAGTTTTCTTCAGAAGCTTATGAAGATAAACACGGTTGATGACATGGGATGTTGTATCAATAGCTTCAGGCCAGAACCTTCTTGGTGTCTTGTATTCATCAAGCATCGTTTGAGCCATCTCAATTAGGGTTCTGTTCTTGCGCTCCACGATGCCATTCTGCTGAGGTGTGTACGGAGCTGAGAACTCATGAGTGATTCCCATTGTATCCAGATAAAGATCAAGGCCGGTATTCTTGAACTCAGTGCCATTGTCACTTCTGATATGCTTGATCTTGACGCCATAATTGTTCATGGCACGATTGGCGAAGCGTCTGAAGACATCCTGTACTTCAGTCTTGTAGAGAATTATGTGCACCCATGTGTATCTTGAATAATCATCAACAATGACGAAGCCATAGAGACAAGCTGTAGTAGTGAACATGGAATAGTGAGTAGGGCCAAATAAGTCCATGTGAAGTAGCTCGAAGGGTTGGGATGTCATCATGATTGTCTTCGAGGGATGCTTGGCCCTAGTCATCTTCCTAGCTTCGCAGGCATCGCACAGATGATCTTTCTTGAACTTGACGCCCTCGATGCCTACGACGTGCTTCTTCTTTGCGAGAGTGTGCAAGTTCCTCATGCCGGCATGTCCTAGCCTCCGATGCCAGAGCCAACACTCTAAAGCTTTTGCTAGAAGACATACGGCCATCTGTGGTCCTGCTGAGAAATCTACCATATATAGATCATCTTTGCGATATCCTTCAAAGACTAGAGACTTGTCAGATTCCATTAGTACAAGGCAATGATATTTTCCAAATATCACAATCATGTTTAAGTCACAAAGCATTGAGACAGATATTAAGTTGAAACCAAGGGATTCAACAAGCATGACTTTATCCATGTGCTGATCCTTTGAGGTTGCAATTCTACCTAGACCCAATACCTTGCTTTTACCAGTATCAGCAAATGTGATGTGACTCTTGTCAGATGGACGTAAGGTTGAGTCCATAATAAGACTTCGATCACCAGTCATATGATTAGTGCATCCATTGTCCATAATCCATTCTGAAGTCTTTGGTGTCATACCCTATAGTGCAGTTAGGGGGATAGGCTTCACGAAGAGTATTGTGAAGCATAAACATTTGACGAGCAAGTGGATTATGAAAGCTTAGATCCAAGTTAGGACTGATAGGATGATTGGCAAGCAATTCAGGAACAAAATACATACTAAGACCATTTGGCATTTGATCTTGTGCCCTACAAGATGTTTTAGGTCCCCAGCAATAGCATCAAACGCCTTTGATTTTCGGCTGGAGACCTTTCCTTGCAAGAGAAAGTTAATTCTTCTTAACCACCCACATCTTCAGGGGTGGCTTAGAAGCAATGAGTTTAAGTGCAGCATCTGAGAATTTTGGCTTTGGAGCCCTAGCAAATAGCCTTGCAGGAGGAGAATAATACTCATAAGAATAAGCAGAAAAGTTCTTTGTATTGTGAATATAGCGGTTTGAGGAAACACCCTCATATTCATGGGTCTGAGTACAATTTCCCTGCAAAACATTGGCGTTAAGGTGACTCAGGTGAGTCCTCTGTCTGTATGAAGCCTTAGAACCGTATGAAGCCTTTGGTCTGGGGTTTGTCTTCTTCCCAGGTGGTGTCATGATGACATTACTGGAAGCTTCTCAAGACAACTTTTGGGAACCCACATCTTCTTCATAGGTGGCCCTTTCCTGCAGTTAGTACCAATATACCTAGCAAACACTTCACCATTCTGATTCTTAAACAGTTTATAGTTTGCATCAAAGGATTCATCAATGATAATATGATTAGCACAAGTGAAGCCAGATAAGGTAGACGGATCCACTGAAGGTTCCTTTGCAGCAACCCATGTGGTTTTGGGGTACTGCTCAGGCTTCTAGTATGAACCATCAACATTCATTTTCCTCTCGAACCCTACACCCTCTTTCCTAGGGTTTCGGTTCAGAATCTGCTTTATGAGGACATCACATAAAGTCTGATGCCCTTTGAGGCTTTTGTACATCCCTGTTTCAAGCAAAGTCTTCAACCTAGCATTTTTATCAGCAATAGTAGTGGTATCCTGATACGTCCCAAACGTATCTATAATTTCTGCTTGCTCCATGCATGTTTTGGGTGATATTGCTATGCTTTTGATACACTTTCATACACTTTTGATCATATTTGTACTAACCTATTAACTCAGTGCACCCCAGTGCCAGTTTCTGTTTTCTGCTGTTTTTGTATTTCTGGTTTTCCCATTACTTAAATTGCCAGAAAAATTCCGGGAAAAATATATAAAAAATCAGCGCTCCAGAAGCTTCCATGTGCCAGAAGTGGGGCCAGAGGGGGGCCAGAGGGGCCCCAGGCGCCTTGATGGCGCGGCCCCACCCCTGGCCGCGTCGGGGGGGGGGCGCCTGGGGGGCTCCCACCTCCTCTGGTGCCCTACTTGGCCTCCTATTTATTCTCCCGTCGCGGAAACCCTGATTCCAGAACCCTTTTCTCCAGAAGCAATTCCGATCTCCGCCGCCATCGCCACCAAGTTTCGGGGGACCAGAATTCCTGTGCCGGCATCCTGCCGGGACGGGGAAGTGCCCCCGGATTCATCTCCATCAACGTTGCTTCCTCCCTCCATGATGCGGGAGTAGTTCCTCCTCGGGGCTGAGGTTTCTACCAGTAGCTATGTGGTCAATTCTCTCTCCCATGATGCGATCTTTGTTGTGATCATTGGCTATGTTTATCTAGGGTGATCCCATGATATTTCCCCTTCCTCTATGTATTGGATTGATGTGCTCACTTGTCTTTATCTAGTATAATCCCCGAGACCAAGGTGACAGCGGTCTATTGGACATGGATTAGAAGAATATTTTCATGAGTGATTTCCTCTTTTGTGTGTTGATTGAAGATTGAGAGTCTCTTGGTGCTTGTCTTTGACTATCCTTGAGATATGTTGTGGTGATTGTGGTACTCTCTTTGGATGGCCGCGGTGACATTGGAAAATCCATAGATTGAGAACTACGAACTTTGAGGTGTGCTTTTGTAGCCCTACATAATTCTCGTCCTCTCTTGACCACAAAGGAATGACCTTCGAGTGCGTCTCCATTGCATGTTTTATGGGAAATATCATGTGATTAGACTATCTTAATGTTGTTGGGAGTTGCCACTAGTTAAAGTATGAAGCCTAGGCCTTGTTTCCACCATTGCAATACCATTTGTGCTCACGTTTACCACTTGTTTGCTTGCTGCACTTTTTATTACATATTTATATTACTTTGCTTTGCCACTCCTATCATCCATATTTTACCATCTCTTCGCGTTACTAGTGCACCTATACAACTCCTAGTTGTATTATGTGTGTTGGGGACACAAGAGACTTCTTGTATCTTAGTTGCAGGGTTGCTTGAGAGAGACCATCTTCAACCTCTACTTCCCTGAGTTCAATAAACCTTAGGTCATGCACTTGAGGGAAATTGCTGATGTCCTACAAACCTCTGCGCTTGGAGGCCCAACATAGTCTACAAGAAATAGAAGCGTGTGTAGACATCAAGCTATTTCTGGCGCCGTTGCCGGGGAAGTAAGTGTTTGAAGGTATATCTTTAGATCTTGCAATTAAATCTTTTCGTTTCTTGTTTTTAGTTTCACTAGTTATGTTTATGGAAAACCGCACTCTTAGTTCGCTGCTTGGGGAAGGCCGCTTTACCACACCCGTGGTAGAGAAGTCTCCTCCACCTACTGAATGTATCCCGTTCCAAATACCACTTGGGATAATTGAAATAATTAGGAATGATTGTTATGATGGGACAGTCAATCCTAGTATTCATTTGTTGAAACTTACAGAACTTTGTGAGTTGTTTAAGATTTCAGATTTTACAAGAGATGGAGTCATGAGGAAATTATTTGCCTTGTCACTGAAAGGAAAAGCATTGGAATGGTATAGGCTACTAGATGACTCTCACCTGCTGGATTGGGAAGAGATCCAGTCTCTCTTTTACTCCAAGTTTTATCCTCTTCATGAAGCCCATGAGAATAGGAATTATGTTTATAATTTCTATCCTCACGACGGAGAGAACATAGCTCAAGCTTGGGGGAGACTGAAAACGTTAATGCTAAAATGTCCTAACCATGGGCTCCCCAAAGATATGATTATTAATAATTTCTATGCGAGGCTCTCTCGACAGGATAAAGATTTGCTCGATGCTTCCTCTATGCGTTCTTTCACAAACGAAAAGATTGATGCTAAATGGGAACTCCTTGAAAGAATTCAACGCAACACTGAAGATTGGGAGATCGACAAAGGTAAAGAGTCAGGTATAATTTATGAGTATGATTGCATTAAGTCCTTTGTTGAAACTACAAGTTTTAATAAGTTTAGCGCTAAGTTTGGGCTTGATTCTCAACTCCTTGTTGATTTCCTCAAATCTTTTGCTTCACATCTTAATATGCCTAAGGAGGATTGGATCAAGCATCATGAACCTTTTAAAGAGATTTGCAAAGAAAATGAAATTGTTCATGATGATTGCAACATGCATGATCCAATTCCTAAAAATGAAGTTTTATATAAGCATGTTAATTTTTGTGGAGTGGATAGACCTTGTGAAAGGCCTATGATTGAAGAAGAGAAGTATTGTAAGCAACATAAGCATGAAAGAATAATCACTTGGGTCAAATATTTAAATGAAATTGCTAGAGAATTGTGTGACCTTTATCCTTTTACTTGTGAACTTTGTTGTATAGAGGGTCACTTTAATTTTCAATGCATGCACTTTCAAAACATAATTGTTAACCAGTTGTGTGATAACATGATCACCCCTGATCTTTATGATGAGCTTATGTTATTTTTGATGTGTGAAGAGTTATCAGAAAAGACTTCTTGGCTAGATGTTAATGCCATAGGAATAAAAAACACTTTGCAAAATTGCCATCTCTATTGTGTTGTTAATTGCCATAAAAATGATTACATAAATAAGATTAGAAAGGAGGAAACTTTACCAAAGTATAAAAATGTCTCTTATATTTCTGCTAATAAAAAGGAGAGTTTCTCCCAAGTTTCCCCTATTGTTTCTAATGATAAACCAGGATATGTGGAGAAGCTTCATCTCCAAGCACTCCCTCCTAAGGTGAAGAAGAAGAAAAAGAAGAGGAGCAAGAAGGAAGAAGAATGGGTATCAACCTGGCCTGAGCATATTCCTCCCATCAACTTTTATCCTAACGGTTGTAAGTTTAAAGAAGAAGGTGAAGTTTATTGCCTTAATTATCATCTTGATGATACGTCCGTAGGTACTATTGAAGATGATTTTGATTATGATATGCATGTTACTTATTGTGATTGGGAAAATGATGATAATGCTACTTATGATCTTGAAAATCTTTTTGGTACCAACTCTGAAAGTGATGATATGGGAAGCTCTAAGTTTGGGGATGATAGGATTGCAAATCCTTTACCCACTAGTGATGTGATAATTGATAATTCTTTTGCTAGCAAGAATAAAGACAACATGATTACAAATATAGTTGCTAGCAATGATAATGCTCTTCTCTACTATGATGATGTCATAACTCCAACCTATAGTGATTATAAAGGTACCTATGACATAAGGAGAAATTATCCTTATGAAACTTGTCATAATCATGGAGGGAATTACTCCCTTGTTGAACACCACCCTCCTAATACACAATTAATCTATAGTGTTCAAGTTGTTTATGATAGTCCTACTCCCACTATTACCAATGAGAAAGATTATGCTTATGTGGAGAGTAAGAGTACCTTTTTGCATGTGGATCATGGTAACAATGCTTTATGTGATGCTTATATTGTTGAGTTTATTCGTGATCCCACTGAAAATTATTATGAGAAGGGAACATATGCTTATAGATATTTCAATAATATCAAGTTCCCTCTCTTTATGTTGAAGGTTTTGAAGCTGCACTTGTTTTGTCTTCCTATGCTTATTGCTTTGTGCTTCAATGAATTATTCTATTGCAATATTCCTATGCATAGGAAGCATGTTAGGCTTAAATGTGTTTGGTATTTGCTTCTTGATGCTCTCTTTTGTTCTTCAACTCTTATTCCTACGAGAGCATCATTAAAGTCTTAAGCCTATCTTTATGGCTATAAAGAAAGAGCTCTAGGGAGACAACCCTTGTTATCTTTGCTTTCAGTTTGTTCTTTCAGTTTTTAGTGGTCTTGATGTTTGTTACTACTGTAGCAACATCATTGTATCTTTATTTTTCAGCTTTGTGCCAATTTTAGCCTCTGATTGCAAGAAAGTTCAAAAGTTGTGACATGCTGTCCAGAAAACAGATTCTGTCCTTGGAAAGAAAAATTCGAATAAAATCACCAGATCATCTTCTTGATCTGAATTTTTTTGAAAGCATGCTCTATACAATTGGCTTTCGAGCGTCCGTTCTGAGTTTTTTTATTTGAGTTGTAGAAGTACCCCAAAAAAATTATTTACTACCTGCTGGTCTGTTTTTCACAGATTCTGCCCTGTTTTGCCTTTTCTTCATTTTGCAGACCTTAAGCTTGCTTTTTCTTTGCAAAAAAATTTTGGCGATCTTGAGAAACAGTAGACCTTCAAGAATATCTTTGTTTCCAGTAGATAAAAATTATTTTATTGTGGGTACTAACCTCTCTAATCAGATTATGATGAGTTATGTATGAAGGGAGTTTTCAAGTGTGCGAGGGAAGATGATAAAAGAAGATTCAGGAGTGTCAAACGCTCAAGCTTGGGGATGCCCCCATGCACCCCCAAGAAATATCCAAGGAGACTCAAGCATCTAAGCTTGGGGATGCCCCCGTGCATCCCCTTCTCCATCAACAATTATCAGTTCGTCCTTCGTTCCACTATATTTTTATCACTTCATGCGTTATGTGCTATGCTTGGAGCGTCTTGCTCTTTTCTTTTTAGTTTATTTAGTTTTACTTGCTGTTCTTAACAAGTTGGATCCTAGCCTTCATTGTTTGGGAGAGAAACACGCTCCACTCCACTGTAGAACACAACATAGGCTTGCATGCGTATCTTCTTGTGTGTGTTCTTTATCTTTTCATAGCTGCTGTCATGCTTAGCTCTTAGTTTTCATGCTTATCTTTTTAAGAGCTTTTGTTTAGGTTGTTGCTTCTGGAACTCTCTTGAGTTATCATGCTTATCTTGTTAAGAGAGTTGGCTTCTGTGGCACTGGTTGATATGTCTATGATAAAAATGCTATGTGCATAATGGTGCTTAGTAGTTCATGTTTTCTTATGGTTAGTCTCAAATAGCTGGGGGTTCTTAATGTGTTATAGAAGTACCAGCATGATTTGTTTGCCTATGATGTGGTATGGTTTAGTGATATCTTCCTCCAAGAATTTATTTTGATTGACTTGGCATATGCTCACGCATATTTAAGACTGTAAAGAAAGTCTATCAAGCCTTGATGATCTTTAATTTCTGAGTAGTGATATAACTTCCATGCCCGATTCAATGTTGCTTTGTCGCTCTGCATGATTATGGCCGTCATTGCTCTCTTAGTTGGTCGCTCCCAGTCTTTTGCTAGCCTTCACCTGTACTAAGCGGACTGACTGCTTGTGCATCCAAAATCCTTGAAACCAGTTATGCCATATGAGTCCACCATACCTTCCTATATATGGTATTTACTTGCCATTCCTAACGAAGACTTTCTTGCACCATCTCAAAATTATTCAAAAGCATTTCTCTTTTGTGCCTCTGTTTTAGCTCATGAGGAAGTAGTAGCTAATTCATGATCTTCTTATGTTGGACAAAATTTACCCCGGGATTGCATGTCTAATCTGCAAACCCCTAATACAAGGAAGGACTGGCATGAGTGCGCCCAGCTCACAAAAGATAATAGCAACAAACAAACCCTCCTTCATGCTTTGTTCATGAGAAATCAGAAAACTCTGGCAGTGATAAACAAAGGAGATTAAGGGGATGTGATCGTCCCCGCGTGGGAGCTGTTCCTCGAAACTTGTCCAGCATAAGAAGTAATTGGGTTATCTACTAGCATTCGTTGACGAATTATGCACCTCCCAAAAGCTTTTTATCTCTGTTTTTAAAACCACGAGCTCTGGTACTTGTTTAGTCTTTGCTTCCAGCCACGGGTTTTCAACCTTGCCATCAAAATCCACGGTTCGAGAGTCTCCACCTTCTTTATTCAAAGCACCAACTATTGAGAGCATGATTGTCATTCTGAGTGTAATGTGCATTGTCCCAAAGTACCATTGTCTTCTGCATGATTGTGATATCGCTTATTCTGAAATCATTGTATCTAGTCGTCACTTAAACTTCGGAGGTGCTCCTGAATTTATGTTTTGCTTCACTAAAGGGGGCAAGCGAGGTATCACTTTGTCATGTTTGCACACCATGCTCACTACAAATCTATTGGGTGTTTCAGTATCATATTGTAAACTTTCAGTTCTTTGTGATATTCTCATGAGGCAACTGATACGTCCAAAACGTATCTATAATTTCTGCTTGCTCCATGCCTCTTTTGGGTGATATTGCTATGATATTCATACACTTCCATACACTTTTGATCATATTTGGACTAACCTATTAACTCAGTGCACCCCAGTGCCAGTTTCTGTTTTCGGCTGTTTTTGTATTTCAGGTTTTCACGTTACGAGAACTGCCAGGAAAAATCCAGAAAAATTATATAAAAAATCAGCGTTCCAGAACCTACCGTGCGCCCGAAGGACAGCCGGGGGGCCACCAGGGCCCCAGGCGCCCTGGCGGCGCGCCCCCCTTGGGCCGCGCCGGGGGGGCGCCTGGGCCTCCCGAGCCCCGTCTGGTGCCCCCCTTCGGCATATATTTAGAGCGTCCTTCGAAACCCTCGGGACGGGAACTCTTTTTCGCGATCTCATCTCTGTTCCGCCGCCGCCGCCGCTTCCAAGATCGGGAGCACCAGGAGAACTCTTCCCGGCACCCTGCTGGAGGGGAGGATCACCACCGGGAGCTTCTCCACCACCATGGACGCCTCCCGGATGAGTTGTGAGTAGTCTCCCTTGGACCATGAGTCCATGACCAGTAGCTATGTGATGTTCTCCTCCCATTCTTGTGCTTCACTAATTAGTCCTCGTGAGCTGCCCTACATGATCGAGGCACATATGTAATCCTTATGTTGTTGCTATGATGAGTTTGCTGGGATCCGATGGATTATGAGATTATGTTCAGATTGTGATTGAGTAATATATTTGATCTACTTCTTTTATATTTATGTTCATAAGTAATTCTTGCATGTTCTCCGTTGTTATTTATTGCTTTGGCCAAGTAATAGGTAGTGACTCCAAGAGGGAACGTTATGCTCGATTGTGGGTTCATGCCCCTCGATGACTAGCTTGAGTGACAGAAACATGAGTCTAGGGGATGTGCTGTTGCCACAAGGGGGAAAACAACGGTGCTTGTGCCCGCGGGTGCAAGGATTGTTTACTTTACGCAAAGTTCTTTTAATGCAGTTGTCTGTTGCATTGAGTTTACACTATGGGTGGGGCTCGCAACTTAATACCAGCGAGATGTTCTGGATAGATATCTCAAGGTGGATGATTAGTAGTAGATATTGATGGATTTCGGTCTACTTACTTTGGCGTACCGCCCATGCTTTGAACCTCAACCTTTCTTGCAATGTAGTCAGCATTGGTTTGCGTTCATGGTCGTGTCAATTGCCCAGCTGTAATTCGTTTACCTCACATAGCTGTTTTATCGTCTTTTGGGAGAGAGACATCACTAGTGAACATCATGAGACTCCGGTCCATATTACCATCATTGATCACATCCGCTATTTACTTTTCGCTTTTACTTACTATTGCAAACATTATCTATCACTACTATCATTTGCGTTTAATCCTTTGTGAACTACAAGGCCGGAGGGATTGACAACCTTTATGTACTCGTTGGGAGCAAAGTTATTTGTATCTGTGTGAAGGTCCATGTTGATTGCTAATATCTGGCGCCATTAGCAGTTGACACCTACTTGTTGAACCTAGGAGTCTCTGGGGATTCGATCCTTGGCATCTTTGCTAAGGGAAAAACTTCCACAACACTACATCTTACACCTTCCACTTGGGGTAACCAACGAGGGGTTAGAGGCCCATCAAGGAGTTTTTCTGGCGCCGTTGCCAGGGACTCCACTCTTCAGGATAGGGGAGTTGCATGCTATCTTTTACCTTTGCTTTTTAGTCTTGTTAGTTTACCTTTCAGTTTTTGCTTTAGTACCTTTTTATCGAAAATCACAAAAATAGTTATCTTGCTTGCTTGCTACTATGGGTTCCACCGAGAACACCAAGTTGTGTGACTTCACTAGTCACAACAACGATGACTTTATCAGCACACCTATCACTACACCTGCCACTTCAACACCTTCATATGAAATTAAACCTGCTTTACTGAACTTGGTCATGAAAGATCAATTCTCCGGTGCTGGAGATGATGCTGCTTTGCACTTGAACAACTTTGTTGAACCTTGTGATATGCAAAAGTACCAAGAAATAGACGGTAATATTGTTAAGCTTAAGCTTTTTCCTTTCTCCTTGAGAGGAGGAGCTAAAATTTGGTTTCAGTCTTTGCCTAGAAATATCATAGATTCATGGGACAAGTGCAAAGATGCTTTTATCTGAAAATACTATCCACCTGCTAAAATTATCCAACTGAGAAGTAACATAATGAATTTTAAACAATTGGATAATGAACACGTTGCCCAAGCTTGGGAACGTATGAAATCTCTTATCAAGAACTGCCCTACTCATGGTTTGACTACTTGGATGGTTATCCAAACTTTTTATGCAGGCTTGAACTTTACCTCGCGGAACTTGTTAGATTCGGCCGTGGGAGGAACTTTTATGTCAACTACACTTGGTGCTGCCACGAAGCTTCTCGATGAGATGATGACCAATTATTCCCAATGGCACACCGAACGCGCTCCAACAGGTAGGAAGGTAAACTCTGTCGAGGAGATTTCCTCCCTTAATGAAAAAGTTGACTTGATCATGTTTCTACTTTCGAAGCAATCCTCTGTTGATCCTCGCGATGTTCCTTTAAATTCTTTGATTGCTCAAGAACAAGTAGATGTGAACTTTATCTCTAGAAACAATTTTAATAACAATGCTTATAGGAGTAACTTTGGTAACAATCCTAGACCGTTCCCCTCTAATTCTTATGGGAACAACAATGCTTATCCTAGTACCAAGAACTCCACTACTGAACTAGAGATTATGCTTACAGATTTCATCACTACCCAAAAAGCCTTTAATAAGAGTGTAGAAGAAAAACTACATAAACTAGATGATCTTTCTTTTAAGGTAGACCATTTAGCCAATGAGGTAAAATTGCTAAAAATTGAAACTTCTCCTCTTGAGGAGAGGGAAGTCACTCCTATAAATGCTATTCAAGTGCAAATTAATGAAAACATTAGGATGATGGCTAAACTTAAAGAAAGATGGGCTAGAGAAAGGGAGGAAGAAGATAGAATTAAGAGCCTTCCTACCCACCACACTGTTGCTACTATCCAAGTTGTTGAGGATGTTCAAACTCTTAGCACCCAATGTACTCCTGGGCCCATTGGACCTATTAATGGTGATGCTATGACTATAGAAACTACCAAACATGTGAACCTAAAGGACACCACTACCACTTTACTTGATGCTAGTGACCTTGATTTTGATAGTTGCACTCTTACCGAAGTTATTGATTTCCTTCACAAGATGTCTAGAGACCCCCGCACTAGCACGCTTAATCTTGCCTTCACAGAGCATATCACTAATGCTCTCATCAAAGCTAGGGAGGAGAAACTTAGAGTAGAAGCCTCCATACCTAGAAAGCTAGAAGATGGTTGGGATCCTATGATAAAAATTAAATTGAATGACTTCTCTTGTTATGCATTATGTGATGTTGGTGCTAGTACCTCTGTTATGCCCAAAAGAATATATGATATGCTTAAATTGAAACCTTATGATTCTTGTTCTTTTGGTGTTCGTCTCGTTGATTCTTCCATAAAGAAACCTTTGGGGAGGATCGACGATGTTCTTATCGTTGTTAATGATAATTATGTTCCCGTTGATTTTACTATTATGGATATTGAATGTGATCCTTCATGTCCAATTATTTTGGGACGTCCCTTTTTACGCACCGTTGGTGCTATCATTGACATGAAAGAGGGTAATATAAAATTTCAGTTTCCTCTCAAGAAAGGTATGGAACACTTCCCTCGAAAGAAGATCAAGTTACCTTTTGAGTCCGTTGTACGGGCTAGCTATTCTTTTACTCTTGATAAAACTTGATCTCTATGCATTATGCCTAGCTTAAAGGCATAAAAGAAAGCGCTTTTGGGAGGCAGCCCAATGAATAAATTTATTTTACTTTTGTTGTGTCTGGATGTTGTTTACTACAGTAGCATCATAATTGTATCTTTGCTTTTCATATTTGTGCCAAGTATAGCCTCTGATTGCTAGAAAGTTCAAAAGTTGTGAGGTGCTGTCCAGGAAACAGATTCTGTCCTTGGATAGAAAAATTCGTATAAAATCACCAGATCATCTTTTTGGTCTGAATGTTTTCGACAGCGTTCTCTATATAATTGTCTTTCGTGCGTATTTTCTGAGTTTTTTGATTTGAGTTGCAGAAGTGCCCTGAACAAATCAATTACTACCTGCTGTTCTGTTTTTCACAGATTCTGTCCTGTTTTGCCTTTCCTTCATTCTGCAAACCAAGAGCTTGCTTTTTCTTTGCAAAAACCTTTTGGCAATCTTAAGAAACAGTAGAACTTCAAGAATATATTTATTTCCAGCAAGGAACAATTATTTTATTAAGGGTACTAACCTCGCTAATCAGATTATGATGAGTTATGTATGAAGGGAGTTTTCAAGTGTGCGAGGGAAGATGATAAAAAGATTCAGGAGTGTCAAGCGCTCAAGCTTGGGGATGCCCCCATGCACCCCCAAGAAATATTCAAGGAGACTCAAGCGTCTAAGCTTGGGGATGCCCCCGTGCATCCCCTTCTCCATCAACATTATCAGTTCGTCTTTCGTTCCGCTATATTTTTATCACTTCATGTGTTATGTGCTATGCTTGGAGCGTCTTGCTTTTAATTTCCTTTTTAGTTTTTCATAACGAGTCAGAACTCAGCGTTCTTTATGTGGGAGAGAAACACGCTCCACTTCTACCTAGAACATAACATAGAATTTTCATGTCTATCTTTGTTGTGTGTGTTCTTTGTCTTTTAATAGCTACTATCATGTTCTGCTCTTAGTATTCATGCTTATCTTTTCAAAGAGCTTTTGTTTAGTTGGTTGCTTGAACTCTCTTTAATTACCATGCTCACCTTATTAAGAGAGTTTGCTTCCATTGCATTGGTTGATATGTCTATGATAAAGATGTTACGTGCATAATGGCGCTTAGTAGTTCAGGTTTTCTTATGGTTAGTCTCAAATAGCTGGGGGATTCCCAATGTGTTATTCGAATACCAACTTGATTTGTTTGCCTATGATGTGGTATGGTTTAGTAATATCTTCCTTCAAGAATTTATTTTGATTGACTTGGCGTATGCTCACGCATATTCAAGACTGTAAAGAAAGTCTGTCAAGCCTTGATGATCTTTTATTTCTGAGTAGCGATATAACTTCCATGCCTGATTCAATGTTGCTTTGTCGCTCTGCATGATTATGACTGTCATTGCTCTCTTAGTTGGTCGCTCCCAGTCTTTTGCTAACCTCCACCTGTACTAAGCTGTCGGGGAAACTGGTCGCCCACGAACACCAATGGGACCGAAGCCCCTTCCAAGGTACGGCAAGGGTGCGGAGGGAGCACGAAGAGCAGATCGAGGGGCGCACGCGGGCAGTTTACCCAGGTTCGGGCCGCACGGATGCGTAAAACCCTACTCCTGCCTTGGTTGTATTGAGTTCGTGAGCTCGGGAGCTTGAAGATCTACAGTGCTAGCTACACAGAGCGTGTGAGTGGTCTAGTCTTTGGGATCGAACCCCCTCTACGTTGTGCATGGGCCTCCTTTTATAGCTCAAAGGGGTCACCGACAGGTGTCAACGTAGAGGAGGGTGAAAACGTAAAAAAGGGGAGTAGTTGTAACAGTGCATGAACATTGTATGAACAGTGGTCTACACCTAACTCTGACGGTGGGGGACAAGGGCATTGAATGCCAGTCGCCGTCACCCCAAAAGCGTCCGTCCGGGCGTCTCCGTTCGCCACGACGATGGCCTCGTCACCGTGGCTCGCCACCGTGTACCCCAGGCTGCACAGCCATCCGCCACGTGCCCCTGGAAGGGCCCCAGGGCGACGCGTGGCTAGATGAGCTGGAGCGCAGGCACACAGTGTAAGCCTTCCCCGGCAAGCACCTTGCCGGGGTCGCTACCTTGCCGGGCCCAGAAGCTTGCCGCTCTCCGGGTCCTGCCGGGGCGCAGGATGCGCCGCGATGTCTCTTGAGGTGCTGTTCTTTGGCCTACCTGGCAAGCTCCTCTTGCCAGGGTCTTGTGCTGGAATGATAATCTTGAGCCTGGCGCGGCCTTCCCGGCAAGCTCCTCTTGCCGGGGCCTTGTTCTTATGACTTGCATACTTTGTTCTTGAATGGCTTCAAAAGGATCCAGAGTGGGCTTCGGCGGGGCGCATGGTGAGCCAGACCACGGGACGCTGCTACTGCCCGTGCACAAGTCGGGATACTAAGGTACCCCTACTTTAGTACACCGACAGGAGCCCCCGGGCCTGGGCCACACACGGTGCCGAGCGCTGTTGGGCCAGGCCCAGAACAGTGCACGGGTACACGCGGCCCACGGCGCGCCGTTTCCCACTCCAGATTCGCCGCATCCCTCCCTAACGGCACGCGTCGATTGCGGCGTCGTGGGAGAGATCGTGGCATGTTTCTTTAATGGGGAAATGCGGAACGTCCCCCACTTCCCCCTTAAAAACAGAGGAAGCAGGGTCAGTTTCCCTCATTGCTTTCATTGTGTCTTGAATCTCCAGAAACCCCCGCCGCTCTCTGCCTCCGCAAAGGTAGACAGAGAGCCGAGCTCCACCCTCTCCTCCGCCGTTCCCAGCATCCGCGGCGCCGTCGACCCCCCCCCCCCCCCCCCCCCCCCCCCC
>LR738713.1:686364736-686404910 GCA_902687465.1 Secale cereale
CCGCCCCCGCCATGGCCCCGAAGAGCGACAAGTCGAAGAGCGACAAGGCGAAGAAGGAGAAGTCCGACAAGGCCGCAAAGCTGGCAGCCATGCGGAGGAGGATGGTGGTGTTCCCGCCGAGGCTCAGCGCGAGGGAGCTGCGGGACAAGTATTACTTGTTCTGGGCGAGGGAGACGAAGGCTCACCCGCGCACCAGAGTCCTCCCCGCCGAAGCCGTCGACATGTACCCGGGAGGTTACCACTTCTTCGCTTTGTTCTTCCATTGCGGTCTCTGTCCTCCGTATTCGGAGTTCTTCTGCGATGTGATGAACACATATGGATTCCACCTCTTAGATTTCACCCCGAACGCCATCCTCACTTTGGCCGTTTTCGCACATCTGTGCGAAAACTATGTCGAGGTCCACCCAAACGTAGCTCTCTTCCGCCACTTCTTCACACCTAGAGTAGAGTCCGGATCTCCACTCTCCGGGGGTATCTCCTGGATCTTCAGGCTCGGCAAGAAGGAGGCGTACTTGATTGGAGAGCTCCGCGGCAAGTGGGAAGAGTGGAGGGCTGATTGGTGCTGGGTCATGGAAGATGAGCCCGAGCAGTTCACCTCGCCGCGCCAGACTGCAATAGTGCGCGGCAGGGATTGGAGTGACTTGGCCCCGGAGGACGACAAGCTGCAGATTGCCCTTACTAGGATCCTTCGTCTCCGGGCCGCCAACCTTACTGTAGGTGAAGTTGGGGCTGATTTCCTCCGCCGCCGCATTGCTCCTCTGCAGGAAAGGAAGAGGCCTGCCTGGGAGTTCGACAACGCGGCAGACCGCATGAGGCTGCGCCCCGGGTTGAATTACAACTTCACTGTCTTGGAACTCAAGGGGATGGTCCGGGAGCTGTTCAAACATGACCCCAAGCACAAGGGGATGGCGGGCTCCCGGGGAGTAGTTCCGTTGTGCAACAACACTGCTCTTAGTGCCATCCGCGCGGCAATGCCTGAGTGTGATTCCCACGGGGTTGTCCCCACTTGGTTGACGCCTTTAGAGGAGACCGTGCATGCCTTCTTCGACAGCCTGGTTGAACGGCCGCGCAACCCCGAGGAGAAGAAGGGCCTCACCCGGGCGACCACCGAACGGGATGTGGCATATATAGCCAACAGGATGGAGGAGGCCACCACAGCGGCGGCCGCGGGGGAATTTGGGTACACCGTGGAAGAAGCGGAAGTGGCGGACGCGGTGAGTCAGGCCGAGGAGGAGGAAATCCTCAAGCTGTTGAAGATTGTGCCCGAGGAGTTTGCCGGGGAGCCTGCCAGGGAGCCTGCCGGGGGGAGCGAGGCTGCCGGGCAAGGCACTGAGTCTAGTGAGCCCGCCGAGGAGGATGCCGAATCCGGCGATTCTGACGAAGACTCCGGCGGGTCTCTGAACCTCGACGACGCCTCCTCATCCTCAGAGAACTCTCCGCCACCACCAAGTCCTCCACCGCCGCAGAAGAAGCGCCTCCGCAAGACTGCTGAGACGGCGAGGCCACCGGCGCCCCGACAGCAGCCGAAACGTCGCGCGACGCGCGCCACCACGACGAGCAAGGTCGTCAAGGAGGCGCCCCGTGTCCCAGCAGCAAGCGGAGGGGGATCTTCCCGGAGCGGCTCTGGCGTTCCTTCTGTTCCTCAAGCTTCGGCGGCGACAGGAGCGGGGTCTTCGCAACCCACGGCTCCGGAGCCCGCCAAGCGCCCGAGGGAGCCTTCTCCTCCAACTCCTCGCACTGGAGCACGCGAGGCGGAGTTTGACTTCTCCGCCCTCAGCTCCGATGAAGAGGAGGAAGAGTAAGCACTTGCAATTATTATTTCCTTTGATTCTTGTTGCTTTTGCCTTGATTTCTCTTGCTTGGTTCTGATCTTGTTTGGCTTCCAGGACCTTGACCCAGAGGATGGCGAAGAGGGCCAAGATCCCTGTGGTTGACCTTGAGGACGACGAGCCTGTCGCAGCGACGGGGGATGCGCCAGCGACAAACTTGCCGGACCAGCCTGCTGCTCCGGAGAGCAGCCCCCAGCGTAAGCCTTGCGTTCACTTTTCCGCTTAATGGGCGCGCTTGAGCTTGTTATCCTTATCGATGTCTTGTTGTCTTGTGCAGAAGTGGAGCCGCAGCCGCAGGAGCACCAAGAGGCCGCCCCCGACGAGCCGCTTGTTCCACCCTCCCCTCCAAGGATGAGCTCCTCGGCGAGGGACAGCGCTCCGCCAAGGATGGGTACTCCGCCAAGGGCGAGCACCCCGACAAGGGTGAGCACCCCGCCAAGGGAAGGCGCCAGCGGATCTCCGCCGGCGGGGGCTTCTACTACGCCGCCGAGGGAGAACTCCCCGGCGAGGGACCCCGTTATTGAAGAGGCCCGCGAAGGTAAACCCTTGTGCCTTTCTTCTTTGAACCCTTCTTTTTTGGATATTTGCTTGACGATCTTTTCTTTTCTTTTTCTTCTGTCAGATCCGCCCGCCCCAGAGCCGATGGAGACGGAGACCATCGCCGAGGAGGACATGCGCGGCAATGCTGGCGACGCCACCACCACCGAAGGAATGGCTGGTGCCGACGAGCCAGCCGCCGAAGAGACCGCCCCGACCGCTGACGCTGCAGCAGGGGAAGGGACCGGCGACCGCACTGCTGGCCCTGAGGCCGCAGGAGCGCCGGACGCTGCACCGGCCGCCGACCCCTCCGCCCCCGCGGCTGGGTCGGGCGTCTATCTGGAGGCCGCCAACGGGGTCTTTATCCAAGTCCCGTGGGCGTCCTCATCGAGGGCACCCGCGGAGGGGGAGACCTTCGATGGAGAAGTTCTCGCCTCCGCCGGGCTGAAGATTGTCGACGCGCCCGGTAGCAACGACGAGCCCGAAGAGGAGCAACTCCTACGCCGGCTTCTGGCCTTGTACCGGGTCAGGCAGGCTAAGTTGGAGTCCCGGGAGGCTCTGGCTGCCAAGGCTGGTGCTGATTTGGAGAAGCGTGCCGCGGAGCTCCGTGCCGCCAACCAGGCGGCCCTCCGGAACTTGGCGGAGGAGCATGAAGAGCTTGCCGGAGCACACCAGGCGTTCCTCCTCGAGAAGGCCGAGGTGGAGGAGTAGCAGCGACTGGCCGCCGAGGATCTGTCCCGGCGGGAGGGAGAGCTCAACCAGCGGAAGGTCGACCTCGATAGCCACGAGGACGACCTCACCGCTCGTGAGCAGGCCATTGGCGGGGATCTGCAGGAGGCGAGGGATGCCGTTGCTGCCGCAGAGACCGCCAAGAGGGATCTGGAGGCCCGGGTGGCGCAGATGGAGCTGAACTTGAAGACGAGCGAGGAGAGGGTTGCCGCACTCAACGTGGCGCGGGAGAAGGACGCCCACACCAATTCGGAGCTGCAAGTCCGTCTCTCCGAGAAGGGTAAAGAGCTCAACGACGCCAAGGACTTCATCGCAGACTTGGAGCTGAAGGTTTCCACCCTCAACGACTCACTTGACGCTGCCCGGGACCGCGAAACGAAGCTGAAAGAAGACCTCCGGTCTGAAAGGGCGCTGTTGGATAGTGCTGCCCTGTCGCAGAACAACTTCCAGCAGACGGTGGAGCAGTGGACCGAGGAGCTCGTCGCCTCCGCCGCCAACATCGACAAGGAGATGGTGGTGCTGAGGGCGGAGCACCTCGTGTACTCCCCCGACGAGAGCCTCCCCCACAGCGCCAAGCTGAGCCTTTTCTTCAGAGGAGTGGTGCCGGCGCTCGCGCGGCTACGGAAGAAGATCCCCACGCAGCTGGCCGACGAGGCGCGCCGGCTTTGCATGGGTACAATGGAGCGGGTGTTGTCGAAGATCGTCTACCGCAACCCCGGGATCAACCTCAACAACGTCCTCCGGACCTTGCTGCCTGAAGCTGACCAGGAGGCGTTGAAGGCACAAGTTGCCCATATCGTGGCCAAGGCGGGCAAGATCAAGAGGGTTGACGGAGACCGCGTAGACTAGGCTCCCTTCTTTCCGCTTCCCTTGCCGCTGCCGATTAAGTCATGGATAGTAGTTGGTTAGAACAGCGGCGAGTTATCTTGTAATATAACTTTTATCTTGGGTAGTCAATGCAGTGTTATCTCCCTTGCTTAGTCCCTTTACTTTGTATGCCTTCCACCCTACGCTTTTAGGGAACTCGCCGGCAAAGGGACCCTTGCCGCGAGCGCTGAGTGCGGGACTCTTAGCAGCCTGCTGGCAATGCCCTTGTCGGCAAGAAACCTTGCCGCAGCTAGTCGCAGCACACTTAGATTGTTGAGCGAACTCGAAAACAGAGTAAGGGCGCGACACTTGTCGCAGCTCACTTAAGCCGTTGAGCGTGCTCGAAACAAAGTAAGGGTGCGGCTAGCCACGGGTAGGTTCCTCCGCGCACAGGTTTTCCATACAAAGTGTGGTTGTTCAAGGAAGATAACAAAAAATTTGAAATTTTGAATGTTCAAACTTTGTCAACTTATCTTATGTATTCTGTTTGTTTCTTGACAAGGCCTTCCTTCCTTGAACAGCGCTTGGTCCATACCACTATCTCCTTCCCCCCGGCAAACTTGTGTGCGAGGAACACTTCCCCTGTTTTAGAGGGAAAGGAAAAGAGGAGGAAACACGGGTATGGAGCCTTGCGGCTCGTTACTGCTTACCGGGGATGTGTGCTGCACAAAGTGTCAGATGATATACGCAAATAAAAAGAAGGGCATGAAATGACAAATGGTGCGAAGCACGAAAGTTTTACTGATGCACGGGGTCTGCGCCCGGCTTTGTACAAAGGTTTACATGCAACAGTGGCAAGACTTGTACAAAAGGTGGTTGCCGGAGCGGATCACGGCAACCGCGCCTCATGGGTGAAACTTGCGAAGATGCTCAATGTTCCAGGAATTGCTCACCGGTAAGCCTTCTTCGGTCTCAAGGCGGACAGCGCCGGGCCTTGTGACTTGCCTCACCCGATAAGGGCCTTCCCACTTCGGCGTCAACTTGTTGGAGTTCTTGGCGGACTGAACACGCCGAAGAACAAGGTCGCCTTCCTCGAGACTCCTGGGCTTGACCTTGCGGCTGTGATAGCGACGCAAGGCTTGCTGGTATCGAGCAGCTCGTACAGCAGCCCGGAGACGGTCCTCCTCGAGGAGCAGTGCATCATCTTGCCGCAGCTGCTCTTGCTTGAGCTCATCGTAAGCGAGTACTCGAGGAGACCCGTATACGAGTTCCGTGGGGAGAACTGCCTCTGCTCCATAGACAAGAGCAAAGGTGTCTGTCCGGTGGCTCGATTTGGTGTCGTCCTGATTGACCAAAGAGCCGCCGGCAACTCCTCTATCTAGTTTCTTCCGCACTTGTGCAGCCTGTCGAACGTTCTTGTCTTTAGTCCGCGCAGCACTTCAGCATTGGCCCTTTTTGCTTGACCGTTGCTTCTCGGGTGAGCAACAGAAGCAAAGCAGACCTTGGCGCCAAGGTCTTGGACGTACTGCATGAAGGTGCAACTTGTGAACTGTGTGCCGTTGTCGGTGATGATCCTATTAGGGATTCCGAAACGGCAAACAATTGATCTGAAGAACTTCACTGCTGACTGTGCTGTCACCTTCCTCACTGGTTCCACTTCCGGCCACTTTGTGAACTTGTCGATTGCAACGTACAAGTACTCAAAGCCCCCGACGGCGCGGGGAAAAGGGCCGAGATTGTCGAGCCCCCAGACCGAGAAGGGCCAGGACAAAGGGATCGTCTGGAGAGCTTGAGCTGGCTGGTGTATTTGCTTGGCATGGAACTGGCACGCTTCACACTTGGTTACTTGTGCAGTCGCATCTTGGAGGGCTTCTGGCCAAAAGAAACCTTGCCGGAACGCCTTCCCGGCAAGTGCTCTTGCGCCAATGTGGTGGCCGCATATGCCTCCATGTATTTCTGCCAACAGCTTCTGTCCATCTTCCCGAGAAATGCATTTCAATCTGACACCATTGAGTCTTCTTCTGTATAGCTCGTTGCCGACGAACTGATACATACTTGACTGCCTGGTAATCCTCTCTATCTCTTCTGGTTCTTCGGGAAGTTCCCCAGTTTGAAGAAAACGGACGATTTGTTGTGCCCATGCTGGAGCCTGGGGCTCAACAACAAGGACTAAAGGCATCAGTGCTGCTTCGGGAACCTCGGCTTCTACGGCAAGAACCTATGGTTCTACCGGAGCCGAGTGTTCCCCGGCAAGCTTGCCGGGGCAAGACTTGTCGGGAACGCCTGCTTCAACTGTACAGACCCTTGGGTCCGCAGGAGCAGACTGTTCCTCAGCATCTTGGCTGCTGATCTTGGGGACCTTGGCGGCGGCTTCAGGAAGGTCCGCCGGCAAATAGTCACCGGAGACCAGCTTCCTCTTCTTGCTTTGCCCAACTGATGGTGGAACGGATGGTTGAGTTAGCTTGAGCAGGAAGGTCCCTGGCTCCACAGGTAACTTCATTGCAGCGCACTTTGAGAGGCCATCTGCGATATCATTTTGAGCTCTTGGAACGTGCTCCATCTGCAGGCCTTCAAAGTGTTCTTCAAGCTTCCTCACTTCATCGACATAAGCTTCCATCAAAGGACTCTGGTAACTCTTGTTCACTTGTCGGACCACCAACTGTGAATCTCCCCGCACAATCAGCTTCTTGATCCCAAGTTCGGCCGCAATTCTGAGGCCGGCAAGCAAACCTTCATACTCAGCAGTATTGTTTGTCGATTGCTCCTTGGGAAAGTGCATTTGGATAACATACTTGAGGTGCTCCCCGGTGGGTGCGACAAGTAGTACACCAGCACCGGCGCCTTGCAGCGAGAAAGCACCATCGAAGTACATTAACCATTCCTTGCTTGCTTCTTGGACGGGGATGTTTGTCTCTAGAACTTCTTCATCTGGTGTTGGGGTCCATTCTGCTATGAACTCTGCCAATGCTCGGCTCTGTATAGTTGAAGTATTCTCAAACTTGAGACCAAAGCTTGACAGCTCTAGTGCCCACTCGACGATCCTGCCTGTTGCTTCTGGATTTCGCAATATCCTCTTCAACGGAAAGCGAGTGACCACCGTTATCTCGTGTGCTTGGAAGTAATGGCGCATCTTTCTCGAGGCCATGAGGAGGCCGAAAAGTAACTTCTGCACCCCAGAGTATCTTGATCTAGCCCCCCTGCAAGAGGGAACTTACGAAATAAACCGGGCGCTGCACCATCTTCTTTCGCACTTCTCCTTGTTCCTGCGCAGATTGGTCCTTGTCGGGGCCAGAGCTTGTCGGGGAAGCCCCCTGCTTGTCGCTGGATGTGCTTGCCGGGGCCGTGGACTCCTCCTCTGCCTCCCTCTCCGCTACCAACGCAACACTAACCACTTGATTGGTTGCTGCTAAATATAGAAGCAACTTCTCTTGCGGCTTAGGTGCGACGAGTATAGGAGTGGAGGACAGGTATCCTTTCAAGTCATGCAGCGCTGCCTCCGCTTCCGGAGTCCATTTCATTGGACCTGCCTTTTTCAAGATTTTTAAGAAAGGCAGGGCGCGTTCTACAGACTTTGAAATGAACCTGCTGAGGGCAGCCACACAACCAGCAAGTCTTCGTACATCCTTGACGCGCTTTGGTGCTTCGATCTGCTCGATGGCTTTGATCTTGTCGGGATTGGCTTCAATCCCCCTCTGGGACACAAACAACCCGAGAAGCTTGCCGGAGGGGACTCCGAAGACGCACTTCTCGGGGTTCAGCTTGAGTTGTATTTTGCGCAGATTTGCAAAAGTCTCATCCAGGTCTTGGATCAGGGTATCCTTGTTCTTGCTCTTGACCACTATATCATCCATGTAGGCTTCTACATTCCTGTGTATCTGTGGTTCAAAAGCGGTGTGGACCACCCTTGCAAATGTTGAGCCCGCATTCTTCAATCCAAAGGGCATGCGTATGAAGCAATAAGTGCCACATGGAGTAATGAATGCAGTCTTCTCTTCATCTTCCTCAGCCATGAATATCTGGTGGTATCCAGAGTATGCATCAAGAAATGAAAGCAACTCACATCCGGCCGTGGAGTCAACGATCTGGTCAATGCGCGGCAAGGGAAATGGATCCTTGGGACAAGCTTTATTCACATAAGTAAAGTCTATACAAAGTCTCCACTTCCCATTAGCCTTACGCACGACAACTGGGTTGGCCAACCACGTGGGATGTAGTACACCTCTAACAAGGCCTACTGCTTCCAACTTCTTGATTTCTTCAGCTATGAACTCTTGGCGCTCCACCGCTTGCTTCCTGACCTTCTGCTTGACGGGCCGCACATGAGGACAAACAGCAAGCTTGTGCTCAATTACCTTCCTGGGAACGCCGGGGATGTCAGATGGTTACCATGCAAACACATCGACATTCGCCCGCAGGAAGGCAACGAGCGCGCTTTCCTATTTGGGGTCGAGCGTAGCACTGATGGTGAAAGTACCACCAGTGCCGTCCTCCTTGGCGGACACCTTCTTGGTTGCAGGTGGAGCTGCCATTCCTTTCTTGCACTTGCCGGTGGAGCTCGATGGTGCGTCCTCGACGGCAGCGCAGCACTCCGAGGAGGCGCGTTTGCCGGAGTGGGCCCCAGAGCTCTTGCCGGACTTGGTCTTAGTCTTCCCCTCGGGAGCTTCAGCGGCAAGTGTGTTGCTGTCTGCCGCGGCTGTTGCGTCCCGGTAAATCTTGTCAGCGCAAATAAGCGCATCTTTCTTGTCACCGGGGACAGAGATGACGCTTATTGGCCCTGGCATCTTGAGCATGTTGTAAGCATAGTGGGAGGCTGCCATGAACTTGGCGAGCGCAGGACGGTCGAGTATCCCATTGTACGGCAATGGGATATCGGCAACGTCGAAGGTGATCCTCTCCGTCCTGAAGTTAAGCTCTCCGCCAAAGGTCACCGGCAGCGTGATCTTCCCCTTCGGCTTGCTCCTTCCCGGGTTGATTCCTTGGAACGTCCCGGTTTCCTCGAGCTCGCTGTCGGGGATCTGTAGCTTCTTGATCACAGCGGAGGAGATCAAGTTGAGGCCGGCCCCGCCGTCAACCAACATCTTGGTGACCTTGAGGTTGCGGATAGTTGGCGAAACCAACATCGGCAAACACCCGACCGCAGTGGTGCGGTCAGGGTGGTCCTCAAGGTCGAAGATGATGGGCGTGCTGGACCACTTCAGTAGCCTGCGCGACTCGATGGGTGGCTCAGCTGCATTCACTTCCCGCACCCATTGTTTGAGTTGGCGGTGGGAAGTGTGCAGAGAGGCACCTCCATCGACGCACAGAACTTCTGTGGCCTTCTGGAACTCCTGCTCGCTGTTATCTCCGTCATCCATGTCCTCGTCGTCGTCTTCGTCTTCATCCTCGTCGCGGCCCCGGGGAGGTCTGTCTCCTTGCCGCTACTTGGCCTTGCCGTGGCGTCCTCCCCGGCCATTGAACGACCGCTTCTTGCTGGGCTCTCCTCCGCCTCCTTGGGCCTTCTCCTTGTCGCGACGCTCATATTCAGCTTCTGCTGTTCTACGAGGTACTCTACTCTCTTGCAGTTCTGGAGATCGTGGCCCTTGGTGCGGTGGATCTTGCAGTACTGCTTGTCGGAGCCGTCCTGCTTGTCGGCGGCCGCTACAGGGGTGGCCTCCTTGCCGGAGCCACCAGCCTGTGTCTTCTTGGCGGCAGCCTCCTTGTCGGACTGCTCGACAACTAGTACCACCTTGTTCTTCTTCTTCTTGTTGTTCCGCCGCCGGTTTTTCCTTGCTGGGGCGGCATCCTCGCTATCCGATCCTCCTGCTCCAGTATCCTCTCCGGGGAGTCTCCTCCCCTCTTCGGCACGCGCACACTTATCAGCCAGAGCGTAAAGCTCGCTGACGTCCTGGATCTTGGTCATCGCCATCTCCTCCCTCATCCGGCGGTTACGCACGTTCTGATGGAACGCGCTGATAACCGCGGCAGGGTGGACATCGGGGATATTATGTTGAACGCGGCTGAATCTCTGGATATACTTGCGCAGGGACTCTCCCTCCTTCTGGGCAAGAATGTGTAGATCGCTCTCCTGGCCGTGGGGTTAGTGGCCGCCCATGAAGGCGCCGACAAACTGGTGGCACAGATCTGCCCAAGAGGAGATGGAGTTCTCCGGCAAGTGCATAAGCCAAGACGTGACGTTTGGCTTAAGCACGAGCGGGAAGTAGTTCGCCAAGATCTTCTCGTCGCGTCCCCCGGCAACCTGCACCGCAATGGTGTAGATGCTGAGGAACTCAGAGGGGTGTGTCTTGCCGTCGTACTTCTCGGGTACGTCGGGCTTAAAGTTCTTCATGCTGGGCCACTGGACTTGCCGCAGCTCTCGGGTGAAGCGGGGCAGCCTGCCGCGTACGGCAAGTCGCCTGGTTCACCGGGCGCGTGCATGTCGACAGCGGTCCCAGCGCGCTGGTCGGACTGTCTTCGGGCTTCTCTTCGATGCTCGATACGAGTTCGAGCGTCCTCTTGTCGCCTGTCGTCGAGGATTTGGCGCTGATCGAGGCGAGCCCGCGGATCCGACGACGCTGTAGAGTCGTCGTCGACGTTGATCCGGCGGGGTGGCGATTTCTGCTTCCGCGGCGGGGAGTGCACGGTAGTTGCACCCCCGGCGGTCTTGTCTCCATCGGCCTTCGCTCGGTCGACTTGCCGCGGCCGTGATGTTGCCGGCTACTGCGGCGTGTCGTTGTTGGCGAAGGCGATGAGGCTCTGGATCGTAGCCCTCCAGTCTTCGGCTTTGTCCGCCGCTGGAGGGAAATCGAGGAGCAGCTGAGCTCTGGCGAGAGCTTCTGCTGGAGAGGAGGGAAGCGGCGGCGAGCGGTGCGAGGAGCGAGATATGCTCGGACTTCTAACAGCGTTAGAAGGAGCAGGTTCTCGTCCCGGCAACCGCGCCTTGCTCGTGCCAGCACGCTGGCCTTGAGCGTCCCGCGACCCGCCAGTTTGGCCTTGTCCTAGCAGACGGATGGTACCGTGGGTACCACGTCGCTGCTGGCCCGGCGCCTCCTGAGAGGGACGGGGTGCGTGCACGGACGCCGAGGCTTTGGAGTTCGCCCGGTCATCCGTCTTGTCCTTGGACTTGGCGGCGCCGTGAGTGTCCTCGCCGGCGTCCACCCTTCCGCCAGTGTCTACCCCACCAACCGTTGGTTCTGGTGGTGGTGGGATCGACGCAGACGGGCCTTCGACCTCCGAAGCCTTCTTCTTCGGCGGCATGTTGATGTAGTCGATGAGGTCGATGAAGCTGGTGAAGTTGCTGAAGGTTGCGCCCGCCTGAGCGCCGGATCAGGTTCGCACAACCTCGACGCTCCCCTACCTGGAGCGCCAAAGATGTCGGGGAAACTGGTCGCCCACGAACACCTATGGGACCGGAGCCCCTTCCAAGGTACGGCAAGGGTGCGGAGGGAGCACGAAGAGCAGATCGAGGGGCGCACGCGGGCAGTTTACCCAGGTTCGGGCCGCACGGATGCGTAAAACCCTACTCCTGCCTTGGTTGTATTGAGTTCGTGAGCTCGGGAGCTTGAAGATCTACAGTGCTAGCTACACCGAGCGTGTGAGTGGTCTAGTCTTTGGGATCGAACCCCCTCTACGTTGTGCATGGGCCTCCTTTTATAGCTCAAAGGGGTCACCGACAAGTGTCAACGTAGAGGAGGGTGAAAACGTAAAAAAGGGAGTAGTTGTAATATTGCATGAACAGTGTATGAACAGTGGTCTACACCTAACTCTGACAGTGGGAGACAAGGGCATTGAATGCCCGTCGCCGTCACCCCAAAAGCGTCCGTCCGGGCGTCTCCGTTCGCCACGACGATGGCCTCGTCACCGTGGCTCGCCACCGTGTACCCCAGGCTGCACAGCCATCCGCCACGTGCCCCTGGAAGGGCCCCAGGGCGACGCGTGGCTAGATGAGCTGGAGCGCAGGCACACAATGTAAGCCTTCCCCGGCAAGCACCTTGCCGGGGTCGCTACCTTGCCGGGCCCGGAAGCTTGCCGCTCTCCGGGACCTGCCGGGGCGCTGGATGCGCCGCGATATCTCCTGAGGTGCTGTTCTTTGGCCTACCTGGCAAGCTCCTCTTGCCAGGGTCTTGTGCTGGAATGATAATCTTGAGCCTGGCGCGGCCTTCCCGGCAAGCTCCTCTTGCCGGGGCCTTGTTCTTCTAACTTGCATACTTTGTTCTTGAATGGCTTCAAAAGGATCCAGAGTGGGCTTCGGAGGGGCGCATGGTGAGCCAGACCACGGGACGCTGCTACTGCCCGTGCACAAGTCGGGATACTAAGGTACCCCTACTTTAGTACACCGACATAAGCAGACTAACTTTGCAATACATAGCTCATGGGAAAGTAGCTTAAAAACTATTGTGGTAAAGAATATGTTGCTTATGTATCTTATTTCTTATAAGTTGCTTGCTGAGCGGTAACCATGTTTCTGGGGACGCCATCAACTGTCACACTTTTGTTGAATATCATGTGAGTTGCTATGCATGTTCGTCTTGTCTGAAGTAAGGGTGATTTGCCATGGGTTGAATGAGTATGCATATTGTTAGAGAAGAACATTGGGCCGCCAACCAAAGCCATGTATCATGGTGGAAGTTTTAGCTTGGACATTAATCCTCATTCTCTTATGAGAATATGCTTATGCATTAAAGAGGAGTCCATCATCTATTTTCTATGTTGTCCCGGTATGGATGTCCTCAAGTTGAGATCTATCAAAAACGAGAAATCAAATGCGATTTATCTCCTTGGACCTTTGTACAGGTGGCATAGAGGTACCCCTTTGTGACACTTGGTTGAAACATATGTAATGCAATGATAACCAATGGAAATCCGAGCTAATTAGGACAAGGTGCGAGCACTATTGGTATTCGATGCATGAGGCTTGCAACTTATAGGATGTCTTATGCATGACACATATGAAGTACTACTACCGTTGACAAAATTTCTTCTATGTTTTCAAAATAAAAAAATCTCTAGCACATAACCATTCTTTTACTTTTATGTTGAGTCTCCACCTTCTTTCTTCAAGCACCAACTACTGAGAGCATGATTGTCATTCTAAGTGTAATGTGCATTGTCCCAAAGTAGCATTGTCTTTTGCATGATTGTGATATCGTTTATTTTGAAATCATTGTATCTAGTCATCACTTAAAACTTGAAGGTGCCCCTGCATTTATGTTTTGCTTCACTAAAGGGGGCAAGCTAGATATAACTTTATCATATTTGCACATCATGTTCATTGCAAATCTATTTGATGCTTCAATGTCATGTTGTAAAACTTCCAGTCATTTGTGATTTTCTCATGAGGCAACTTAATTACTACAGATTCATTGTCTCAGCAAGCTTTTGTCATATGACTATAAAAAGTCCTATATGGTTAATAGCATGTCACCACAAAAATTATTCTTGTTATCATTTACCTACTCGAGGACGAGCAGGAATTAAGCTTGGGGATGTTGATACGTTCAAAACGTATCTATAATTTCTGCTTGCTCCATGCCTGTTTTGGGTGATACTGCTATGATATTCATACACTTCCATACACTTTTGATCATATTTGGACTAACCTATTAACTCAGTGCACCCCAGTGCCAGTTTATGTTTTCGGCTGTTTTTGTATTTCAGGTTTTCACGTTACGAGAACTGCCAGGAAAAATCCAGAAAAATTATATAAAAAATCAGCGTTCCAGAACCTACCGTGCGCCCGAAGGACAACCGGGGGGGGGCACCAGGGCCCCAGGCGCCCTGGCGGCGCCCCCCCCCCCTCGGCCCCCCGAGCCCCGTCTGGTGCCCCCCTTCGGCATATATTTAGAGCGTCCTTCGAAACCCTCGGGACGGGAAATCTTTTTCGCGATCTCATCTCTGTTCCGCCGCCGCCGCCGCTTCCAAGATCGGGAGCACCAGGAGAACTCATCCCGGCACCCTGCCGGAGGGGAGGATCACCACAGGGAGCTTCTCCACCACCATGGACACCTCCCGGATGAGTTGTGAGTAGTCTCCCTTGGACCATGAGTCCATGACCAGTAGCTATGTGATGTTCTCCTCCCGTTCTTGTGCTTCACTAATTAGTCCTCGTGAGCTGCCCTACATGATCGAGGCAAATATGTAATCCTTATGCTGTTGCTATGATGAGTTTGCTGGGATCCGATGGATTATGAGATTATGTTCAGATTGTGATTAAGTAATATATTTGATCTACCTCTTTTATATTTATGTTCATAAGTAATTATTGCATGTTCTCCGTTGTTATTTATTGCTTTGGCCAAGTAATAGGTAGTGACTCCAAGAGGGAACGTTATGCTCGATTGTGGGTTCATGCCCCTCGATGACTAGCTTGAGTGACAGAAACATTAGTCTAGGGGATGTGTTGTTGCCACAAGGGGGAAAACAACGGTGCTTGTGCCCGCGGGTGCAAGGATTGTTTACTTTACGCAAAGTTCTTTTAATGCAGTTGTCGGTTGCATTGAGTTTACACTATGGGTGGGGCTCGCAACTTAATACCAGCGAGATGTTCTGGATAGATATCTCAAGGTGGATGATTAGTAGTAGATATTGATGGATTTCGGTCTACTTACTTTGGCGTACCGCCCATGCTTTGAACCTCAACCTTTCTTGCAATGTAGTCAGCATTGGTTTGCATTCGTGGTCCTGTCAATTGCCCAGCTGTAATTCGTTTACCTCACATAGCTGTTTTATCGTCTTTTGGGAGAGAGACATCACTAGTGAACATCATGAGACTCCGGTCCATATTACCATCATTGATCACATCCGCTATTTACTTTTCGCTTTTACTTACTATTGCAAACATTATCTATCACTACTATCATTTGCGTTTAATCCTTTGTGAACTACAAGGCCGGAGGAATTGACAACCTCTCTGTACTCGTTGGGAGCAAAGTTATTTGTATCTGTGTGCAGGTCCACGTTGATTGCTAATATCTGGCGCCGTTAGCAGTTGACACCTACTTGTTGAACCTAGGAGTCTCTGGGGATTCGATCCTTGGCATCTTTGCTAAGGGAAAAACTTCCACAACACTGCATCTTACACCTTCCACTTGGGGTAACCAACGAGGAGTTAGAGGCCCATCAGCAACTTAATTACTAAAGATTCATTATCTCAGAAATTGTGCTTGTTATCATTTACCTACTCAAGGACGAGCAGGAATTAAGCTTGGGGATGTTGATACGTCCCAAACGTATCTATAATTTCTGCTTGCTCCATGCATGTTTTGGGTGATATTGCTATGCTTTTGATACACTTTCATACACTTTTGATCATATTTGAACTAACCTATTAACTCAGTGCACCCCAGTGCCAGTTTTTGTTTTCCACTGTTTTTGTATTTCAGGTTTTCCCATTACTTAAATTGCTAGAAATATTCCGGGAAAAATATATAAAAAATCAGCGCTCCAGAAGCTTCCATGTGCCAGAAGTGGGGCCAGAGGGGCCCCAGGCGCCCTGATGGCGCGGCCCCACCCCTGGCCGCGCCGGGGGGGCGCCTGGGGGGCTCCCACCTCCTCTGGTGCCCTACTTGGCCTCCTATTTATTCTCCCGTCGCGGAAACCCTGATTCCAGAACCCTTTTCTCCAGAAGCAATTCTGATCTCCGCCGCCATCGCCACCAAGTTTCGGGGGACCAGAATTCCTGTGGCGGCATCCTGCCGGGACGGGGAAGTGCCCCCCGGATTCATCTCCATCGACGTTGCTTCCTCCCTCCATGATGCGGGAGTAGTTCCTCCTCGGGGCTGAGATTTTTACCAGTAGCTATGTGGTCAATTCTCTCTCCCATGATGCGATCTTCGTTGTGATCATAGGCTATGTTAATCTAGGGTGATCCCATGATATTTCCCCTTCCTCTATGTATTAGATTGATGTACTCACTTGTCTTTATCTAGTATAATCCCCGAGACCAAGGTGACAGCGGTCTATTGGACATGGATTAGAAGAATATTTTCATGAGTGATTTCCTCTTTTCTGTGTTGATTGAAGATTGAGAGTCTCTTGGTGCTTGTCTTTGACTATCCTTGAGATATGTTGTGGTGATTGTGGTACTCTCTTTGGATGGCCGCGGTGACATTGGGAAATCCATAGATTGAGAACTACGAACTTTGAGGTGTGCTTTTGTAGCCCTACATAATTCTCGTCCTCTCTTGACCACAAAGGAATGACCTCCGAGTGCGTCTCAATTGCATGTTTTATGGGAAATATCATGTGATTAGACTATGTTAATGTTGTTGGGAGTTGCCACTAGTGAAAGTATGAAGCCTAGGCCTTGTTTCCACCATTGTAATACCATTTGTGCTCACGTTTACCACTTGTTTGCTTGCTGCACTTTTTATTACAGATTTATATTACTTTGCTTTGCCACTCCTATCATCCATATTTTACCATCTCTTCGCCGAACTAGTGCACCTATACAACTCCTAGTTGTATTAGGTGTGTTGGGGACACAAGAGACTTCTTGTATCTTAGTTGCAGGGTTGCTTGAGAGAGGCCATCTTCAACCTCTACTTCCCTGAGTTCGATAAACCTTAGGTCATCCACTTGAGGGAAATTGCTGCTGTCCTACAAACCTCTGCGCTTGGAGGCCCAACATAGTCTGCAAGAAATAGAAGCGTGTGTAGACATCATATCCTCAGCAGAGGGGTTAGTTACCACATCAGCAGTTGAAGATATTGTGACAGTAGCAGCAGTAGAACATTCAGCAACAGATGTAGCGTTATCACGCTCAATGCATTTTAGACATGGTGGTTCAAATCCTTCCTGAGCGGAGCTGGTCTGTTGAGCGTGGAGTGACTCATTTTCTTTTTGAAGATCTTCAAGAGCCGCTTTCAATTTCTCAAGTACTTGCTTCCTTTGAAGATAATCGTAGGAAAGCTTTTCATGAGTTTTTGATAGTGATTCATGACGACTTTCAAGTTCCTCGTACTTAACATGAAGATTTTTTATGTCTTCAATTAAGGATTGAGAACGGGTCATTTCTGCGTCCAACAGGTCATCGCTTTTGTCTAACAATTTTTGAATATGTTTCCATAGCTTTTTGTTGTTTAGTGGTAATTTTATCAAGTGTTTTGTAGCTAGGTTTGGATTCACAATCGGAGTCATCTTCACTGTATATTTGAAAGTAAGCATCGCGTGATTTTACCTTATCATCGCATGCCATGAAGCAGTAGGTGGGAGCGGAGTCGTCGTTATCATCATCATCAGTGTTGGTGACGGAGCCATTGTCTTCAGTGTTGAAGATGGACTTGGCAACGTAGGCTGTGGCTAGAGCCAGACTTGCAACACCAGAATCGGACTCCTCCTCAGACTCCACCTCCGCTTCTTCTGAAGCAGACTCCTCCTCTGAATCCATCTCCTTGCCAACAAACGCACGAGCCTTGCCAGATGAATTCTTCTTGTGTGATGAATACTTCGATGAAGACTTGGAAGAAGACTTTGAGTATTTCTTCTTTTTCTTGTCATCAGAATCATATTCCTTGCTCTTCTTCTTCTTCTTCTTCTCATTGTCCCATTGAGGACATTTAGAGATGTAGTGACCAGGTTTCTTGCACTTATGACATGTTCTCTTCTTGTGGTCATAGGTAGAAGCTTCATCATTTCTTGAGCTGGATCGTGAAGACTTTCTGAAGCCTTTCTTCTTAGTGAATTTCTGGAACTTCTTCACAAGCATGTCAAGCTCCTTTCCAATGTCTTCAGGATCACCAGAACTGCAGTCAGATTCTTCTTCAGATGAGGAAACAACCTTTGCCTTCAAAGCGTGAGTTCGGCCATAGTTGGGGCCATAGATGTCACGTTTCTCAGATAGCTGGAACTCATGTGTGTTGAGCCTCTCAAGTATGTCAGACGGATCGAGAGTCTTGAAGTTAGGGCGCTCTTGAATCATCAGGGCAAGGGTGTCAAATGAGCTATCAAGTGATCTCAAGAGTGTCTTGACGATTTCATGCTTGGTGATCTCAGTGGCGCCAAGTGCCTGAAGCTCATTTGTGATGTCAGTGAGGCGATCAAATGTGAGCTGGACATTCTCATTTTCGTGTCTCTTGAAGAGATTGAAGAGGTTGCGAAGGACACTGATCCTTTGATCTCTCTGGGTTGAGACGCCTTCGTTGACCTTGGAGAGCCAGTCCCAGACTAGCTTCGACGTTTCCAGAGCACTCACACGACCATACTGTCCTTTGGTCAGATGACCACAGATGATGTTCTTGGCCGTGGAATCCGGTTGAACGAGCTTCTTGACATCAGCAGGGGTGAGACCTTCACCAGTCTTGGGAACACCGTTCTTGACGACATACCAGAGGTCCACATCAATGGCTTCAAGATGCATGCGCATCTTGTTCTTCCAGTAGGGGTATTCAGTGCCATCGAAGACGGGGCACGCAGCGGAGACTTCGATTATCCCTGCAGTCGACATAGCTAAAACTCCAGGTGGTTAAACCGAATCACACAGAACAAGGGAGTACCTTGCTCTGATACCAATTGAAAGAGCTGTATATCGACTAAAGGGGGGTGAAAAGGCAATTTTTATGAAAGACTTCAAAACATGGAAGTTTCGAAGACAAATGATAGAACTGATCCTATTTATATGCAGCGGAAGGTAGACTACACTAGACAAGCCATAGTCAAGTATTCAATGAAGTGAAAGCATGAAGACTAATAGCAGCTAGGCAGTATGGATCAGGATGGAAGATTGTATGAAGCCAGTCAGAACAAGTAGTCACACAGTGAAGTCAAACAGATAAGGCAAGCAGGCAATGCCTTCACAAGGATAGACAGTAACTAAAGAGAAGGAAGGGATAGAACCAGTAGCTTGGGGAAGACAGTGATTTGTTGGACCAGTTCCAGTTGCTGTGACAACTGTACGTCTGGTTAGGGAGGCTGAGATTTAACTCTGAAGACCGCGTCTTCACCTTATTCCCCTTGAGCTAAGGACACCCAATCCTCGCCCAATCACTCTGGTAAGTCTTCAAGGTAGACTTCCAAACCTTCACAGACTTCGTTCACCGGTGATCCACAATGACTCTTGGATGCTCAGAAAGCGACGCCTAACCGGCTGGAGGATTCACAGTCCTCAAGTGTAACAAGTCTTTAGATCACGCGGACAGAAAGACTTCAGTGATGCCTAACACTCTTTGGCTCTGGGTGTTTGGGCTTTGTCCTCGCAAGGATCTCTCTCTCAAATGCTTCGGAGGTGGGTTGCTCTCAAACGACAAAAGCCGTGTACTAACTCTGAGCAGCCACCAATTTATGGTGTAGGGTGGCTATTTATAGCCACTAGGCAACCCGACCTGATTTGTCTGAAGTGACCCTGGGTCACTAAGGAACTGACACGTGTTCCAACGGTCAGATTTCAAACACACGCGACAACTTTACTTGGGCTACAAGTAAAGCTGACTCATCCAGCTCTGGATAAGATTTGCTCTCATTGTCTTCGCTCGAAGACATAGGATTTGGTTGAGCATCACTTCAGTCATTCTGACTTTGTTCACTTGGACCCCACTTAACAGTACGATGGTTCCTATGAATCAACAAAGAAGAAAAGGAAACAACGAAACGTCTAAGTCTTCGCGCTCCATAGTCTTCACACAATGTCTTCTCTCGTCATAGTCTTCAATATGAATATCTTCATGTACCACCATTGTCGTCAATGTCTTCATACATTTTTAGGGGTCATCTCCGGTAGGTAAACCGAATCAATGAGGGACTACTACCTGTGTTATCCTGCAATTCTCACTAACACATTAGTCCCTCAACCAGGTTTGTCGTCAATACTCCAAAACCAACTAGGGGTGGCACTAGATGCACTTACATACTCAGACATCATAGGATGGCAACACATCATTGGATAATAATATGAAGCATAAAGCACCATGTTCAAGTAGAGGGTACAACGGGGTGCGGGAGAGTGGACCGCTGTAGATAGATGGGGAAGGTGATGGAGATGTTGGTGAAGATGACGGAGGTGTTGGTGTAGATCGCCGTCACACGATGATGGCCCCGGTGGCACTCCGGTGCCACCGGAAGCGAGGGGGAGCGAGCCCCCCTCCTTCTTCTTCTTCCTTGACCTTCTCCCTAGGTGGGAGAAGGGTTTCCCCTCTGGTCCATGGCCTCCATGGCGGCGGAGGGGCGAGAGCCCCTCCGAGATTGGATATGTCTCTCTGTCTCTCTCTATTTATGTGTTCCCAGATTCTGCCCTTCCACCGTTTCTTAAATTCCCGGAGATCCATAACTCCGATTGGGCTGCATTTTGGATACGATTTTTATCAGGATATCAGCTTTATTGCGGCGAAAGAAGGGCATCAAACGCCTTACGGAGTGTCCACGAGGGCCTAGGGCGCGCCCCCTGCCTCGTGGCCCACTCGGGCATCGTCTCATGTCGGTTCCGCTTCCCAAAATTCACATATATTCCAAAAAATATCTCCGTCCGTTTTTATTCCGTTTGGACTCCGTCTGATATGGATATTCTGCGAAACAAAAAACATGCAACAAACAGGAACTGGCACTGGGCACTGAATCAATATGTGAGTCCCAAAAAATAGTATAAAAAGTTGCCAAAAGTATGTGAAAGTTGTAGAATATTGGCATGGAACAATCAAAAATTATAGATACGACGGAGACGTATCATCCATCACATCATTCTCCTAATGATCCGATCCCGTTATCAATGACATCCAATGGCCATGGTCAGGAAACCTTAACCATCTATTGATCAACGATCTAGTCAACTAGAGGCTCACTAGGGACATGTTCTGGTCTATGTATTTACACATGTATTATTGTTTCCAGATAATACAATTAAAGCATGAACAATAGACAATTATCATGAACAAGGAAATATAATAATAACTATTTTATTATTGCCTCTAGGGCATATTTCCAACATATTTTTGTTGTCTTATTGCGGTCACGTGGAGAAGTATGTAAAGTCAATGAAGAAAATATTTCATCCTTGGGAAGGCCACGAACACCCACATCAACTACATGCCAAACTTAGGCATGATCCCTTCACTTCATGTTGCCCACCACGCAAACCAAATGGATGGCGACATCACCTGCAGAGGAGTCATAACCTTTTGGACAACTCCCCTGACCTCAACCTTATACGCCTGAACCGTTGGGCCGTAACCGCTTGTCATTATGCATGTTATTCGTAGTGTCGAGATGGCAGTTTCATGTTTGGGTCATTACTATATCCGTATTCCTCGAGTTGAACATTTGTTGCCCACTCTCATGACTAAATGTGACTCGATCGAGGAGTGAACTTTACATTATGTCGCACGGGAAGAGGATGAAGTTTTTGACCTTGACCCTCCTAAACTGGAAGAGGTGGATGAAGAAGAGATCGTATCAAAACTGACCCTTGGTTGTTTCTCTTTTGTCCGATCTGATGTACTCTGTCCCATCTATCGATAAAATTAGATCGTTTAATTAGAAAAAAATGTAGCTATAACTTTTTTAATGCCTTAGTTAAAAATTCGTTCTGAAATATAATTGGCCTTATATGTTCTCTAAAATGCTTTTAAAAGCAACTACGCATGGTTTAATCTCTGGGCTTTTGCCAAAAGTTATTCCAGGAGGTGTGATTGGCTTGCAATATGCTGATGATACATTACTTTTCCTTGAAAATTCTTATGACAAGGCCATGAGTTTTAAGTGGATCTTGTCTTGTTTTGAGGGTTATCTGGTATGAAAATTAACTTTCATAAAACAGATATCCTTATCTTTAATCTTTCTGATGAAGTGGCAAATTCTTTCATACAATTTTTCTGCCATAAGATTGGCTCTTTCCCCCTCAAATATGTGGGGCTTCATCTACATTTTGACAAACTCTACTGGGAAGATCTTCAGCTAGTGATAGGAGAATTAATAATATTTCTAGCTAGATGGGTAAGACTTTGTCTTATAGAGATAATTTATTTTGCTTGGCTCCTACATAGCTAGTATCACTATTTATTTATTGTCCATTTAGAAATTCTCAAACATGCCATTATTTCTATAAACTCAGAAATATCACATTTCTTTTGGGGCAATTTGGGTGATTCACATAAATAGCATTTAGCCCATCGGGGGTTTATTTCCGCGAAAAAGAATTTTGGTGGTATGGGTCTTCGAAACTTGAGAGATTTCAACATGGCTTTGCTTGCTTCTTGGGGGAGGAGGTTCTTTGAAAGTGGGGGTAAAGACTAGAAAAACTAGGAATACAAATACAATACCTCAAACCCCAATGTGCTTTGGTCTACACCTGGTGGTGTTGGCTCTCCCTTTTGGAAGGGTGTTACTTGGGTTATGAATGCTACTAAACCTTTTTATAAATGGATAGTTGGTAATGGTGACAATATTAGTTTACATCATGACTTGTGGGTTGGGGATTGTTCCCTCAAGACTACATTATGGGATTTGTACAATATTTTCTAATCAAATTGGTTACTTTATCTCCCAGATCTGGGATGGGATAAATTTGAAACTAACCTTACATAGATGTGCGGATCTCGAGGACTTGGCCATGTGGCAAGGCCTTTATGATGTTATTAGCAATATAATGGTTCCTTGCATTACATGAATGATTCTTGTATACAGTTGTTAGAACCTTCTCGTAGATATTGGGTTAAATCATTTTATGACCTTATTACTTTTTTTGTTTACCTTTGAAGAGTTGCATCTAGAAGATCTTGAGTCCTCAAATATACATATATTATTGTGGTTAATTGTTAATAACAAGATTTTGATGAGGGACAATCTTGCCAAGTGCAAGCCTGTTGATGATCCATCCTGATTGTTCTATTTGGAGATAGAATCAAGTCAACACTTATTTTTCTTGACTATGTGGTTACTAAAATTGTTTAGAATTTTTTTTGAATGTCTTTATCCGAGGTTGTTGCTCTATGGCAACCGTCCAAGAATGATGTTGTTCTTAACTTGGTTTGTGCTGCATCCTTACGTAGCTTATGGAATTTGCCTAACAAACTATTTTTTTTCCAGAGGCGGGCTTGGGGAAGCACCAAATGCATTATGTCCAAGCTAACTGTGTACATCCATCAATGGAAGGTGCTTTGCTATAATGCTCAACCGACATTGCTCCTTTGGTGTCTGCTTTTACTAGATCGACGTCGTGGGTAGCTACTCTGAATCAGATGGGACTAGTCTTTCCTTTGGATGCAAGTGATGAAGATGGTGTCAGATACTGATCTCTAATACCAATTGGTTCTAGCAAGGCTGAGACATATAAACACATCCCCTCCCCTTATTATTTAGTTTTATGTTAAAAAACTGTAATATGGGAAATGTTCTTGTGATGACAATCGGTCGATTGATCTATTTAATCTAGCTTAGCTTGCTACCTTGGCAGTGTGCCTGGGAGATTCGAATAATGTTTGGTTTCAATCAACTGAATGGAACCAGAGGAAAATGCGCTTTTATTTAAAAAAACACTTAAATATTGATTGATTTTTTTGCATGGTAATATGTGCCCCATTTATACTATAAGAATTATAGTACAAGTCACGTACATATACCAACATGATAAAACTGAAAAAGAAGTAGAACGCGTGCAAAAGCCCGTGAAAAGCCCTCCCCGGACTCCATTGCATATAATGAAGCCCGCAAAAACAAACGGGGCTAGTTCATAGTTCTAAAAATGAAATAGACCGAAATAGACTATTGGGATAAACCCCTAGCAAAAGCAGGTAAGAAAGAAGGTGCTTGTTACATATCCAATGTGTCTGGATGGATCATCTACTTAAGAACACAGACAAAATGGGGGAACATGGGGTATGATGGCGATGGGTGTTTCAAGCAATCTGTTGCGGCGCGAGAGCAACCAACGATCTAATGAACTCTAGAGCTGAAGTTGGGTTCACCGTGTTCCTGTCACCACACTTGTCCATGTGTGGGAGTCTATCTTCAGCAACATCCCAAGTTGTCACCCCCACACCTGCCGTCCTGTCCACCCCAACAGGTTCTGAAGGTGAGGACATAAGAGATCTGTCTGATCCATCATATGTTCCTTGAAGATCGGGTGCCATTTTCTGATGGTTCTTAAAACAAGAGACCAAACCTGGTTCAGAGACATCCAAATGACATCGTTGAAGACCATACTATTTCTGTGCTTCCACAAAGCCCAGAGAACATCAACAACTGTAGTATTTAGAGAATCCAATTTCTTCCCAGCAATACAAAGAAAAGTCACATGTTCAACAGAAATACCTACTTGTCTTGATAGAAATGTACCGACTTCATTCCACACAGCTTTAACAACCAGGAAATCAAAAAAGAGGTGTTGAACACTCCCCCTAGAGGGGCGAAACACACATTCCAATGGTTTGTTCATGTTCACCAAGGACAAAACCATACTGATATGCAGCTTCGCGGACCTCCAAGATGGCTCACCAAAGGCGAAATCATTGTCGTTGAACGAATCAGATCGGGGCAACACGCCGGACCACCATTAAACTCTAGATCTGGCACCTCCACACAACTAAGACATCGGAGGAGGAAACCATGCCTGCCATCCACGAACCCCGAACCCAGCACACGATCCACCATCTTCCAGATGCCCCCGATGCAGACCACAATCTGCATCCGCTCCTGGACTACATCCTAAGCCTCATGCGGGCGCTGGAGTAAACGTCATCGCAACGACGAAGCCTGAGGTCACAGGTCCACCACGGGGATTTCGCTGCCACCACGCCATCCTTACTTGCATAAACCGGTTTCCAAATCTATCGCAACCGATCGCCTTGTCAGGGAAGAATCTGAAGAATTTTTATTCAGCATCTCCACCGCCGCCGCCAAAACCAAGACGATAAACAACCTAGAAACCTAGATTATGAGGGCCTAAAAACGATCCACTCACATGGATCCTGCGATCCCCTTCACAACCTAGACTACAAGGGCCTAAAAACGGTCGTCGGTGGAGGGATGCCACATTGCCGGCAGTGGAGGAACTCTTGTGGCGGTTGGTTCTGGCGAGATCGCATTTCTCAAGTAAAGATTGATAGATTGATAACTTCGTCTTAGAACCGAGAAATCATCTATAGTACAGTACGTCTTTCTTGTGCTGGGCCGACTTGAGTAGTACTCCTGTATATACGATCGTTGGAATCCAGTATAGTATAGCACATCGACCGACTGGATTTCAATCGATGATGACGAATGAAGCTGGCAGATCGATTGCGTCAACTTAATGTCGTCGTGACAGACATGAACCGTCGGTCGACGGGACATATGAGATACGCAGAAACGGCAGGACGCGCGTACGTCGGCCCTGATGAAGTGAAGCGGTTGGTGATTACGCGAGCACCGACGAGCGATGCACGTACTACTACTACAGTAGCTCGGGCTGCTCGGTCGGTTTGCTCACTCACTTCCTCAGTCGTCACTGTAGTGGCACTGCATCAGGCCAAAGCGTGGGGCAGACATGAGATATATCTACAGTAGCAGTAGCACGCACACGTTGGCCAGCAGCAGCTGCTGCTGCATACCTGCAGCTGAGTACAGTAGGTACCACGCACTCATGCACATGCATGTTCAGTCCAATGCGTGTTAGCTCCATTTGTCGCACGCATGGATCCATCGGTGGAGATACCGTCCGGCCGGCGGGCCGGGAAAGGGTGATGTATCGATTCGAGGCCAATTTCCATGGCAAGGGTGCAGTACTAGTCCACCGCTTCCTCCTCCCTCGGCATGCCCAGTATGCATTCTGTGCTGTGGTGTCTGTTTCTTTTTTCATGGTACTCGAACAACAATAAAAGCATCTCCAATGCTGATTCGTAAATATGCTCTGGCATCCGTTCACGGACAGTGATGCGGGCAGCCATTCAAACCTGTCCGCATACATTTTATCAACTACTTGAACTAACCGGATGAAATTATACAAAAACTGCGGATTTTATTAAAGTTCGGATATAATTTACATAAACGGGTGGTTTTTTGACCATTTTACTAAAAGCTAAAGGAAAACTAAACCCTATATCGAATGACCACCTTGCGCACGAGGCCGCCCTGTCCTGCCGCACCGCCGGATCGATACATGCCTGCGTTAGATGGCACAACACGTCCGGACCGCACGGTGCGAATTTATGTAGACGGTTTTGAGGGTTGGCATTAGAGCAACTCTAGCAGACCCCGCATCCCGTCGGCCCGCAAAACGTGTTTGCAGTTCGCGCAAAAACGTCTTTGCGGGCCGGCGCGGACGGCCGTAGATGCAGATCCCGCATAATGGACCCGTAAAAAAGCATATTCCGGGAATATGCTTTTATATGGGTCCATTATGCGGGGTCTGCATCTGCGCAGCTCCTCCCGGCCCGCAAAATTGAAATGTGCACCTTAATATGATTTAGCATGTTGCACTTCTTTACTTTTTCAACAACATTGGATAGAAAATACATCACCAAATCTTTGCTAGAATAGCAAGCCCAAAGAAAACAAGAACCACAAGTAAGCATTTTAGAAGATTTCCAACTTTCATAACTCCTCCCACTAGTTGGACTAATATCTTCTCCATGCATTCGTTGTTGATATGTGGATTCTTGATTTTGCATTTTTTTTTCCTTTCTTCATCTTTGATTCGAAAGAAGTAGACGTTGCTTCCCCTCTAATTGCACATGCAGCCGCATCATTGCCTTCGATTCTACTAAGGAGTGCATCAACATATATTATGTTTTTTTCTATCAATAACTCTATGTATTGGCCTTCCCAAAACCAAAATGAGCATCCATCGTCCTACACAAAAGAATGAGCAAGCTCGAAGTGAGCTACCGCAATTGAACTAAAGAATGAGCTATCAAATGAGCTACCGCAAGTGAACATACCCCGTCATTTTTGCATTTGAAGAACACCTATCCGGGGTGCCTCGGCGTGCCCGAAGTGAACCACAGCACTTTCCGCGTGCAGTCGTCGCACTGTATGAGCGGCATCGGCAAGCCACAAAGACGTTGCGCGAGCGCCGAGCCGGGTGGGCGGCCGGACGAATCCATGCCGACAAACCTTCGGCGGCGGCGGGCGGATAAACCCGTACCTGCATGCGGCGATGCGCCCTTGCCTGGGTTGCGGGAGAAGCTCCCCGACCACTCCATCGCTTGGGGCAGCAACCGGTGGCCGGAAAAAGCCAAATCCGGCGGCCCGCGATGAAGTGCCGCAGATCTGCGGATCCGGCGGCCCGCCGACGCAGGGGGGAAGGAGGGAAGGCCTCGTGCGCATGGCGGCCTTCCGGCGTGCTGCTGCCGGCCGCGTTTGCCGGATTATTGGGCGGCGGTCGGCGGCGGCGCGGGGAGGGAGAGGAGAGGTGGTTGGTGGGGAGAAAGTGCGGGATGAAATGTCCCCCCACCAACCGCTTCCGCTTATATGCAGGGCACCGCAGCCGCGAGGGGGAAACCCGCGTTTTCCCGGGTTGGGGGTTGGATTTTGCCGCGCACCCCAAATTTTTTTGCGGGCCGAGGTGGTATGCGAGGTCTGATCGGGCAGATTTTTCCGCCCCAACCCGCATTTTGACGGTTATTTTACGGGTCGGGGAGTTATGCGGGGTGTGCTAGAGTTGCTCTTAGAGATGCCCTAAAAGAGGGAAATTAGAATTGGTTCGCGGGCTCGACCCGGCCCGACCCAACCGGTCGGAACAGTCTGCTCGATCCACCGGGCTCGAGCTCGACCTCGACCACTCCTCCGCTTTATATACGGGCGCGCGCGGTCGCTCGCTCACACCACCGCCCCCCGCCACTCCCTCTGCTACTTCTTCTTCCTCCACGCACGCCACCGCGTCCTCAATTGCGCCGACCGACCGCCCGCAGGCAGTACCTTCGACCCACGTGCCGGCCTTGCTTTAGCTTGCTCCGGCCATCGACCATGGAGGGCGAGGCGCCGCAGTCGCACCAGCTGCTGCTGCACGGAGTCAGCCTCGACCTGCGCCTCGACACGGCCACCGCCACGCACCAGCAGGGTCCACGCGGCGCACGGCGCCCGGCATCCCCTACTGCTCCCGCGGTCCTCGACAGCGCCGGCAGGGAGGCCTTCGCCTGCAACTACTGCCACCGCAAGTTCTTCAGCTCGCAGGCGCTCGGCGGCCACCAGAACGCCCACAAGCTCGAGCGCACCCTCGCAAAGCGCAGCCGCGACGCCTCCTCCACCGCCGCCACAGCAGCGGCAACCGCCACGCCTTCCTCTCACTGGCTCCACGGCGGTGGCGGGGAGCTCTGGCCGTACTCTGCTTCGGCCGCTGCCCCGGAATCCACGACGATGGCGCCCCTGACGGGCATGGGCTGGGCTGGTAGCAGCGCAGCGGCCGGCGGGGAGACGACGCCGGAGATGGACTTGTCGCTCAAGCTCTGAGTCTGAGCACTACATTCCAGAGGCAGTATCTATGTGCACGCATGCATGCTCCTAGCTAGAGTGTGAAGAAGTAGTGCTCAATTCATTGTTGCATGCACCTGGCGATTAATTAATTAATTAATTATTCAGATTACATGTAATCGATTGCTTCAGCTCATCGATCACACAAGCTACTGTATATCTTAATTACATGCACATGCATGGTTGGCTTGTCTTTGTATCAATCAATCTATCCATGTAATAAGATACGAAGAAACAACTAATCCGATATATAATGCTCTACTTACGGACGATTTTACTACGCGGCGCTCCTACGGACGTATGTGGCGTCAAGTTCTGGCTCGGTAGAGGAATGTGGGGACCAGCCGTTTCAATGTCCACTAATCACATGATTTCATGGTGGCGTCCGTAAGCACAGTCTGTAGAAACTGCACGTAAGTCTAGCATTGTTGTATACTGAATGATCAAGCATATGTATGTGTACACATGTTAAAGACATGAACACTTCTCTCGCAAAAAATAAAATAAAAAAGTAACACTCCAGCCGCCCAGTGCAACAACACCATACATATGTGTCCCCGCAAAAAAAAAAAAAAAACACCATACATATGTGTACATGCATACATAGAAGCTGCTTACTTACCGCTGCCCCGGTGGTGAGTGAGTACGTGTCCGTCGTTGGGTGCATCAAAGCTGAACCTTTTTTGCTTGGGCGCGTCTCCTAGATAGATCCCTTGCTTTGACGTGAGGTCCGGTTCTTGTCCATCGGGTGTCATTTCTCGGAAGTTGCTTGCTCGGGTGAACCACAGCCATTTTCTCACCCTAGTTAGCCCTAACGGCAAAGACATCATTGCTTTGCCGCCGTGTCACCGCACCTAGCCTTGCTGCTACACAGATCAGATATCCACCATGATCTGACCAGACGTTTACTCACCCAACAACAACACCCAAACTCGTCAATGCTTGAGTGGCTATAAGAGACCCAAAATATTTACTGTATTTTTTGGAGGCAAGATTAACCGAGTTGTCAACCGTTTTCACGTGGTTTGCAAAAGGTGGTCTGCCATGACAGCGATGGTACGTACACCACACGACTAGCACTGGCTGAATTAATCAGCTCTGATCGTCATGATGAGTACCATCATGCATGCTGAGATCAACGAAGACAATGGTGCAGTGTATTGGCGGGCCATGCTCCAAAATGAGCTATGGGAAAGCAGTAGCTCCTCCTGCCGAACAACACCTCCTAGTCCTAATCAAGCTAGCCTGGCTAGCCTGGCTAGCATGCATGTGACTAACACAAATTAAGGCACCAAATTAAAGCGATATGGCACACTCAGACCAGACCCTTCTATAAATTTCGAGCGATCTGTCTACCTATATGCATGGTCTTCGAATAAAATACCCATATCCATATATCTGTTCTACATATATATATACATGGTCTTGAATAAAAACCCATATCCATATATCTATCCTACATACGCATGGTCTTGAATAAATACCCATCTATATATGTTCAAATATCTACGAGAATTAGCTGCAATGGCTTGATTATTTTGTTTCCATGTTAAAACGTTGAGCGTGCCCAAGTAGGGCTTGATGTGCATGGCGCCTTTTGTTTGAACTCCCCTTAACTACTTCTCATATATTCCCACAAAATAAAAACTTCTTCCCATATACTCAACTCATTTCTTGAAGTAACTTCTTGGAGTAGTAGTTTCTTGAAGTAATTTCCATTTTGCTGTGCCAACAGGGATGTACCGTATGCCCCACTTGGCAGAAATTAGGGAAGCAACTCTCTCTCTTTTTAGGAAAAGTCCGTTCCCTTCCATACGTTCTTTAAATTAACACATTTTTTTCTTTCGCCTAACATGTTGTATTTTTGGTTCTTGTTCCCACGAGAATAAGCAATAACCATTTCCATGTCATCCGTATGCACAGGAATGGACTACCCCAGATTAGCATTTTATTTTCAAGAAGCTAACTGGCATATCAATCATTATCTCCAATTGGTTTGCAAAGTTGATATGCTATGACGGTGACAATTCACAACTAGCCAGCTAATTGATTGTGCTCATGACAAGTACTATCATGCTGAGATGAAGGCAACTAACGAATGGTGCTCTGAACTAAGCTAAGATATGGCTATCATGTGACTAAGAAACACAAGAAAGGCAATATGGTACACTCAACTCATCGCTGTAGAGGAAGAGTCCAACTTATCTGCACATCTATCTACAAGATCTGTCCATCTACACATGTACGTTCACACATCTATGAGTAGTAGGACTACCCAATTAGCTAGCTAGTTACTCTGGTGCCTAGCTAATCTCCTCCAATGTTAGGTAGTCACTGTGGAAAACTATAGGATGACCAAATATTGTGTTGTGTTGTGTTGATCTGACCCTCATATGGGGTATATATAGAGGTACAATGAAGGGAGAGAGACTTGGAGTAGAGGACAAGTTAAACCTATCTTATCTCTATCTCTTATCTCTATCTTAAACATAAATATACTTCTAACATTCCCCCTCAGTCGTAGCGGGAGTGAAGCGGACGATTGCGACTGGATTTGAAGTATCGTGCTTGCGTCGTCTTCTCCGCTTCACCGTCATCACCTGCATCTCTGATGGGTCGACACCTGGGGCGGTGACTGTGTCCCCTTCCGGTGCCTTCCTTGTCTCTCCTCTATTCCCTCCCGCAGTCACAGCGGGAGAGGCGTGGACGCTAGTGACGACTCGGACGCTGTTGACTGGAGTTGTTGCCGATGAGTTGTTGTGGACGTAGCCCTATATGTCGATGTAGAGGTAGCCGATCACGTTGATGTAGCCATGGTCGATGTAGTCGTGGTTGATGGTGTAGTCGTCGTGGATGATGAAGCAGCACAAAGCCGGAGGCGCAAAAAAATGCGCTATGACGGAGCTGCAGACATGGACAATGCACCTTGCGGATGTCAGAGGGTGCTGTCGGCGACGAGTCCGCCGGTTTTGCCAAGACCGGAGGAAGCCCATCGAGCACACATCGGTTTTGCCAGAACCGTGTGGCCGTGTAGGGTCGTCACTGAAGTGACGCCGTGTCGATGCAGTCATGCTGTCGTGGATGACGCGGTCGATGCCGTCGTCGTGGTCGCGTCTTGCAGAAAAGTCTGTCAGAGTACGCTAGGTGTCCATCTTGTGGACAAGATAGCGGCGGTCTGTTGAAGAAGATGTTGGAGAAGACCACGTTGATGAAGACCTTGACGATGTAGTGTCGGCGATGGCGTCGCAGCGGCGTGTCGACGATGATGTGTCGCTTGGAGGCGTCCCTCGTGGCGACGGGGTGTCGATGCCGTGTCGTGCCGGAGAAGTCGATGAAGATTGCATCTCGTTTCACACCGGCCTGGCGTGTGAACAGTGCATGTGGAGGTCGCTTCTCGTAGGTGTGCTTGATGAAGTATGTTGGCTCGCAGCCGGGCTAGTCGTACAGGTCGATGAGTGGAACGGGTCAATGCAGAGGTGTCGATCGGTGGTGTTGATGTCCATGCAATTGCATCAGGCCGGCTCGGTGTAGATGTGTTCGGCTGGCTGCACCTCTCCGTGTAGGAGTAGATAATGTGCCGCAGAACTGCTGCTGCTTGACGGCGCTTCCGTTAGATGCCGATGCTGGAGATCACGCAGGTCGATGAAGCTGGAGACGGATCCTGATGAAGCTTGATAGAGAATAGCTGAAGAAGCTCCGGTGCAGAAGACCCGTAATCGATGCGTAGGCGTACTATCCCGCGGTGGGCTCGATGCCGTGCGTGCGAATTTCGCCCTCCCGTGATCGGCGGCTGAGTTGATGCAGATCGGAACGCGCCAAGCGCATGGCTGAACCAGTTTGTTACTCGCACAAATGGAAAAAAAGGCGATGATGCATGGATCAGAAGTCCACACACGCATGCTTACATGCATACATCGATGGAGGAGATGGCGTGCTGGTGTAGACGGGAGTGCTCCTGCTCCGTGCGCACGCGCGATTGGTGAAGGTTGATGACGCTCGTGTCCGGCTTGTAGATTTGCCCGGCGCCCGCGGCATGCCGGCCGGAGCTTGAACCCTCGCCGTCCGTGTGCATAAAGGATGCCTGCTCGATTTAGCGATCTCAGATTGGTTCTCTGCTCCCGTGCGTGTGTGAGACCACACGGGTAGCCGATCCAACCAGCCCCTGGCTTGATGCGCGAGCAGCCTCCGCTGGTGGACACAAGCTTCAACTCTCGAAGTATACGCCCTGCACTGCGTGGCGGTAGCTTACCGCCGGTGAATCAACGAACCAAAAATTTGCACCGATGCGTGGAGATCATCTGTTTATTTCGTGGCTAAAAAGAAACCTGGTCTAATAGAATTTCGAAAATTGATCTAAGATCTAATCTAAAGAACCGATCCGATCTTTGATCAAATCGAATGCCGCGCCCCCGGGGAGAGAAGATTAATCTCCCCGGGGGCGGCATGCTGCGGAAGTGGTGGGAAGGCCTAGGATCGGCGTCGTGAGACTAACCGCTCTAATACCATGTGGAAAACTATAGGATGACCAAATATTGTGTTGTGTTGTGTTGATCTGACCCTCATATGGGGTATATATAGAGGTACAATGAAGGGAGAGAGACTTGGAGTAGAGGACAAGTTAAACCTATCTTATCTCTATCTCTTATCTCTATCTTAAACATAAATATACTTCTAACAGTCACATCACCCAAACTAACTAACTTACCTAATTTAGCACTCAATGTACTAAATAATTTCCTCCAATAATTAGCGTATACCTACGAAGGCGAGTCATGGATGTGCGCATCAATTGTTGTACAGGCCTGACTTTCTCACTGAAAAACGAAATGGTAGTTAGTAAAGCTCGACAACTAATGCCTAACTATATATAATTGTATCAATTAGTTTCTTTCTTTCAGACGTTTATGCTGACAAAATATGGGGTGATGTGCATGGCGCCTTCTGGGAGAACTCTATTTAATTTCCTTCTATAGTGTACTATATACTCCACTTTCAGGGTGGATTACTGACAGTGTACTATATACATATACACCCACCTGACTAAAATTAGAGCCAACTAGAATTGCAACCAAGTTTGGCCGAACAATACCACACATAATGTGGCTCAAGACTTCTATACAAATTCCGCTTAACTAACTCTCCACGAAAAGTCCGATCCCTTCCATACATTCTTAGAAGTTTTGGCCTAAATAATCTGTTTCCTTGAGATCATTTGTGAAGTTTGCTGGGGCTTGACAAACATGGCTGTAATATGCATGGCACCTTTTGTTTGAGCTCTCTTTAACTTCCTCTTTTATACTCCTAAGAAAAAGATCCCTTGTAGTGTGCTAGTAGCACATATGCATCATCACTTTACTAAAGCTGAAGTGGAAAACCGGTACCATAAAACCAAGTTTGGCGAAACTGGTCAAGTTACAACTTGTTTTCGAACTCTCTTTACTTCCTGTTGATAGAAAAACTAATTCTTTGAAAAAGGCACACAGAGGTGGATGCTAGAAATCATCAAGACAAATACGAAAATAGCATACAAATTGAATTAGTGACCATAAACACACCTACCGTAAAATAACTTCTAAAGGTCGAAATCGTGAAGGGGAAAAGAATGTGGGCGTGGGCGCATGTTGATGCTGGGGTGGACGTATAATCGTTGAACTTGTCCTTTTAAAAATAAATTGTTGCTACTAAAGCACGCCAATTAATTGCCAATTAATTTCAAAACTATATATAAACGCCTCTATTAGTTTGCTTCTTTCAGATGTCTACGTTGAAAAAATATGGTGTGTGCTTGCGCCTTCTGTCTGAACTCTCTTTAATTTCCTTTTATACATATAGTCCACTTCATGGTGCATTGCTGACAGTGTACTATACAGCTAACTAAAATTAGAGCCAACTAGAATTGCAACCGAGTTTGGCCAAAGAATACATCATATAATGTGGATCATGACGTCTATACGAACTTCATTTAACTCCCTCTCGACGAAAAGTCCGATTCCTAACATACATTCTTAGAAGTTTTGGCCTAATTTTTTCTTTCCTTGGAGATAATTTGTGAAGCTTGCTGTGGCTTGGCAAACGGGGTTGCAATGAGCATGGAGCGTTTTGTTCGAACTCTCTTTAACTTCTTTCTTTTATAGTTCCTCTGTGTCAAAATATAAGACGTTTTTTTTTTACAATGTAGTAGTTCCCAAGGAAATGATCCCTTGTAGCGTGCTAGTAGCACGTATGCATCATCACTTTACTAAAACCTGACCGGAAAACCGGTACCATACAACCAAGTTTGGCGAAACCCAGTCTACTTATAACTTATTTTCGGACTCTGTTTACTCCCTCCTGATAGATAAAAAAAAACAGTTCTTTGAAAAAGGGATAGGGAGGTGGGGATTCTGGTAGAGCATACAAATTGAATTAGTAGTGAGCATAAACGCACCTACGGTAAAAGAGCTCGTAAAGGTCGAAATCGTGAAGGGAAAAGGTACAGATTCCTGCAGTTGAAAGTACTTCCTGGCAACCAGTTCCTCTAGCAAATATAGAGAAGATCAAGTTAGCAGTAGTTTCAAGTTGTGGGGCGGTGCAAGTCACCTGACTTGTAAACGAACAAACATGGATGATGCATGCATGTGAATATAAGCGATGAGCTTAGCTCACCGACGCATGCATTCATGCGCAGTACGGAGGGAAACACGTACCTTGTCGCTGCCGAACCGTCCGTTGATTTCCCTTTCACGTTCGGCGTCAGGAGATATCTGGGAGGCTCCGTCCTGTCTAGGCCAAATGTTTCTTGGTGAAATATTTTTGTTTTCTAGTCGCCTCGCAGATTCCAGAAGACCAGAACCATACATATATCTGTCTACCTAGAAAAGGCAATGTTGCATATATACACTCCACAGCATGGCAAGCCGAGAGAGAAATCTGACCATATTCCTTGGCAGCACTGATTTTTGCGGAGAAAAGAAAAGCTCTGTTTAATTTTCTTTTTCTTCATCGCCGTATTTTTCGGGTGCTAGCTTTTCTTTTTAGTACCTCGCAATTAAATGGAGGCATTTTCTCATGAACCTCTACAAATCATTCGTGTATTTCAACCAATACATTTTTGCAATTTTCGACAAGGTGGAACGTGTAGCAATTTCCTCTTTCGCCTGGTCACGTCTTCTCTAGCTAGCTAGCCTGGTTTCTTGGAAGTTGCTTGATCTGCTGCAAGCGAGCACTTTTGGTCCATAGATAGCTACTTACTTTAACCCCTAACGGCAAAAACATTGCTTTGCCGCCCAGTTACAGTAGCTGCCTAGCCAAGGACATGCTATACTCAGATGCCATTGACTAGACGTCCACCGACCTCACCCAACTCAGCATAAGCACATAATGCATGAGTGGCAGATCAGTGTGATTGAGTAAGATTTTATATTTTTTATATTTACATATAAGAGCCTTTGTCTTTCACCTTGCCTAGGTAAGAGTAACGCTACAGTTATGTACTGGGGGATTATAACAATTTCAGCTAGGCAATACATGTTTTTGTTTGTTTTCTTAAGGCATCTCCAACACCGACCCTCAAACTGACCGTGTCCGTTCAGACCGTGTGGTTTGTATGGTTTTGTCATCCAATGCAGTCGGTCCGCCGACCGGTTCAGACGTGTTTTTTCCCGCAAATTAGAATGTACTTCCAAGAATTCCTGCATTAGTACGTACGCAAAATGGACGATCCCAAATTTACAATGTTCTTTCAAGGAAATTTAACCAACACATCGATAATTTTAATGTGGTTTGGAAGCTGATAATTCTGCTATGATAACGATGGTATACAGTTATCAGTGGCTAATCAGTTAAGCTGTGGCAGTGACAAGTACTACCATGCATGTGGTCGACCAAGACAATGGTGTAGTCTGTGTTGGTGGGCTATGCTCTAAATTAAGCTAAGGCATGCAGTAGCACCTCCTGCTGAACAATCCATCCCAGTCCTAATTAAGCTAGCATGTGACTAACAGAACCCAAGCAAAAGCGACATGTCACACTCAACTGTTAACTCTTCGGTTCTAGCAAGTGTCCAAATCAATATGTCTATCCCGCAAAAAACAAAAACAAAAACTATATCTATCTGTGTTCACACATCTATAGGAGCAGCCAATACACTTTAGCCAGCTTGCAAGCTAATTTGCTCTATTGGTAGTTAGTATTAGGCATCCACGCCACCCAAAATAATCAAACTGGTTTAACCACTTAATGTACTCAACAGTCAATTTTCTATGATTAGCATAGACAACTATAACCAGGTAATGAACATGGCTCCATGATTGATGGACAACTATAACCTGGTAAATTACTTAATTTATTTCCAAATAATCAACATGGCTCCATGTCTTAAGGACAACGTTTGAGGCCGCGGGCACTCCTCCTCGTCGAGTGGCGGCGCCTCCCAATCTGGCTACGCGCGCGAGGTCGACAGGAGGGCCTGGCTATGGGGGTCGCGGTGGAGGGCTTCGGCGAGCGTCAACACGTCTTGCGGTGTGTGTGCGCGGGCCGTGGTCGTGCACTCTCGCCGTTGTTGTGGTATGCCGGCGGCTGCTCCACAGGTTGGTGGCGTAGGTGGGCCTGCATCTATTCTGCTTGATGGTGGTGCAGATCTTATAGTCTTCGGCAATGCAATGACTAACATATGGTGGATCCTTCCATAGCTACCCCGGCACCGGTGGGCCCGGATCTGCATTCTCCAGTGTCCATGGCTCGATGGCGTTCTCTGCCATAGCGGTTCCGGATCCGGTACTCTAGAAGTTGTGCCCTTTCCGACTTCCTTGGATGCATGAGCTTTGGTGGCTTTGTCCTCGTCGGTCCAGGTCCGCGTCTCCCCAGATTATGGTTCGTCGACATTGCCGACTACCATCGCATCACGGGTGTTGGATCTCTATGCCTTGTCGTCGCTTCTCCAACCCTATCCATCACCACTTTCCTCGCCTCTCCTCCGTCAGATCCAATACTAGTGTGCCTGGCAGCGGGTGTAACCCCCCTTCCGATAGTGGCGGCCCCAACTAGCTACATGTTCCCCATCTTTGAATCCCGGCTTTGGGATTGTTCATACATAGGCTAGGGCAAAATCCCTGCTTGGCTTGCTGATGCTGGCAGCAGCTACATCTGTGGTTACGGTCCCCTTCTTAGGGGGTGCTGACACGACATGTCTCCATATCCCTCTTTGAGCACCGGTGGAAACCCATGTTCGATACCTGGATCGGATAGCGACAACGTCACTGCAGCATTCTCCTTCATGAAGGAGTCGTCTTGATTGCTCGTGGTGCGCCCGGTGCTGGATTTTGAGATTTCGGTAACTGTTTTGCTTCAAGCCATTTCTTTGGGCCAGGTCAGTTTAGCGATGTGGTGTAGCTTTTGTTTTGCCGAGCTTCCCATGTATCTCTGCTGCGGGCACCATGTTTACGCCATCCTGTGCTTGTGCCATGTGATGTACCCTTCCATTGTTCTAACTTAAACTTCTTCTTTCAATGGAAAGACACACAAACTTTGTGTATTCGCGAAGAAAAAAGATGATCACGTTAGTCCACATTGCTTACGTCCAAGTCAAGCAGTGCAAGTGTGGCACACCTCACTTGATTTGTATACATGAGTAGCTTGCAGCTAGCAGAGAGTGGTTTGCAGGTAGCATTGGATTTCCAAGCAATCTTAACTGAGAAACGGATTATTATCATCGAGTGGCTTTGCAAAGTAGACATGCCACGACGGCGATGGTACACACCTAGCCTATGGTGGCTAATTGATTGTCACCATGAAAAGTACCATCACGCTGAGATAATAAAGACAATTAAACAGTAGTACGGTGTATGTGTATTCTTGATGGAGTGGGCCATCATCTAAACTAAGCTAAGGTATAATGCTAGTCCTCCTGCTGAACAATCCCAGTCCTTAGCTGGCTAGCATGTGACTAACACAAACACAAGAAAAGCTATGCGGCGCACTCAACTCATCCCTTGAGAGCAAGAGTCCAAATTTATCTGGCACATCTATCTGCAAGATCTGTAATAAAAATCGTGTATGTTCTCACCTGTATGGGTATAGTATGCTGCAGTGCCCCACTAGCTAGCTACTCCTGTTGCAAGCTAATTTCCTCCAACGTTAGGCAGACACGTCACCCAGATTTAACCATGTAAGATTAAATATGGTGCTTAGATAGTAATATAAGAGCGTTTAGATCACTAAAGTAGTGATCTAAACGAACTTATATTAGTTTACAGAGGGAGTGCATCGTAATAATACCGCGTGCGCTAGGTATGCACATGAACGTGTGTATAGATCATCGAAATCTCCCTCGCGGAAAAAAAAAGATCAATGAAATCTAATATAGCACATCGATCACGTCGACTCGAAGGATGAGGATGAATGAAGGTGGCTGGATGCTGATTGATTACGTACGTCAACAATGGCGTGACATCGACCGTGGATGGACATCTGAGATACGCAGAAATGACAGGACGTGCCTTATTCGCGGGCCCGGCCCGGCCCTGCCAGTCGGAACATTGTCGGCTCGGCCCGCACCCACCGGGCTCGACCACTGGTGCCTCCTCCTCTTTATATACCGGCGCGCCGCGCGCGGTCGCTCCCTCACCCTACCGGACCGCTTCCTCTCCCCCCTCTTCTTCCTCCTCCACACGCTCAGGCCATCGATCGAACGACCATGGAGATGGAGGGCGAGGCGCCGCAGTCGCACCAGCTGCTGCTGCACGGCGTCAGCCTCGACCTGCGCCTCGACACGGCCACGGCCACGCACCAGCAGGCGCAGCGCGGCGCACGGCGCCCGGCATCCCCTGCTGCTCCCGCGGCTCTCGGCAACGTCGGCAGGGAGACCTTCGCCTGCAACTACTGCCACCGCAAGTTCTTCAGCTCGCAGGCGCTCGGCGGCCACCAGAACGCGCACAAGCTCGAGCGCACCCTCGCCAAGCGCAGCCGCGACGTCCCCTCCCAAACCGTCGACACCGCGACTGCTTCCTCTTCCACGGCCGCCCACAGCTGGCTCCACGCCGGCGGCGGGGAGCTCTGGGGTTACTCTGCTTCGGCCCCTGCTCCGGACTCCGCGATGATGGCGCCACTGATGAGCATGGGGATGGGCATGGGCTGGGCTGGCACTGGCAACACCGCAGCGGCCGGCGGGGAGGCGGTGGCGGAGATGGACCTGTCGCTCAAGCTCTGACGGGCTAGTTGAACCAGCACTAGATTCCAGAGGCAATACGTGCAGCATGGATACGTCTAGCTTGTCAACTAGTACCATGCAGTACTAGTACTCCTGTAGTACTGGTGCTTAATTAGTTGCTGCATGCATGCACCTGGCGACTAATTAATTGTTCGAGTATTATGCAGTTGATTGTTTCAGCTGACCGTCTACGATATACAGCGCGCGCGGCCCCTTTGCATTATGTGTAACCTTAACTAGATCACTGGACAACAAATCACACAAAGGCCTCTGAATTTGCATGGATTGTTGGTCTCATTTACATCAATAGATATATCTAAATCTATCCAAGAAACAGCTAATTTGCATGGAGTACCCGCTCAGACTTTAGTGATCTAAACACTCTTATATTTTCTTTTTTGCGGGCAACACTTATATTTACTACTCTACTTTATATACATGTGAAAGACATCACTTGAACACTCTCCATCCCAGTGCTACTACACCACATATATGTGTACATTTATAGAAGTAGCTTCTTTAGTACCGCACACCCTGTGTAGTGTAGTGTGTACGTGTATGTCGTTACTTGGACGTGAGGTCCGCTTCTTGTTCATCAGGTTATTTCTTGGAAGTTGCTTGCTTGGCCGAACGACGGCCATTTTCTCACCAGTTAACCCGGAACGGCAAAGACATTGCTTTGCCGCTGTGTCACTGCTCCCATGCCTATTACAGCACTTAGCCTAGCTGCTACACACATACC
>LR738713.1:686419686-686433060 GCA_902687465.1 Secale cereale
TTCCAAAACCACTTTGGAGAGCTTCGTACCATCATGCTACTGTTACTTTCGCCTAATGATGAAGTATTGGTTTTGTTGAATCCTTTGACACTAGACAAAATGTGACATGAGGGGGTCTAGGGTTGTGGATCGCCGAGCAGTCGAGGGTCGAGGGGTCGAGAGAGGTTGCCTAGCTAGTGTCAAAGTATTGAAGAATTCCATGACTTCATCATTTGCCAGAAGTAACCGGGGCATGTTGGTACAAAGTTATGCAAAGTTGTTTTGGAACGGTGTTCCTGATAAGATAATCCGTCTTTTGTTACGAATTATCCTATCTGGGACTCTGTTCCAAAACCACTTTGGAGAGCTTCGTATGTTGGGGAACGTAGTATTTTAAAATTTTCCTATGATCACGCAAGATCTATCTACTAGATGCATAGCAACGAGAGGGGAGAGTGTGTCTACGTACCCTCGTAGACCGGGAGCGGAAGCGTCAAGTGACGCGGTTGATGTTGTCGAACTTCTTCGCGATCCAACCGATCAAGCACCGAACGTACGGCACCTCCGCGTTCAGCACACGTTCAGCTTGATGACGTCCCACGAGCTCTTGATCCAGTTGAGCTTCACGGGAGAGTTTCGTCAGCACGACGGCCTGGTGACGGATATGATGTATTCACCGGCGCAGGGCTTCGCCTAAGCACTGCAACGGTATGACCGAGGTGTGTTTCTGTGGAGGGGGGCACCGCACACGGCTAAAACAATTCAACTTGTGTGTCTTTGGGTGCCCCCTGCCCCCGTATATAAAGGAGCAAGGGGGGAGGCCGGCCGGCCCCTCTATGGTGCGGCTAGGGTGCAATCCTACTAGGAATAGGATTGCAATCCTATTCCTAGTAGGAACTACCAAAGAAGGAAGAGAGGGAAAGGAAAAGAGGGAGAGGTGGCGCCCCCCAATCCTAGTACAACTAGGATCCCTTAGGTGGGACGCCGGCCAGCCCCTATGGGCTGCCTCTCTCTTTCCCTTAAGGCCCACTATGGACCATCCCCCTTCGTAGGGGGTTCTGGTAACCCCCTCCGGCAATCCCGTTAAATCCGAAACTTTTCCGGAACACTTCCGGTGTCCGAATATAGTCGTCCAATATATCAATCTTTATGTCTCGGACATTCCGAGACTCCTCGTCATGTCCGTGATCTCATCCGGGACTCCGAACTACCTTCGGTACATCAAAACTCATAAACTCATAATACCGATCGTCATCAAACGTTAAGCGTGCGGACCCTACGGGTTCGAGAACTATGTAGACATGACCGAGACTCATCTCCGGTCAATAACCAATAGCGGAACCTGGATGTTCATATTGGCTCCCACATATTCTACGAAGATCTTTTATCGGTCAGAACCGCATAACAACATACGTTGTTCCTTTTGTCATCGGTATGTTACTTGTCCGAGATTCGATCGTCGGTATCTCCATACCTAGTTCAATCTCGTTACCGGCAAGTCTCTTTACTCGTACCGTAACACATCATCTCGTGACTAACTCATTAGTCTTTTGCTTGCAAGGCTTATTGTGATGTTTGTTATAGAGAGGGCCCAGAGATACCTCTCCGACACTCGGAGTGACAAATCCTAATCTTGATCTATGCCAACACCACGAATACTTTCGGAGACACCTGTAGAGCATATTTATGATCACCTAGTTACGTTGTGACGTTTGATAGCACACAAGGTGTTCCTACGGTATTCGGGAGTTGCATAATCTCATAGTCATAGGAACATGTATAAGTCATGAAGAAAGCAATAGCAGTAAAACTAAACGATCATAGTGCTATGTTAACGGATGGGTCTTGTCCATCACATCATTCTCCTAATGATGTGATCCCGTTGATCAAATGACAACTCATGTCTATGGTTAGGAAACATAACCATCTTTGATCAATGAGCTAGTCTAGTAGAGGCATACTAGGGACACTATGTTTTGTCTATGTATTCACACATGTACTAAGTTTCCGGTTAATACAATTCTAGCATGAATAATAAACATTTATCATGATATAAGGAAATATAAATAACAACTTTATTATTGCCTCTAGGGCATATTTCCTTCAGTCTCCCACTTGCACTAGAGTCAATAATCTAGCTCACATCGCCATGTGATTTAATACCGATAGTTCACATCGTTATGTGAATAACACCCATAGTTCACATCACCATGTGACCAACACCCAAAGGGTTTACTAGAGTTAATAATCTAGTTCACATCACTATGTGATTAATACCCAAGAGTAATAAGGTGTGATCATGTTTTGCTTGTGAGAGAAGTTTAGTCAACGGGTCTGTCACATTCAGATCCGTATGTATTTCGCAAATTTCTATGTCTACAATGCTCTGCATGGAGCTACTCTAGCTAATTGCTCCCACTTTCAATACGCATCCAGATTGATACTTAGAGTCATCTGGATTTAGTGTCAAAGCTTGCATCGGCGTAACCCTTTACGACGAACTCTTTATCACCTCCATAATCGAGAAATATTTCCTTAGTCATCAATTACTAAGGATAATTTTGACCGCTGTACAGTGATCTACTCCTGGATCACTATTGTACCTCCCTGCCAAACTCATGGCAAGGTACACAACGTGTTTTGTACACAGCATGGCATACTTTATAGAACCTATGGCTGCGGCATAGGGAATGACTTTCATTCTCTCTATATTTTTCTGCCGTGGTCTGGCTTTGAGTCTTACTCAACTTCACACCTTACAAGTCAGGAAAGAACTCCTTCTTTGACTGATCCATTTTGAACTACTTCAAAATCTTATCAAGGTATGTACTCATCGAAGTCTTATCAAGCGTCTTGATCTATCTCTATAGATCTTGATGCCCAATGTGTAAGCAGCTTCACCAAGGTCTTTCTTTGAAAAACTCCTTTCAAACACTCCTTTATGCTTTCCAGAAAATTCTACATCATTTCCGATCGACAATATGTCATTCACATATACTTATCAGAAAGGTTGTAGTGCTCCCACTCACTTCTTGTAAATACAGGCTTCACCGCAAGTCTGTATAAATCAATATGCTTTGATCAACTCATCAAAGCGATATTCCAACTCCGAGATGCTTGCACCAGTCCATAGATGGATCGCTGGAGCTTGCACATTTTGTTAGCACCTTTAGGATTGACAAAACCTTCTGGTTACATCATATACAAGTCTTCTTTAATAAATCCATTAAAGAATGCAGTTTTGTTATCCATTTGCCAGATTTCATAATCATAAAATGCGGCAATTGCTAACATGATTCGGACAGACTTAAGCATCGCTACAGGTGAGAAAGTCTCATCGTAGTCAACTCCTTGAACTTGTCGAAACCCTTTCGCAACAAGTCGAGCTTTGTAAACAGTAACATTGCCGTTTGTGTCGGTCTTCCTCTTGAAGATCCATTTATTTTCGATGGCCTGCCGATCATCGGGCAAGTCAACCAAAGTCCATACTTTGTTCTCATACATGGATCCCATCTCAGATTTCATGGCCTCAAGCCATTTTGCGGAATCTGGGCTCATCATCGCTTCCTCATAGTTCGTAGGTTCATCATGGTCTAGTAACATGATTTCCAGAACTGGGTTGCCGTACCACTCTGGTGCGGAACGAACTCTGGTTGATCTACGAAGTTCAGCAGAAACTTGATCTGAAGTTTCATGATCATCATCATTAGCTTCCTCACTAATTGGTGTAGGAATCACTGGAACAATTTTGTGTGATGTACTACTTTCCAATCCGGGAGAAGGTACAATTACCTCATCAAGTTCTACTTTCCTCCCACTCACTTCTTTCGAGAGAAACTCCTTCTCTAGAAAGGATCCACTCTTAGCAAAAAAGAGACATTGCCTTCGGATCTGGGATAGAAGGTGTACCCAACAGTTTCTTTTGGGTATCCTATGAAGATTTACTTCTCCGATTTGGGTTCGAGCTTATCATGTTGAAACTTTTTCACATAAGCATCGCAGCCCCAAACTTTAAGAAACGACAACTTTGGTTTCTTGCCAAACCATAGTTCATAAGGTGTCGTATCAACGGATTTAGATGGTGCCCTATTTAACGTGAATGCAGCTGTCTCAAAAGCATAACCCCAAAACGATAGTGGTAAATCGGTAAGAGACATCATAGATCGCACCATATCCAATAAAGTACGGTTACGACGTTCGGACACACCATTACACTGTGGTGTTCCAAGTGGCGTGAGTAGTGAAACTATTTCACATTGTTTTTATTGAAGGCCAAACTCGCTAACTCAAATATTTTACCTCTACGATCATATCGTAGAAACTCTTATTTTCTTGTTACGATGATTCTCCACTTCACTCTGAAATTCTTTGAACTTTTCAAATGTTTCAGACTTGTGCTTCATTAAGTAGATATACCCATATCTGCTCAAATCATCAGTGAAGGTCAGAAAATAACGATACCTGCCGCGAGCTTCAACACTCATTGGTCCGCATACATCAGTATGTATGATTTCCAACAACTCTGTTTCTTGCTCTACAGTTCCGGAGAACGGAGTTTTAGTCATCTTGCCCATGAGGCATGGTTCGCAAGCACCAAGTGATTCATAATCAAGTGATTCCAAAAGTCCATCACTATGGAGTTTCTTCATGCGCTTTACACCAATATGACCTAAACGGCAGTGCCACAAATAAGTTGCACTATCATTATTAACCTTTCATCTTTTGGCTTCAATATTATGAATATGTGTATGACACGATCGAGATCCAACAAACCATTTTCATTGGGTGTATGACCATAGAAGGTTTTATTCATGTAAACATAACAACAATTATTCTCTAACTTACATGAATAACCGTATTGCAATAAACATGATCAAATCATATTCATGCTCAACAAAAAAACCAAATAACACTTATTTAGGTTCAACACTAATCCCGAAAGTATAGGGAGTGTGCGATGATGATCATATCAATCTTGGAACTACTTCCAATACACATCGTCACTTCATCCTTTAACTAGTTTCTGTTCATTATGCAACTCCCATTTCGGGTTACTACTCTTTAGCAACTAAACCAAAATCAAATACCGAGGGGTTGCTATGAACACTAGTAAAATACACATCAATAATCTGTATATCAAATATACCTTTGTTCACTTTGCCATCCTTCTTATCCGCCAAATATCTAGGGCAGTTCCACTTCTAGTGACCATTTCCTTTGCAGTAGAAGCACTTAGTTTCAGGCTTGAGTTTAGCTTTGGGTTTCTTCATGGGAGTGACAACTTGCTTGTCATTCTTCTTGAAGTTCCCCTTCTATCCCATTGCCCTTTACTTGAAACAAGTGGTCTGGTTAACCATCAACACTTGATGCTCTTTCTTGATTTCTACCTTCGCCGATTTCAGCATCGTGAAGAGCTCGGGAATTACTTTCGTCATCCCTTGCATATTATAGTTCATCACGAAGTTCTACTAACTTGGTGATAGTGTCTAGAGAACTTTGTCAATTACTATCTTATCTGGAAGATTAACTCCCACTTGATTCAAGCAATTGTACTACCCAGACAATCTGAGCACATGCTCACTGGTTGAGCTATTCTCCTCCATCTTGTAGGCAAAGTACTGTCAGAGGCCTTATACCTCTCGACACGGGCATGAGTATGAAATACTAATTTCAACTCTTGGAACATCTCATATGCTCCGTGGCGTTTCAAAACGTTTTTGAAGTCCCGGTTATAAGCCGTAAAGTATGGTGCACTAAACTATCAAGTAGTCATCATATCGAGCTTTTGTCAAAACGTTCATAACGTCTACATCTGCTCCTACAATAGGTCTGTCACCTAGCGGTGCATCAAGGACATAATTCTTCTGTGCAGCAATGAGGATAATCCTCAGATCACGGAACAATTCCGCATCATTGCTACTAACATCTTTCAACTTGGTTTTCTCTAGGAACATATAAAAAATAAACGTGGAGCAACATCGCGAGCTATTGATCTACAACATAGATATGCTAATACTACCAGGACTAAGTTCATGATAAATTAAAGTTCAATTAAACATATTACTTAAGAACTCCCACTTAGATAGACATCCCTTCGGTCATCTAAATGATCACGTGATCCAAATCAACTAAACCATGTCCGATCATCACGTGAGATGGAGTAGTTTCAATGGTGAACATCTTATGTTGATCATATCTACTATATGATTCACGCTCGACCTTTCGGTCTCCAGTGTTCCGAGGCCATATCTGCATATGCTAGGCTCGTCAAGTTTAACCCGAGTATTCTGCGTGTGCAAAACCGGCTTACACCCGTTGTATTTGAACGTAGAGCTTATCACACCCGATCATCACGTGGTGTCTCGGCACGACGAACTTTCGCAACGGTGCATACTCAGGGAGAACACTTATACCTTGAAATTTAGTAAGGGATCATCTTATAATGCTATCGTCGTTCTAAGCAAAATAAGAAGCATAATAAGATAAACATCACATGCAATCAAAATATGCGACATGATATGGCCATCATCATCTTGTGCTTTTGATCTCCATCTCCAAAGCACCTTCATGATCACCTTCGTCACCGGTGCGACACCTTGATCTCCATCGTAGCATCGTTGTCGTCTCGCCAACTATTGCTTCTACGACTATCGCTACCGCTTAGTGATGAAGTAAAGCAATTACATGGCGATTGCATTTCATACAATAAAGCGACAACCATATGGCTCCTGCCAGTTGCCGATAACATTACAAAACATGATCATCTCATACAAAAACCGTATAACTCATCATATCTTGACCATATCACATCACAACATGCCCTGCAAAAACAAGTTAGACGTCCTCTACTTTGTTGTTGCAAGTTTTACGTGGCTGCTACGGGCTTAGCAAGAACCGTTCTTACCTACGCATACAAAACCACAACGATGTTTCGTCAAGTATGTGCTGTTTTAACCTTCACAAGGACCGGGCGTAGCCACACTTGATTCAGCTAAAGTGAGAGAGACAGACACCCGCCAGTCACCTTTAAGCAACGAGTGCTCGTAACGATGAAACCAGTCTCGCATAAGCGTACGCGTAATGTCAGTCCGGGCCGCTTCATCTCACAATACCGCCGAAGCAAAGTATGACATGCTGGTAAGTAGTATGACTAGTATCGCCCACAACTCATTGTGTTCTACTCGTGCATATCATCTACGCATAGACCTGGCTCTGATACCACTGTTGGGGAACGTAGTATTTTAAAATTTTCCTATGATCACACAAGATCTATCTACTAGATGCATAGCAACGAGAGGGGAGAGTGTGTCTACATACCCTCGTAGTCCGGGAGCGGAAGCGTCAAGTGACGCGGTTGATGTTGTCGAACTTCTTCGCGATCCAACCGATCAAGCACCGAACGTACGGCACCTCCGCGTTCAGCACACGTTCAGCTTGATGACGTCCCACGAGCTCTTGATCCAGTTGAGCTTCACGGGAGAGTTTCGTCAGCACGACGGCATGGTGACGGATATGATGTATTCACCGGCGCAGGGCTTCGCCTAAGCACTGCAACGGTATGACCGAGGTGTGTTTCTATGGAGGGGGGCACCGCACACGGCTAAAACAATTCAACTTGTGTGTCTTTGGGTGCCCCCTGCCCCCGTATATAAAGGAGCAAGGGGGAGGCCGGCCGGCCCCTCTATGGTGCGGCTAGGGTGCAATCCTACTAGGAATAGGATTGCAATCCTATTCCTAGTAGGAACTACCAAAGAAGGAAGAGAGGGAAAGGAAAAGAGGGAGAGGTGGCGCCCCCCAATCCTAGTCCAACTAGGATCCCTTAGGTGGGGCGCCGGCCAGCCCCTATGGGCTGCCTCTCTCTTTCCCTTAAGGCCCACTATGGACCATCCCCCTTCGTAGGGGGTTCCGAGACTCCTTGTCATGTCCGTGATCTCATCCGGGACTCCGAACTACCTTCGGTACATCAAAACTCATAAACTCATAATACCGACCGTCATCAAACGTTAAGCGTGCGGACCCTACGGGTTCGAGAACTATGTAGACATGACCGAGACTCATCTCCGGTCAATAACCAATAGCGGAACCTGGATGTTCATATTGGCTCCCACATATTCTACGAAGATCTTTTATCGGTCAGAACCGCATAACAACATACGTTGTTCCTTTTGTCATCGGTATGTTACTTGTCCGAGATTCGATCGTCGGTATCTCCATACCTAGTTCAATCTCGTTACCGGCAAGTCTCTTTACTCGTACCATAACACATCATCTCGTGACTAACTCATTAGTCTTTTGCTTGCAAGGCTTATTGTGATGTGTGTTACCGAGAGGGCCCAGAGATACCTCTCCGACACTCGGAGTGACAAATCCTAATCTTGATCTATGCCAACACCACGAATACTTTCGGAGACACCTGTAGAGCATCTTTATGATCACCCAGTTACGTTGTGACATTTGATAGCACCCAAGGTGTTCCTACGGTATTCGGGAGTTGCATAATCTCATAGTCATAGGAACATGTATAAGTCATGAAGAAAGCAATAGCAGTAAAACTAAACGATCATAGTGCTATGCTAACGGATGGGTCTTGTCCATCACATCATTCTCCTAATGATGTGATCCCGTTGATCAAATGACAACTCATGTCTATGGTTAGGAAACATAACCATCTTTGATCAATGAGCTAGTCTAGTAGAGGCATACTAGGGACACTATGTTTTGTCTATGTATTCACACATGTACTAAGTTTCCGGTTAATACAATTCTAGCATGAATAATAAACATTTATCATGATATAAGGAAATATAAATAACAACTTTATTATTGCCTCTAGGGCATATTTCCTTCATCCTACCATCATGCTATTGTTACTTTCGCCTAATGATGAAGTATTGGTTTTGTTGAATCCTTTGACACTAGACAAAATGTGACATGAGGGGGTCTAGGGTTGTGGATCGCCGAGCAGTCGAGGGTCGAGGGGTCGAGAGATGTTGCCTAGCTAGTGTCAAAGTATTGAAGAATTCCATGACTTCATCATTTGCCAGAAGTAACCGGGGCATGTTGGTACGAAGTTATGCAAAGTTATTTTGGAACGGAGTTCCTGATAGGATAATCCGTCTTTTGTTACGAATTATCTTATCTGGGACTCCGTTCCAAAACCACTTTGGAGAGCTTCGTACCATCATGCGACTGTTACTTTCGCCTAATGATGAAGTATTGGTTTTGTTGAATCCTTTGACACTAGACAAAATGTGACATGAGGGGGGTCTAGGGTTGTGGATCGCCGAGTAGTCGAGGGTCGAAGCTAGTTCTACGTTTGCCATTAATATATCCATCTGTCAAGTTTGAATAATAATTGGCATGTTGTAAATATTTGTAGAAACTATGGACGACAACACCCGAGATCTAGCACAAGAAGCGATGTTGATGGACATAATCGCAGACGGACAAAATGCTGTCTTGTCGTTTCTCAACGATACCGATGAGCAGGTGGAAAGAGAGCTGCAGCTGGAAGATCTAGGCTATGATATTGATGGCTCCGGTGACCCAATGCACATGGAAGAGGTAGACCGTGAGGACGGCTCCGGTGACCCAATGCCGGTGCAAGAAGGAGACCGTGATGCTGGCTCCGATGACCGAACCGAGTCCGGCCAGGAGGTATATATGTTAGTTAAGCCTGTGCTGACTAGTTAATTGATGCATTCATTAACTCTCGTCTTTGTTCCTTTTTCTAGCCCTCGGATCGATCAAATCTTCGGTAAAGAGACGAGGCGTGAAGAAAAAGTTGAGGCCGGATGAAAAGTTTGAGATCTCAGAAATCTCGCGCTCCGGCGAGCCGATTGACCCCATCCGGACAAAGAACGCAGTTGTTAATCAGTGCGGGGTTCTGGTTAGGGACAAGATCCCGATCAGCATCCATCAATGGTTAAAGCCGGCTGCAAATGACGCTCAGGTGTCTTATGTCACTGATAAGCAGAAAGAAGATCTTTGGACTGAGCTGGAGTCAAATTTCATCCTACCGGCAGAGGATGATCCAGCGAATCTAGTTAAAGAGGACTTAATCAAGTCTGCTGCTCTTTCGAAGATGGCAGACCAATTCAGGGCATGGAAGAAAAAACTGAATACGTTTGTCCGCGATAAAGAGACTCCAGAATTCGTGGGCATATATGAGAAGATCAAAGATGATTGGCCCGCATTTGTGGCTTATAAGACATCGAAAAAGAGTCAGAAGATGTCGGAGACAAACCGGATAAATGCTGCGAAGAAGAAGCATCACCATCGCACGGGGTCAGGTGGCTACCTCAGAGCCCGGCCTAAGTGGGCCAAGGCTGAGAATGATCTGCTTGAGAAAGGGATCGAACCAGAGACAATGCAATGTCCAGACCGTTGCCGGACTTGGTTCTTCGGGGCTGGCGGAACCTTGGACCCTGTATCAGGGAGGTGCATTTGGACGGACAAGCAATTGGAAACACCACTCAGGAAGATGCGGCAGTATATCAAAGCAGCGCATGAAGGGACGTTCTTCCCCGACAGAGAGAACGACGAGCTGACAATGGCCCTCGGGAATCCTGAGCACCCTGGACGGACACGAGGCACGCCAGGCTCCCTTCCGTGGCGTGCTGGTTTTCCGGACGCAGGCGGCTACAAAAACCACGAGAGGAGGAAGAAAATGGAGCAGACCGAACTGCAGGCGCTGCGGGCCAGAATACAAGCGATAGAGGAACGGGAAGCAAATCGGGATAAAAGAATCGCCGAAGCTTCCCCCGAAGCTACCCCGCCATCTCAGCGGAGAAGCAGCGTGGCTTCCACCGAGCTGCTTCAGCCGGAGCCTGTCTTGACGGCTACTGCCAGGTATCCCGTGGATGCTATCACGGATGCACAAAATTGCCACCTTATGGCGTAGTGGATGAATCTGAAGGTCAAGGCGGCTGCTGGCTCTGTTTATCCTACTGGACCCGGCGACACTTTTCACTGCCGACCGATTCCAGAAGGATATGCTAGGGTGATGGTGGATGAAATTACGGAGGGATTTGAGGAGCTCCAGCTTGACCACCCTACCGGTGAAGGGGAGACTCGGCTGGGTTCTTCACTGAAGACTCCATGCCTATGGCGGAAGGACCTCATCAACATTCTCAACTGGACGCCTCCGCCTCCTCCTCCTCCTCCTCCGGCGAGTCAGGGCACTCCGCCTCCTCCACCGCCTCCTCCACCGCCTCCTCCTCTGGCGAGTGACGATCAGGGCACTCCGGCTCCTTCTCCGGCGCGTGGCGGCACTCCGCCTCCTTCGCCGCCGGCGCGTGGCGGCACTCCGCCTCCTTCGCCGCCGGCGCGCCCGAGCAGCCAGCCTGCTCCTCCATCTCCGCCTAGTCAGCAAGGGCGGAAGAAACCTGCCGCCGCTCCGGCTGCTCCTGCTCCGGCGCGTAAGCAAGGAAAAAAGACAGCCGCTTCGTCTGGTCTGGCGACGTCTAGCAGTACAACCAAAGGCGGGAGGCGATGCAGATTCGGTCCTTCTCTCACGCCTCTAGAGAAGTTACCATATGAGAGGTCCGACGAGGAAAACACGAAGATAGCTCAAGGCGAAGTGAAGGACTGGCTTGAAGGGTTGAAAGCACAGAGACATCCACCTCCAGAGGAGAAGATAGATGCGGTGAAAGCAAAGCGCACTCTTGCTGCCCTGAAGCAACCAGCGAAAAGTAAGCCGAAGGGCAACTATGACCGCATGATTCAAAAGTCATTTCAAGAAGCGAAGCGGTCGGGAAGTACTAAAAGTGATCAAAGGTTAGCAGAAGGACGAGCTGGGAAACAAATTGCCCAGCTCAGCGAACAAGCGGACCAATCGTGCCCCCCGCTCAAGGTGTCTAGCGACATGGTCGCTAATGATCCGAGGATGGTGCCCGGTTATACCAATCTTGCAGATTACGTGTCCGACGATGTACACTATGATTTCTTGGACGTGCAGATAGAAAGATACGAGTACAAAAAGCCTCTCATCAAAAATGAAAGATCTCTATCAACGAATATGCGAAGATTGCATGATTGGTACTTGAAAATCTCTATAGAGTCTGGGGGGAGGGATAGCTTGTATTTGAGAGTTAAACCAGAGCATGACCTCGTTGGAATTGAACTGTTGCTTGTTCCATTTGAGGAGTTCTATCAGTTTTCCAATCAATTGGCCCTCGATAAAACAACGGTCACCTGCTATTGTCTGTAAGTAGTACTACTTCTGTCATTAAGTCTCTCTATATAGCTGATCTTCATTGCATGTATTTATAATTATCCTCACTATATTATGCAGATTGAAGATCGTCGAATTGAAGAAAAAACAAGTAGGTGATATTGGGTTCATTAACACATACCTCATAGATGCAACCGAGGTTAAATTGCCTCCCTCAGATACCGAGACCAAGTTGCTACGATCGTTGGTGGTAAATGAAAACAAAGATATAATACTCTTTCCTTACAACTTCAAGTGAGTGTTACTGTCTTGTGCATATTTGGTTTCCCTTATATATCAGTCAAGGTTATAGTGATGTAATTGATGAGTTCATGCATGCGTGCGCAGCTTCCACTATATTCTCTTAGATATTAAGCTTGAGAAGGGAGTAGTAACTGTCTTGGACTCTAAACGTAAAGATCCTGAGGAGTATGCGGACATGACTCAAATGCTCGATAGGTAAGTTAAATCGATCAATATTATCCACCATGCATATCAGCAACTTCATTTCTGATATCAACTAATTGTTTTCTTTGTCTGGCAGGGTTTGGAGAAAATTCACCAAAAAAGCTCCGGGACTGCCGAAGAAGCTAGAATTTAGATACCCGAAAGTAAGTACTATATAGTAGCATGTTCCGCGCGCGCATCTCCTATATCTTGATTCAAGCGCTAGTTTCATGAATACCAATTTGGCATTCTTGCTTATCAGTTTGATTGACCTCTATTTCTTGTAAAGTGGTTGTGGCAGGAACCCGGGAATGATTACTGTGGATACTACATTTGCGAGTCCATCCGCCACATGACCGGTGAGTGGGGCTACTCTGAAGCACAATTTGAAGTGCGTAAGCAATTAATAATATTCACAAATTTATAGCATCATTTCATGTATTGACCCCCTACTTCAAATTAGATGTTTCGGATGCGGGATGAACTCCTAACACCAGATCGTCTGCGAGCAATTCAAGAGGAATTGGCGGCATTCTTCCTTGAACACGTGATCACGCGAGACGGAGAATACTATGTGGACCATGTGTCCATCCTATAGGAGATTATATTTATAAGAGATAATTATTGTATATATGTACCCGGTAGTGTCGGATAGATATACGAGAACTTGTTGTTCGACCAATCTCTCCGAGAAGGAGAGGTGGTCGATATTACTTCTCTCTGTATGCATATAT
>LR738713.1:686433301-686549676 GCA_902687465.1 Secale cereale
ACATAAGAGAGGACACTTCTCTCTATTAATTAGCTAGCTAAACACAATATGAAACACCTAAATTAACCCCCCAAAACCTCCAACCCCCCCTCCCCTTTCAAAAAAAACAAAAACCACAGCCACAGAAATGCTGACGCGTGGATGCCTTTTGGTCCCGGTTGGTGCCACCAACCGGGACCAAAGCCCCTCCTGCCCGGGCTCGGCGCACAGGCCACGTGGACACCCATCGGCCCCGGTTCTGGATTGAACCGTGACTAAAGGGTCAGAGCATTAGTACCGACACTTTTGTCCCGGTTCAGGAACCGGGGCTAAAGGCCCAAACGAACCGGGTCTGATGACCCTTTATCTACTAGTGCTATGGCCCCCGGGTCTATTCTCAACATATCAATCTACCTCTACTTTACTTTTATTGCTTTTATTTGCTGTTCTTATAAAGTAAAAATACCGAAAATATAAACTATCATCTCTATCAGATCTCACTTTCGTAAGTGACCGTAAAGGGATTGACAACCCCTTATCGTGTTGGCTGCGAAGTTTTTATTTGTTTGTGCAGGTGCGAGGGACTCGCGTGTGGTCTCCTACTGGATTGATATCTTGGTTCTCAAAAACTGAGGGAAATACTTACGCTAATGTGCTGCATCTCCCTTTCCTCTTCGAGGGAATACAACGCAAGCTCGAGAAGTAGCAAGAAGAATTTCTGGCGCCGTTGCCGGGGAGGCTTAGGCAAATGTCATATACCAAGTACCTATCACAAACCCTTATCCTTCGCATTAAATTTATTTGCCTCCCATTTTCCTCTCCCCCACTTTACCCTTGCCGTTTTATTTGCCCTTCTTCCGCCGTGTGTTTGTCGTTCGCTTGCTTCTTGTTTGCTTGTGTGTTGCTTGCTTGCTTGTCATTATGTCTAGCACACCTATCATTATCACCACTCCCGAGAGTGAGGTCCTCAACTTTAAACAAAGGGAGGAAGAAAACTTAAAAGATGCCTGGTATAGAATTTGCAAGGCTCAAAATCGATCTAATAGGAAGTTTTCCACTTCCGTGCTCCTTCGCAATTTTTATGTGGGCATAACTCCGTGGAATAGATTCATCTTAGATACCATTATCGGAGGGAATTTCTTGGGTAGCCACACAGTTGATTCTTATAATGCTATGACTAAATTATTTGGCTCACCACCGCTTACGGTTAATGGGACTGTTTTAACTTTGGAGCATGTTATGCAAAGGTTAGAAATCATTGAAAACAAAGTTGCTACGGTAGAATTGGTTGAAAACTTGGATAGAAAAATCCATAATGAAATCACCCAATATGGATGGAAGGTAGGAGTTTTTTCTGAAAAATCTTAAGGAAAAGGAGCCCATAGTTAAAGAAAAGCTAGATCAGGATCCTACTAGAATCAATAAGCTTGAGGATGTTATCACTAATGTGGGTTCTGCTCTTTCCACTATAAAACTACTCCAAATACTCCTACTAAATTATCTAAGTTCATGTATATCCCTAAAGACAAGGGTGAAACATCTAGAATTGCGGATCTCAAATCGATAAGTGTTCACCCTAATTTTCATACTTTTGCAAGAGACCCTTTTGACACTTTAGAATTTCTTGATTTCTTGCCCAAGAGTTTGATTATTAATAGGGACAAAGAAGTGCCCAAGAATCATAAGTGCTTAATCAAAGAATTGCCTTCCAAGGATGGCAATACCTAGATTTATCTTGTATCGTGCCTAGCTAGGGGCGTAAAACGATAGCGCTTGTTGGGAGGCAACCCAATTTTATGTTTTTTTTGTTGCTGTTAGGGAATAAATATTGCATCTAGCCTCTGATTAGATGTGGTTTCATGTTTTGTTTAGTGTTTGCGCCAAGTAGAACCTTTGGGAAGACTTGTGTGAAGTTTATGTGATATTGCTGTGAAAAACAGAATCATTAGCGCTCGCTAAAGTGGTCTTCAGATTTTACCGGAGCGTGCTTTTTAGTTGATTCTTTTTGCATATGATTGGTAGAAACATTCCGCAAATTTACCAATTTAGTTTGATGTTTTTAGAGTTCCAGAAGTAGGCGAACCCTGCAGATTACTTCAGACTGTTCTGTTTTTGGCAGATTCTGTTTTTCGTGTGTTGTTTGCTTATTCCGATGCATCTCTGAGTAGTATTGGAGGATATGAACCATAGAGAAGTTGGAATACAGTAGGTTTAACGCAAATATAAACAAAGAATGAATTCATTTCTGCACTTTTGAGTAGTGGTTTGCTTTCTTATACTAACGGAGCTCACGAGAATTTTTGTCTAAGTTTTGTGTTGTGAAGTTTTCAAGTTTTGAGTATTGCTTTGATGGACTATGGAACAAGGAGTAGCAAAGGCCTAAGCTTGGGGATGCCCATGGAACCCCATGTAAATTCAAGATAATCAAAAGCCTAAGCTTGGGGATGCCCCGGGAAGGCATCCCCTCTTTCGTCTTCATCCATCGGTAACTATACTTGGAGCTATATTTTTATTCGCAACATGATATGTGTTTTGCTTGGAGCGTCTTGTATATTTTGAGTCTTTGCTTGTTAGTTTGCCAAAATAATCCTTGCTGGACACACCTATTTGAGAGAGTTAAATATGGCCTACAAATTATTAGAACACTCTATGTGCTTCACTTATATCTTTTGAGTTCAATAGTTTTTGCTCTAGTGCTTCACTTATATCTTTTGGAGCACGGTGGTGGTAATATTTTGCAGAAATTGTTGAACTCTCATGCTTAAATTATATCCTTTTGAGAGTTTATTAAAACATCATGGTAATGTGTTTAGGCTAAATAAACTAGTCTCCACATGATAAACATCCAATGTCAATGTAGTAAAAAAATCACACTAAGTGCATCGAATAGAATGAGATGTTGGATGCTTGATAGTTGTTTTGAGACATGAGGATAGTGATATTACAGTCATGCTAGTGGAGTTATTATGAAATTAAGAAATACTTGTGTTAAGGTTAGTGATTCCCGTATCATGCACATATGGTGAACCGCTATGTGACGAAGTTAGAGCATGAGGTATTTGTAGAGTGCCAACCTTTGTGTGGAGGTCCGGGGTGCGCGATGGTTAACTCCTACCAACCTCCCCCTAGGAGCATGCGTTGGTTGCTTTGTTTTGATGACTCGTAAATTTTTGCAATAAGTATATGAGTTCTTATGACTAATGTTGAGTCCATGGATTATACGCATTCTCACCCTTCCACCATTGCTAGCCTCTCTTGTACCGCGCAACTTTCGCCTGTGCCATAAACCCACTATATATCCTTCCTCAAAACAGCCACCATATTGTTCCTCAAAACAGCCACCATACCTACCTATCATGGCATTTCCATATCCATTCCGAGATGTATTTCCATGCAACTTTCCACCGTTCCGTTCTTATGAGACGCATCATATTGTCATATTGCCATGCATGATCATGTAGTTGACATCGTAGTTGTGGCAAAGCCACCATGCATAATTTTCCATATATGTCACTCTTGATTCATTGCACATCCCGGTACACCGACGGAGGCATTCATGTAGAGTCATACTTGTTGTAGTATCGAGTTGTAATTTCGAGCTGTAATAAAAAGTGTGATGATCATCATTATTAGAGCATTGTCCCATGTGAGGAAAGGCAAATAAAAAAAGAGATGGCCCAAAAAAATAGAGAGGGGCTAATAAAAAAGAGAAAGCCCCTCCAAAAAATGAGAGAAAAGAGAGAAGGGACAATTGCTACTATCTTTTTTCCACACTTGTGCTTCAAAGTAGCACCATGTTCGTCATTGTAGAGAGTCTCATGCTTAGTCACTTTCATATACTAGTGGGAATTTTCATTATAGAACTTGGCTTGTATATTCCAACAATGGGCTTCCTCAAATGCCCTGGGTCTTCGTGAGCAAGCAAGTTGGATGCACACCCACTAGTTTCTTTTGTTGAGCTTTCATTCATATTTAGCTCTAGTGCATCCGTTGCATGGCAATCCCTACTCACTCACATTGATATTTATTGATGGGCATCTCCATAGCCCGTTGATACGCCTAGCCGATGTGAGACTATCTCCCTCCATTTTGTCTTCTCCACAACCACCTCTATTCCACCCATAGTGCTATATCCATGGCTCACGCTCATGTATTGCGTGAAAATTGAAAGGTTTGAAAAGATAGAGTATGAAAACAAGTGCTTGGCTGAAATCGGGGTTGTGCATGATATGAATATTTTGTGTGATGAAGAGGGATCATAGCCAGACTATATGATTTTGTAGGGATAGCTTCCTTTAGCCATAGTATTTTGAGAAGACATGATTGCTTTGTTAGTATGCTTGAAGTATTGTTATTTCTTATGTCAATATAGACTTTTATCTTGAATCTTTCAGATCTGAACATTCATGCCACAATTAAGATAATTACATTGAAAAACTATATTGGTTAGCATTCCACATCAAAAATTCTTTCTTTATCATTTACCTACTCGAGGACGAGCAGGAATTAAGCTTGGGGATGCTTGATACGTCTCCAACGTATCTATAATTTTTTATTGTTCCATGCTATTATTTATGAAGTCTTGGATGTTTAATGGGATTTATCATTCACTTTTATATCATTTTTGGGACTAACCTACTAACCCAAAGGCCCAGTCCAGATTGCCGTTTTTTGTCTGTTTCAGGGTTTTGCAGAAAAAGAATATCAAACGGAGTCCAAACGGAAAAACCTTCGCGAGAGATATTTTTGGAGAAAATCACGCATGCGGAGCTTGAGAACCACGTCAGGGGATCAAGAGGTGGCCCACAAGGGTGGGGGCGCGGCCCCTGCCTCGTGGCCCCCCTCGAGCGTCCCCGGTGCCCTCCTTCTTCCTATATAAGTCTACGTACCCCAGAACCTCCGTGAACAAAGAGAAAACCCTAATTCCACCGCTGTACCTTCTGTTCCCGTGAAGATCCCATCTTGGAGCCTGTTCCGGAGCTCCACCGGAGGGGGATCTATCACGGAGTTCTTCATCATCATCATCATCATCATCGCCCTCACCATGAGTTGTGAGTAGTTTACCACAGACCTTCGGGTCCATAGCTAGTATCTAGATGGCTTCTTCTCTCTCTCTGGATCTCAATACAAAGTTCTCCTCGGTCTTCGAGGAGATCTATTTAATGTAATCTCTTTTTGCGGTGTGTCTGTCGAGATCCGATGAATTGTGAGTTTATGATCAAGGTTATCTATGAAATATATTTGGTTATTCTCTGAACTTTTTATGTGTGCTCATAATATCCTTGCAAGTTTCTTCGAATTATTGGTTTGGCTTAGCCTACTAGATCTATAGTTCTTGCAATGGGAGAAGTGCTTCGCTTTGGGTTCAATCTTTTGGTGTCCTTTCCCAGTGACAGTAGGGGCAGCAAGGCACGTATTGTATTGTTGCCATCGAGGATAAAAAGATGGGGTTTATATCATATTGCTTGAGTTTATCCCTCTACATCATGTCATCTTGCTTAAGGCGTTACTCTGTTCTTATGAACTCAATACACTATATGCATGCTGGATAGCGGTCGATGTGTGGAGTAATAGTAGTAGATGCAGGCAGGAGTCGGTCTACTTGTCTCGGACGTGATGCTTATATACAATGATCATGCCTAGATAGTCTCATAATTATTTGCTTTTCTATCAATTGCTCGACAGTAATTTGTTTACCCGCTGTAGAATATCGCTTTCATGAGAGAAGCCACTAGAGAAAACTATGGCCCCGGGTCTATTCTCAACATATCAATCTACCTGTTCTTATAAACTAAAAATACTGAAAATATAAACTAGCATCTCTATCAGATCTCATTTTCATAAGTGGCCGTAAAGGGATTGACAACCCCTTATCGCGTTGGCTGCGAAGTTCTTATTTGTTTGTGCAGGTGCGAGGGACTCACGCGTGGTCTCCTACTGGATTGATACATTGGTTCTCAAAAACTGAGGGAAATACTTACGCTACTGTGCTGCATCTCCCTTTCCTATTCGAGGGAATACAACGCAAGCTCGAGAAGTAGCACTAGCTAATCCCTTTACAGGAGATGGAACATTGCATCTCGATCTGCATGTATTCTATGTGGATGAAGTTTGTGGATTATTTAAGCTTGCAGGTATGCCCGGGGATGTTATCAAGAAGAAGGTCTTCCCTTTATCTTTGAAGGGATATGCATTGACATGGTTTAGGCTATGCGATGATATTGGATCATGGAACTACAATCAATTGAAGTTGGAATTTCATTAGAATTTCTACCATATGCATCAGGTTCATCGTGATCGTAATTATATATATAATTTTTGGCCTCGCGAAGGAGAAAGTATCGCTCAAGCTTGGGGGAGGCTTAAGTCAATGTTATATCCATGCCCCAATCATGAGCTCTCAAGAGAAATGATCATTCAAAAATTTTATGCTCGACTTTCTCTCAATAATCGCTCCATGCTCAATTCTTCTTGTACTGGTTCTTTTATGCTGAAGACTATTGAATTCAAATGAGATTTATTGGAAAAAATTAAACACAACTCTGAAGATTGGGATCTCGATGAAGGTAAGGAGTCAGGTATAACCCCTAAGTTTGATTGTGTTAAATCTTTTATGGATACCGATGTTTTCCGTGAATTTAGCACTAAATGTGGACTTGACTCTGAGATAGTAGCTTCTTTCTGTGAATTATTTGCTACTCATGTTGATCTCCCTAAGGAGAAGTGGTTTAGATACCATCCTCCCATTGAAGTAAAAGTAGTTGAACATGTTAAAGTTGAAAAAAAGACCATCACTTATAATGTTGATCCTATTGTTCCTACTTCTTATATTGAGAAACAACATTTCCCTGTTAGGATAAAGGATCATGCTAAAGCATCAACTGTGGTTCGTAAGAGTAATACTAGAACACCTACACCCTCTGAGCAAATTAAAGTTGAACCTAGTGTTGCTATGGTTAAGGATCTCTTGGTCGATAATTTAGATGGGCATGTTATTTACCTCCAAGAGGAGGCTGCTAGAATTGCCAAACCAGATACTAGGAATAAACATAGACCTGTTGTAGGCATGCCTGTTATTTCTGTTAAAATAGGATATCATTGCTATCATGGTTTATGTGATGTAGGTGCTAGTGTGAGTGTAATACACATTTCCTTATATGATGAAATTAGGCACGATATTGCACCTGCTGAGCTAGAAGGTATTGATGACACTATTAAGCTTGCTAATAGAGACACTATTTCACCAATTGGGATTGTTAGATATGTTGAGGTCTTGTGTGGGAAGGTTAAATACCCCGCTGATTTTCTTGTTCTTGGTTCCCCACAAGATGATTTTTGCCCCATTATATTTGGTAGACCCTTCTTGAATACTGTTAATGCTAAGATAGACTTCAAAAAAGATATTGTTACTGTTGGTTTAGGGGATATGTCTCATGACTTTAACTTTGCTAAATTTCGTAGACAACCCCATGATAAAGAATTGCCTAGTAAGGATGAAATTATTGGTCTTGCCTCTATTGATGTGCCTCCTAACGATCCCTTAGAAAAATATTTGCTAGACCATGAAAATGATATGTATATGAATGAGAGAAGGGAAATAGATATAATATTCTTTAAACAGGGACCCTGATTGAAAAACAACTTGCCTGTTGAAATTCTAGTGGATCCTCCTCCACCCAAGGGTGATCCCGTGTTTGAACTTAAACCATTACCTGATACTCTTAAGTATGTTTATCTCGATGAAAAGAAAATATATCCTGTTATTATTAATGCAAAACTTTCAAAGCAGGAAGAAGAGAAATTATTGAAAACTCTGAAAAAGCATCGTGCTACTATTGGATATACTCTGGATGATCTTATGGGCATTAGTCCCACTCTATGCCAACACAAGATAAAGTTGGAAGAGGACGCAAAACCGGTTATTGATCATCAACGCCGGTTAAATCCTAAGATGAAAGAAGTGGTAAGGAAAGAAATACTAAAGCTTCTAGAGGTAGGTATAATTTACCCAGTTGCTGATAGCCAGTGGGTAAGTCCTGTTCATTATGTCCCCAAGAAGGAAGGTATTACTGTCGTTCCTAATGATGAAGATGAATTGACCCCGCAAAGAATTGTTACAGGTTATAGGATGGTAATTGATTTCTGCAAATTAAATGAAGCCACTAAGAAAGATCATTACCCTTTACGTTTTATTGATCAAATGCTAGAAAGGTTATCCAAACATACTCATTTTTTGCTTTCTAGATGGCTATTCTGGTTGCTCTCAAATACCTGTGTCAAAAGGGGATCAAGAAAAGACTAATTTTACTTGTCCCTTCGGTACCTTTGCTTATAGACGTATGCCTTTTGGTCTATGTAATGCACCTGCTACCTTTCAAAGATGCATGATGGCTATATTCTCTGATTTTTTAAAAGATTGTTGAGGTTCTCATGGATGACTTTTTCGTTTACGGAACTTCTTTTGATGATTGCTTGAGCAACCTTGATCGAGTTTTGCAGAGATGTGAAGAAACTAATCTTGTCTTAAATTGGGAAAAGTGCCACTTTATGGTTAATGAAGGTATTGTCCTGGGCCATAAAATTTCTGGAAGAGGTATAGAAGTTGACAAGGCTAAAGTTGATGCTATTGAAAAGATGATGTATCTCAAGGACATCAAAGGTATAAGAAGTTTCCTTGGTCATGCCGGGTTTTATAGGAGGTTCATTAAGGACTTCTCCAGAATCTCTAGGCCTCTGACTAATCTCTTACAAAAAGATGTTCCTTTTGTTTTTGATGATGATTGTGTAGAAGTATTTGAAGTACTTAAGAAAGCATTGATATCTGCACCTATTGTCCAGCCTCCTGACTGGAATTTACCCTTTGAAATTATGTGTGATGCTAGTGATTATGCTGTAGGTGCTGTTGTAGGACAAAGGGTTGATAAGAAATTGAATGTTATCCAATATGCTAGTAAAACTCTAGACAGTGCCCAGAAAAATTATGCTACTACTGAGAAGGAGTTTTTAGCAGTCGTATTTGCTTGTCATAAGGTTAGACCTTACATTGTTGATTCTAAAGTAACTATTCATACTGATCATGCTGCTATTAAATATCTTATGGAAAAGAAAGATGCTAAACCTAGACTTATTAGATGGGTTCTCCTGCTGCAAGAATTTGATTTGCATATTACTGATAGAAAGGGCGCTGAGAAACCCATTGCAGACAACTTGTCTAGGTTAGAGAATATTCTTGATGACCCACTACCTATTGATGATAGCTTTCCTCATGAATAATTGGCTGTCATAAATGCTTCTCGTACTGCTCCATGGTATGTCGATTATGCTAATTACATTGTTGCTAAGTTCATACCACCTAGTTTCACATACCAGCAAAAGAAAAAGTTCTTCTATGATTTAAGACATTACTTTTGGGATGACCCACACCTTTATAAAGAAGGAGTAGATGGTATCATTAGACTTTGGGTACCTGAGCATGAACAGGAATAGATTCTACGCAAGTGTCACTCCGAAGCTTATGGAGGACACCATGCTGGAGACATAATTGCACACAAGGTACTGCAATCTGGTTTTTATTGGACTACTCTCTTCAAGGATGCCCGTAAGTTTGTCTTATCTTGTGATGAGTGTCAAAGGATTGGTAATATCAGTAGATGTCAAGAAATGCCTATGAATTATTCACTTGTTATTGAACCATTTGATGTCTAGGGCTTTGACTATATGGGACTGTTTCCTTCCTCTAATGGGTATACACATATTTTAGTTGTTGTTGATTACGTTACTAAGTGGGTAGCAGCTATTCCAACTAGTAGTGCTGATCACAACACCTCTATTAAGATGGTTAAGGAAGTTATTTTTCCGATGTTTGAAGTCCTTAAATACTTAATGACTGATGGTGGTTCACACTTTATTCATGGTGCTTTTCGTAAAATTCTTGCTAAGTATGATGTTAATCATAGAACTGCATCCCCTTATCACCCACAGTCTAGTGGTCAAGTAGAACTATGTAACAGATGGCTGAAATTAACTTTGAAAAGATTGTTAATAGATCTAGAAAGAATTAGTCCAAGAAACTTGATGATGCATTATGGGTTGCTACCTCTTGTGCTTGCGTTGTATTCCCTCGAAGAGGAAAGGGAGATGCAACACAGTAGCGTAAGTATTTCCCTCAGTTTTTGAGATCCAAGGTATCAATCCAGTAGGAGACCACGCGCGAGTCCCTCGCACCTGCACAAACAAATAAGAACTTCGCAGCCAACGCGATAAGGGGTTGTCAATCCCTTTACGGTCACTTACGAAAGTGAGATCTGATAGAGATGATAGTTTATATTTTTGGTATTTTTAGTTTAGTAAAACAGCAAAATAAAAGCGGTAAAAGTAAAGTAGATGTAGATTGATATGTTGAGAATAGACCCGGGGGCCATAATTTTCTCTAGTGGCTTCTCTCATGATAGCGATATTCTACGGCGGGTAAACAAATTACTGTCGAGCAATTGATAGAAAAGCGAATAATTATGAGACCATCTAGGCATGATCATTGTATATAGGCATCACGTCCGAGACAAGTAGACCGACTCCTGCCTGCATCTACTACTATTACTCCACACATCGACCGCTATCCAGCACGCATCTAGTGTATTGAGTTCATACGAATAGAGTAACGCCTTAATCAAGATGACATGATGTAGAGGGATAAACTCAAACAATATGATGAAAACCCCATCCTTTTATCCTCGATGGCAACAATACAATACGGGCCTTGCTGCCCCTACTGTCACTGGGAAAGGACACCGCAAGATTGAACCCAAAGCCAAGCACTTCTCCCATTGCAAGAACTATAGATCTAGTAGGCCAAACCAAACCAATAATTCGAAGAGACTTGCAAGGATATTATGAGCACACATAAAAAGTTCGGAGAAGAACCAAATATCTTTTATAGATAACCTTGATCATAAACTCACAATTCATTGGATCTCGACAAACACACCGCAAAAAGAGATCACATCGAATTGATCTCCTCGAAGACCGAGGAGAACTTTGTATTGAGATCCGGAGAGAGAGAGGAAGCCATCTAGATACTAGCTATGGACCCGAAGGTCTGTGGTAAACTACTCACAACTCATGGTGAGGGCGATGATGATGATGGTGAAGGCCTCCATGATGGATCCCCCTCCGGTAGAGCTCCGGAACAGGCTCCAAGATGGGATCTCCACGGGAACAGAAGCTACGGCGGTGGAATTAGGGTTTTCTCTCTATATATGGAGTTTCTGGGGTACGTGGACTTATATAGGAAGAAGGAGGGCACCGGGGGACACTTAAGGGGGCCTCGAGGCAGGGGGCGCGCCCCCCACCCTCGAGGGCCACCTCTCTGTCCCCTGACTTGGTCCTCAAGCTCCGTGTGCGTGATTTTCTCCAAAAATATCTCTCGCGAAGGTTTCATTCCGTTTGGACTTCGTTTGATATTCCTTTTCTGCAAAACCCTGAAATAAGCAAAAAACAGCAATCTGGACTGGGCCTTTGGGTTAGTAGGTTAGCCCCCAAAATGATATAAAAGTGAATGATAAAGCCCATTAAACATCCAAGACTTCATAAATAATAGCATGGAACAATAAAAAATTATAGATAAGTTGGAGACGTATCATGGGCCTACAGAACTGCATACAAAAACCCGATGGGTATGTCTCCATATAAAATGGTCTATGGAAAAGCATGCCACTTACCTCTTGAACTAGAACATAAGGCATATTGGGCTATTAAAGAGCTTAATTATGATTTCAAACTTGCCGGTAGAAGAGGTTATTTGACATTAGCTCACTTGATGAATGGAGAGCCCAGGCTTACGAGAATGCCAAACTGTTTAAAGAAAAGGTTAAAAGATGGCATGACAAAAGGATACAAAAGCGTGAGTTTAACGTAGGTGATTATGTCTTGTTATACAACTCTCGTTTAAGATTTTTTGCCGGAACAATTCTCTCTAAATGGGAAGGTCCTTACGTTATCGAGGAGGTCTATCGTTCCGACGCCATAAAAATCAACAACTTCGAAGGAACAAATCCGAAGGTGGTGAACGGTCAAAGAATCAAACACTATATCTCAGGTAACCCTATAAGTGTTGAAACCAATGTTATTGAAACCGTAACCCCGGAGGAATACATAAGGGACACTTTCCAGAACGATTCAGACTCCGAATAGGAAGAGGTATGTGGTACGGTAAGTAAACCGACTCCAAAACAGTTCTAATGGCAATTTTTCTCCGTTTTGGAATATTTAGAAAAATAGAAAAATAAGAGGCAGTCTGGAAGGGACACGAGGCGTCCACGAGGGTAGAGGGCGCGCCCTACCCCTCCTGGGCGCGCCCCCTGCCTCGTGGGCACCTCGTGTGCCTCCCGGACTCCGATTTCTTGCACGTTACTTCTTTTTGTCGGTAAAAATTCATTATATATTCTCCCAAAAGTTTTGACCACCGCACCACACGAAAATCCGCTGTTTTCGTTTCGAGCTGTTGTTTCTAACAGATCTAGATCATCATGACGTCTTCAAGCACCCCCAAGGACAAGTTCTTCGAGAAGGTCATCAACCCCTACCTCATGGAGGTGCTGCAACACCCTCAAACCATCGAGGTGCGTCAGGGGGTGCTGCACATCCGCGGTGTTGAGGGACCAAGGAGGACCAGAAGTGTGGAGACAAGACTCGAAGCAATGGAGCAGCAAGTTTTCAAGTGCCAAGGTATGGTGGAACGAGGACTCAACGCCAACCACATGATGATCACGGAGCTCACCAACAACCACAAGCTGGACGCCAAGATCATTGGGGGAGCTATCTTCAAGCTCCAAGAGAAAATTGAGCACCTCCAAGCCCAGATCTATGACCTGCAAAACCAAAACTGTGACTATGAATATAGATTCAAGAAGATGAGTTTGGATGTAGATTTGAGGATCTCGGAGACTCGATCATCCTTCTACGATGGTGAGCCCATGCCTTGGAAGATGGACGACAATCCTACATCATCAAAAACTCCATCACCACCCTCGAAGAATGAGACATAATCATATGGGTATGGGCACTCCCCTTGGCAACTGTCAAGCTTGGGGGAGGTGCCCCGGTATCGTATCATCATCACACTCCTATCTTTATCGTTTTTCTTAGTTTGATCCTTTTGGTAATATCTTGATCTAGTAGAATAAATTTTAGTATGATCTAGTGGTGAGCTTTTGCTTTATGATCTCTATCTTTGTAATCGAGTCTGTGAGCTATATATTATAAAGATTAGTGTTGAGTCAAGGGCTTGATTTTTTCCCTATGATCATAAGAGAATAGAAGGAAATATAAAAAAATCAAAGAGATCATATTGATCTTATGGAGAGTAATGACTTCACATATAAAGAGTATGATGAATAAAAGTTGTTGAGAGTTGACAAACGAAGTTTTGGTCATCATTGCAATTAATAGGAAGTAATAAAGAAAGAGAGGTTTTCACATACAAATATATTATCTTGGACATCTTTTATTATTGTGAGCACTCATTAAAATATGACATGCTAAAGAGTTGATGTTGGACAAGGAAGACAACATAATGAGCTATGTCTTCTTATATCCGAAATAAAGTATATTTTCATGGATCATCCAACATGTTGAGCTTGCCTTTTCCCCTCATGCTAGCCAAACTCCTTGCACCAAGTAGAGATACCTGCCTATGGATTGTGTAAGATCCTTCAAGTAAGTTGTCATTGTTGCAACTATCTAAAAATATGTATGATCTATTAGTGTGGAGAAAATAAGCTTTATACGATCTTGTGATATGGAAGTAATAAAAGCGATGGACTGAATAATAAAGGTCCCTATCACAAGTGGCAATATAAAGTGACGTTCTTTTGCGCTAAGATTTTGTACATCCAACCATAAAAGCACATGACAACTTCTGCTTCCCTCTGCGAAGGGCCTATCTTTTGTTCTTACCTTATAAGAGTCATGGTGATCTTCACCTTTCCTTTTTACATTTTATCCTTTGGCAAGCACATTGTGTTGGAAAGATCCTGACATATATACCCACTCGGATGTAAGTTATCATAATTTATTACTGTTGACATTACCCTTGAGGTAAAAGGTTGGGAGGCAATACTATAAGCCCCTATTTTTCTCTGTGTCCGATTAAAACTCCATACCCATAGGTATTGCGTGAGTGTGAGCAATTGTGAAAGACTAAAGGATTGTTGAGTATGTGGACTTGCTGAAAAGCTCTTATTGACTCTTTCCTATGTTATGATAAATTGCAATTGCTTCAATGACTGAGATCACAGTTTGTTAGTTTCCAATGAAGTTTCTGATTCATACTTGACATTGTGGATAGATTGTTACTTTATGATAAGAATCAAATGACAATATATATATGTGTTGTTGTTATAAGTTTGATCATGATGCCCTCATGCCCGTATTTTATTTTTATCGACACCTCCATCTCTAAACATGTGGACATATTTTTTTATGTCGGCTTTTGCTTGAGGACAAGCGAGGTCTAAGCTTGGGGTAGTTGATACGTCCATTTTGCATAATGCTTTTATATCGATATTTATTGCACTATGAGCTGTTATTACCAATTATGTCACAATACTTATGCCTTTTCTCTCTTATTTTACAAGGTTTACATAAAGAGGGAGAATGCCGGCAGCTGGAAAAGGAGCAAACATTGGAGACCTATTCTGCACAACTCAAAAAGCCCTGAAACTCCACGGAACACCGTTTCAGAAAATATAAAAAATATCTGGCGAAAGAGATAGGTCAGGGGGCCACCACATGTCGACGAGGGTGGGGGCGCCTCCCCCTGGGCACGCCCCCTGCCTCGTGGGCCACCTGGTGACTCCCCGATGCCCATCTTCTCCTATATGAGGTGTTTTGACCTGGAAATAAATCACGAGGAGGCTTTCGGGACGAAGCGCCGCCGTCTCGAGGCGGAACCTGGGCGAAACCAATCTAGGGCTCCAGCAGAGCTGTTCTGCCGGGGACACTTCCCTCCGGGAGGGGGAAATCATCGCCATCGTCATCACCAACAACTCTCCCATCTTGGGGAGGGTTATCTTCATCAACATCTTCACCAACACCATTTCCTCTCAAACCCTAGTTCTTCTCCTGTATCCAAATTTTGTACCAAAACCTCAGATTGGTACCAGTAGGTTGCTAGTACTGTTAATTACTCCTTATAGTTGATGCTAGTTGGTTTACTCGGTGGGAAATCATATGTTATGATCCATTATGCATATTAATACCCCTCTGATTATGAACATGAATATGCTTTGTGAGTAGTTATATTTGTTCCTGAGGACATGGGAGAAGTCTTGCTATAAGTAGTGATGTGAATTTGGTATTTGTTCGATATTTTGATGAGATGTATGTTGTCTTTCCTCTAGTAGTGTCATGTGAACGTCGACTACATGACACTTCACCATTGTTTGGGCCTAGAGCAAGGCATTGGGAAGTAATAAGTAGATGATGGGTTACTAGAGTGACAGAAGCTTAAACCCTAGTTTATGTGTTGCTTCGTAAGGGGCTGATTTGGATCCATATGTTTCATGCTATGGTTAGGTTTACCTTAATACTTCTTTTGTAGTTGCGGATGCTTGCAATAGAGGTTAATCATAAGTGGGATGCTTGTCCAAGTAAGGACAACACCCAAGCACCGGTCCACCCACATACCAAATTATCAAAGTAACGAACGCGAATCATATGAACGTGATGAAAACTAGCTTGACGATAATTCCCATGTGTCCTCGGCAACGCTTTTCCTTATATAAGAGTTTTTCCAGGCTTGTCCTTTGCTACAAAAAGGATTGGGCCATCTTGCGGCACCTTATTTACTGTTACTATTTGTTACTTGTTATCAATTACCTTATCACAAAACTATCTGTTACCGGTAATTTCAGTGCTTGCAGAAAATACCTTACTGAAAACTGCATATCATTTCCTTCTGCTCCTCGTTGGGTTCGACACTCTTACTTATCGAAAGGACTATGATAGATCCCCTACACTTGTGAGTCATCAGCTTGCTCTTGCGCTTCGGCTTAGGACCGGTGGCTTGGTTGGCGAACTCGTCCTCGAACAAGGGCTACGCTTCGATGTCGCACTCATCCTCTTCCTCTAGCTCGTGATGGGCCTCGAACCCCTCGTTGGTTACCCCATATGATACAGGGTGGAACCCTAGTTGGCCGATCTTTCACGAAATGGAGTGGATCCCACGATGAACACGAAGAACACGAGAGGGAACACGAGGGAAAACACGAGAGAATCACTCAAACCAACAAGAACAAGTCACACATATGCTAGATCCTCGAAACACAAAGAGATACAAGATCCATGATCAACAAGGGACGATACAAAGGGTAACCGGTTCTTCTCCGTGAGGAGGTCTTGATATCCCTGGGGATCTTCTCCGATGAAGGAGGTCCTGAATCCGTAGTGGATCTTCTCTGTGGAGGGGCCGCAGTCACTCACAAGGAGATGAACCACTAGATAGTATCAAATGAGCTATCACTAAGCTAACCCTCATTAGGAGGAGGTGGAGGAGTATATATAGTCTAGGGCCACGAAGGGGTAAGTGGGAGAGGGATACATGGGCCTCTGGCCCGATAACTGTGCGCAGACAGCAGGTAGCGGACGTCCGACGGCTACCGGACGTCCGGTGGCTCGCGAGGGTCCGGACGTCCGGAAATCTTCGGACTTCCGCTATTTTCCTTCTGTCGTCGAAGTCACGGACGTCCGGTGGCCTCCGGTCGTCCGGTCGCCTGGGGGTCGCCGGTCGTCCGGTAGATGCCGGACGTCCGGAGCCTGAAGCTTTTCCAGCAGCTTCTCTTGTTCCTTGTACTTGGTGTCCTCGCCGTCTTGTCCAACGCTCCTAGCTGTTCCATGGCCTCCCTCTTGGTTCCTGGTCATGCATAGCACATATATTTGAGGTAGTAGCCATGTCTCACATGTAGAAAGTGGGGGTTCAGAGAGGAGCGAGTGAACCTTGTGTCCAATTGTGTGAGGTTGAGGTCTCGTCGAGTGAACATGGGGATGATCATGGGATACACCGTATCATCTCCCCTCCCTTGGGAAAGATCCGACCTCGGATCAAAAACCTCCTCACCATGGAAACGGTTGTCGTGGACGGACTTGTAGTTGGACCGAGATGAAGACTTGGCGTAATCCAAGTAGTCCAAGGTGTCGTCGGAGTGGTATACATGCAAGAAGGGCAAACACAAACGACACTCGGAAATACAATGGTTAGCGCACAAGTGTCTATCATGTAAGAATGGGTCCGTGTGACAAATTTGGGCATGGCAAGGCACAAGATGCTTATCGAAAAGATGTACAATGACATATAAAGCATTCATGTGATCAAATGCATTTGAGGTGCACACAAAGGTGTTGTGAATGTGATCAATGCAACCATTGTGCAAAATGATGTCATAGTGTGATGGTTTATCAAGAGCATGAACATGGCAATGGATGCTCAATATGTGTATGTTATCATGCAATTGATGGAGGATAAGATGATCATGATGTATGAATATGCCATCAAGAAAGATCACAACAAATTTTCTAAGGAAATGCACAAGCTCATATATCATGGATGACATGGGAATACAAAATGCAACAAGGCAATCATAATGTGAGTCAATCCATGGGCAAGATGCAAATTTGTTATGGGAATGATATGTCCATTGAGCATGGCATGTGAGCACACAATCAACAAATATGAAGGTTTTGGTGCAATGTGTCAAAGGGGTTTTGACATACCAATGCTCGATGTCGTGGCAATAGTGGTAGACCGGTGGTGAATCCATAGGGTCCATCTTTAATGTCGGTCCTTCATCCCGTAGATGTATCATGTAGACAACAAGAAGGAAGCAACAATGAAAGTATGGCCCATCCAATATGCATATGTGAGGATGGCTCACAAAGAAGGAATTCACCTTATGTATGTTCTCGAAGGTGTTGGTGTCGCGCAACGTGTATGCCTTCACATCCCCAAGATGCCTCGTGATGGTACCGCCTTGTGAATCCTTCAAAATGAAAGAACATGACAAACACTCAGAAAAACAAATGAGGTTAGCCATTATGCAAAACCTAGCATTCGTGCGGGAAAATACCCAACAAGTGCTTGCATCATTCTTATCATAAGAAAGTATAAGGGTGTGGTGCATGGTATGTAGGCATAAGATGCGAGAACAACCAAATGCAATAGGCTCAATCAAGCAAGTATGCATCACAAGAAAGGTGTCAAAGTCTCCAAGATCAACAAACATAGCATTGTTGCACTCAATACAAGTGATGAGAGATGCAACTAGTGGAGACAAATGACAATGATCAATGTATATCATGTGAGTGGCATGAACATATATGTCATCAACCCAAGAAAGCAAGTAAGAGAGGAACATGGGTGATGCAACATAGCAAGCAAGTATAGTGATCAAGTCAAGCAAGCTAGTAGTGAAAATATGCAACATACTAGAAGTAATCATGGCAATCATGGCATGTGTGCAAATAGGAGACATGAATAATGCACATGGCATATCACAAGCATGAAAGCAAGGTATGGGCAAAGTCTCATCATTGTGGTGGCAAGAAGTCCTATGTAAATAGCAATGGAGTATCATGACTCTCCCAACACAAGAATCAACAATAGCATGGGGCACAAAGAAATCATGGTAGTAGCTACAAGTATCTCCACCAAGCATGCAAATACACATATAAGTAGCATAATGGTGAATCATGTGTAAAGGCAAGCAAGGGTCACAATTGCATGGCAAAGTCATAGCAAGGGGCATAACATGCAAAGTGAACACGATAGTATGGGCATAATGTGACAAGTGGCAAATAGCCCATAGCCGTGTGAGAGCCAAGTAAAAGAGATGCGCGTAGTGGTTGCGCGAAGAGAACGGTGGTAGGGACAATCCACGGGATCCCAAATCGTCGTTGCTCTCAAGAGCTCGTTTTGTCAACTCATGGGATTGTGAGGTTGACGAGTTTGCAAAAGTACCTACACAAGACAAAGGCAAAGGAAAAATTGTATGTGCGTGGTATATGTACACATCATCCATCATGATGCGCACGTGCGTCTGTTGGTCAGCACATAATAGCCAATGCTCAAAGAAATGAGATGCGTGATATAGAAACATGTCATCCATCATGAGAGGTTTGTTGTTATGTATAGCATAATGGAGACTCAAATTGTGTAATGCATCATGACAAGTAGGTAGAGCATTGTTATTCATGGAATGCATATGGTGCACACAATCATGGTAATCATGCAAGGCATGGAATGCATCAAGATCTCCTAGTATGTATGAGGAAACTATGGGGGTCTCCTCAATAGCATTCAAGGGAACATCACATGGAGAATATTGATAACATCCAAAGCAAAGCATATTTGGAACAATGTGTTCATGGCATGGCATAATAGATGAATTACGCAAATCATGTAAAGGAAGCATTGCAATATCATCGCAAGAGAAACACAAGCCAATGACCATCATCTTGTCATCTATGCCACAAGTGCAAATAGGATTCACTTTAATTTGGCATGCATAGTTACTATGTTGAGATTGAAATGATACAACATGGGCGATCTCACTCATAGCATATGACAAGTTCAAAGGATTATCAAACATGATGTGACCAAAAGAATTTTCACATGAGATCCTATGTAGCATAGCATCACAACTAGGCAACTCAACATGCTCATCATCATATTCATCATAAATAGGTAAGTCATGACATGATGAAGTCGCACTAGCATGAAGCATGGCAATAGGTGTGTCAACATCATGCAAGCAATCATTGTCAAGATGGTCCACAAGTGGGACGAAAGAAGCACCATCACCTTTGTTACCTTTGGAGCATCGCTCATGTATTGTAGGTGAAGTTGCAACTTGATGGTACCATGTGGGGGGTACATCTTCTTCCACCATGGCTATCGGGTTATCCAATGGAGGGACGGACTCATCGAGGGTAGGCATGTCCTCTTGTAGGAGACCTAGCACCAAATAGAACACACTCGGAGTAGAGGTTAAGTCGTTAGAAATCATAGTGGCCTCACATGCCCTATCAACTACCTCACTCACTAAGTGGTGTGGCTCACTCACTCCCTCATGGATGCTCTCACTCGTATGGTTGGTGGAGTCACTCAAATGGCTCTCAACCTCACATAGGAGAAGTGGCATGCTCTCATGTGTGGGGCTAGTGGTGTGCACACTCATCCTCTCAAGGGAAATGCTCTCAAGCTCACATATGGTGGAGTCACTCGTATCACTCATGTGGTGGTGGCTCTCCTCGCATGGGAATTGGGGCATCTCGTCATATGTGGATGTTGAAGAGGTGTAGGTGCAATAGTCTCCATGCTCAACTTCCTCATCCGTAATGCCTCCAAAGATGAATGCCGTAGGGTGTGGCAAACCATCACGCTCCTCCGAGGTCAAAGAGAAGGTCTCATGCTTGCTCGCGTAGCTTGACCCGGAGTAGTAGTCCAATATGGGCGCCGTCTTCATGGTGTCGAAGAGGTTCATGCTCGTCGCCTTGGTCGAAGGGGATGGCCCATGCTCGACCGTCTTGTCGCCGTCGCTCGTAGATGATCGCCTTGATGATGAAGACGTCGATGTAGGCGAACTCATGGGAGGTAGGCGAAGATGCCGTACATCCAAAGGCGAAGATGCCTTGATAGCACTTGGCGAAGATGCCGACGTGATTCATTTTGAAGATGCCGATGTGGAAGGTGTAAGATGCAGTATTGTAGAAGTGTTTTCCCTTAGCAAAGATGCCAAGGATCGAATCCCCAGAGACTCCTAGGTTCAACAAGTAGGTGTCAACTGCTAACGGCGCAATTAGCAATCTACATGGACCTGCACACAGATACAAATAACTTTGCTCCCAACGAGTACAGAGAGGTTGTCAATCCCTCCGGCCTTGTAGTTCACAAAGGGTTAAAAGCAATATCATAGTAGTGATAGATAGTGTTTTGCAATAGTAAGTAAATAGCGAAAAGTAAATAGCGGGTGTGATCAATGATGGTAATATGGACCGGAGTCTCATGATGTTCACTAGTGATGTCTCTCTCCCAAAAGACGATAAAACAGCTATGTGAGGTAAACAAATTACAGCTGGGCAATTGACAGGACCACGAACGCAAACCAATGCTAATTACATTGCAGAAAGGTTGAGGTTCAAAGCATGGGCGGTACGCCAAAATAAGTAGACCGAAATCCATCAATATCTACTACTAATCATCCACCTTGAGATATCTATCCAGAACATCTCGCTGGTATTAAGTTGCGAGCCCCACCCATAGTGTAAACTAAATGCAACAGACAACTGCATTAAAAGAACTTTGCGTAAAGTAAACAATCCTTGCACCCGCGGGCACAAGCACCGTTGTTTTCCCCCTTGTGGCAACAACACATCCCCTAGACACATGTTTCTGTCACTCAAGCTAGTCATCGAGGGGCATGAACCCACAATCGAGCATAACGTTCCCTCTTGGAGTCACTACGTATTACTTGGCCAAAGCAATAAATAACAACGGAGAACATGCAAGAATTACTTATGAACATAAATATAAAAGAGGTAGATCAAATATATTACTCAAGATCAATCTGAACATAATCCCATAATCCATCGGATCCCAGCAAACTCAACATAGCAACAACATAAGGATTACATATGTGCCTCGATCATGTACGGCAGCTCACGAGGACTAATTAGTGAAGCACAAGAACGGGAGGAGAACATCACATAGCTACTGGTCATGGACCCATGGTCCAAGGGAGACTACTCACGAGTCATCCGGGAGGCGTCCATGGTGGTGGAGAAGCTCCCGGTGGTGATCCTCCCCTCCGGCAGGGTGCCGGGAAGAGTTCTCCTGGTGCTCCCGATCTTGGAAGCGGCGGCGGCGGCGGAACAGAGATGGGATCGCAAAAAGAGTTCCTGTTCTGAGGGTTTCGGAGGACGCTTTAAATATATGCCAAAGGGGAGCATCGGGGAAGCTTCGGGGGCCCAGGCGCCCCCCCCAGCGCGGCCCAGGGGGGGCACCGCCAGGGCGCCTGGAGCCCTGGTGGCCCCCCCTCGGCTGCCCTTCGGACGCAGGGTTGTTTCCGAAACGCTGATTTTTTATATAATTTTTCTGGATTTTTCCTGGCAGTTCTCGTAACGTGAAAACCTGAAATACAAAAACAGCCGAAAAAAGAAACTGGCACTGGGGTGCACTGGATTAGTAAGTTAGTCCAAATATGATCAAAAGTGTATGGAAGTGTATGAATATCATAGCAATATCACCCAAAAGTGGCATGGAGCAAGCAGAAATTATAGATACGTTTTGGACGTATCAACATCCCCAAGCTTAATTCCTGCTCGTCCTCGAGTAGGTAAATGATAACAAGAATAATTTCTGTGGTGACATGCTATTAACCATATTGGACTTTTTCATATTCATATGACAAAAGCTTACTGAGACAATGATTCTATAGTAATTAAGTTGCCTCAAGAGAAAATCACAAATGACTGGAAGTTTTACAACATGATATTGAAGCATCAAATAGATTTGCAATGAACATGATGTGCAAATATCATAAAGTGATATCTAGCTTGCCCCCTTTAGTGAAGCAAAACATAAATGCAGGGGCACCTTCAAGGTTTAAGTGATGACTAGATACAATGATTTCAAAATAAACGATATCACAATCATGCAAAAGACAATGCTACTTTGGGACAATGCACATTACACTCAGAATGACAATCATGCTCTCAGTAGTTGGTGCTTTTAAAAGAAGGTGGAGACTCAACATAAAAGTAAAAGATGGTTATGACTTTTTATTTTGAAAACATGGAAGCAATTTTGTCAACGGTAGTAGTACTTCATATGTGTCATGCATAAGACATCCTATAAGTTGCAAGCCTCATGCATCGAATACCAATAGTGCTTGCACCTTGTCCTAATTAGCTCGGATTTCCATGGGTTATCATTGCATTACATATGTTTCAACCAAGTGTCACAAAGGGGTACCTCTATGCCACCTGTACAAAGGTCCAAGGAGATAAATCGCATTTGATTTCTCGTTTTTGATAGATCTCAACTTGAGGACATCCATACCGGGACAACATAGAAAATAGATGATGGACTCCTCTTAAATGCATAAGCATATTCTCATAAGAGATTGAGGATTAACGTCCAAGCTAAAACTTCCACCATGATGCATGGCTTTGGTTGGCGGCCCAATGTTCTTCTCTAACAATATGCATATTCATTCAACCCACGGCAAATCACCCTTACTTCAGACAAGACGAACATGCATAGCAACTCACATGATATTCAACAAAAGTGTGACAGTTGATGGCGTCCCCAGAAACATGGTTACCGCTCAGCAAGCAACTTATAAGAAATAAGATACATAGGCAACATATTCTTTACCACAATAGTTTTTTAAGCTACTTTCCCATGAGCTATGTATTGCAAGGTTAGTCTACTTAGTACAGGTGGAGGTTAGCAAAAGACTGGGAGCGACCAACTAAGAGAGCAATGACGGTCATAATCATGCAGAGCGACAAAGCAATATTGAATCAGGCATGGTAGTTATATCGCTACTCAGAAATAAAAGATCATCAAGGCTTGACAGACTTTCTTTACAGTCTTAAAAATGCGTGAGCATACGCCAAGTCAATCAAAATAAATTCTCGAAGGAAGATATTACTAAACCATACCACATCATAGGCAAACAAATCAAGTTGGTACTCCAATAACACATTGGGAATCCCCCAGCTATTTGAGACTAACCACAAGAAAACCTGAACTACTAAGTGCCATCATGCACGCCACATCTTTATCATAGACATATTAACCAATGCAACGGAAGCAAACTCTCTTAATAAGGTGAGCATGATAATTAAAGAGAGTTCAAGCAACCAACTAAACAAAAGCTCTTTGAAAAGATAAGCATGAATACTAAGAGCAGAGCATGATAGTAGCTATTAAAAGACAAAGAACACACACAGCAAAGACAGACATGAAAATTCTATGTTATGTTCTAGGTAGAAATGGAGCGTGTTTATCCCCTACATAAAGGAATGCTGGGTTCCGACTCGTTATGAAAAACTAAAAAGAAAACTAAAAGCAAGACGCTCCAAGCATAGCACATAACACATGAAGTGATAAAAATATAGCGAAACGAAAGACGAACTGATCATGTTGATGGAGAAGGGGATGCACGGGGGCATCCCCAAGCTTAGACGCTTGAGTCTCCTTGAATATTTCTTGGGGGTGCACGGGGGCATCCCCAAGCTTGAGCGCTTGACACTCCTGAATATTTTTATCATCTTCCCTCGCACACTTGAAAACTCCCTTCATACATAACTCATCATAATCTGATTAGCGAGGTTAGTACCCTTAATAAAATAATTATACCTTGCTGGAAATAAAGATATTCTTGAAGTTCTACTGTTTCTAAAGATTGCCAAAAGGTTTTTGCAAAGAAAAAGCAAGCTCTTGATTTGCAAAATGAAGGAAAGGCAAAACAGGACAGAATCTGTGAAAAACAGAACAACAGGTAGTAATTGATCTGTTCGGGATACTTCTGCAACTCAAATCAAAAAACTCAGAACAGACGCACGAAAGACAATTATATAGAGAACAGTGTCGAATAACTTCAGACCAAAAAGATGATCCAGTGATTTTATACGAATTTTTCTATCCAAGGACAGAATCTGTTTCCTGGACAGCACCTCACAACTTTTGAACTTTCTAGCAATAAGAGGCTATGCTTGGCACAAATATGAAAAGCAAAGATACAATGATGATGCTACAGCAGTAAACAACATCAAGACACAACAAAAGCAAAAAAATTATTCATGTGGGCTGCCTCCCAAAAGCGCTTTCTTTTATGCCTTTGAGCTAGGCATAATGCATATAGATCAAGTTTTATCAAGAGTAAAAGAATAGCTAGCCCGTACAACGGACTCAAAAGGTAACTTGATCTTCTTTCGAGGGAAGTGTTCCATCCCTTTCTTGAGAGGAAACTGAAATTTTATATTACCCTCTTTCATGTCAATGATAGCACCAACGATGCGTAAAAAGGGACGTCCCAAAATAATTGGACATGAAGGATCACATTCAATATCCATAATAGTGAAATCAACGGGAACATAATTATTATTAACAACAATAAGAACATCGTCGATCCTCCCCAAGGGTTTCTTTATGGAAGAATCAACAAGACGAACACCAAAAGACCAAGACTCATAAGGTTTCAATTTAAGCATATCATATATTCTTTTGGGCATAACAGAGGTACTAGCTCCAACATCACATAATGCATAGCAAGAGAAGTCATTCAATTTAATTTTTATCATAGGATCCCAACCGTCTTCTAGCTTTCTAGGTATGGAGGCTTCTACTCTAAGTTTCTCCTCCCTAGCTTTGATGAGAGCATTAGTGATATGCTCTGTGAAGGCAAGGTTAAGCGTGCTAGTGCGGGGGTCTCTAGACATCTAGTGAAGGAAATCAATAACTTCGGTAAGAGTGCAATTATCAAAATCATGGTCACGAGCATCAAGTAAAGTGGTAATAGTGTCCTTTAGGTTCACATGTTTGGTAGTTTCTATAGTCATAGCATCACCATTAATAGGTCCATTGGGACCAGGAGTACATTGGGTGCTAAGAGTTTGGATATCCTCAACAACTTTGATAGTAGCAACAGTGTGGTGGGTAGGAAGGCTCTTAATTCTATCCTCTTCCTCCCTTTCTCTAGCCCATCTTTCTTTAAGTTTAGCCATCATCCTAATATTTTCATTAATTTGCACTTGAGTAACATTAATAGGGATGACTTCCCTCTCCTTAAGAGGAGAAGTTTCAATTTTTAGCAATTTTACCTCATTGGCTAAATGGTCTACCTTAAAAGAAAGATCATCTAGTTTATGTAGTTTTTCTTCTACACTCTTATTAAAGGCTTTTTGGGTAGTGATGAAATCTTTAAGCATAATCTCTAGTTCAGTAGTGGAGTTCTTGGTACTAGGATAAGCATTGTTGTTCCCATAAGGATTAGAGGGGAACGGTCTAGGATTGTTACCAAAGTTACTCCTATAAGCATTGTTGTTAAAATTGTTTCTAGAGATAAAGTTCACATCTACTTGTTCTTGAGCAATCAAAGAATTTAAAGGAACATCACGAGGATCAATAGTAGATTGCTTCGAAAGTAGAGACATGATTAAGTCAACTTTTTCATTTAAGGAGGAAATCTCCTCGACAGAGTTTACCTTCCTACCTGTTGGAGCGCGTTCGGTGTGCCATTGGGAATAGTTGGTCATCATCTCATCGAGAAGCTTCGTGGCAGCACCAACTGTAGTTGACATAAAAGTTCCTCCCGCGGCCGAATTTAACAAGTTCCGCGAGGTAAAGTTCAAGCCTGCATAAAAAGTTTGGATAACCATCCAAGTAGTCAAACCGTGAGTAGGGCAGTTCTTGATAAGAGATTTCATACGTTCCCAAGCTTGGGGAACGTGTTCATTATCCAATTGTTTAAAATTCCTTATGTTACTTCTAAGTTGGATAATTTTAGCAGGTGGATAGTATTTTCCAATAAAAGCATCTTTGCACTTGTCCCATGAATCTATGCTATTTCTAGGCAAAGACTAAAACCATATTTTAGCTCCTCCTCTCAAGGAGAAAGAAAAAAGCTTAAGCTTAACAATATTACCATCTATTTCTTGGTACTTTTGCATATCACAAAGTTCAACAAAGTTGTTTAAGTGTAAAGCAGCATCATCTCCAGCACCGGAGAATTGATCTTTCATGACTAAGTTCAGTAAAGCAGGTTTAACTTCATATGAAGGTGCTGAAGTGGCAGGTGTAGTGATAGGTGTGCTGATAAAGTCATCGTTGTTGTGACTAGTGAAGTCACACAACTTGGTGTTCTCGGTGGAACCCATAGTAGCAAGCAAGCAAGATAACTATTTTTGTGATTTTCGATAAAAGGGTACTAAAGCAAAAACTGAAAGGTAAACTAACAAGACTAAAAAGCAAAGGTAAAAGATAGCATGCAACTCCCCTATCCTGAAGAGTGGAGTCCCCGGCAACGGAGCCAGAAAATACTCCTTGATGGGCCTCGAACCCCTCGTTGGTTACCCCAAGTGGAAGGTGTAAGATGCAATATTGTAGAAGTGTTTTCCCTTAGCAAAGATGCCAAGGATCGAATCCCCAGAGACTCCTAGGTTCAACAAGTAGGTGTCAACTGCTAACGGCGCAATTAGCAATCAACGTGGACCTGCACACAGATACAAATAACTTTGCTCCCAACAAGTACAGAGAGGTTGTCAATCCCTCCGGCCTTGTAGTTCACAAAGGGTTCAAAGCAATATCATAGTAGTGATAGATAGTGTTTTGCAATAGTAAGTAAATAGCGAAAAGTAAATAGCGGGTGTGGTCAATGATGGTAATTTGGACCGGAGTCTCATGATGTTCACTAGTGATGTCTCTCTCCCAAAAGACGATAAAACAGCTATGTGAGGTAAACAAATTACAGCTGGGCAATTGACAGGACCATGAACGCAAACCAATGCTAATTACATTGTAGAAAGGTTGAGGTTCAAAGCATGGGTGGTACGCCAAAATAAGTAGACCGAAATCCATCAATATCTACTACTAATCATCCACCTTGAGATATCTATCCAGAACATCTCGCTGGTATTAAGTTGCGAGCCCCACCCATAGTGTAAACTCAATGCAACATACAACTGCATTAAAAGAACTTTGCGTAAAGTAAACAATCCTTGCACCCGCGGGCACAAGCACCGTTGTTTTCCCCCTTGTGGCAACAGCACATCCCCTAGACTCATGTTTCTGTCACTCAAGCTAGTCATCGAGGGGCATGAACCCACAATCGAGCATAACGTTCCCTCTTGGAGTCACTACGTATTACTTGGCCAAAGCAATAAATAACAACGGAGAACATGCAAGAATTACTTATGAACATAAATATAAAAGAGGTAGATCAAATATATTACTCAAGATCAATCTGAACATAATCCCATAATCCATCGGATCCCAGCAAACTCAACATAGCAACGGCATAAGGATTACATATGTACCTCGATCATGTAGGGCAGCTCACGAGGACTAATTAGTGAAGCACAAGAACGGGAGGAGAACATTACATAGCTACTGGTCATGGACCCATGGTCCAAGGGAGACTACTCACGAGTCATCCGGGAGGCATCTATGGTGGTGGAGAAGCTCCCGGTGGTGATCCTCCCCTCCGGCAGGGTGCCGGGAAGAGTTCTCCTGGTGCTCCAGATCTTGGAAGCGGCGGCGGCGGCGGAACAGAGATGAGATCGCGAAAAGAGTTCCTGTTCTGAGGGTTTCGGAGGACGCTTTAAATATATGCCAAAGGGGAGCATCAGGGAAGCTTCGGGGGGCCCAGGCGCCCCCCGGCGCGGCCCGGGGGGGGGGCGCCGCCAGGGCGCCTGGAGCCCTGGTGGCCCCCCCTCGGCTGCCCTTCGGACGCAGGGTTGTTTCGGAAACGCTGATTTTTTATATAATTTTTCTGGATTTTTCCTGGCACTTCTCGTAACGTGAAAACCTGAAATACAAAAACAGCCGAAAACAGAAACTGGCACTGGGGTGCACTGGATTAGTAAGTTAGTCCAAATATGATCAAAAGTGTATGGAAGTGTATGAATATCATAGCAATATCACCCTAAAGTGGCATGGAGCAAGCAGAAATTATAGATACGTTTTGGACGTATCAGCTCGTAGTCGTCCAGGAACTCATGGTTGAGTGGGAAGCCGTCCAGGTCGATACCGACCTGATCACGCATGAAGGCCACCTGATCGGGATCATAGCGAGCGGCTAGTGTGAACGCCCCGCGGGCGTCCTGGCTTTGTGTCTCGTTGGGATCGCAGCCAGCGGCCGGCGCACCGCGCTCGAAGATGAGGTTCTGCATGTAGTCCTCGTCGACGGCGGACGAAATTCCCTCGAACAGGTTGCGGGCGTCCGGGAGCACGCCGGCCGGCATTTGCCGCGCGCGTTTCCTGGCGCCGCCGGATGACGATGTGACACCCGAAGACCCACGTCCCAGAAGATTCCAGATGTTCCGGGTTCTCCCGTGTGTTGCATTTGTGCTTGTGTTATTTATTTTTGCATTGCATCATGCCATCATGCCATCATGACTTTAATTCTGCAACTCAACAAAATAAGTCGTGTGGACCTTCGGTTCATTTAAATCGAGGGAAGGATGACTTCTCTTTATAATATATATATATATATATATATATATATATATATATATATATATATATATATATATATATATATATATATCCTCCTAATATTTATGTAGCTATTATAAAAATATTCCATTGTTGGAAGCAACCATCACACACTTGCATAATATTCCCCATGCCTGTTTCACTCCTAGTTTGACTCCCACAACCTTGCTTGATCACCTTCTTCTCCTTCTTCGTTAGTCCATTTAAATTGTGGCATTCTATTTCCTGCACCAATTTAATGTTCATTCTTTTCCTATCAATTCTCAACCATGCCTTCAACATCCTTGCCAATTTTTAGTTCCTTTGGACTTGTTTTGGTTGGGTTCAAAAATGGCTCAAGTTTGAATTTAATTCAAACTTGAATTATTTTTATATCCTTAAAAATGTCCAAACTAGTTTATTAAATTTGTGCATAAATCTAGGAGTTTAAGTATATTTTTACTTCCTTCACATTCTTCCTGTAACACCCTGTCCTTTTTTCCGTTTCTTCATCGGGGTGTTTGAATCTTCTTTTTTTAAGAAAAAGGAAAGAAGCCTCTACAGGCCCAGGCCAACCCCCGCTGGCAGCCCAGCTGGGCCGGCCGCACCTCTAGGCCCAAGGCCCAGCTGCCCCCACCAGCTCCATAACCTAGCTACCCCGATCCCGTCCACTCGATCCCTATCTCTCCCTCGCTCGAACCCGCAGCCCGCCGCCACCTCTCGCTCCCCCGCTCGATCTGCCCCCTCGAGCATCCGGTTCCCCTTGTCCCTCGTCCCTCTCCCTCTGTTGCCCATCTCCTCTGTTCGCCGCCGGCCCCTCTTCTTCCGCCTCGACCTCTGGACTGTTCGTCGTCGGCCCTCTGCTTCTTCCCGCGCAAGCCGCCGCAGCGCCGCGGTGCTCTGCCTCGGCGGAGGGGTGGAGCCCCGCGCATGACCTCCTCCAGCCGCAGCATCGTCGGCCTTCATGGCGCCCTGACTCGGCCTCGCCAAGTCCACAGCAACCGCCGATGTGCCGCGCCATCTCCGTCCAGCGCCGCGACTTCCTCCGCGGCCTCGTAGAGATTCCCTCGCCGCTCACTCGATCCGCGAGCACCCTGCATGTGTTGCTTCACCAGCTGCGCCATGGCCTCTTTGGCCTTGCTTGCTGTGTTGCTTGGTCGCAGCGCCGTAGTCGCCCTATGTTTCTTCCTTGTAGGCAAGAACCGCAACCTTCGACCGTAGCTTGCCTACGGGTTATCTTTGCAAGGCCCCTTTTCGAATCTCTGCCAAGGACAAGACCATCTCCAGGCATGGAGACCCAAGTCCGAGCACTACCGTGGCCGGGTAACTCGCCAAGTACGACCCCGTATACGACTACATGTTGTGACGCGTCAAGTACCACTACGTCCGATGCCGCGACAAGTACCTCTACGGAAACATGAACATCTACAAAACGTGTACGTCTACCACCGCCGTGGAATCGCCAAGACGACAAGTACCACTACGACGCGACAAGTACCTCTCCGAGATGAAACGAGAACGACTACATCCTCTACCGTCGACCTCGGAGACCCGTGGATGCGCCAAGTACCCCTTCGGTCCGGAACGCGACAAGTACCACGACGCGATAACGTGAACGACTACAAAACGTGTACCACTGCTAGGTGGCTTCTCACCCCTCGTTGGTTACCCCAAGTGGAAGGTTTGAGATGTAGTGTAGCAGAAGTTTTCCCTTGGCAATACCAAGGATCGTTTTCCCTGAGACTCCCAGTTTCAACAAGAAGTTGTCAACTGCTAACGGCGCCAGATATTAGCAATCAACGTGGACCTGCACAGAGATACAAATAACTTTGCTCCCAACGAGTACAGAGAGGTTGTCAATCCCTCCGGCCTTGTAGTTTACAAAGGATCAAACGCAAGTGATAGTAGTGATAGATATAATTGCAATAGTAAGTGAAATGCAGAAAAGTAAATAGCGGATGTGATCAATGATGGTAATATGGACCGGAGTCTCATGATGTTCACTAGTGATGTCTCTCTCCCAAAAGACGATAAAACTGCTATGTGAGGTAAACGAATTACAGCTGGGCAATTGACAGGACCAATGTTGACTAAGTTGCAAGAAAGGTAGAGGTTCAAAGCATGGGCGGTACGCCGAGGTAAGTAGACCGAAATCCATCTGCATCTACTACTAATCATCCACCTTGAGATATCTATCCAGAACATCTCGCTGGTATTAAGTTGCGAGTCCCACCCATAGTGTAAACTCAACGCAACAGACAACTGCGTTAAAAGAACTTTGCGTAAAGTAAACAATCCTTGCACCCGCGGGCACAAGCACCGTTGTTTTCCCCCTTGTGGCAACAGCACACCCCCTAGACTCATGTTTCTGTCACTCAAACTAGTCATCGAGGGGCATGAACCCACAATCAAGCATAACGTTCCCTCTTGGAGTCACTACCTACTACTTGGCCAAAGCAATAAATAACAACGGAGAACATGCAAGAATTACTTACGAACATAAACATAAAAGAGGTGAATCAAATATATTACTCAAACACAATCTGAACATAATCTCATAATCCATCGGATCCCAGCAAACTCATCATAGCAACAGCATAAGGATTACATATGTGCCTCGATCATGTAGGGCAGCTCACGAGGACTAATTAGTGAAGCACAAGAACGGGAGGAGAACATCACATAGCTACTGGTTATGGACCCATGGTCCAAGGGAGACTACTCACAACTCATCCGGGAGGCGTCCATGGTGGTGGAGAAGCTCCCGATGGTGATCCTCCCCTCCGGCAGGGTGCCGGGAAGAGTTCTCCTGGTGCTCCCGATCTTGGAAGCGGCGGCGGCGGCGGAACAGAGATGAGATCGCGAAAAAGAGTTCCCGTCTCGAGGGTTTCGGGAGATGCTTTACATATATGCCAAAGGGGGGCATTAGCGGAGCCTCGGGGGGCCCAGGCGCCCCCCCGGCGCGGCCCAGGGGGGGCGCGCCGCCAGGGCGCCTGGAACCCTGGTGCCCCCCCCCGGCTGTACTTCGGGCGCACGGTAGGTTCTGGAACGCTGATTATTTATATAATTTTTCTGGATTTTTCTTGACAGTTCTCGTAATGTGAAAACCTGAAATACAAAAACAGCCGAAAACAGAAACTGGCACTGGGGTGCACTGAGTTAATAGGTTAGTCCAAATATGATCAGAAGTGTATGGAAGTGTATAAATAACATAGCAATATAACCCAAAAGAGGCATGGAGCAAGCAGAAATTGTAGATACGTTTTGGACGTATCAACATCCCCAAGCTTAATTCCTGCTCGTCCTCGAGTAGGTAAATGGTAACAAGAATAATTTCTGTGGTGACATGCTTGAAATGCCCAGGATGGAGCTATACCTCCTACGTGTCGAGGCACGACTTAAAGGCATAAGTCCATCCTAGAATGATCTCAAGTTTGGTAATCTTTGCACATCTCATGTAAAAGAGGGGATTGGTAAACATAAAATAGTTGGCTTACACTCGCCACGTCACACAAATACAATACATGCCTCAAACATCATACATTAAGAACATCACAACCCTCTAAGGGCAAAATCCAAATGTCAAGATACCAAACTTAAATAATTAAACCACAGGTCGGATCGAATCCTAGTAGAAGTCTCCACTACTGATCATCCGGATAACGAACATAGTATCGACTACGCTCCTCGTCGTACTCCCAGTCTAGCTCGATGCCATCTCCTGGATAGCTCACAGCTGGACCTGCATCTGGTGTGGTGAAGTAACTGTGAGCCACAGAGGACTCAGCAATCCCATTCCCGGGTAACAAGACTATTTAAGCCTTGGGAGAGGATAAGGCTGAAGAAAAGAATAAGTGTCTGCAGCAGCAACTAGCAACTAGCTTACGTGAGAGAGAGCGAGAATAGAAGCCTCGGTCGAGAAGTGATCACGAAGTGATCCTAGCTACAAGCTCAACAAACATAACCTCACCGTGTTCAACTCCCGAATCCCTATTCGAAAATTGACAATCACGGAACACACGCTGGTAGTGTATTAGAAACATTGTGTCAAGTTATCTACAACCGGATATTAACAAGCTCCCATCTGCCACATTACCGCGGGCACGGCTTTCGAAAGTTCATAACCCTGCAGGGGTGTTCCAACTTGACCCATTACAAGCCCACGATCCGCGGAGTCGCAACTCCAAAGTGGGAAGACCCGAGTATTCTCGGAATCCCGTGCTCAAGATACTCCGAACTAAGGTAAGGCTAATCCAGCATATCCTCCCGGCGTGCCGACACCCTGATAGTAGCCGCACGTATCTAGTCTTAGGACACGACCGGATGAGCGCTACGTACAGATACCGAAGATCCCAGCGAACTGGGTGGTATCCGCAAGTGACTCTAGTTTGGACCAACACTCAAATCGAGCACTGGCCCAGGGGGGTTGAATTAATTAAGCCTCGGGTTAATTACTCCCTCGGTAAGTTTTAGTTGTTTAGGCGAATAGTACCAATGTTGGGACTTGCTGGAAAAGATTTAGCACTTAGCGGTTTATCGAGGGGGTCCCATACACCCCAACCGTGTTAGGAACGCATAATCAAGGAACATAACACCGGTTTAAACGGTTCCTAACGGCATGAGTGGAACAAATCACCAAGCAAAAGGCTTAGCCTTCCACCCTTGCCAATATATAGATGATTTCATTTTAAGCATTTATATAGTGTGATATAACCCAACAAACTTCAACATGAAGCAAGCATCTTCGATCTTCACCTGCAACTAGCAATGCTATAAGAAGGGCTGAGCGAAGCGTACTTAGCCAAGCAACGGTTTGCATAGGTAGGGTGGTTAAACATGGTAGTGGTTACAAGTAGGAGGCTGACAGGAAGAACATGGGCATCGAGGCAAAACTATAGAGCGGAACTACTAGCAATAGGCAAAGATAGTAATATTATCGGGGTTCGGTCATCTTGCCTGAAGTGTAGTCGTTCGGATCGTAAGAAGGGTCCTCGTGCTCAACCTCGTTGGTAACCTCGTGCTCGTACTCGTACTCGGTCTCAGCTTCCGGCTCTAAACAATACAATCACACAAGGCACGAATCAACAAGATGCAATGCGCACTCGAAAATGATGGATGCATGATGGATGCACTAAGGATGCACACGGAGCACGGAAAATAGCACTCTAGAAAAACACCTCAAAACATGATAACAATAAGATATTATGAATCTACACAGAAAATCAATCAAGTTTCATATAAGACTCGCTGAAATCGGAGCTACGGGCTAAAAGTTATGCCCGAAACAAGAAATGAGCGAAAACTGAAAATTACAGCAACATAGCAACTTCGGAGCACAAAATAATTAAGCTACAGCACTCAAACATCATGGCAAAGGATATGAACATAAACTAGACATATCCTACAGCAAATAATTCCAAAGATGCACCCCCAGAGGAGCCACAGATCAATAGCAATAAGCTTGGACATATTGAACTTGACAATAAAATTCTGGCAGCAGAATTTTATTGAAACTTTGGAGCAAAAGTTAAACATGCTACAGCCACTCAAATAAGCATGTGAGAACATGAATGGAAATCCCACAATATATACTACAAGGAACAATCAAGATCCACTCCAAAACTATCATGGTTTGTCCTAGAGCAGCAAGCAAACATGGCATCGGAACGTTACAGATTTCAGACTTAGTGAAAATCCAATAAGTCCTAAAACAGAAGTTTCATCATGGCATCTAAACGAGCAAGTTTAAGTCACCTCGAAACTAAACATGGCAAGTGGTAAGCACCACATCAAAGTACACATGATGGTGATCCCGAAACATACAAGCATGCATCATGGAGATAAACACAACGATAACAATGAGCTCAACAAGATGGCATTTCATAACAAGTGAAACAACATCACAGCCACATGGCACTTTGCAACGATGATAAACATGGCAAGAATAAATCTATCATGCAACCTAACATATACAACATGTAGAGCATGGCAAGACGAACACGTGGACATGTCATTTGCATCATTCGGACAAACGAGCTAAAAGATATCACATAGCAAAGATGGCATAAAACATCACATAGCAGCAGTTTTATCACGATGCACTATTGCAACAGAAAAACAAGCACCTAGATGATCTCTAGCATGCATGACACAAATAGATAAAATGTAGTGCTAATCACCACGAACGTCTGGACATGCTATTTGCGCGAAACGGACATCCACACAAAAAGATATAGCAGTTGAATATAGCATCAGCAACTAATAGAACTGGGACTTAGCAGAAAAAGAGACTACCTCCGGTCAACAGAAAAAGTCAACGCGGGTTGGGGTCGCGGATCGGGCCGGAGAAAACGGATCGGCAACCGGGCGCGGGCCCGGTGGCGCGCGGACGGAGGGAGGCCTGGCGCGTTGGCGACCGAAGCGGGAAGGCCGGCCCGCTGCGGCGGCCTGGTGGGCGGAGGCGTGGTGAAGGAGGGAAGGCCCACGGCTGCGGTGCGGCGAAGTGGTCCAGCCCGGAGGAGCGGCGCGGAGGGTGGACCGGCTCGGTGGCTGCGGCTCGGGAGGCGGCCCGCGGCGATGTGGTCCACGCGGGGTGGATCGAAGGCCTGGCGACGGAGGCCTGGCGCTCGAGGCGTTGACCTGGCCCTCGATCGGGCGAGGAAAAAGGGCGGCGGCGGTCGGCTGCTTCGACAGGACGGCGGCGGGGGAGCTGCCAAGTGGCGGCTGGGGCTGGTTGATCTGGAAAAAAAAGGGAAGAAGTGGAGAAGAAACTAGGGATGCCTAAAATAGACCTAGGGGGTCTATAAATATAGCAGATTGCTAGGGTTTGAGGGATCTGGCTGTTTAGGAGCCCTCCGATCACGATCCGACGGATCCGATCGCGAGGGGAGCTAGGATAGGCCTAGGGGATGGTGGTGGGCTGCTGTAGGGGGTGTTTCTGGGCCACAAAGTGGAAGCACTTTGGACCCACACGAATAACTGTTGGGGAAGCAAACGGACTCGAAACGCGACGAGATTTGACAGGCGGGTTACACACAACAAAACAACCACACACGACAAGTCTCGCGCCACACCGGTAACGTTACACGTCCATACAACAAAGTAGGCCTACGGGATGACACGGACACGTGAGGGAGCTCCGGAACGCGAAACGGACAACCGGAAGAAACGCGTGGAACCGGATGCAACCGACAACACAAATGCAATGCGATGCACATGTCTACATGATATGAATGAATGCCACACACGCACACAACAAAAAGACGAAAACCCGAAAGATAAAGAACCCGAAATTGAATAGATGAAGCCGGAGATATATTATATGCCCAAAAGGGAAAGTATTACATCCGGGGCATTACAAACCCTCCTCTACTACAAAAAGATCTCGTCCAGAGATCTAGGACTGGAAAAAGGAAGGGTACTCGGAACGAAGATGATCTTCTCGTTCCCACGTAGCCTCTCGGTCGGTGTGATGTGACCACTTGACTTTCAAGAATTTGATGGCCTTGATGCGGGTCTTGCGTTCGGTTTCTTCGAGAATAGCAACAGGATGCTCTCGGTAGGACAAGTCTTGAGGAGATGGAATGATACTTGATGAAATCAACAAAACACTGCCTCCGGAACAATTAAAAGAATGGCACAAGGGGTAAGAAAGATTCAGACAGCACTCCAGTTAAAGGACAGGCAAAACTTGATAAGATTAGAGAATTAGAATGGAGGACACAACACTCCGGTTAAATAGACAAGCAAGGGAGAATATGATCTTGATAAAAACGAGATGATGGTCAAAGAAATCGTCATCACAGTGCCTCCGGAATGAAAGAATATATGCTAGGTCGTTGGCAAGAAAAGAACGGAGAAGAAAAAGACAACTTCTCCCACGAATGAATTTGAAAGAGCATCCTTACGAAGAAGGGTTGAACAGAATTGTTGGAAATTCAGCAACGAAAGAATAAGCTTGATGTGGGCTTATGGAAAACATCTCAAAATTATGAGGAGACAATCAGCCACTTACGAAAACATTTGATTGGATTGAGATCAACAAGGAGACGAAAAACTTATTCCACCGGAAGGATAAATGAAGAACTTGGGTCATTTATAAGCACCATAAATAGCAACAATTCTCAGAGAAAGCTTTTAGGTGAATTATAACCCAAGATAACTCCAACGAATAAATTGAAAGGTTGAAAAGATCTCCTGAACAAGGAAAATGATGGGTTTAAATATCTCATTCTTGAAACTCGTGAATCATAAAACATGAAGGAATTGTCAAGAATGACATAACACCATCTGAAAAGATAAGGTAGAAAGAATTGCAAATGGAAGCATGACGAAGAATGCTTGAGCTCCAACAAGAATCTTGATGAAGACTTCGAGGATGAATTAAAACATGATGAACCACCATGAAAACTCCAGTAATGAAAGCATGAGAAGTGAAAGATGAAAAGAATAAGATTCAAGGCCTGCGATGAATTAGATGAAGCTTCGGAATGGTATAATTGAAATAACTTGGAGCTCCGGAAAACAAGATGAACAACTTAGAACCGAGAATATGATATGATGAACAAGCTCTGGAAAACAGAGATTAATCACTCGAGGAAATAAGAATAAGATTTATTGTATGCTTATCCTTCATCAAATTAAATTTATGACAAGCAAACGGATTTGGCGTACTACTTATTCTCGTTGCAAATAATTAAAGAGGGATCTAGCACAACCTTGGATAAATCTTCAACAAAGCACCGGTAGGATTGAGAAAAGAACAAATGAATTAAAACGATAACAATGGAAGGGTAAAACTGAAAGAACCACCGTAAAAATATGGAGACGAACGAAGAGACATCAATTAAGAATAGTTGGAGGACGAAGTTGAAAACTGAGAACGAAGAAATATTCTGAAATGATGGCCTTCGGAGGATCACAATGGAAAGAATTCATGAAATGCTCCGGACGGGTATGAAAATAATTCCTCACAATCAAAACGATAATGAGGATGGCATGAAGCTAGAACCACGAATCTTGGAAGAGAATGGGCCGAGAATTAAGAGAAACACTTCTCCGGTCTCCAAATGTTGAGAATGAAGATGAGAAATGCCATGAAGAATTTCGAGATACTCCGGACGAATGACAAGAGGAAGGTGGAGCTAAAGATGGAAATAATTGAAAACAAGCTTGGAGAAGGCATGTGACTGATGTAAATCATTCTTACGTCACCTTTGAAAAGAATTTCAGAATAACTCCAGAAAAATTGGAAGAGTCAGGTAAGATCCTGGGAAAATACCTATGGGTTAGGGCCCACTAAGGAAATCACCGTTGGAAGAGATTGCTTGAGAGATAATGCACCGGTTGACTTAAATGGCTTGAATAAGAAGACAATGCTCAAAATAATTTGAACGGATTAAGAATGGAATTATGAATCTTTAGCACTCCGGATATGGATAGCAAGAGGAGAATGATTAATTGGTGCACCGGAATAAGAAGCATTGTGAAAAGAGGAAAAAGGATAAGATCAACACCGAAATCTTGAATTACATCCACCGGCAAAATTTGAGAACAAAAGAATGATGAGCTTGAAGCTCTTGAGCAACTTCCTGAGAATCATCGGATAAGAACATTGAAGGAAATGAATGAAGAAATATCACATGAATAAAATGGATACTTCATCTGAGATTTCTTGCTTCGAGAAGAAGAAGGATGGGAGGGTGGGGAAAACAAAGACAACTTGAGATGAAAGAAACAGACAAATTGTCAGATTTCTCAATGGCGACCGGATGGAAATAACTTGAAGAGAAGGCACACCGGTTGAAAAGGATTAACATGAAAATCTTGATGGTTAAGAAGGACTAGCACTCCCATAGAAATATGAGAACACCGATTAAGAAAGGTATGGAATCAACATTTGACATCGAAGCAACTCGAATACCAGAATCAAAACAAGAACAAAGGATAGATATGCAACATAGTCTTCACAAGCATCATTCGAACAATAGAACGAATGAAATCATTCGAACAAGAGGAACGAATGAAATTCTCAGTTAAATGATAACATCAATCTTCACGAGAAGCCACATAGGAGACAAAAGGTAAAATAAGAAAAACAAGAAGGTACAGACGGGAACAAACACAAGATAGGAGCTTCGTTCTAACATCTTTGTGCTGAAAGCATATGAACGCGTTACGAAAAGGTTTTGCAATCCTCGGATCAGCATAGCCAAGGACCCTTTAAGATGCAACTCCTGATAGTAACATCGGTCATAAACCACTTCACTCAATGTAGAACCCCGAACTCGCTAACCTGCATTCGTTGGAAGAATGCCTACGATCTACTGGATAAACCCACCTATGAATTTCCGAAAGATTCCAGTTATGCAATCAGGTGTTGGGGATACACGGGAAGCACCGCGCAATCAACTCTAAACCTACATCCAGGTGTATCCATCCTTCAACACATAACCAGTCTTTCTCGGAAACTGTCTACCTCGGACCTTCGAAAAGCATGCACTATAACAAGCTATGGCAATACTCCCGAACTACCTCCCCAGTACTGGGTGATGTCGGGGTTATCTTGCCACTGGCCGTATAGGAGAGATTTTCGATGTCGGCCGTCTTAAGTATTTAGTACTGCCGCGATATGCTTGTGACGACAATACCCCGAAGCTCAACTCCCCGGGACACTGCCACAACCCCTAATGACAGGAGGCATCGAGAACAATATCCTCGTCACAAGAACATCGAAACAATCCCAGAATACTCGCGGGATTCCTAAAAAAATTGTGCAATTTTTGAAGATAGAAGAGACAAGAGTAGTCGTCAGGAGTCCTCACCAGAGAGAAAGGAGATGAGAAGCAAAGAAATCCTACTCTCCGATATAATATAGGACTCAAAATGTTTTCAGTGTGTGCCTAGACTCGACCGTCAACGATTCGATCAAACAGTGGGGGCTCCTAGGTCGGAGAAGGCTCTGAATACCAACTTGTAATGCCCAGGATGGAGCTATACCTCCTACGTGTCGAGGCACGACTTAAAGGCATAAGTCCATCCTAGAATGATCTCAAGTTTGGTAATCTTTGCACATCTCATGTAAAAGAGGGGATTGGTAAACATAAAATAGTTGGCTTACACTCGCCACGTCACACAAATACAATACATGCCTCAAACATCATACATTAAGAACATCAAAACCCTCTAAGGGCAAAATCCAAATGTCAAGATACCAAACTTAAATAATTAAACCACAGGTCGGATCGAATCCTAGTAGAAGTCTCCACTACTGATCATCCAGATAACGAACATAGTATCGACTACGCTCCTCGTCGTACTCCCAGTCTAGCTCGGTGCCATCTCCTGGATAGCTCACTACTGGACCTGCATCTGGTGTGGTGAAGTAACTGTGAGCCACAGAGGACTCAGCAATCCTGTTCCCGGGTAACAAGACTATTTAAGCCTTGGGAGAGGATAAGGCTGAAGAAAAGAATAAGTGTCTGCAGCAGCAACTAGCAACTAGCTTATGTGAGAGAGAGCGAGAAGAGAAGCCTCGGTCGAGAAGTGATCACGAAGTGATCCTAGCTACAAGCTCAACAAACATAACCTCACCGTGTTCAACTCCTGAATCCCTATTCGGAAATTGACAATCATGGAACACAAGCTGGTAGTGTATTAGAAACATTGTGTCAAGTTATCTACAACTGGATATTAACAAGCTCCCATCTGCCACATAACCGCGGGCACGACTTTCGAAAGTTCATAACCCTGCAGGGGTGTTCTAACTTGACCCATTACAAGCCCAGGATCCGCGGAGTCGCAACTCCAAAGTGGGAAGACCCGAGTATTCTCGGAATCCCGTGCTCAAGATACTCCGAACTAAGGTAAGGCTAATCCAGCAAATCCTCCCGGCGTGCCGACACCTTGATAGTAGCCGCGCGTATCTAGTCTCAGGCCACGACCGGATGAGCGCTACGTACAGATACCGAAGATCCCAGCGAACTAGGTGGTATCCGCAAGTGACTCTAGTTTGTACCAACACTCTAATCGAGCACTGGCCCAGGGGGGTTGAATTAATTAAGCCTCGGGTTAATTACTCCCTCGGTAAGTTTTAGTTGTTTAGGCAAATAGTGCCAATGTTGGGACTTGCTGGAAAAGACTTAGCACTTAGCGGTTTATCGAGGGGGTCCCATACACCCCAACCGTGTTAGGAACGCATAATCAAGGAACATAACACCGGTTTAAACGATTCCTAACGGCTTGAGTGGAACAAATCACCAAGCAAAAGGCTTAGCCTTCCACCCTTGCCAATATATAGATGATTTCATTTTAAGCATTTATATAGTGTGATATAACCCAACAAACTTCAACATGAAACAAGCATCTTCGATCTTCACCTGCAACTAGCAATGCTATAAGAAGGGCTGAGCGAAGCGTACTTAGCCAAGCAACGGTTTGCATAGGTAGGGTGGTTAAGCATGGTAGTGGTTACAAGTAGGAGGCTGATAGGAAGAACATGGGCATCGAGGCAAAACTATAGAGCGGAACTACTAGCAATAGGCAAAGATAGTAATGTTATCGGGGTTCGGTCATCTTGCCTGAAGTGTTGTCGTTCGGATCGTAAGAAGGGTCTCAGCTTCCGGCTCTAAACAATACAATCACACAAGGCACGAATCAACAAGATGCAATGCGCACTCGAAAATGATGGATGCATGATGGATGCACTAAGGATGCACACGGAGCACGGAAAATAGCACTCAAGCAAAACACCTCAAAACATGATAACAATAAGATATTATGTATCTACACAGAAAAATCAATCAAGTTTCATATAAGACTCGCTGAAATCGGAGCTACGGGCTAAAAGTTATGCCCGAAACAAGAAATGAGCGAAAGCTGAAAATTACAGTAACATAGCAAGTTCGGAGCACAAAATAATTAAGCTACAGCACTCAAACATCATGGCAAAGGATATGAACATAAACTAGACATATCCTACAGCAAATAAGTCCAAAGGTGCACCCCCAAAGGAGCCACAGATCAATAGCAATAAGCTTGGACATATTGAACTTGACAATAAAATTCTGGCAGCAGAATTTTATTGAAACTTTGGAGCAAAAGTTAAACATGCTACAGCCACTCAAATAAGCATGTGAGAACATGAATGGAAAGCCAACAATATATACTACAAGGAACAATCAAGATCCACTCCAAAACTATCATGGTTTGTCCTAGAGCAGCAAGCAAACATGGCATCGGAACGTTACAGATTTCAAACTTACTGAAAATCCACTAAGTCCTAAAACAGCAGTTTCATCATGGCATCTAAACGAGCAATTTTAAGTCACCTCGAAAGTAAACATGGCAAGTGGTAAGCACCACATCAAAGTACACATGATGGTGATCCCGAAACATACAAGCATGCATCATGGAGATAAACACAACGATAGCAATGAGCTCAACAAGATGGCATTTCATAACAAGTGAAACAACATCACAGCCACATGGCACTTTGCAACGATGATAAACACGGCAAGAATAAATCTATCATGCAACCTAACATATACAACATGTAGAGCATGGCAAGACGAACACGTGGACATGTCATTTGCATCATTCGGACAAACGAGCTAAAAGATATCACATAGCAAAGATGGCATAAAACATCACATAGCAGCAGTTTTATCGCAATGCACTATTGCAACAGAAAAACAAGCACCTAGATGATCTCTAGCATGCATGACACAAAAAGATAAAACGTAGTGCTAATCACCACGAACGTCAGGACATGCTATTTGCGCGAAACGGACATCCACACAAAAAGATATAGCAGTTGAATATAGCTTCAACAACTAATAGAACTGGGACTTAGCAGAAAAAGAGACTACCTCCAGTCAACAGAAAAAGTCAACGCGGGTCGGGTTCGCGGATCGGGCCGGAGAAAACGGATCGGCAACCGGGCGCGGGCCCGGTGGCGCGCGGACGGAGGGAGGCCTGGAGCGCTGGCGACCGAAGCGGGAAGGCCGGCCCGCTGCGGCGGCCTGGTGGGCGGAGGCGTGGCGAAGGAGGGAAGGCCCATGGCTGCGGCGCGGCGAAGTGGTCCAGCCCGGAGGAGCGGCGCGGAGGGTGGACCGGCTCGGTGGCTGCGGCTCGGGAGGCGGCCCGCGTCGATGTGGTCCACGCGGGGTGGATCGAAGGCCTGGCGACGGAGGCCTAGCGCTCGAGGCATTGACCTGGCCCTCGATCGGGCGAGGAAAAAGGGCGGCGGCGGTCGGCTGCTTCGACAGGACGACGGCGGGGGAGCTGCCAAGTGGCGGCTGGGGCTGGTTGATCTGAAAAAAAAGGGAAGAAGTGGAGAAGAAACTAGGGATGCCTAAAATAGACCTAGGGGGTCTATAAATATAGCAGATTGCTAGGGTTTGAGGGATCTGGCTGTTTAGGAGCCCTCCGATCGCGATCCGACGGATCTGATCGCGAGGGGAGCTAGGATGGGCCTAGGGGATGGTGGTGGGCTGCTGTAGGGGGTGTTTCTGGGCCACAAAGTGGAAGCACTTTGGACCCACACGAATAACTGTTGGGGAAGCAAACGGACTCGAAACGCGACGAGATTTGACAGGCGGGTTACACACAACAAAACAACCACACACGACAAGTCTCGCGCCACACCGGTAACGTTACACGGCCATACAACAAAGTAGGCCTACGGGACGACACGGACACGTGAGGGAGCTCCGGAACGCGAAACGGACAACGGGAAGGAACGCGTGGAACCGGATGCAACCGACAACACAAATGCAATGCGATGCACATGTCTACAAGATATGAATGAATGCCACACACGCACACAACAAAACGATGAAAACCCAAAAGACAAAGAACCCGAAATGGAATAGATGAAGCCGGAGATATATTATATGCCCAAAAGGGAAAGTATTACATCCGGGGCATTACAATGCTATTAACCATATAGGACTTTTTCATAGTCATATGACAAAATCTTACTGAGACAATGAATCTATAGTAATTAAGTTGCCTCATGAGAAAATCACAAAGGACTAAAAGTTTTACAATATGATACTGAAACATCAAAAAGATTTGCAATGAGCATGGTGTGCAAATATGATAAAGTGATATCTCGCTTGCCCCCTTTAGTGAAGCAAAACATAAATGCAGGGGCACCTCCAAGGTTTAAGTGATGACTAGATACAATGATTTCAGAATAAACGATATCACAATCATGCAAAAGACAATGCTACTTTGGGACAATGCACATTACACTCAGAATGACAATCATGCTCTCAGTAGTTGGTGCTTTTAAAAGAAGGTGGAGACTCTCGAACCGTGGCTTTTGTTGGCAAGGTTGAAAACCCGTAATCGGAAACAAAGACAAAACATGTACCAGAGCTCTTGGTTTTAAAAACAGAGGTAACAATTTATTTTTAGATCATGCATGTTTCGTCAACGAATGCTAGCAGACAACTCAATCACTTCTTGAGATGGACAAGTTTCAAGGAACGGCTCACGAATGAGGACGATCACATCCTCATAATCTCCTTTGTTTATCACTGCCAAAGTTTTCTGATTTCTCATGAACAAAGCGTGAAGGAGGGTTTGTTTGTTATATTATCTTTTTGAGCCGAGCGCACTCAATGCCAGTTCCTTCTCGTATTATGGGTTTGCACATTATTCATGCAATCCCGGGGTGAAGCTTGTCCAACTTAAAAAGATCATGAATTAACCACTACTTCCTCATGAACTTACAACAGAGGAACAAAATAGGAATGCTTTTTTTTCTTTGAATAATTTCGAGATGGCACATGCAAGTCTCCGTAAGGAATGGCAGGTAAATACCATGTAGGAAGGTATGGTGGACTCATATGGCATAACTGGATTAAAACAATGTGGATGCACAAGCAGTCAGTCCGCTTAGTACAGGCGAAGGTTAGCAAAAGACTGGGAGCGACCAACTAAGAGAGCAATGACGGTCATAATCATGCAGAGCGACAAAACAACATTGAATCAGGCATGGAAGTTATATCGCTACTCAGAAATAGAAGATCATCAAGGCTTGACAGACTTTCTTTATAGTCTTAAATATGCGTGAGCATAGGCCAAGTCAATAAAAATAAATTCTTGAAGGAAGATATTACTAAACCATACCACATCATAGGCAAACAAATCATGTTGGTACTCCAATAACACATTGGGAATCCCCCAGCTATTTGAGACTAACCATAAGAAAACATGAACTACTAAGCGCCAGTATGCACGTAGCATCTTTATCATAGACATATCAACCAATGCAACGGAAGCAAACTCTCTTAATAAGATAAGCATGATAACTAAAGAGAGTTCAAGCAACCAACTAAACGAAAGCTCTTTAAAAAGATAAGCATGAAAACTAAGAGCTAAGCATAATAGTAGCTATTGAAAGACAAAGAACACACACAGCAGAGATAGATATGAAAATTCTATGTTATGTTCTAGGTAGAAGTGGAGCGTGTTTCTCTCCCACATAAAGAAAGCTGAGTTCCGACTCGTTATGAAAAGCTAAGGAAAACTAAAAACAAGACGCTCCAAGCATAGCACATAACACATGAAGTGATTAAAATATAGTGGAACGAAAGACGAACTGATAATGTTGATGGAGAAGGGGATGCACGGGGGCATCCCCAAGCTTAGACGCTTGAGTCTCCTTGAATATTTCTTGGGGGTGCATGGGGGCATCCCCAAGCTTGAGCGTTTGACACTCCTGAATCTTTTTATCATCTTCCCTTGCACACTTGAAAACTCCCTTCATACATAACTCATCATAATCTGATTAGCGAGGTTAGTACCCATAATAAAATAATTGTTCCTTGCTGGAAATAAAGATATTCTTGAAGTTCTACTGTTTCTCAAGATTGCCAAAAGGTTTTTGCAAAGAAAAAGCAAGCTCTAGGTTTGCAAAATGAAGGAAAGGCAAAATAGGACAGAATCTGTGAAAAACAGAACAGCAGGTATTAAATCATTTGTTAGGGGCACTTCTGCAACTCTAATCAAAAAACTCAGAACAGACGCACAAAAGACAATTATATAGAGCACGCTGTCAAAAAAGTTCAGACCAAAAAGATGATCTGGTGATTTTATACGAATTTTTCTATCCAAGGACAGAATCTGTTTCCTGGACAGCACCTCACAACTTTTGAACTTTCTAGCAATCAGAGGCTACACTTGGCACAAAATTGAAAAGCAAAGATACAATGATGATGCTACAGTAGTAAACAACATCAAGACACAACAAAAGCAAAATAAAAAATTTATTCATGTGGGCTGCCTCCCAAAAGCGCTTTGTTTTATGCCTTTAAGCTAGGCATAATGCATATAGATCAAGTTTTATCAAGAGTAAAAGAATAGCTAGCCCGTATAACGGACTCAAAAGGTAACTTAATCTTCTTTCGAGGGAAGTGTTCCATCCCTTTTTTGAGAGGAAACTGAAATTTTATATTCCCCTCTTTCATGTCAGTGATAGCACCAACGGTGCGCAAAAAGGGACGTCCCAAAATAATTGGACACGAAGGATCACATTCAATATCCATAATAGTGAAATCAACGGGAACATAATTATCATTGACAACGATAAGAACATCGTCGATCCTCCCCAAAGGTTTCTTTATGGAAGAATCAACGAGACGAACACCAAAAGAAAAAGAATCAAAAGGTTTCAATTTAAGCATATCATATATTCTTTTGGGCATAACAGAGGTACTAGCTCCAACATCACACAATGCATAGCAAGAGAAGTCATTCAATTTAATTTTTATCATAGGATCCCAACCATCTTCTAGCTTTCTAGGTATGGAGGCTTCTACTCTAAGTTTCTCCTCCCTAGCTTTGATGAGAGCATTAGTGATATGCTCTGTGAAGGCAAGGTTAATCGTGCTAGTGCGGAGGTCTCTAGACATCTTGTGAAGGAAATCAATAACTTCGGTAAGAGTGCAATTATCAAAATCAAGGTCACTAGCATCAAGTAAAGTGGTAGTGGTGTCCTTTAGGTTCACTTGTTTGGTAGTTGCTATAGTCATAGCATCACCATTAATAGGTCCATTGGGACCAGGAGTGCATTGGGTGCTAAGAGTTTGGATATCCTCAACAACTTGGATAGTAGCAACAGTGTGGTGGGTAGGAAGGCTCTTAATTCTATCTTCTTCCTCCCTTTCTCTAGCCCATCTCTCTTTAATTTTAGCCATCATCCTAATATTTTCATTAATTCGCACTTGAATAGCATTAATAGGAGTGACCTTCCTCTCCTCAAGAGGAGAAGTTCTAATTTTAAGCAATTCTACCTCATTGGCTAAATTGTCTACCTTTGAAGAGAGGTCACCTAGTTTGTTTAGTTTTTCTTCTACACTATTATTAAAAGCTTTTTGGGTAGTGATGAAATCTTTAAGCATAATCTCTAGTTCAGTAGTGGAGTTCCTGGTGCTAGGATAAGCACTGTTGTTCCCATAAGAATTAGAGGGGAACGGTCTAGGATTGCTACCAAAATTACTCCTATAAGCATTGTTATTAAAATTGTTTCTAGAGATAAAGTTCATATCTACTTGTTCTTGAGCAATCAAAGAATTTAAAGGAACATCACGAGGATCAATAGAAGATTGCTTCGAAAGTAGAGACATGATCAAGTCAACTTTTTCATTTAGGGAGGAAATCTCCTCGACAGAGTTTACCTTCCTACCTGTTGGAGCGCGTTCGGTGTGCCATTGGGAATAGTTGGTCATCATCTCATCGAGAAGCTTCGTGGCAGCACCAAGTGTAGTTGACATAAAGGTTCCTCCCGCGGCCGAATCTAACAAGTTCCGCGAGGTAAAGTTCAAGCCTGCATAAAAAGTTTGGATAACCATCCAAGTAGTCAAACCATGAGTAGGGCAGTTCTTGATAAGAGATTTCATACGTTCCCAAGCTTGGGCAACGTGTTCATGATACGTCTCAAACGTATCTACTTTTCCAAACACTTTTGATATTGTTTTGGCCTCATTCTTGCATGATTTGGACTAAACTAACCCGGACTGACGCTGTTTTCAGCAGAGCTGCCTGTATGGTTTATTTGTGTGCGGGAAAACGGATTTTTAGGTACCTCAGAAAAATCCACGAAAAATCATAGAAAATCCACGCACCCGAAGGAACCAGGAGCCAGAAGTGGGGCCAGAGGGGGGCCAGGGGGTGCCCAGGCGCCCTGTGGGCGCCCCCCCCCTCGGGGCCGCGCCAGGGGGCCGCCTGGGTGGGTCCCACACCCCCTGGTGCCCTACTTCGCCCCGTATTTTTACTCCCGACGCAGAAACCCCAGATCAGAAGTTCTTTCGCAGTTTTCCGTCGCGGAGCCGCCGCCACCCTCTGTTCTTCCTTGGGAGGGCTAATCTGGAGGCTGAATTGGCCTCCGGAGAGGGGAGATCGTCGCCATCGTCATCATCATCACCACTCCATCATCCCTCCATGACTTCTCCCTCCATGTGTGAGTAATTCCCCCGCTGTAGGCGAAGGGGATGGTAGGGATTGGATGAGTTAGATCATGTAATAGTTAATCAGATCGTTGGGGGCATGTTGCCTATCATCTACTATGGTGTTTATCATCTTTGCTTCAACTTATTACTCTTAATGCTTGACACTTAGGGCCCGAGTGCCATGATTTCAGATCTGAACCATATGTGTTTGTATGAATATATTTGTGTTCGTGATCCTATCTATGAGTTGTTACGGTCCGGAACCGGCGATCCCAAAAGTGACAGCTTGGGACACCAAAGGGGATGGTCCGTAATTTGAGGATTACATGTATCCATTGAGTTCATTGCTTTGTTCCGGTGCTCTTTGACAGGAGCACCTTAATATCCATAAGTTCCTTTTGGCCCCGTTCGTAGCGGGATGGTAGGACAAAAGATGTTGTGCAAGTTCTTATTGCAAGCACGTACAACTACCTACGGGATACATGCCTAATGTTTGATATTTGCCTAGATGATCATTACTTTTCCGTGTGCCGTGCCCCAAGTTAGAATCTATCTCATCCATGCAGCGCCCAACCATCCATCTCCCTAGCCTACAGTGTTTTAAACCCTGCTTGTCACTAGTTGCTACTTTTGCCATTTACTACTGCTATTTACTTTTACTGTTTACTTTTACTATTACTATCGTCACTATCATATCACTGTTACCACTTATCTTTTGTTGCAAGTAAGTATATTTCAGGTGCGGTTGAATTGACAACTCAACTGTCAAAGCTTATAAATACTCTTTGGCTCCTCGTGTGTCGAATCAATAAATTGGGTTATTCTTACCCGCGAAGACTATCTCGATCCCTTACGGTTGAGGGTTATCAAGTACCGTTTTCTGGTGCCGTTGCCGGGGACCATAGCAATATTTACAAGTCTACTTGAGGTATCCTACCTGCTGCACTTTATCTACTATGGGTAAGAAAGGAGACCCCAAGGTTCCGATCTTACTATCCACTACAAGAAGAGGTACTGCTCTGAGCACTAGTGCTACACTTGATTCACCTTCCGTTATGAGTAAGTTTGCCTCACCACCACCACATGATGCTCCTACTGAATCTGTTACTATGTATGATACTCTTGATGATGCTTCTACTACTTTTGATGATATTCGTTCGCTTGGTTATGCTCTTGAGAAACAAATTACTGCTGCTGCTAAAAAGCCTGGAATTGAACTTCCTATTACTCGCTACCCTATTGGTGAAACTTATGATTATCCTGATTTGAGTAAACTCAAAGAGAGGCTCCTTGATGATGATTACTATATACTAGATGAAGATTTATGCAGGGAACTGACAGAGTTTTCTGGCTCTGACCCTGAAGCTATTAAGAAACTGTTTGAAAAACACTCTCTGAAGAACAAAACCGTTCCTAATCCTGAATTTGCTACATCCCCTATATGCATTGATGATCCTGCATATGATTTCTCTGTTGATCTTTCACTTATACCTATGGTTGAAGCTGACCCCTTTTATGGCAGAGAAAATGATGATGCTATTGCACACCTGACTAAACTCGGTGAGTTGGGTAGCGTGTTTACCACAGATGAGAAGATACGATACTTTTATGTGACCAAGCTTCTTCCTTTCTCCTTGAAGGAGGGTGCTAAAGCATGGTATGATTCACTCCCATGCGGTTCCATTAAGAGTCCTCAGGACTTAGCTCACTCTTTTGTTGATAAGTACTTTCCTGCTCACATGCAACATGCTGCTTTACAAAGAATTTATAACTTTAAACAGTTGCAGGATGAGTCCCTCCCTAAAGCTTGGGGGAGGTACTGCGGTCTGATTCGGGCTAGACCAGGACATGAAATCCCTAAGAATGAATTAATCGATATATTCTATGCTGGTCTAACTGATGAATCCAGGTCCTATTTGGACAGTTGTGCTGGTTGTGTTTTCAGGAAAAGAACACCGGACGATGCGTAAGATTTAATGGGCAGGATTGCCAAAAACCATGAAGATTGGTCCGTCCCTGAACCACCTCCACCAACAAAAAAGAGGGGCATGTTTGTTCTGAGCCCCGAGGATATGCGAGAAGCAAAGAAGTCTATTAAAGAGAAAGGTATCAAAGCTGAAGACGTGAAGAATCTACCCCCTATTGAGAAGCTGTGTGAGCCTACTACTCACCCTCCTATGGTAGAGGTACACTCTCTTTTAGATTTCAACGCAAGTGACATCCCTCATGGTAAGCCTCTTGATCAATGTTTAGATGAGTGTGATAATTTTATTATGAAACAAAATCATTTTAATGAGAGGATAGAAAGTCAATTGCATGATAATTCCCTTGCTATGAAAAGACTGCTTGATGTTTTAGATAGAACAGTTAATGATGTTCAATGTCTTGTGAAGCATTTTCATATGGTTCAAACTCAGCTTGATCAAATTTCTAATGTGCAAAGAGATTTGCTAGCTAACAATGCCAAACAAGATAATTTGCAGGCTTTCGGGATTAAGACCCGAGGAGGAACTAGCACTCAAGATCCTCTTTATCCAGAGGGACATCCGAAGAGAATCGAGCAGGATTCTCAAATGCAGGAAGAAGAAATTGTTGGCTCTCCAAAGAAAAAGAAGAAACATAATGAGACTGACAATTCTAATGATCCTATTGCAGATGAAGAACCAGCTATTGATCCCAACAGTGTATCTATCTCCGATGCTGAGACTGAAGACGGTGCTGAACCTGAAGGTAATAATAATGAGAAGAATGATCCGCCTGAAGTTCGAGAAGAAGAAGCACCTGACAAACGTAAGAGGTACACTAAAGAAGACTTCATCGCAAGAAAACATGGGAAGGAAAGAGAACCATGGGTACAGAAACCCATGCCCTTTCCAGGTAAGTCCATCAAATCTAAAGAAGAAGAGCATTATAATAAGTTTTGTGAGTGGATTAAACCTCTTTTTCTTCAAATCCCTTTGACTGATGCTATTAAGTTACTTCTTTATTCAAAATATATGAAAGATATTGTCACTAATAAAAGAAAAGTTCCTAATGATGCAATATCTACTATGCTTGCTAACTACTCTTTCAGTGGCAAGATTCCTGAGAAGCTCGGTGATCCAGGTATACCCACCATTCCTTGCTCCATAAAGAATAATTATGTCAAAACTGCTTTATGTGATCTTGGAGCAGGAGTGAGTGTTATGCCTCTCCCTCTTTACGAGAGGCTTTGTTTAGAGAAACTAATTCCTACAGATATCTCCCTTCAGATGGCTGACAAGTCAACCGCTGTTCCGATAGGTATTTGTGAGGATGTTCCTGTAGAAGTTGCTAATTGTTTGATTCTTACTGATTTTGTTGTGCTTGACATGCCCGAGGATGGGAGCATGTCCATTATTCTTGGTAGACCTTTCCTTAACACTGCAGGTGCTATTATTGATTGCAATAAAGGGAAGGTTACCTTCCATGTGAATGATAAAGAACACACGGTATATTTTCCAAAGAAGACAAACAGGAGGCATGCCCTCAACTCTATAGAGAATATCGAGACCGTGAAGATTGGAGAATGGGACTGTCCACTACATGTGCCTCACAAATATGAAACTATCATGGTGGGGACAATGTCCATCAAAGTAAAGGTTTAGTAACTACTTCGTAGGAGGTGAGACTTTTTGCTCTATATATCGCCTGTTTGTTGGTAAGACTTGATCAACCTTACTAGTGAACATGTTTTATATGGATAAAAAGTTGAGCTTGTTATGTTTTCACTTGTTTTTAGTTTTGTCCTACTTGCTGTACCAAGTATTTATGTTTTTGAAGCTTCACAATACTACTAACTGCTTCAAGTTTTCAGAGAGTTTCGCAGATTTTTGAACTTCGAAAAAATTTCAACAGTGAAGTTTTCAGAAAAATTCCAGAAAATTTATAATAAAAATTTCCAACGACGGGAGAGACCCAGAAAGTCCTGGGGCCAGCCAGGGGTGCCACCAGTGGCCCAGGCGGCCAGCTGGCGCGGCCCAGCCCCTGGCGGGCCCACGGGACCTCCCCTCCAGGTATGTCTTCTTCCTCCCTCTCTCTCTTTCTCCAAAAACACGAGTTCTGCTTTTGTTCTTGTGTTCTTGCTATTCTTGGAGGCAGTTCTTCGATCTCTCTCTACAGCCCATCATTTGAGCTGAAATTTTGAGCAAATACTCCCTGGTATGTGACTCCTCCACCCCTCCAATTAGATTTTTGATTGGTGGCCTCATTTGTGAGTATTTAGTAGTTCTTGGTGCTGTAGAGATGAGCTTGCATGCATGTGTAGAAAGTTATTTTCCAAGTTTTGATGCAAGTTTATGCCTTGGCAAGTGAGTTGAGTAGTTTGCCTTAGCTCACTTTGTTTTAATCCTCGTTTTTGTAAATTGTAAAAAAAAAATCAGAAATGAGTTTGTTAGGAAGGGCAAAAGGGTGGCTTGAGAAGAGGAGGCCCGCACACTCCGATAGAGTTACTAGAGCCGCAGCTTCACCATCGACTGCTAGGGTGAGCTATAATGAAGATCATGTGCCCCTGGAGTTGTTGGAAGATACAAGTCCAACACGTGCGATGACATTTCCATGTGATGAATTCATGGAAGCTGCGGGAATCAAGGACGAGTTTTATAATCTTTGTGCTAATGCAGGTTTGACACGACTCGTCACGAGCCGTGTTACTCAGTATCAAAAACTCACCTCCAGTTTTATTAACAGTTTTAGATATAATCCTGATTCAGGTGCTATTGAGTTTAAAATTTATAATGACCTTATCACCATGACTTTGGGAAATTTTTGTGAAATAATAGGTGTGCCGAACGTTGGGAGGACGGCTGGGATGGCCACTCAGCCCTCCAAGCTGAAAACCGTCATCAACTCCCTCTGCAGCATGGGTACGAGGGATATTCATCGGTCAAAGATCTCCAGCATCTTATTTCCTCACCTCAGGTATTTTGCATATTATATTGCTAGAGGGGTGTTAGCTCGTGACAAAACGAGCAACATTTCTGCTCCGGATATTGCTATCCTGGCAGCAGCCCTCTCAGGGAGGTCTGATTATAATCTGGGTGCCTTAATTGCTCGCCGCCTTGCTATGAACGGTAACAAGGGAGACTTATATGGTGGCGTTTATGCCACACTTATCTTACAACATCTTGGAGGCACCCCACACCCTGATGATACTCCTTTTACTTATTTAAGCTTTGATCTTGCTGCTATGAAAAGGCATAAGTTTGTTACCATGGGTTCTGAACTTGATAATCTTATCTATATCTTGCGTTTCGGAACTGCCGCGGAACACGAGATCCGTCTACCGGCACCTCTTTTGTTTGATTTTTCTCGCAGGAACGGATGGTCCTTTGATGTTGTTCAGTTCGATGAGTTCATGGTCCAGCATCAGTTTCATAACCCCATGGAGGGGGTTGTGCCCGACGAGGAGAGGCACGGTGGGATACCACATTTTCAGGAAGAGACCGCCACCGAGTTTGGTGAAGGGTCTTCCTCTGTTTGGCGTTCGGAACCTTCCTCGTGGGAGACTCCGAGGAGTTCGGTGTACGCGCCAGCATCCTTCTACGACCCGTGGACTCACCACCATACCCCTGGAGCAGGAGGCTCCTGGGGGCAGTAGCTGCTACCAACTTAGGCCAAAAGCCTAAGCTTGGGGGAGTACGTGCCCTTCTCACTTTTCCATTGTATTATCCGTTTTATTCACTTTGATCTTTTCAACGTTTTTGCCCATTCTTCTTTATTTCTCTCTTTGCAAAAACAACAAAAATATTTTCCTTTTTCTTTTGCTTTTATTCAACCTTTGAAAAACCCAAAAAGATTTACTTTCTCTCTTTAGTTTGCTTTGTTTTCAGAGATCAGCTCGAGTCCGTGATGGCATTTAATTATATTTCCTACGTTCGATCATGCAAGTGACAAGCAGTAATGACGAAGATCGACTGAAGGGAAGCAACAGGGAAGACCGGTATGAACTCTTATTGTTTCTACTTTTGTACATATGCCTGTACTTATGATCTAGAGACCAGCTTGTAGCGACATAGTGCTATGTTTACAATGCTCTTTCGGTGGTTCATGCTTTCCTTGTGGCTAGTCTCGAATAACTAGAGTATATAATGTGTTATTGAAATGATCTACATGCATTGCACTGTTCATAGTCTGGTATACTAAGGTGGTATTTCCCTTTAGAGAATTTTTGGATAGACTTGGCACATGCTTACACATGTTTAAGACTAAAAAGTCTACTCTGCCCGATTCAATGTTGCTTTGTCGCTCTGCATGATTATGACCGTTATTGCTCTCTAGTTGGTCGCTTCCCAGTCTTTTGCTAAACCTCCACCTGTACTAAGCGGACTGACTGCTTGTGCATCCAAAATCCTTAAAACCAGTTATGCCATATGAGTCCACTATACCTTCCTATACATGGTATTTACCTGCCATTCCTAACAAAGACTTTCATGTACCATCTCGAAACTAATCAAAAGCATTTCTCTTATGTGCCTATGTTTTAGCTCTTGAGGAAGTAGTAGTTAATTCATGATCTTTTTAAGTTGGACAAGTTTCACCCCTGGATTGTATGTCTAATGTGCAAACCCCTAATACGAAAAGGAACTGGCATTGAGTGCGCCCGGCTCAAAAAGATAATATAACAAACAAACCCTCCTTCACGCTTTGTTCATGAGAAATCAGAAAACTTTGGCAGTGATAAACAAAGGAGATTAAGAGGATGTGATCGTCCTCATGCGGGAGCCATTCCTCAAGACTTGTCCACTCAAAAAGTGATTGAGTTATCTGCTAGCATTCGTTGACGAAATATGCATTTCTCAGAACATGTTTACTTCTGTTTTTAAAACCAAGAGCTCTGGTACATGTTTAGTTTTTTTTTCCGACCACGGGTTTTCAACCTTGCCAATAAAAGCCACGGTTCGAGAGTCTCACCTTCTTTCTTCAAAGCACCAACTATGAGAGCATAATTGTCATTCTGAGTGTAATGTGCATTGTCCCAAAGTATTACATTGTCTTCTGCATACTTGTGATATGATTTATTCTGAAATTCTTAGTTCTAGTCTCCTTTAAAACTCTGGAGGAGTCTCTGCATTTATGTTTTGCTTCACTCATGGAGGCTAGCGAGATACCACCCTAATATGCTCAAGCTATGTGCAATGTAATCTTGTCTTTATTTTCAGTAATAGATTATTTCCTTATATTATTTGTGACTGGTCACTTGAAAGAAGGATTGCTCCTTGCATTGTCCTCATAGTACTGTTTCAATACTTGCAAAACTCTTTTCGTAGTACATGCTTATATACATCTAATGAAGCAAAAGAGTTTGTCAAAGTTTTCTTTGTCGCGTCCAGTTCGTTGAACTGAATTGCTTGAGGACAAGCAATATGCTAAGCTTGGGGTAGTTGATACGTCTCAAACGTATCTACTTTTCCAAACACTTTTGATATTGTTTTGGCCTCATTCTTGCATGATTTGGACTAAACTAACCCGGACTGACGCTGTTTTCAGCAGAGCTGCCTGTATGGTTTATTTGTGTGCAGGAAAACGGATTTTTAGGTACCTCAGAAAAATCCACGAAAAATCACAGAAAATCCACGCACCCGAAGGAACCAGGAGCCAGAAGTGGGGCCAGAGGGGGGCCAGAGGGGGGCCAGGGGGTGCCCAGGCGCCCTGTGGGTGCGCCCCCCTGGGCCGCGCCGGGGGGCCGCCTGGGTGGGTCCTACACCCCCTGGTGCCCTACTTCGCCTCGTATTTTTACTCCTGACGCAGAAACCCCAGATCAGAAGTTCTTTCGCAGTTTTCCGTCGCGGAGCCGCCGCCACCCTCTGTTCTTCCTCGGGAGGGCTAATCTGGAGGCTGAATTGGCCTCCGGAGAGGGGAGATCGTCGCCATCGTCATCATCATCACCACTCCATCATCCCTCCATGACTTCTCCCTCCATGTGTGAGTAATTCCCCCGCTGTAGGCGAAGGGGATGGTAGGGATTGGATGAGTTAGATCATGTAATAGTTTATCAGATCGTTGGGGGCATGTTGCCTATCATCTACTATGGTGTTTATCATCTTTGCTTCAACTTATTACTCTTAATGCTTGACACTTAGGGCCCGAGTGCCATGATTTCAGATCTGAACCATATGTGTTTGTATGAATATATTTGTGTTCGTGATCCTATCTATGAGTTGTTTGCACCTGTTACGGTCCGGAACCAGCGATCCCAAAAGTGACAGCTTGGGACACCAAAGGGGATGGTCCGTAGTTTGAGGATTATATGTATCCATTGAGTTCATTGCTTTGTTCCGGTGCTCTTTGACAGGAGCACCTTAATATCCATAAGTTCCTTTTGGCCCCGTTCGTAGCGGGATGGTAGGACAAAAGATGTTGTGCAAGTTCTTATTGCAAGCACGTACAACTACCTACGGGATACATGCCTAATGTTTGATATTTGCCTAGATGACCATTACTTTTCCGTGTGTCGTGCCCCAAGTTAGAATCTATCTCATCCATGCAGCGCCCAACCATCCATCTCCCTAGCCTACAGTGTTTTAAACCCTGCTTGTCACGAGTTGCTACTTTTGCCATTTACTACTGCTATTTACTTTTACTGATTACTTTTACTATTACTATCGTCACTATCATATCACTGTTACCACTTATCTTTTGTTGGAAGTAAGTATATTTCAGGTGCGGTTGAATTGACAACTCAACTGTCAAAGCTTATAAATACTCTTTGGCTCCCCGTGTGTCGAATCAATAAATTGGGTTATTCTTACCCGCGAAGACTATCTCGATCCCTTACGGTTGAGGGTTATCAGTTCATTATCCAATTGTTTAAAATTCATTATGTTACTTCTTAGTTGGTGTCGGTGAACTAGAGTAGGGGTACCTTAGTATCCCGACTTGTGCACGGGCAGTAGCAGCGTCCCGTGGTCAGGCTCACCACGTGCCCGCCAAAGCCCGCTCTAGTTCCCTTGAAGCCATTCAAGAACAAAGTATTCAAGTTGAGAAACAAGACCCTGGCAAGAGGAGCTTGCCGGGAAGGCCGCTCCAGGCTCGAGATCATCCCTTTTGCACAAGACCCTGGCAAGAGGAGCTTGCCAGGGAGGCCAGAGAACAGCATTTCAGAAGACACGCCGTGGCGCATCGCGCGCCCTGGCAAGACCCGGAGAGCGGCAAGCTTCCGGGCCCGGCAAGGTAGCGACCGCGGCAAGGTGCTTGCCGCGGCAAGCTTTCGCTATGTGCCTGCGCTCCAGCTCACCTGGCCACGCGTCGCCCTGGGGCCCTTCCTGGGGCACGTGGCGGATGGCTGTGCAGCCTGGGGTACATGGTGGCATGCCACGATGACAAGGACTCCGTCGTGGCGAACGGAGACGCCCGGACGGGCGCTTTTGGGGTGACGGCGACGGGCATTCAATGCCCTTGTCCCCCACCGGCAAGGTTAGGTATAGACCACTGTACATGCACTATACATGCACTGTTACAACTACCACCCATTTTACGTTTTTGCCCTCCTCTACGTTGACACCTGTCGGTGACCCCTTTGAGCTATAAAAGGAGGCCCATGCACAACGTAGAGGGGGTTCGGTTCCAGAAACTTGATCACTCCCACGCTCGGTGTAGCTAGCACTGTAGATCTTCTTGCTCCCGAGCCAAGAACTCAATAAAACCAAGGCAGGAGTAGGGTTTTACGCATCCGTGCGGCCCGAACCTGGGTAAACTGCTCGCGTGTGCCCCTCGACCTGCTCTTCGTGCTCCCTCCGCTCCCTTGCCGTACCTAAAAGGGGCTCCGGTCCCATAGGTGTTCATGGGCGATCAGTTTCCCCGACATCTTTGGCGCGCCAGGTAGGGGGGCGTCGAGGTTGTGCGAACCTGATCCGGCGCTCACGCGGGCGCAACTTTCTCCAGCTTCATCAACCTCATCGACTACATCGACATGCCGCCGAAGAAGAAAGCTTCGGAGGTAGGAGGCCCGTCCGCGTCGATCCCACCACCACCAGAACCAACGGTTGGTGGGGTAGACACTGGCGGAAGGGTGGACGCCGGTGAGGACACTCACGGCACCGCCAAGTCCAAGGACAAGACGGACGACCGAGCCCACTCCAAGACCTCGGTGTCCGTGCACGCTCCGCGCCCCTCTCAGAAGGTGCCGGACCAGCAGCGGCATGGTACCGGGGGTACCATACGCTTGCTGGGACGTAGCCAAGCTGGCGGGTCGCGGGACGCTCAAGGCCAGCGCGCCGGCACGAGCAAGGCGTGGTCGCCGGGGCGAGAACCTGCTCCTTCTAACGCTGTTAGAAGTCCGAGCATATCTCGCTCCTCGTACCGCTCGCCACCGCTTCCCTCCTCTCCAGCAGAAGCTCTAGCTAGGGCTCAACTGCTCCTCGACTTCCCTCCGGCGGCGGACAAAGCCGAAGACTGGAGGGCTACAATCCAGAGCCTCGTCGCCTTCGCCAACAACGACACGCCGCAGCAGCCGGCAACATCACGGCCGCGGCAAGTCAGCCAAGCGAAGGCCGATGGAGACAAGACCGCCGGGGGTGCAACTACCGTGCACTCCCCGCCGCAGAAGCAAAAATCGCCAGCTCGCCGGATCAACGTCGACGACGACTCCACGGCGTCGTCGGATCCGCGAGCTCGCCGCGATCAGCGCCAAGTCCTCGACGACAGGCGACAAGAGGACGCTCGAACTCGCATCGAGCGTCGAAGAGAAGCACGGCGACAGTCCGACCAGCGCGCTGGGACCGCTGTCGACTTGCACGCGCCCGGTGAACCAGGCGACTTGCCGTATGCGGCAGGTTGCCCTGCGTTCACCCGAGAGCTGCGGCAAGTCCAGTGGCCCAGCATGAAGAACTTCAAGCCCGACGTACCCGAGAAGTACGACGGCAAGACCCATCCCTCGGAGTTCCTCAGCATCTACACCATAGCGGTGCAGGCTGCCGGAGGACGCGATGAGAGGATTCTAGCGAATTACTTCCCGCTTGTGCTTAAGCCAAACGTCCGATCTTGGCTTATGCACTTGCCGGAGAACTCCATCTCTTCTTGGGCAGATCTGTGCCACCAGTTTGTCGGCGCCTTCACGGGCGGCCACAAACCCCACGGCCAGGAGAGCGATCTCCACATTCTTGCCCAGAAGGAGGGAGAGTCCCTGCGAAAGTACATCCAGAGGTTCAGCCGCGTTCAACACAACATCCCGGATGTCCACCCTTCCGCGGTTATTAGCGCGTTCCACCAGAACGTGCGTAACCGCCGGATGAGGGAGGAAATGGCGATGACCAAGATCCGGGACGTCAGCGAGCTTTACGCTCTAGCTGACAAGTGTGCGCGCGCTGAAGAAGGGAGGAGACTCCCCGGAGAGGATACTGGAGCAGGAGGAACTGACAGCGAGGATGCTGCCCCGGCAAGGAAAAACCGGCGGCGGAACAACAAGAAGAAGAAGAACAAGGAAGTACTGGCTGTGGAGAAGTCCAGCAAGGAGGCTGGCGACAAGAAAACTCAGGCTGGTAGCTCCGGCAAGGAGCCTACCACTGTAGCCGCCGCCGACAAGCAGGACGGCTCCGACAAGCAGTACTGCAAGATCCACCGCACCAAGGGCCACGATCTCCAGAACTGCAAGAGGGTCGAATACCTCGTAGAGCAGCAGAAGGCCGAATACGAGCGACGCGACAAGGAGAAGGCCCAGGGAGGCGGAGGTGAGTCCGGCAAGAAGCGGCCATTCAATGGCCGGGGAGGACGCCGCGGCAAGGAGATAGAACTCCACGGGGCCGCGACAAGGATGAAGACGAAGACGATGACGAGGACATGGATGACGGAGATAACAGTGAGCAGGAGTTTCAGAAGGCCACAGAAGTTCTGTGCGTCGATGGAGGTGCCTCTCTGCATACTTCCCACCGCCAACTCAAGCAATGGGTGCGGGAGGTGAATGCGGCAGAGCCACCCGTCGAGTCGCGCAAGCTACTGAAGTGGTCCAGCATGCCCATCATCTTCGACCTTGAGGACCACCCTGACCGCACCACTGCGGTCGGGTGCTTGCCGATGTTGGTTTCGCCAACCATCCGCAACCTCAAGGTCACCAAGATGCTGGTTGACGGCGGGGCCGGCCTAAACTTGATCTCCTCTGCTGTAATCCGGAAGCTGCAGATCCCCGACAGCGAGCTCGAGGAAACCGGGACCTTCCAAGGGATCAACCCGGGAAGGAGCAAGCCGAAGGGGAAAATCACACTGCCAGTGACCTTTGGCGGAGAGCTAAACTTCAGGACTGAGAGGATCACCTTCGACGTCGCCGATATCCCATTGCCATACAATGGGATACTTGGCCGTCCTGCGCTCGCCAAGTTCATGGCAGCCTCTCACCACGCATACAACATGCTCAAGATGCCAGGGCCAATAAGCGTCATCTCTGTCCCCGGCGACAGGAAGGACGCGCTTATTTGCGCCGACATGATCTATCGGGACGCAGCAGCCGCGGCAGACAGCAACACACTTGCCGCTGAAGCTCCCGGGGGGAGGACCAAGACCAAGTCCGGCAAGAGCTCTGGGGCCCACTCCGGCAAACGCACCTCTTCGGAGTGCTGCGCTGCCGTCGAGGACGCACCATCGAGCTCCACCGGCAAGTGCAAGAAAAGAATGGCAGCTCCACCCGCAACCAAGAAGGTGTCCGCCAAGGAGGACGGCACTGGTGGTACCTTCACCATCAGTGCTACGCTCGATCCCAAATAGGAAAGCGCGCTCGTTGCCTTCCTGCGGGCGAATGTCGACGTGTTTGCATGGCAACCGTCTGACATCCCCGGCGTTCCCAGGAAGGTAATTGAGCACAAGCTTGCTGTTTGTCCTCACGCGCGGCCCGTCAAGCAGATGGTCAGGAAGCAAGCGGTGGAGCGCCAAGAGTTCATTGCCGAAGAGATCAAGAAGTTAGAAGCAGCAGGCCTTGTGAGAGGTGTACTTCATCCTACGTGGTTGGCAAATCCAGTTGTCGTACGCAAAGCTAATGGGAAGTGGAGACTTTGTATAGACTTCACTGATGTGAATAAAGCTTGTCCCAAGGATCCATTTCCCTTGCCGCGCATTGACCAGATCGTTGACTCCACGGCTGGATGTGAGTTGCTTTCATTTCTTGACGCATACTCCGGGTATCACCAGATATTCATGGCTGAGGAAGACGAAGAGAAGACCGCATTCATTACTCCATGTGGCACTTACTGTTTCATACGTATGCCCTTTGGACTGAAGAATGTGGGCTCAACATTTGCAAGGGTGGTCCACACTGCTTTTGAGCCACAGATACACAGGAATGTAGAAGCCTACATGGATGACATAGTGGTCAAGAGTAAGGACAAGGATACCCTGATCCAAGACTTGGATGAGACTTTTGCAAATCTGCGCAAGATACAACTCAAGCTCAACCCCGAGAAGTGCGTCTTCGGAGTCCCCTCCGGCAAGCTTCTCGGGTTCTTTGTGTCCCAAAGGGGGATTGAAGCCAATCCCGATAAGATCAAGGCCATCGAGCAGATCGAAGCTCCAAAGAGCGTCAAGGATGTACGGAGACTTCCTGGTTGTGTGGCTGCCCTCAGCAGGTTCATTTCTAAGTCTGCAGAACGCGCCCTGCCGTTTTTCAAAATCTTGAAAAAGGCAGGTCCTATGAAATGGACCCCAGAAGCGGAGGCAGTGCTGCAATACTTGAAAGGATACATGTCCTCCACTCCTATACTTGTCGCACCTAAGCCGCGAGAGAAGCTGCTGCTATACTTAGCAGCAACCAATCAAGTGGTTAGTGCTGCGTTGGTAGCGGAGAGGGAGGCAGAGGAGGAGCCTACAGCCCCGACAAGCACATCCAGCGACAAGCAGGGGGCTTCCCCGACAAGCTCTGACCCCGACAAGGACAAGTCTGCGCAGGAACAAGGAGAAGTGCGAAAGAAGATGGTGCAGCGCCCAGTTTATTTTGTAAGTTCCCTCTTGCAGGGGGCTAGATCAAGATACTCTGGGGTGCAGAAGCTGCTTTTCGGCCTCCTCATGGCCTCCAGAAAGCTGCGCCACTACTTCCAAGCACATGAGATAACAGTGGTCACTCGCTTTCCGCTGAAGAGGATATTGCAAAACCCAGAAGCAACGGGTAGGATTGTCGAGTGGGCACTGGAGCTGTCAAGCTTTGGTCTTAAGTTTGAAAGCACTTCAACTATATAGAGCAGAGCTTTGGCAGAATTCATAGCAGAATGGACGCCAACACCAGACGAAGAAGTTCAAGGGACAAGCATCCCCGTCAAGGAAGCAAGCAAGGAATGGGTAATGTACTTTGATGGTGCCTTCTCGCTGCAAGGCACCGGTGCTGGTGTGTTACTCGTAGCACCCACCGGGGAACACCTCAAGTACGTTGTTCAAATGCACTTTCCCAAGGAGCAAGCGACAAACAATACTGCAGAGTATGAAGGTTTGCTTGCCGGCCTCAGAATTCCAGCCGAACTTGGAATCAAAAAGCTGATTGTGCGGGGAGATTCACAGTTGGTGGTCCGACAAGTAAACAAGAGCTATCAGATTCCTTTGATGGAAGCTTATGTCGATGAAGTGAGGAAGCTTGAAGAGCACTTTGAGGGCCTGTAGATGGAGCACGTTCTAAGAGCTCAAAATGATATCGCAGATGGCCTCTCAAAGTGTGCTGCAATGAAGCTACCTGTGGAACCAGGGACCTTCCTGCTAAAGTTAACTCAACCATCCGTTACTCCATTACTTGGGCAGAGCAAGAAAAGAAAGTTGGTCTCCGGTGACTACTTGCCGGCGGATCTTCCTGAAGCCGCCGCCAAGGTCCCCAAGATCGACGGCCAAGTTGCTGAGGAACAGCCTGCTCCTGCGGACCCAAGGGTTCGTACAGTTGAAGCAGATGTTCCCGGGAAGTCTTGCCCCGGCAGGCTTGCCGGGGAATGCTTAGCTCCGGCAGAGCCGCAGGTTCTTGCCGTGGAAGCTGATGTTCCAGCAGCAACATTAATGCCCTTAGTCCTTGTTGTTGAGCCTCAGGCTCCAGCATGGGCACAGCAAATCGTCCATTTCCTTCAAACTGGAGAACTTCCCGAAGAACCACAAGAGATAGAGAGAATAACCAGGCGGTCAAGTATGTACCAGTTCGTTGGCAATGAACTGTACAGAAGAAGACTCAATGGTGTCAGATTGAAATGCATTTCCCGGGAAGATGGACAGAAGCTGTTGGCAGAGATCCACGGAGGCATATGTGGGCACCACGTTGGTGCAAGAGCACTTGCCGGGAAGGCGTTCCGGCAACGTTTCTTTTGGCCAGAAGCCCTCTGTCGGTGTACTAAGGTAGGGGTACCTCAGTACCCCAACTTGTGCACGGGCAGTTGCAGCTTCCCGCGGCAGGGTTTACCACACGCTCGCCGGAGACCTTTCTGCTCCTTATTAAACCATTCGAAAACAAAGTATACAAGACAGAAGATCGAGACCCCGGCAAGTGGAGCTTGCCGGGAAGGCCGTACCAGGCTCAGGGCTACCCCACTAGCACAAGGCCCTGGCAAGAGGAGCTTGCCAGGAAGACTAGAAGACACGCCTCGGCGCTATATGCGCCCCGGCAAGGGCCCGGGGAGCGGCAAGCTCCCGGGCCCGGAAAGATCAAGGCCCCGGCAAGGTGCTTGCCGGGAAGGCTGCGCTGTGTGCCCGCGCTCCAGCTCATCGGCCCACGCGTCGCCCTGGGGCCTATCCAGGGACGCGTGGCGGATGGTTGTGCAGCCTGGGGGACACGGTGGCACTCCACGGTGGTGGATCCATCGCCGTGGCAGACGGAGACGCAAGGGCGGGAACTTTTGGGGTCGACGGCGACGGGCATTAAATGCCCTTGTCCCCCACTGTCAAAGTAGGTATAGACCACTTTTCGTGCACTGTAGCTCCACTGTTCCCGCACTGTTACAACTACCACCTCTTTTACGCTTTTACCCCTTTCTCCTACGTTGACACCTGTCGGTGACCCCTTGCACTATAAAAGGAGGCCCATGCACAACGTGGAGGGGGTTCGGAACCTAGATCACTCATACGCTCGGTGTAGCTGCTTCTTCAAGCTCCTGAGCTCTCCAACTTAATACACAACCAAGCAGGAGTAGGGTTTTACGCGTCTACCGCGGCCCGAACCTGGGTAAAACTGCCCGCGTGCTCGCTCCGATCTGCTCTTCGTGCTCCCTCCGCCCTCGTACCGCACAGACAAGGGGCTCCGGTCCCATAGGTGTTCGTGGCGGACAGTTTCCCCCGACATCTTTGGCGCGCCAGGTAGGGGGCGTCGAGGTTGTGCGAACCTGATCCGGCGTTCGCGCGGGCGCATTCTTCATCAACCTCCCCGAATTCGTCAACTTCATCAGCAACAGCTCCATGGCCCCGAAGAAGAAGGCTTCGGAGGTCGGAGGCCCGTCTGCGTCTCACCCGCCGCCACCAGAGCCAACGGTGGGCGGGGGAGATGCCGTCGGAAGGGTGGTCGCCGGCGAGGACACTCACGGCGCCACCAGATCCAAGAACAGGACGGACGACCGAACCTCGGTCTCCGTGGACGCGCCGCGTCCATCTCAGCACACGACGACCCAGCAGCGCCATACCACGGGAGGTGGTATCCGCTTGCTGGGGCAAGGCCAAGCCGGAGGCTCGCGGGACGCCCCGGACCCCCGTCCGGGCACAAGCAAAGCGAAGGCGCCGGCGCGGGACCCCGCTCCTTCTAACGTCGTTAGAAGTCCGAGCGTATCCCGCTCCTCGCACCGCTCGCCCGCGTTCCCCTCCACTCCAGCGGAAGCGCTCGCAAGAGCGCAACTGCTCCTCGACTTCCCCCCAGCGGCGGACAAGGCCGAAGACTGGAGGGCCACCATCCAGAGCCTGATAGCCTTCACCAACAACGATTCTCCACAGCAGCCGTCGGCCTCGCGGCCGCGGCAAGCTGAGAAGACGAAGGCCGACGGCGACAAGACCGCCGGGGGTGCGACAAGCGCGCACTCCCCGCGGCGAAAGCAGAAGACGCCGCCCCGCCGGAACAACGCCGACGACGGCTCCACAGCCTCGTCGGACCCGCGGGCCCGTCGGGACCAGCGCCAGGTCCTCGACGACCGGCAACAATCAGACCAGAGAGCTGGGAACGTTGTCGACGCGCACGCGCCCGGTGAACCAGGCGACTTGCCGTACGCGGCAGGCTGCCCTGCGTTCACCCGCGAGCTGCGGCGCGTCCAGTGGCCCAGCATGAAGAATTTTAAGCCCGACGTACCGGAGAAGTACGACGGCAAGACGCACCCCTCGGAATTCCTCAGCGTCTACACCATCGCAGTGCAGGCTGCCGGGGGGCGCGACGAGAAGATCTTGGCAAACTACTTCCCGCTCGTGCTTAAGCCGAACGTCCGTTCGTGGCTTATGCACTTGCCGGAAGGTTCCATCTCTTCTTGGGCCGACCTTTGCCACCAGTTTGTTGGCGCCTTCACCGGCGGCCACAAACCCCACGGCCAGGAGAGCAATCTCCACATCTTGGCCCAGAAGGAAGGAGAAACCCTGCGCAAGTATATCCAACGCTTCAGCCGAGTGCAGCACAACATCCCCGATGTCCACCCTGCCGCGGTTATCAGCGCGTTCCACCAGAACGTGCGTAACCGCCGCATGCGTGAGGAAATGGCGATGACCAAGATTCGGGATGTCAACGAGCTCTACGCTCTTGCTGACAAGTGCGCACGCGCAGAAGAGGGGAGGAGACTCCCCGGGGAGGATGCTGGCGCAGGAGGAAGCGACAGCGACGACGCCGCCCCGGCAAAGAAGAGCCGGCGGCGGAATAACAGACGGAAGGGCAAGAAAGAGGTGCTTGCCGTCGAGAAGTCCGGCGAGGAGGCCCCCGCCAAGCAAACGCACGCTGGCGGATCCGGCAAGGAGCCCGCCCCTGTAGCGGCGGCCGACAAGCAGGACGGCTCCGACAAGCAATACTGTAAGATCCACCGCACCAAAGGTCACGATCTCTCCAACTGCAAGCGCGTCGAGTACCTCGTCGAGCAGCAGAAAGCTGAGTACGAGAGGCGCGACAAGGAGAAGGCCCAAGGTGGCGGGGAAGAGCCAAGCAAGAAGCGGTCGTTCAATGGCCGGGGAGGACGCCGCGGCAAGGCCAAGCAGCGGCAAGGAGATCGACCTCCCCGGGGCCGCGACAAGGACGAAGAAGACGACGACGAAGACATGGAGGACGAGGATAACAGCGAGCAGGAGTTCCAGAAGGCCACGGAGGTCCTGTGCGTCGACGGTGGCGCCTCTCTGCACACCTCCCACCGCCAACTCAAGCAGTGGGTGCGTGAGGTGAATGCAGCAGAGCCGCCCGTGGAGTCGCGGAGGCTCCTCAAATGGTCCAGCACGCCCATCGTTTTTGATCTTGAGGATCACCCTGACCGCACCACTGCGGTCGGGTGCTTGCCGATGCTGGTCTCACCCACCATCCGCAACCTCAAGGTCACCAAAATGTTGGTTGACGGCGGGGCCGGGCTGAACTTGATCTCCTCTGCTGTGATCAAGAAACTCCAAATTCCAGATGGCGAGCTCGAAGAAACCGGTTCTTTCCAAGGAATCAACCCGGGAAGGAGCAAGCCCAAGGGAAAGATCACTCTGCCGGTGACCTTTGGCGGGGAGCTCAACTTCAGAACTTAGCGCATTACTTTCGACGTTGCCGATATTCCATTGCCCTACAATGGAATACTCGGCCGTCCTGCCCTCGCCAAGTTCATGGCAGCTTCCCATTATGCTTACAACGTACTCAAGATGCCGGGGCCGATAAGCGTCATCACTGTCCACGGCGACAAGAAGGATGCGCTTGTCTGCGCTGACAAGATCTACCGGGATGCGGCAGCTGCGGCCGAGAAGGATACTCTTGCCGCTGAAGCTCCCGGGGGGAAGAAGACGAAGACCAAGTCCGGCAAGTGCTCTGGGACCCACTCCGGCAACCGCACCTCTTCGGAGTGCTGCGCTGCCGTCGAGGACGTTCCATCGAGCTCCACCGGCAAGAGTAAGAAAGGAATGGCCGCTCCTCCGGCAACCAAGAAAGTGTCCGCCAAGGAGGACGGCACTGGTGGTACCTTCACCATCAGTGCCACACTTGACAGCAAATAGGAAAGCGCGCTCGTTGCCTTCCTGCGGGCGAATGTCGATGTGTTTGCCTGGCAACCATCTGACATCCCCGGTGTTCCCAGGAAGGTAATTGAGCACAAGCTTGCTGTCTGTCCTCATGCGCGGCCCATCAAGCAGAAAGTGAGGAAGCAAGCCGTGGAGCGCCAAGAATTCATCAACGAAGAGATCAAGAAACTAGAAGCAGCAGGCCTAGTTAGAGGTGTGATCCATCCGACGTGGTTGGCAAACCCAGTCGTCGTGCGCAAGGCCAATGGGAAATGGAGACTGTGTATAGACTTCACCGATGTGAATAAAGCATGTCCCAAGGATCCATTCCCTTTGCCGCGCATTGACCAGATCGTTGACTCCACTGCCGGATGTGAGCTACTCTGTTTTCTTGATGCATACTCAGGCTATCATCAGATTTTCATGGCCCGGAGAGGATCGCAAGCTGTGCTGTTGCAGAGGGGCACCACTTCCCGGGGAGGTCTGAACCACTCAGGGTGTGCCGGGTCGTATTTGAAGAGTTCCCGGACCATCCCCTTCAGCTCCAGCGTCGTGAAGTTGAAGTTTAGCCCGGGGCGCAGCCTCATTATATCCGCCGGGCCGCCGTACTCCCAGGCCGGCCTTTTCCTATCTTGGAGAGGGGCGATGCGGCGGCGGAGGAAGTCTGCGCCTACCTCTGCAACGGACAGCTTTGCCATCCGAAGACGAAGAATCCGGACGAGCGCGATGTCGAGCTTGATGTCGTCCGAGTCTAGCTCACTCCAGTCCCTGCCGCGCACGATGGGCGTTGTGCGCGGCGCGGTGAAGGCCTGCGGCTCGTCCTCAACAACCCAGCACCACTCCGCACGCCACTCCTCCCACTTGCTGCGGAGCTCCCCCGGCAAGTAGGACCCCTTCTTGTTCAGACGGAAAACCCAAGAAATTCCTCCGGAGAGGGGGGCGTCGGCCTCTGCTCTAGGGGTGAAGAAGTGCCTAAAAAGCGCTACATTTGGGTATATTCCTATGAAGTTTTCGCACATGTGTGCGAAAACCGCCATTGTGAGGACGGCGTTGGGGGTGAAGTCAAGAAGATGGAGGCCGTAGGTGTGCATGATGTCGCAAAAGAAATCAGAGAAAGGAGGGCAAAGACCGCAGTGAAAGAAGGCTGCGAAGAAGTAGTACCCGCCGGGGTAGTTGTCCTTGGCGGCGGCCGGATATGCTCGAGTGCGGGGGTGCGCCTTGGTTTCCTTGGCCCAGAACAAGTAATACTTGTTCCAGAGCTCCCCCGCGCCGAGCCTCGGCGGGAAGACGAGATGCTGCTTCCGATACGCGGCGAGCTTCGCCGCTTGCTCTGACTTCTCCCTCTTGGCTTTCTCCGCCTTCGCCTTGTCGGTCTTTGGGGCCATGGCGGACACGGCGGAAAGAGGGGGACGAAGAGCTCGGCGGCGCCGGAGATGCAGACGGCGGCGGCGGAGGTGTGGAGGCAGAGCGCAAGAGGGATCTCTGGAGGAAGGAGACGATGCAATGAAAGCGCAAGGAGGGGAATCGCTCCTGCTTCCTCTGCTTTTATGGGGAAGCGGGGGGGCGTTTCGCCCTTTCCATTAAGAGATCGTGGGCACGTCCCATCCCACGACGCCGCAATCGACGCGTGCCGTTACAGGGGGATGCGGCGGATACGGAAGTGGATTCGGCACGCTGTGGGCCGCGTGTGCCCGTGCACTGTTTTGGGCCTGGCCCAACAGCGCTGGGCACCGTGTGTGGCCCAGGCCCGGGGGCTCCTGTCGGTGTACTAAGGTAGGGGTACCTCAGTACCCCAACTTGTGCACGGGCAGTTGCAGCTTCCCGCGGCAGGGTTTACCACACGCTCGCCGGAGACCTTTCTGCTCCTTATTAAACCATTCGAAAACAAAGTATACAAGACAGAAGATCGAGACCCCGGCAAGTGGAGCTTGCCGGGAAGGCCGTACCAGGCTCAGGGCTACCCCACTAGCACAAGGCCCTGGCAAGAGGAGCTTGCCAGGAAGACTAGAAGACACGCCTCGGCGCTATATGCGCCCCGGCAAGGGCCCGGGGAGCGGCAAGCTCCCGGGCCCGGCAAGATCAAGGCCCCGGCAAGGTGCTTGCCGGGAAGGCTGCGCTGTGTGCCCGCGCTCCAGCTCATCGGCCCACGCGTCGCCCTGGGGCCTATCCAGGGACGCGTGGCGGATGGCTGTGCAGCCTGGGGGACACGGTGGCACTCCACGGTGGTGGATCCATCGCCGTGGCAGACGGAGACGCAAGGGCGGGAACTTTTGGGGTCGACGGCGACGGGCATTAAATGCCCTTGTCCCCCACTGTCAAAGTAGGTATAGACCACTGTTCGTGCACTGTAGCTCCACTGTTCCCGCACTGTTACAACTACCACCTCTTTTACGCTTTTACCCCTTTCTCCTACGTTGACACCTGTCGGTGACCCCTTGCACTATAAAAGGAGGCCCATGCACAACGTGGAGGGGGTTCGGAACCTAGATCACTCATACGCTCGGTGTAGCTGCTTCTTCAAGCTCCCGAGCTCTCCAACTTAATACACAACCAAGCAGGAGTAGGGTTTTACGCGTCTACCGCGGCCCGAACCTGGGTAAAACTGCCCGCGTGCTCGCTCCGATCTGCTCTTCGTGCTCCCTCCGCCCTCGTACCGCACAGACAAGGGGCTCCGGTCCCATAGGTGTTCGTGGCGGACAGTTTCCCCCGACACCCTCCAAGATGCAACTGCACAAGTAACCAAGTGTGAAGCGTGCCAGTTCCATGCCAAGCAAATACACCAGCCAGCTCAATCTCTCCAGACGATCCCTTTGTCCTGGCCCTTTTCGGTCTGGGGGCTCGACATCCTCGGCCCCTTTCCCCGCGCTGTCGGGGGCTTTGAGTACTTGTACGTTGCTATCGACAAGTTCACAAAGTGGCCGGAAGTGGAACCAGTGAGAAAGGTGACCGCACAGTCAGCAGTCAGGTTCTTAAGGTCGATCGTTTGCCGTTTCGGAATCCCTAACAGGATCATCACCGACAACGGCACACAGTTCACAAGCCGCACCTTCATGCAGTACGTCTAAGACCTTGGCGCCAAGGTCTGCTTCGCTTCTGTTGCCCACCCGAGGAGCAATGGTCAAGCGGAGAGGGCAAATGCTGAAGTGTTGCGCGGACTCAAGACGAGAACCTTCGACAGGCTGCACAAATGCGGAAGAAACTGGATCGAGGAGTTGCCGGCGGCTCTTTGGTCAATCAGGACGACACCAAATCGAGCCACCGGACAGACACCCTTTGCTCTTGTTTATGGAGCAGAGGCAGTTCTCCCCAAGGAACTCGTATACGGGTCTCCTCGAGTGCTCGCTTACGATGAGCTTGAGCAAGAGCAGCTGCGGCAAGATGATGCATTGCTCCTCGAGGAGGACCGTCTCCAGGATGCTGTACGAGCTGCTCGATACTAGCAAGCTTTTGTTGGGGAACGTAGTATTTTAAAATTTTCCTACGATCACGCAAGATCTATCTACCAGATGCATAGCAATGAGAGGGGAGAGTGAGTCTACGTACCCTCGTAGACCGAAAGCGGAAGCGTTAGAACAACGCGGTTGATGTAGTCGTACATCTTCACGGCCCGACCGATCAAGCACCGAAACTACGGCACCTCCGAGGTCTAGCACACGTTCAGCTCGTTGACGTCCCTCGAACTCCGATCCAGCTGAGTGTCGAGGGAGAGTTCCGTCAGCACGACGGCGTGGTGACGATCTTGATGTTCTACTGTCGCAGGGCTTCGCCTAAGCACCGCTACAATATTATCGAGGAGAACTATGATGGAGGGGAGCACCGCACACGGCTAAGAGATCAAGAGATCAATTGTTGTGTCTAGAGGTGCCCCCCTGCCCCCGTATATAAAGGAGGGAGGGAGAGGCCGGCCCTAGAGGGGGCGCGCCAAGTGTGGGGAGTCCTACTAGGACTCCCAAGTCCTAGTAGGATTCCCCTTTCCTTTCCAGAGTAGGAGAGAAGGAAAGAGGGGGAGAGGGAGAAGGAAAAGGGGGCTGCACCCCTTGTCCAATTCGGACCAGATGGGGGGGTGCGCGCCTCCTTCCTTTTGGCCTCTCTCCTCTATTCCCGTAACTCCCCGATACTCCGAAAATACCTGAATCACTCGGAACCTTTCCGATGTCCGAATATAGTCGTCCAATATATCGATTTTTACGTCTCGACCATTTCGAGACTCCTCGTCAAGTCCCCGATCTCATCCGGGACTCTGAACTCGTTCGGTACATCAAAACTCATAATAAAATTGTCATCGAAACCTTAAGCGTGCGGACCCTACGGGTTCAAGAACTATGTAGACATGACCGAGACACGTCTCCGGTCAATAACCAATAGAGGAACCTGGATGCTCATATTGGCTCCCACATATTCTACGAAGATCTTTATCGGTCATACCGCATAACAACATACGTTGTTCCCTTTGTCATCGGTATGTTACTTGCCCGAGATTCGATCGTCGATATCTCAATACCTAGTTCAATCTCGTTACCGGCAAGTCTCTTTACTCGTTCCGTAATACATCATCCCGCAACTAACTCATTAGCTGCAATGCTTGCAAGGCTTATAGTGATGTGCATTACCGAGTGGGCCCAGAGATACCTCTCCGACAATCGAAGTGACAAATCCTAATCTCGAAATACGCCAACCCAACAAGTACCTTCGGAGACACCTGTAGAGTACCTTTATAATCACCCAGTTACGTTGTGACATTTGGTAGCACACAAAGTGTTCTTCCGGTATTCGCGAGTTGCATAATCTCATAGTCATAGGAACATGTATAAGTCATGAAGAAAGCAATAGCAGTAAAACTTAAACGATCATAGTGCTAAGCTAACGGATGGGTCTTGTCCATCACATCATTCTCCTAATGATGTGATCCCGTTGATCAAATGACAACTCATGTCTATGGCTAGGAAACATAACCATCTTTGATCAATGAGCTAGTCTAGTAGAGGCATACTAGGGACACTCTGTTTTGTCTATGTATTCACACATGTATTAAGTTTCCGGTTAATACAATTCTAGCATGAATAATAAACATTTATCATGATATAAGGAAATAAATAATTACTTTCTTATTGCCTCTAGGGCATATTTCCTTCAGTCTCCCACTTGCACTAGAGTCAATAATCTAGTTCACATCGCCATGTGATTTAACACCGATAGTTCACATCGTCATGTGATTAACACCCAAAGGGTTTACTAGAGTCAAAAATCTAGTTTACATCGCTATGTGATTAACACCCAAAGAGTACTAAGGTGTGATCATGTTTTGCTTCGTGAGAGAAGTTTAGTCAACGGGTCTGTCACATTTAGATCCGTATGTATTTCGCAAATTTCTATGTCTACAATGCTCTGCATGGAGCTACTCTAGCTAATTGCTCCCACTTTCAATATGCATCCAGATTGATACTTAGAGTCATCTGGCTTTAGTGTCAAAGCTTGCATCGGCGTAACCCTTTACGACGAACTCTTTATCACCTCCATAATCGAGAAATATTTCCTTAGTCATCCAATTACTAAGGATAAGTTTGACCGCTGTACAGTGATCTACTCCTGGATCACTATTGTACCTCCCTGTCAAACTCATGGCAAGGTACACAACGTGTTTTGTACACAGCATGGCATACTTTATAGAACCTATGGCTGAGGCATAGGGAATGACTTTCATTCTCTCTATATTTTTCTGCCGTGGTCTGGCTTTTGTGTCTTACTCAACTTCACACCTTACAAGTCAGGCAAGAACTCCTTCTTTGACTGATCCATTTTGAACTACTTCAAAATCTTATCAAGGTATGTACTCATCGCAAGTCTTATCAAGCGTCTTGATCTATCTCTATAGATCTTGATGCCCAATATGTAAGCAGCTTCACCAAGGTCTTTCTTTGAAAAACTCCTTTCAAATACTCCTTTATGCTTTCCAGAAAATTCTACATCATTTCCGATCGACAATATGTCATTCACATATACTTATCAGAAAGGTTGTAGTGCTCCCACTCACTTCTTGTAAATACAGGCTTCACCGCAAGTATGTATAAATCTATATGCTTTGATCAACTTATCAAAGCGTATATTCCAACTCCGAGATGCTTGCACCAGTCCATAGATGGATCGCTGGAGCTTGCACATTTTGTTACCACCTTTTTGGATCGACAAAACCTTGTGGTTGCATCATATACAACTCTTCTTTGAGATATCCATTCAGGAATACAGTTTTGACATCCATTTGCCAGATTTCATAATCATAAAATGCGGCAATTGCTAACATGATTCGGACAGACTTAAGCATCGCTACAGGTGAGAAAGTCTCATCGTAGTCAACTCCTTGAACTTGTCGAAACCCTTTCGCAACAAGTCGAGCTTTGTAAACAGTAACATTACCGTCTGCGTCGGTCTTCCTCTTGAAGATCCATTTATTTTCGATGGCATGCCGATCATCGGGCAAGTCAACCAAAGTCCACACTTTGTTCTCATACATGGATCCCATCTCAGATTTCATGGTCTCAAGCCATTTTGCGGAATCTGGGCTCATCATCGCTTCCTCATAGTTCGTAGGTTCATCATGGTCTAGTAACATGACTTCCAGAACTGGGTTGCCGTACCACTCTGGTGCGGAACGAACTCTGGTCGATCTACGAAGTTCTGCAGAAACTTGATCTGAAGTTTCATGATCATCATCATTAGCTTCCTCACTAATTGGTGTAGGAATCACTGGAACAATTTTCTGTGATGTACTACTTTCCAATTCGGGAGAAGGTACAATTACCTCATCAAGTTCTACTTTCCTCCCACTCACTTCTTTCGAGAGAAACTCCTTCTCTAGAAAGGATCCATTCTTAGCAACGAATATCTTGCCTTCGGATCTGTGATAGAAGGTGTACCCAACAGTTTCCTTTGGGTATCCTATGAAGATTTACTTCTCCGATTTGGGTTCGAGCTTATCATGTTGAAACTTTTTCACATAAGCATCGCAGACCCAAACTTAAAGAAATGACAGCTTAGGTTTCTCGTCAAACCACATTTCATACGGTGTCATCTCCACGGATTTAGATGGTGCCCTATTTAATGTGAATGTAGCTGTCTCTAATGCATAACCCCAAAAGCGATAGTGGTAGATCGGTAAGAGACATCATTGATCGCACCATATCTAATAAAGTATGGTTATGACGTTCGGACACACCATTACACTGTGGTGTTCCAGGTGGCGTGAGTAGCGAAACTATTTCACATTGTTTTTACTGAAGACCAAACTCGCTAACTCAAATATTTTACCTCTACGATCATATCGTAGAAACTCTTATTTTCTTGTTACGGTAATTTTCCACTTCAATCTGAAATTCTTTGAACTTTTCAAATGTTTCAGACTTGTGCTTCATCAAGTAGATATATCCATATCTGCTCAAATCATCAGTGAAGGTCAGAAAATAACGATACCCGCCGCGAGCTTCAACACTCATTGGTCTGCATACATCAACATGTATGATTTCCAACAAATCTGTTGCTCGCTCCACAGTTCCGGAGAACGGAGTTTTAGTCATCTTGCCCATGAGGTATGGTTCGCAAGCACCAAGTGATTCATAATCAAGTGATTCCAAAAGTCCATCACTATGGAGTTTCTTCATGCGCTTTACACCAATATGACCTAAACGGCAGTGCCACAAATAAGTTGCACTATCATTATTAACCTTGCATCTTTTGGCTTCAATATTATGAATATGTGTATCACATGATCGAGATCCAACAAACCATTTTCATTGGGTGTATGACCATAGAAGGTTTTATTCATGTAAACAGAACAACAATTATTCTCTAACTTACATGAATAACCGTATTGCTATAAACATGATCAAATCATATTGATGCTCAACACAAACACCAAATAACACTTATTTAGGTTCAATACTAATCCCGAAAGTATAGGGAGTGTGCGATGATGATCATATCAATCTTGGAACCACTTCCAACACACATCGTCACTTCACCTTTAACTAGTTTCTGTTCATTATGCAACTCCCATTTCAAGTTACTACTCTTTAGCAACTGAACCAGTATCAAATACCGAGGGGTTGTTATGAACACTAGTAAAATACACATCAATAATCTGTATATCAAATATACCTTTGTTCACTTTGCCATCCTTCTTATCCGCCAAGTATCTAGGGCAGTTCCACTTCCGGTGACCATTTCCTTTGCAGTAGAAGCACTTAGTTTCAGGCTTGAGTTTAGCTTTGGGTTTCTTCATGGGTGTGACAACTTGCCTGTCATTCCTTTTGAAGTTCCCCTTCTATCCCTTTGCCCTTTACTTAAAAAAAGTGGTCTTATTAACCATCAACACTTGATGTTCTTTCTTGATTTCTACCTTCGCCGATTTCAGCATTGCGAAGAGCTCGGGAATTACCTTCGTCATCCCTTGCATATTATAGTTCATCACGAAGTTCTACTAACTTGGTGATAGTGACTAGAGAACTTTGTCAATTACTATCTTATCTGGAAGATTAACTCCCACTTGATTCAAGTAATTGTAGTACCCAGACAATCTGAGCACATGCTCACTGGTTGAGCTATTCTCCTCCATCTTGTAGGCAAAGTACTGTCAGAGGTCTTATACCTCTCGACACGGGCATGAGTATGAAATACTAATTTCAACTCTTGGAACATCTTATATGCTCTGTGGTGTTCAAAACGTTTTTGAAGTCCCGGTTATAAGCCGTAAAGCATGGTGCACTAAACTATATAGTAGTCATCATACCGAGCTTTTGTCAAAACGTTCATAACGTCTACATCTGCTCCAGCAATAGGTCTGTCACCTAGCGGTGCATCAAGGACATATTTCTCTGTGCAGCAATGAGGATAATCCTCAGATCATGGAACGATTCCGCATCATTGCTACTAACATCTTTCAACTTGGTTTTCTCTAGGAACATATAAAAAAATTAAACGTGGAGCAACATCGCGAGCTATTGATCTACAACATAGATATGCTAATACTACCAGGACTAAGTTCATGATAAATTAAAGTTCAATTAATCATATTACTTAAGAACTCCCACTTAGATAGACATCCCTCTAGTCATCTAAATGATCACGTGATCCAAATCAACTAAACCATGTCCGATCATCACGTGAGATGGAGTAGTTTCAATGGTGAACATCTTATGTTGATCATATCTACTATATGATTCACGCTCGACCTTTCGGTCTCCAGTGTTCCGAGGCCATATCTGCATATGCTAGGCTCGTCAAGTTTAACCCGAGTATTCTGCGTGTGCAAAACTGGCTTACACCCATTGTATTTGAACGTAGAGCCTATCACACCCGATCATCACGTGGTGTCTCGGCACGACGAACTTTCGCAACGGTGCATACTCAGGGAGAACACCTATACCTTGAAATTTAGTAAGGGATCATCTTATAATGCTACCGTCGTTCTAAGCAAAATAAGAAGCATAATAAGATAAACATCACATGCAATCAAAATATGTGACATGATATGGCCATCATCATCTTGTGCTTTTGATCTCCATCTCCAAAGCACCGTCATGATCACCTTCGTCACCGGCGCGACACCTTGATCTCCATCGTAGTATCGTTGTCGTCTCGCCAACTATTGCTTCTACGACTATCGCTACCGCTTAGTGATAAAGTAAAGCAATTACATGGCGATTGCATTTCATACAATAAAGCGACAACCATATGGCTCCTGCCAGTTGCCGATAACATTACAAAACATGATCATCTCATACAAAACCGTATAACTCATCATGTCTTGGCCATATCACATCACAACATGCCCTGCAAAAACAAGTTAGACGTCCTCTACTTTGTTGTTGCAAGTTTTACGTGGCTGCTACGGGCTTAGCAAGAACCGTTCTTACCTACGCATACAAAACCACAACGATGTTTCGTCAAGTATGTGCTGTTTTAACCTTCACAAGGACCGGGCGTAGCCACACTTGTTTCAGCTAAAGTGAGAGAGACAGACACCCGCCAGTCACCTTTAAGCAACGAGTGCTCCTAACCGTGAAACCAGTCTCGCGTAAGCGTACGCGTAATGTCGGTCCGGGCCGCTTCATCTCACAATACCGCCGAAGCAAAATATGACATGCTGGTAAGCAGTATGACTAGTATCGCCCACAACTCATTGTGTTCTACTCGTGCATATCATCTACGCATAGACCTGGCTCATGATGCCACTGTTGGGGAACGTAGTATTTTAAAATTTTCCTACGATCACGCAAGATCTATCTACCAGATGCATAGCAATGAGAGGGGAGAGTGAGTCTACGTACCCTCGTAGACCGAAAGCGGAAGCGTTAGAACAACGCGGTTGATGTAGTCGTACGTCTTCACGGCCCCACCGATCAAGCACCGAAACTACGGCACCTCCGAGTTCTAGCACACGTTCAGCTCGATGACGTCCCTCGAACTCCGATCCAGCTGAGTGTCGAGGGAGAGTTCCGTCAGCACGACGGCGTGGTGACGATCTTGATGTTCTACTGTCGCAGGGCTTCGCCTAAGCACCGCTACAATATTATCGAGGAGAACTATGGTGGAGGGGAGCACCGCACACGGCTAAGAGATCAAGAGATCAATTGTTGTGTCTAGAGGTGCCCCCCTGCCCCCGTATATAAAGGAGGGAGGGAGAGGCCGGCCCTAGAGGGGGCGCGCAAAGTGTGGGGAGTCCTACTAGGACTCCCAAGTCCTAGTAGGATTTCCCTTTCCTTTCCGGAGTAGGAGAGAAGGAAAGAGGGGGAGAGGGAGAAGGAAAAGGGGGCTGCACCCCTTGTCCAATTTGGACCAGAAGGGGGGGTGCGCGCCTCCTTCCTTTTGGCCTCTCTCCTCTATTCCCGTAACTCCCCGATACTCCGAAAATACCCGAATCACTCGGAACCTTTCCGATGTCCGAATATAGTCGTCCAATATATTGATTTTTACGTCTCGACCATTTCGAGACTCCTCGTCAAGTCCCCGATCTCATCCGGGACTCTGAACTCCTTCGGTACATCAAAACTCATAATAAAACTGTTATCGAAACCTTAAGCGTGCGGACCCTACGGGTTCGAGAACTATGTAGACATGACCGAGACACGTCTCCGGTCAATAACCAATAGAGGAACCTGGATGCTCATATTGGCTCCCACATATTCTACGAAGATCTTTATCGGTCAAACCGCATAACAACATACGTTGTTCCCTTTGTCATCGGTATGTTACTTGCCCGAGATTCGATCGTCGATATCTCAATACCTAGTTCAATCTCGTTACCGGCAAGTCTCTTTACTCGTTCCGTAATACATCATCCCGCAACTAACTCATTAGCTGCAGTGCTTGCAAGGCTTATAGTGATGTGCATTACCGAGTGGGCCCAGAGATACCTCTCCGACAATCGAAGTGACAAATCCTAATCTCGAAATACGCCAACCCAACAAGTACCTTCGGAGACACCTGTAGAGTACCTTTATAATCACCCAGTTACGTTGTGACATTTGGTAGCACACAAAGTGTTCTTCCGGTATTCGGGAGTTGCATAATCTCATAGTCATAGGAACATGTATAAGTCATGAAGAAAGCAATAGCAGTAAAACTTAAACGATCATAGTGCTAAGCTAACGGATGGGTCTTGTCCATCACATCATTCTCCTAATGATGTGATCCGTTGATCAAATGACAACTCATGTCTATGGCTAGGAAACATAACCATCTTTGATCAATGAGCTAGTCTAGTAGAGGCATACTAGGGACACTCTGTTTTGTCTATGTATTCACACATGTATTAAGTTTCCGGTTAATACAATTCTAGCATGAATAATAAACATTTATCATGATATAAGGAAATAAATAATTACTTTATTATTGCCTCTAGGGCATATTTCCTTTAGCTTTGCGTCGCTATCATAGCTGCAAAGTCAAGGCCAGGAGTCTCGAGGAAGGCGACCTTGTTCTTCGGCGCGTTCAGTCCGCCAAGAACTCCAACAAGTTGACGCCGAAGTGGGAAGGCCCTTATCGGGTGAGACAAGTCCCAAGGCCCGGTGCTGTCCGCCTTGAGACCGAAGAAGGCTTACCGGTGAGCAACTCCTGGAACATTGAGCATCTTCGCAAGTTTCACCCATGAGGCGCGGTTGCCGCGACCCGCTCCGGCAACCACCCTTTTGTACAAGTCTTGCCGCTGTTGCATGTAAACCTTTGTACAAAGCCGGGCGCAGACCCCGTGCATCAGTAAAACTTTTGTGCTTCGCACAGCTTGTCGTTTCATGCATTCTTGTTTTCATTGCATATATTATCTGACACTTTGTGCGGCACACGATCCCGGTAAGCGATAACAAGCCGCAAGGCTCCATATTTGTGTTTCCTCCCCTCTTCCTTTTTCTCTCAAGCAGAAGGAGTGTTCCTCACGCACAAGTTTGCGGGGGGGAAGGAGACAGTGGTATGGACCAAGTGCTGTTCAAGGAAGGAAAGCCTCGCCGAGAAGCAAACAGACACAAAAGCTAAGTTGCCAAAGTTTGAGCATTCAAAATTTTAAAATTCTTAGTTATCTTCCTTGAACGACCACACTTTGTATGGAAAACCTGTGCGCAGAGGAACCTACCCGTAGCTAGCCGCGCCCTTACTTTGTTTCGAGCACGCTCAGCGGCTTAAGTGAGCTGCGACAAGTGTCGTGCCCTTATTTCATTTCCGAGTGCGCTCAACAACCTAAGTGTGCTGCGACTAGTTGTGGCAAGGTTTCTTGCCGGCGAGGGCATTGCCAGCAGGCTGCTAAGAGTTCCGCACTCAGCGCTCGCGGCAAGGGTCCCTTTGCCGGCAAGTTCCCTAAAAGCGTAAGGTGGAAAGCAAACAAAGTGAAGGGATCAAGCAAGAGAGATAACACTGCATTGGCTATCCAAAATAAAGTTATATTACAAGATAACTTGCCGCTGTTCTAACCAACTACTACCCGTGACTTAATCGACAGCGGCAAGGGAAGCAGAAAGAAAGGAGCCTAGTCTACACGGTCTCCGTCAACCCTCTTGATCTTGCCCGCCTTAGCCACGATGTGGGCAACTTGTGCCTTCAACGCTTCCATGTCAACTTCGGGCGGCAAGGTCCGGAGGACGTTCTCGAGATTAATCCCGGGGTTGCGGTAGACGATCTTCGTCAACACCCGCTCCATAGTACCCATGCAAAGCCGGCGCGTCTCGTTAGCCAGCTGCGTGGGGACCCTCTCCCGTAGCTGCGCGAGGGCCGGCGCCACTCCTCTGAAGAACAAGCTCAGCTTGGCGCTGTGGGGGAGGCTCTCGTCGGGGGAGTACACGAGGTGCTCCGCCCTCAGCGCCACCATCTCCTTGTCGATGTTGGCGGCGGAGGCGACGAGCTCGTCGATCCACTGCTCCACCGCCCGCTGGAAGTTGTTCTGCGACAGGGCAGCACTGTCCAGCAGCGCCCTTTCAGCCCGGAGATCTTCCTTCAACTTGGACTCCCTATTCCGGGCCCCGTCAAGCGACTCGGTGAGGGTGGACACCTTTAGCTCCAAGTCTGCGATGGAGTCCTTGGCGTCGTTGAGCTCTTTGCCCTCCTCGGAGAGTTGGACCTGCAGCTCCGAGTGGCTGTGGGCGTCCTTCTCCCTTTCAAGTTTGAGCGCGGCAACCTTCTCCTCGCTCGTCTTCAGATTGAGCTCCAACTGCGCCACCCTCGCCTCAAGGTCCCTCTTGGCGGTCTCTGCGGCAGCAGTGGCGTCCCTCGCCTCCTGCAGAGCCCCGCCGATGGACTTCTCGCGCGCGGTGAGGTCGTCCTCATGCCTATCGAGGTCGACCTTCCGCTGGTTCAGCGCTCCTTCCCGCCGAGCCAGGTCCTCGGCGGCCAGTCGATGCTGCTCCTCAACCTCGGCCTTCTCGAGGATGAACGCCTGGTGCGCCTCGGCGAGCTCCTCGCGCTCCTCCGCCAAGTTCCGGAGGGCCGCTTGGTTGGCGGCGCGGAGCTCGGCGACGCGCTTCTCCAAGTCGATGCTAGCCTTGGTGGCCAGAGCCTCTCGGGACTCCAGCTTGGCCTGCCTGGCTCGGTACAAGGCCAGAAGCCGGCGCAGGAGCTGCTCCTCTTCGGGCTCGCTGCTGCTGCCGGGCGCATCGACAACCTTCAGCCCGGACTTCTCCATCGAAGCTCTCCCCCTCCACGGGTTCCCTTGATGAGGACGCCCACGGGACTTGGATGAAGACCCCGTTGGCGGCCTCCAGATAGACACCCGGCCCAGTCGCGGCGGCGGAGGGGTCGGCGGCCGGTACAGCGTCCGGCGCTCCTGCGGCCTCGGGGCCGTCAGTGCGGTCGCCGGCCTCCTCCCCAGCTGCCGCGTCAGTGGCCGCGGGAGTCTCATCGGCGACGGGCTCGTCAGCAGTGGCGACGTCACCAGCATTGTCGCGCACTTCCTCCTCGGCGATGGTCTCCGTCTCCATCGGCTCCGGGGGAGGCGGATCTAACAACAGAAAAGAAGAATCGTCAAGAAAATATCCAAAAAAGAAGAGTTCAAAAGAAGGAAAGTACAAGGGTTTACCTGCGCGGGCCTCTTCAGTAATGGGGTCCCTCGCCGGGGAGTTTTCCCTTGGCGGCGTAGTAGTGGCCCCCGCCGGTGGAGGGCTGCTGGCGCCTTCCCTTGGCGGGGTGCCCTCCCTTGTCGGGGTGCTCGCCCTTGGCGGGATACTCGCCCTTGGCGGAGTACCCGCCCTTGGCGGGGCACCCTCCCTCGCCGGAGAACTCCTCCTTGGCGGGGATGGTGGGACAAGCGGCTCGTCGGGAGCAGTCTCCTGGCGCTCCTGCGGTTGCGGCTCCACTTCTGCACAAGTCGACAAGCAAACAAGACATCAATAAGGATAAGAAGCTCAAGAGTGCCCAATAAGCAGAGAAGTGAACAAGGAACTTACGCTGGGGGCTGCTCTCCGGTGCAGCAGGCTGGTCCGGCAAGCCTGTCGCGGGCGCATCTCCTGCCGAGGCGACGGGCTCGTCGTCCTCAAGGTCAACCACAGGGATCTTGGCCCTCTTCGCCAGCCTCTGGGTCAGGGTCCTGGAAGCCAAACAAGATCAGAGTTTGGCAAAGAGAATTCAAGACAAGAGCAACAAGAATTAAAGGAAGTAAAAGTTGCAAGTGCTTACTCTTCCTCCTCCTCGTCGGAGCTAAGGGCGGAGAAGTCAAATTCCGCCTCGCGCATCCCAGCGCGAGGGGCTGGAGGAGTAGGCTCCCGCGGCGGCTTGGCGGGCTCCGGAGCCGTGGGTTGAGAAGACCCCGCTCCGGTCGTCGCCGAGGACCGAGGAGCAGAAGGAACACCAGAACCGCTTCGGGAAGATCCCCCTCTGCTTGCCGCTGGGACACGGGGCGCCTCCTTGACGACCTTGCTCGTCGTGGTGGCACGCGTCGCCCGACGCTTCGGCTGCTGTCGGGGCGCCGGCTGCTTCACCGTCTTGGTGGTCTTGTGGGGGCGCTTCTTTGGCTGCGGCGGCGGAGGACTTGGCGGAGGCGGAGAGTTCTCCGAGGATGAGGAAAGGTCGAAGAGGTTCAGTGACCCGCCCGAGTCTTCGTCGGAATCGCCCGATTCGGCGTCCTCCTCGGCGGGCTCACTGGACTCAGTGCCTTGCCCGGCAGCCTCGCTCGTCCCGGCAGGCTCCCCGGTAGGCTTCCCGGCAGGCCTCAGCAGCTTGAGGATTTCTTCCTCCTCGGCCCGGCTCACTGCATCCGCTGCTTCTGCTTCCTCCATGGTGTACCCGAACTCACCCGCGGCCGCCGCTGCGGCGGCCTCCTCCATCCTGTTGGCTATGTATGCCACGTCCCGGTCGGTGGTCGCGCGGGTGAGACATTTCTTCTCGTCGGGGTTGCGTGGCCGTTCAACCAGGTTTTCGAAGAAAGTCCGCACGGTCTCTTCTGAAGGCATCAGCCAAGTAGGAACAACCCCGTGGGAGTCGCACTGAGGCATTGCCGCACGGATGGCACTAAGGGCAGAGTTGTTGCATAATGGAACTACTCCGTCCGATGGGGTGAACCACTCCGGGTGTTTCGGGTCGTGCTTGAACAGCGAGCGAACCATTCCCTTGAGCTCCAAGACAGTGAAGTTGTAATTCAGCCCGGGGCGCAGCCTCATGAAGTCTGCCGCATTGCCGAACTCCCAAGCAGGCCTCTTCCTTTCCTGCAAGGGGACAATGCGGCGGCGGAGGAAATCCGCCCCGACCTCACCAACAGTAAGGTTGGCGGCCCGGAGGCGAAGGATCCTAGTAAGGGCGATCTGCAGCTTATCATCCTCCGGGGCCAAGTCACTCCAATCCTTGCCGCGCACTATTGCCACTTGGCGCGGGGAGGTAAACTGCTGGGGTTCCTCTTCCATTACCCAGCACCAATCAGCCCTCCATTCATCCCACTTGCCGTGGAGCTCTCCAATCAAGTACGCCTCTTTCTTGTTGAGCCTGAAGATCCAGGAGATGCCACCGGAGAGTGGAGATTCGGACTCTACTCTAGGTGTGAAGAAGTGGCGGAAGAGAGCTACGTTGGGATGGACCCCGACAAAGTTTTCGCACAGGTGTGCGAAAACGGCCATAGTAAGGACAGCATTCGGGGTGAAATCAAGGAGATGGAATCCGTACGTGTTCATCACATCGCAGAAAAACTCGGAGTACGGAGGACAAAGACCACAGTGGAAGAACAGGGCAAAGTAGTGGTAACCTCCCGGGTACATGTCGATGGCTTCGGCGGGGAGGACCCTGGTGCGCGCGTGGGCCTTCGTCTCCCTCGCCCAGAACAGGTAATACTTGTCCCTCAGCTCCCTCGCGTCGAGCCTCGGCGGGAAGACCACCATCCTCTTCCGCATGGCTGCCAGCTTCGCCGCCTTATCGGACTTCTCTTTCTTCGCCTTGTCGCTCTTCGCCTTGTCGCTCTTCGGGGCCATGGCGGGGGCGGCGAGGGGGGTCGGCGGTGCTGAGGATGCCGGAGATGACGGAGGAAGGGTGGAGCTCGGCTCTCTGTCGACCTTTGGGGAGGCGGAGAGCGGCGGGGGTTTCTGGAGATTGAAGACGCAGTGAAGCAATGAGGGGGAAACTGCCCCTGCTTCCTCTGCTTTTAAGGGGGAAGTGGGGGACGTTCCGCATTTTCCCATTAAAGAAACAGGCCACGATCTCTCCCACGACGCCGCAATCGATGCGTGCCGGTAGGGAGGGATGCGGCGGATACAGAGCGGGATGCGGCGCGCCATGGGCCGCGTGTGCCCGTGCACTGTTTTGGGCCTGGCCCAACAGCGCTCGACACCGTGTGTGGCCCAGGCCCGGGGGCTCCTGTCGGTGTACTAGAGTAGGGGTACCTTAGTATCCCGACTTGTGCACGGGCAGTAGCAGCGTCCCGTGGTCAGGCTCACCACGTGCCCGCCAAAGCCCGCTCTAGTTCCCTTGAAGCCATTCAAGAACAAAGTATTCAAGTTGAGAAACAAGACCCCGGCAAGAGGAGCTTGCCGGGAAGGCCGCTCCAGGCTCGAGATCATCCCTTCTGCACAAGACCCTGGCAAGAGGAGCTTGCCAGGAAGGCCAGAGAACAGCATTTCAGAAGACACGCCGTGGCGCATCGCGCGCCCCGGCAAGACCCGGAGAGCGGCAAGCTTCCGGGCCCGGCAAGGTAGCGACCGCGGCAAGGTGCTTGCCGCGGCAAGCTTTCGCTGTGTGCCTGCGCTCCAGCTCACCTGGCCACGCGTCGCCCTGGGGCCCTTCCTGGGGCACGTGGCGGATGGCTGTGCAGCCTGGGGTACACGGTGGCACGCCACAATGACAAGGACATCGTCGTGGCGAACGGAGACGCCCGGACGGGCGCTTTTGGGGTGATGGTGACGGGCATTCAATGCCCTTGTCCCCCACCGTCAAGGTTAGGTATAGACCATTGTACATGCACTGTACAGGCACTGTTACAACTACCACCCATTTTACGTTTTTCCCTCCTCTACGTTGACACCTGTCGGTGACCCCTTTGACCTATAAAAGGAGGCCCATGCACAACGTAGAGGGGGTTCGGTTCCAAAAACTTGATCACTCCCACGCTCGGTGTAGCTAGCACTGTAGATCTTCTTGCTCCCGAGCCAAGAACTCAATACAACCACGGCAGGAGTAGGGTTTTACGCATCCGTGCGGCCCGAACATGGGTAAACTGCTTGCATGTGCCCCTCGACCTGCTCTTCGTGCTCCCTCCGCTCCCTTGCCGTACCTAAAAGGGGCTCCGGTCCCATAGGTGTTCGTGGGCGATCAGTTTCCCCGACAGTTGGATAATTTTAGCAGGTGGATAGTATTTTCCAATAAAAGCATCTTTGCACTTGTCCCATGAATCTATGCTGTTTCTAGGCAAAGACTGAAACCAAATTTTAGCTCCTCCTCTCAAGGAGAAAGGAAAAAGCTTAAGCTTAACAATATTACCATCTATTTCTTGGTACTTTTGCATATCACAAAGTTCAACAAAGTTGTTCAAGTGTAAAGCAGCATCATCTCCAGCACCGGAGAATTGATCTTTCATGACTAAGTTCAGTAAAGCAGGTTTAATTTCATATGAAGGTGCTGAAGTGGCAGGTGTAGTGATAGGTATGCTGATAAAGTCATCGTTGTTGTGACTAGTGAAGTGACACAACTTGGTGTTCTCGGTGGAACCCATAGTAGCAAGCAAGATAATTATTTCTGTGATATTTGATAAAAGATACTAAAGCAAAACTGAAAGGTAAACTAACAAGACTAAAAAGCAAAGGTAAAAGATAGCGTGCAACTCCCCTATCCTGAAGAGTGGAGTCCCCAGCAACGGCGCCAGAAATTGCTTTGCTAGTTGGCTTCTCACCCCTCGTTGGTTACCCCAAGTGGAAGGTTTGAGATGCAGTGTAGCAGAAGTTTTCCCTTGGCAATACCAAGGATCGTTTTCCCTAAGACTCCCAGTTTCAACAAGAAGGTGTCAACTGCTAACGGCGCCAGATATTAGCAATCAACGTGGACCTGCACACAGATACAAATAACTTTGCTCCCAACGAGTACAGAGAGGTTGTCAATCCCTCCGGCCTTGTAGTTTACAAAGGATCAAACGCAAGTGATAGTAGTGATAGATATAATTGCAATAGTAAGTGAAATGCAGAAAAGTAAATAGCGGATGTGATCAATGATGGTAATATGGACCGGAGTCTCATGATGTTCACTAGTGATGTCTCTCTCCCAAAAGATGATAAAACTGCTATGTGAGGTAAACGAATTACAGCTGGGCAATTGACAGGACCAATGTTGACTAAGTTGCAAGAAAGGTAGAGGTTCAAAGCATGGGCGGTACGCCGAGGTAAGTAGACCGAAATCCATCTGCATCTACTACTAATCATCCACCTTGAGATATCTATCCAGAACATCTCGCTGGTATTAAGTTGCGAGTCCCACCCATAGTGTAAACTCAAAGCAACAGACAACTGCGTTAAAAGAACTTTGCGTAAAGTAAACAATCCTTGCACCCACGGGCACAAGCACCGTTGTTTTCCCCCTTGTGGCAACAGCACATCCCCTAGACTCATGTTTCTGTCACTCAAGCTAGTCATCGAGGGGCATGAACCCACAATCAAGCATAACGTTCCCTCTTGGAGTCACTACCTACTACTTGGCCAAAGCAATAAATAACAACGGAGAACATGCAAGAATTACTTACGAACATAAACATAAAAGAGGTGAATCAAATATATTACTCAAACACAATCTGAACATAATCTCATAATCCATCGGATCCCAGCAAACTCATCATAGCAACAGCATAAGGATTACATATGTGCCTCGATCATGTAGGGCAGCTCACGAGGACTAATTAGTGAAGCACAAGAACGGGAGGAGAACATCACATAGCTACTGGTCATGGACCCATGGTCCAAGGGAGACTACTCACAACTCATCCGGGAGGCGTCCATGGTGGTGGAGAAGCTCCCGGTGGTGATCCTCCCCTCCGGCAGGGTGCCGGGAAGAGTTCTCCTGGTGCTCCCGATCTTGGAAGCGGCGGCGGCGGCGGAACAGAGATGAGATCGCGAAAAAGAGTTCCTGTCTCGAGGGTTTCGGGAGACGCTTTAAATATATGCCAAAGGGGGGCATCAGCGGAGCCTCGGGGGGCCCAGGCGCCCCCCCGGCGCAGCCCAGGGGGGGCGCGCCGCCAGGGCGCCTGGAGCCCTAGTGCCCCCCCCCCCCGGCTATACTTCGGGCGCACGGTAGGTTCTGGAACGCTGATTTTTTATATAATTTTTCTGGATTTTTCCTGGCAGTTCTCGTAATGTGAAAACCTGAAATATAAAAACAGCCGAAAACAGAAACTGGCAATGGGTTGCACTGAGTTAATAGGTTAGTCCAAATATGATCAAAAGTGTATGGAAGTGTATAAATAACATAGCAATATCACCCAAAAGAGGCATGGAGCAAGCAGAAATTATAGATATGTTTTGGACGTATCAACCACGACCCGCGAGTACCACTACTTCCTCTACGACCTCGAACCGCCCCGAAACGAACGCTTCGAAGGTATACCCCGAGACGATGACCCGTGGACTGCTTGTGTTGTATGAGATGAATCGGATGTTTGCGTCATGTCCGTTGTGACCCTCGTTTGCCTTGTCGCCGACCCGTGGGAACCGGGCAACCGGGTTCACCCCATCTCTTTTGCATGTCACTCGTTCACGCCACCTTTCTTTTGCACCGGTCTCTCGACGAGTTACGGGTACCTATATGTTGCGTGGCATCATTTTCGGATTCGCCGCCGTGGCCCCTTTCTTTCCACCACGGTGACAAATACTTCTTATCTCTTCATGTTAACGTTTAACTAAAAATTGCATAAAACTTGATCATGTCATCCGCATCATGTTAACAACATTAAAATGTGTGAATTGTTGTTTGCTTAAAATTGATAAACATGCATATGGGGATTTTCCGGAATTGTTGTTGTAGTTTCTGGCCTCATTTAAACTTGTTGACTTGTGTTGTTTTTTGAGTGCTTCCTGCCTTGCCATGTTTAGCATCATATATAGACTTGTCTTGCATCCTACATGGTTGAGCATATTGACATGTTGCTTGTGTTGTTTTTATGTGCTTCCTACCTTGCCATGTATTGCTTCCTGTATAGACTTGTCTTGCATCATACCTTGCCATGTATTGCATCATATAGACTTGTGTTGTTTTTCTGTGCTTCCTACCTTGCCATGTATTGCTTCCTGTATAGACTTGTCATGCATCATACCTTGCCATGTATTGCATCATATATAGACTTATGTTGTTTTTCTGTGCTTCCTACCTTGCCATGTTTTGCTTCCTGTACAGACTTGCTGTGCATCATACGTAGACTTGTTTTGCATCATACTTGATTGAGCATATTGTCATGTCTCGTGTGGTGTGTTTACCGTGTTGCTTGTTTCTTTCCGGTTTGCTTCCCTCGTTAGCTTCGGGTTCGTTCCGGAGTTGTGAGGTTCTATTCGACTACTTCGTGGATCCGTTCTTCTTCCTTGCGGGATCTCAGGCAAGATGAGCATACCCTTGTATACCTTTACTACCATTGCCATGCTTAGTTGTCTCGATGCTATCGTTATATGTCGCGCTACCCATCATTTATGTCAGCCTCTCCTTGTTGCTATGAAACCTCTAACCTTTGACACCTTCCTAGCAAAACCATTGTTTGGCTTGTTACCCGCTTGCTCATCCCCTCTTATAGCGTTGTTAGTTGCAGGTGAAGATGAAGATTGTTCCATGTTAGAACTAGATGCTTTGGGAATATCACAATATCTATTATTATTATTATTAACACACCTATATATTGGGCATGGGTGGAAGGCTTGGCCTTTTGCTTGGTGTTTTGTTCCACTCATGCCACCTTAGGAGCCGATAAACCAGCATTATGTTCCTTGATTTTGCGTTCCTTACATGGTTGGGTATATGGGGACCCCTTGACAGTTCGTCTTTGAATAAAACTCCGCCAGCAAGGCCCAACATTGGTTTTTAATTTGCCTCATAATAATAACTTAATTAATTAATTAAATTTGCATAGGGGGTCGCACCCTCGTGGTTTCTTCTACATAGCAGGGGGGCCAGTGCTGATGGTGTTGGTCCCAAACTAGAGCCACTTGCGGTGCCACCCAGTTATCTGGGGTCTTCGGTCACTGTACGTATTGCTCATCCGGACGTGGCCTGAGACGAGATACGCGCGGCTACTATCAGGGTGTCAGCACGCCGAGAGGTCTTGCTGGACTTGTTTTACCATTGTCGAAGTGTATTGTGCACCGCGATGCCGAGCCTGATCGGATTTCCCTAAGATAAGGGGTGATGATATTATATTTATCACTTCAGCTGATCGTGAGAGCTTGTGATGGGCTAAGTTGGGACACCCCTGCAGGGTTATGATCCTTCGAAAGCCGTGCCCGCGGTTATGTGGCAGATTGGAATGTGTTAATGTCCGGTTGTAGAAAACTTGACAGAGGATCCGAAGTAAAACACACAACTGTGTGAGTAACCGTGACTGTCTCTTTTCACTTCGAGAAGAGAACACGGTGGGGTTATGTTTGACTCGTAGGTAGTTCAGGATCTTTAGCGATCACTACTAGTTTGCGACCGTTTGCGTAGATGCTCATCTTATTCTTGTACTCGTAAGTTAGCCACCATATTAAGCTTAGCCGCTGCTGCAACCTCACCACTTTACCTCTTCCTATCTATAAAGCTTTGCTAGTCTTGATACCCATGGTTATGGGATTGCTGAGTCCTCGTGGCTCACAGATATTACAACACCAGATGCAGATACAGCTGAGTACGATGCAGGAGATGTTTCAGAACTTCACTGGGAGCTCGATGAAGAGAGTGGCCATAAGTTTGTGACGTTGTTCGACGATCAGTAGTGGTTCCTACTAGGGGCGATCGGGACCTCGTGTTGTTTTATTTATGGTATCTTTTTTTGGATCTTCGTCCGTAGTCGGACTCTGATGTTATTTGGATGATGATTGTTTATGTAATGCATTATGTGATGTGGCGAGTGTAAGCCAACTACTCTTTTGCAATTTCATCCCTCTTTTACATGAGTCGTGCAAAGATACCATACTTGAGATCATTCTAGTATGAGCTTATGCCTTTAAGTCGTGCCTCGACACGTAGGAGGTATAATCTCATACTGGGCTTACAGACGAGCCACCTGCCATCGGGGTGGCGTTGAGGTCGATGGGCACGGGCGTGGAAGGCGCGGCCACGTTCACGTCGAGCGAGCACCCACCGGAGAGGCGGGAGGTCTGCTGGTAGACGTGGAAGGCTGGCACCGGGTTGCAAGCCGACGCGCGGGGCGAGTCGGGCAGCACCATCCGAGGAAACGCCGATGAGCCGGTTCTGTCCACGGCGACGGCGGCTTGGATGAGGCCGTGCTGGCCAGGGTTTAACCCTAGCATGTAGAGCGCCTCCCTCGTTGCCGCCGCGACGCGGGCGTTGGTAACCTCCTGCTGCGCGGCGTCGATGACGGCGGCCTGCGCGACGGCCTCATCACTTGCGTCCACAGCATGCCTCCGGCCTTTCCTCTTGGCCGACTCCGTTGCCCGCTGTTCGGGCGTCAGGGGCTTCTTTGGCTTGGTCGCGACGGCGTTCTTGCGTGGGGCACGAGGCTTGCCTTTCCCGGAGGGGGCGGCAGCGCCGAACGAGGCGAGGGAGGCGAGGCCGGCGGCGACGTCGAGGCCGATGGCATCGTCCATGGTGGGTGTGGGGCGGGAGCACGCGGGCGGGAGGGTTTTTGGGGGAAATGATGGTGGCTGCCACCGACCGGCGGGCCCAGGGAAAGGAGTAGGCACGCGCACCCGTCTCATTTCCGCGCCGCCGCAAATCCGGCTTAAAATTGGACCGAGAATGGGTCGCCATGCGGACGTCAAGCGGACGCGCGTCCGTTTGGGTTAGCGCGTTGGGGCGCCTTTTGTGTCCGCGCCGAACCAAACGGACGGCGGCGGACGAAATGGGTCGCCTCGTTAAAGTTCCTCTAACTCCTATAATGGCAAAAACATTGCTTTGCCACCCTGTAGCTGCCTAGCCATACACATGTGGAGAGAGGCCGACTCTTCTATACATGAAAGCCATTGTCCATAAGTTAATATCCGTGACCTGCAGCCTCATGGGAATATCTATAGCAAGGCTTAGCAAATCTTACCCGGTAAACGCCACGCGGATGCGTCCGATCAATGATCAGGCGTGTCCGTTTTAAGCCCGTATTTTTTCGTTTATGCATCCATACTTATCATTTTCTTCTTTATATGTGCGGTCACTTGAATATGATTGGTGAAGAGAAGAAAGAGAAAAAAGTAAGGAGAAAAATGTGGTCACGGGTAGGCCGCGTCCTACGTGGCGGACTACCCGGCGCGCCCGGGCGCATCCACGAGTCCTCATATCCTCCCTACATTTGTTCTCAATATGAGGGTTTGCGGACAACCCGGACATATAGAGATGATATGAGAGGTCTGGTTGGGTCACTTTTTTTCTTTCTCTCTCCTATCCAGTCACTGACCGGGCGTGTCCGCCGGCTTATGCGATAGGGTTTGAGCTGTCCGGCTGTAGATGCTCTAAGTTTAGCAAGTTCGACTAGGAAAACTTCCGCTCCATGGGGTAATCCAGATGAAAACTTGTTAAATGGGCTAATTGGTGTAATACAAATAGTGGATAAGTACTCGAATTGACACAAAAACTACGTGATACTTCCATGATTCTTATGTGGGTTGCAATGTTGATAATTCTGCTATGAAAACGATGGTATACAAGTTGTAGATGCTAATCGGTTAAGTTGTGACAATGACAAGTACTATCATGCCCATGATTTTTATGTGGGTTGCAATGCTGACAGTTCTGCTATGACAACGATGGTATACAAGTCGTAGTGGCTAATTAGTTAAGTTGTGACAATGACAAGTACTATCATGTCCATGATTTTTATGTGGGTTGCAATGTTGATAATTCTGCTATGACAACGATGGTATACAAGTCATAGTGGTTAATCAGTTAAGTTGTGACAATACAACGGTGTAGCGTGTGTTGGTGGGCTATGCTCTAAACTAAGCTAAGGCATGCAGTAGCCATCCTGGTGAACAATCCCTCCCAATCCTAGTTAAGGTAGTCTGGCTTAGCATGTGACTAACACAAACCCAGCAAAAGCGACATGTCACACTCAATTGTCAGCTCATCGTATAAAGCGGGGGGCGGGGGGACCCTTTATCGTGGAATTGTCAGCTCATCGGTTCCCGGCAAGTGTCCAATATGTCTGTCTATCCTTTTGCAGGACCTTCAGAATAAAACTCTATCCACATGTGTTCACTCATCTCTATGTGTAGCCAGTACACTTTAGCTAGCTAGCTTGCCATTTTACTTAATGTTAGGGCAACTCAAACCTATTCCCTATAACCAGGAAGAGAAGTAAAAATTCAATTTTACTCCTTTAACCGGCACCTAGACGACCCCCAATAGCCGTTAGTGGATGATAAAATATCCTCAGCCGCACCTCACATCCTTATTTTTACTCCACCGATACCGCAGAGAGGAAAAAAAAGCATTGCCCCTCCGTTGCCTCACCCACCCCATCCCCGCGCCAGATCTATGTCGATGCCGTACTTCCCACCCTCCGATGGCCACCGCCCGCCACTGAGGACGCTTTGTAGGCTCCGCCGCAGTCCTTGACCACCCGGATTTGTGCCTCTCCCGCCTTGTCGCTGGCGTACAACTGGTAGATCTGCGGCTGGCACCGCTGCCGGATTTGACGCATTCGGCCGTCGATGACTGCGCCTTTGTTATGGATTCGCCGGGTACCGGACAACAGAACCCCAGCAACACCTCCGCACCACATGCAGGTATTGACTCCGTCTCTAGCCGCTCGGATCTATCCCGTCAACGGTCGCAGGCAACGACACGCCCCGGTATCGGCACTAGCCCAGCGGCTCATGGGCTCCCCGTTTCCGGTCATAAAATGCGACTACTGCTCGTGGCAGGTGGTGCGCCAAGTGTCCACCACGCCGGAACACTCCGGATGGGTGTTCTTCAATTGCAAAAAAGATGGGGTATGTGATTTTTTTGATTCGGTTGTGCACCGCATTCGGCGCAATTTTGGTAGCTTACTGTTTGCTCAAATTTGTCTATGGATGCAAGTTTTGTTATATGGAAGAAGATTACATCGCTCTATTGGTAGCATAAAATTTGATAGATGTTCGTGCACTCGTTGCTAGAACAGAAGCTAGAGATGAGACTAGATGCGAAGCAACATCGAAATTGTCGGAATCGAAGAAGAAAGAAGTGTGCAAGCTCGAGAAGCCAATAGAGAGAGTCAACAATGAAGACATAGTGGAATATTAATCCAACTAGTGGGAGCAGTTATGGAAGTTGGATATCTTTTAAAGTGTGTAATTGTGGTTCTTGATTATTTTTTTGGATTCATTCTGGTAGCGAAGAATTGGTGAATTATGTACTCCAGTGTATCAAAATGACCTTGATGAAATAAAGAAGCAATGAAATTTGTTTCGGTGGCTGGAAATGAAATGCAAACAAAATTACTACTCCGTTATATATAGCTGATAGGCTAGGTTCGGGCAATACTTAGTGGAGTAAATATACTCAAGTAAGTGTTTACTCCGCCGGATTCTCTGTTATGTACTCCCTCCGTTCCAAAATTCTTGTCTTAGATTTATTAAAATATGGATGTATCTAGTCATGCTTAGACAAGAATTTTGGGACGGAGGGAGTATAGATGATCGGTTGGAATTGCCCTTAGCTAGGCAGCTGCGTCACCCAATCTAATCAAACCACTGAACGTACTCAATAGCCATTTTTCTCCGATTGGTGTAATTAACCTTCTCTATAATTGATGGACAATTAGAACCGGTTAAATACTTAATTTATTTCGTTGTGATGTGGTGCCTTGATGTGCATGTCGCCTTTTGTTTTGTTTGGACTCTCTTTTCAGTTCTTATACAGTATTTCTAAAAAGACCTATATTTAGGAACGGGGGAGTAATGCTTAGATATTCAAATAAGTGACTACATACAAAGCAAATAGGTGAATCTACACTCTAAAATATGTCTATATACATATGTAAAATTTGTATTGAAATTTCTAAAAATATATATAAAAGTGCACACCTTTAGCAAAGGGAGGATCGCGTTAGTTAGCATCACATACGTCCAAGCGGAGCAGTGCAAGTGTAGTACACCTCAGGCCATGTTTGGATCACCGTTTCTCTTCTGAATACACTTGTAAAAAAAACGCACCTGTGCCAGTCGTTTCACTTCCGACTGGAATTTGCACAGCGTTTGGTAAGTTATACACCTCTGTATTGAAATACAACCATTCCAAACACGGCCTCACTTGATTTGCGGACATGCAGGATGCATATGATTGAGGATTCGAGATGATGACGAATTAAGCTGGCAGGATGCGGACAATAATGCTACACTTACGGGCAGCGGCTACAGAAAGGATGTCTACGGGCTGAGGTGGCCGAACGAGAGAACGAGCGAGCCAGGATTCACGCAAAGTAAAAAAACTGAGCACCAAACACTTGATTCCACCCATGCGCGTACGTGGTTCCATGCGCCTTCAGCCTGTAAGTGTAGCATTATTGGGATGCGGATGGATGACGACAACTGAACGTCGTGAGATCAACCGTGAATGTACATCCGAGATATGTGAAAATGACAGGACGTAGCTACTGCGGTAGCTCGCGGGGCTGGGCCGGCCCCTGGTGAACTGGTCGATGATTACGTGAGGACCAGGTGTGCCCCGCCCATGCACCCACGTCGTCCCAGATATCCCAACTCCCCATGCATCATTTTTGGCCAGCCGCAGTTTCTCGAGCTAGTACGTACGTACATGTCATCTTGAGTTGATGTTCAGCCCAAAGTGTGCACCTTTGATCTCTCGCGGGGCATCATTCATGACTCAGACGCAACACGTACGTACACACTTTGCACTAGCAAGGTGGAAATGGACAAAATTGGCTCTTTTTCAAAACTTCAACCGGTAATAGCCCTAGTCTGAAAATATTTCATAAAATGACATTTTTGCACAGCACCCGCGCCCAGGGTGCCATGCTAGATAGCATGACGCCCCGGGTTAGGGCGTCATGCTACATGATGCAATCATGGCGCCCTAACCCGAGGCGTCATGTCATGATCTCTAGCATGGCGTCCCAGCCTCGGGCAGGCGTCATGCAAAAAAAAGAAATCATTTTATGAAATATTTTTAGACAATGGCCATTTCATGTTGAAGTTTAAAAAAATGGCCAGTTTTGTTCATTTTCATGCATGGTGAACATGTATATATCGGCCAAACACATGATTAGCCGACAGGATATGTAACATTGTCAGAGGCACCACGTAGGGTACGTACGTACCACGCGACGCTCCTTTATTGTCTGCCGCTTTCTTTTTCATGGCATTTGGATCTTCTTTCAGATCCAGTTGTGTATAGGTAAAGTATTTGTTTGCTTCTGATGCATGTATATATTTTTCCCAAAAAACAAGAGAGAGAGAAGAAGTTGTACACGCACTGAGAACTGGTTGATGCATGCCCACGCTGCACTGTACAGAGCCGGCCCGGCTGGGCTCACGCCTGTGTCCTGTTTATATACCACCGTCCACCGGCGAGCGCGATCACGATCGCTTGCTCAAATCACCGCCCCGGGCCACTGCTTCCCTCCTTGCCGATCCACACACGCGGCCTTGCTAGCTCCGGCCGTCGACCATGGAGAGAGAGGCAGAGGCACGCCACCAGCTGCTGCTCCACGGCGTGAGCCTGGACCTGCGTCTCAGCACGGCCACGCACCAGCACGGCGGCGCGCGCCGGGCGTCCCCTGCTGCTCCCGCGGCGCTCGCCAACGCCGGCAGGGAGGCCTTCGCCTGCAACTACTGCCACCGCAAGTTCTTGAGCTCACAGGCGCTCGGCGGCCACCAGAACGCGCACAAGCTCGAGCGCACCCTCGCCAAGCGCAGCCGCAGCGTCCCCTCCGCAACCTCCGCCACGGCGACTGCTTCCTCTTCCAGTGCCGTCCACAGCTGGCTCCACGCCGGCGGCGGGGAGCTCTGGGGTTACTCTGCTTCGGACTCCGCTACGATGGCGCCACTGATGTACATGGGGCTGGGCTGGGCTAGCGCCGCAGCGGCCGCCGCCGGGGAGGCGGAGCCGGAGATGGACCTGTCGCTGAAGCTCTGACGAGCTAATTAAGCCAGCAGTAGATTCCAGAAGCAAATGTGCATGGATGGATATATACGTAATACGTCTAGCTTGTCAACAACAAGTACCCCTAGGTTACTGGTGCTTAATTAGTTGTTGCATGCATGCACCTGGAGATTAATTAATTGTTCGGATTATAGCTATGCAGCTGACTATTTCAGCTCACCGATCTACTATATATAGTACTTGATTTCTGGATTAACATATGCCCCCTTAATTTGGAGTTTGAGTTTATGGTGTAACCTCAACTACGTAGATTACTCCTGGATAACAAATCACACAAGCACTTGAATTTACAATCATTCGAAATGTCTATGTAAGAAACAACGAATGCTATATACTCCTACAAAGTTGTACTAAAATTGACACATTTATTTTAAGACTAGGAGAGTACATGTTAATGTTAAAGGCATCACTTTAATCCAGTGCTACTACACCACGTATAGAAGTACTTCCTCCGTAAACTAATATAAAAGTGTTTGGATCACTATTTTGAGTGATCTAAATACGCTTATATTAATGTAGAGAGGGAGTAAAAGCAGCTTCTTTAGCACCGCATTGCGCCCTGTGTACTGTAGTGTGTAGTGCCTGTCGTTACTTTGACGTGAGGTCCGGTTATTTCTTGGAAGTTGCGTGCTAAGTTTTACGATGGCCATTTTCTCACCAGCTAACCCCTAACGGCAAAGACATTGCTTTGCCGCCGTCTCACTGCTCCCTGCCTATTACAACATCTAGCCTAGCTAGATGCTACACAGATCCGATACCCCTCGTGATCTGACTAGACGTTTAGTCACCCAACACCCAACTGGCCAATATTTGAGTGCCAGGTTTATATGCTTGGAAATCGATAGATACCGCTCTTTCTAGAAAGCTTCTACCTTTCTCATTACTAATCCGGTTTTGCGAAGTCTCAGAGGATTGAGACTTCGTTATGCCTCAATCGATATTGTATTCCTTTGATCTTGCATGAAGATTCATGCAAAAAAAATTGTCAGTTTTTTCTTCTTGTACTATATGACTTGACTGAGACTTGAAGTTGACTCAGAAGGCGCCACACCTTTAATAATCACCTAACATATCTTTTTGTGTTCGCAATTTTTGATCGGCGGCGACCGAGAAATAACCATGTCTAAATCATCGCCAATGGCACGGTTAACTTGATCCGCATGCATACATAGGTTGAAGTTTAGTTTGACAAGCGCGAAATGAATGAGAAGTTGGTTCTAAAGCTTGATCTTATGGCTATGACAGCGATGAAAGCCCGCAAATTATGACATTGGTGTTTTTTGTTTTGGAAGCAAACATTGGATTTCCATGCAAGGTTGACTGGTGTTTGTCGATCGTTTCCATGTGGTTAATTTGCAATGTTGATCTGCTATGACAGCGATGGTACGTGCACGACTAGCTAGTACAGACTAGTTAATCATCCTGAGAAGTACTATCATGAATATATCCTGAGATCTGTGAAGACAATGGTGTAGTGTGTGTTGGTGGGCCATGCTCCAAAATGAGCTAAGGCAGGCAGTACAGCTCCTGCTGAACAACCCCTCCCAGTCCTAATCAAGCTTTGCCTGGTTAGCATGTGACTAACAGAAAGTAACACATGAAAATGATATGGCACACACAAACCCTTCTGTTCTGAGCAAGAACCCAAATCTATCTGCCTACCTTAATTATACGCATGATTTAGAAATGTCATTCAGAGAGAATTAGTGTCCAAAATAACAATGGGACAAAATGTTGCAAGGTCCAATGTTTTCAAGGCCGTAAGGCGAGGCGAGGCGATTGGGGGGGGGGGGCTCACTGCCTAAGCGTTAAGGCATAAGGCGAGACGGCGCCTTAGAGAGTTCTAAGCAACAGAATTAAGTAGTAGGCATTAGGCAACTAGGGTCTAGGCATACAGAGGCAACACACCTTGCAATTGATGGTTGTAGAGCCCATATAGCATCCATTTCCATCCTCTTTGCACTTGCTTTTCTCCCCAACAGAATTCTGCATCAACATGAACAAATATGTTAGAATAATGTATCACTTATCAGTCCACATTCCACAAAAAATAGAAATAAAAGTGAGGCAGTGAGCAACTGGAAAGAAAGTCCACATTCCACAATGCATGACATATTACATAACCATGAACCAATTCAAATGACACAAGTTCACATAACAAAGGTCCACATAAGACATAACAGAATAATAGATAATTCTAGCATAGCAAAAGGGATAAAGGTGGCCAGCTCTCTCATGTCTCCCCACTCTCAAAGTCTCAATCAAAAGCCATCATCATCAAACTCATCCATGATGGCATTGGTGTTGTCTCCATCTTCGTCAGCATTTGTTGGATCTTGATCGTCATTGCTCACATCATCATCATCAACAGCATAATCTGAATCCTCCTCCGCATTGGGCATACTTGAGTGTTGCTCTTGCTCCAAGTCCTCTTCACCATCTTCACCAGGAATTGTTGGCCGTGTTATTGTAGGTCTCTTGCGTCCGTAGTGTTGCACACGGACACTTGGTTGCCTCCTATGAAGTGCAGTAGCTGTCCTACGCAGATTGCGGCCTCGAAGGTTTGAAGATGCACCAATTGCCACATCAACATCCTCCCATGTAATGTCATCAGGACAGACTCGAGCTCCTTGAGGTACTGATAGTGATGGGTCAACCCACTCATTGCCCCAATCAAAATCCTCAAGGACCAAAGGGTCAAAGCTTTTGTCGCCCACCTTCTCACACCTTTTTTGAAATCTTTGCATATTCTTTCGGTTGTATGAAACGAAGACTAGATCATTCAACCTTTTCCATTGTAATCTGTTCCTTTTCTTTGTATGGATCTACAAAGTACAAACAACAAAACTAAGGAGTAAATACTAAATATCTTGCCGAAATTACCATTGAACAAACACAAATAGTGCTTTACTAGTTGACTTACAAATTCAAATGTGCTCCAATTCCTCTCACAACCAGATGATGAAGCACAAAGACTAACAATGCGCTTTGCAAACCTTTGTAGGTCAATGGATCGACCACCATAGGAACTCCACCAATCAACTAAAACGAAGAAAACAAGCATATATTAAGAGTTTGTACAGAAATTACATTGCTGAAATTAACATGATGCATTTAACATGACTTACGAGGGTTCTTTTGGTCGAAGTTTTCGAGTGCCAATGGATTAGAAAAGCCTTCTCGCAGGCCCTCATAGAGCATAGTTTGATGATCAATCTTGTTTCGAGTAACGGGGTCCGGTACCATTTTTGCAAGCACATCATTAAAGCAACTCCTTAGCTCCCCGACTAAAGCATCATCATTTCTCCTTAGAATAGGGAAGAACTTTCCTGGGTTCAAAAATAGAGCAGCCCCATACAATGGATGGTCCATTTGACTCTCCCAACGCTTCTCAAGAATGTCCAAGACCTTCTTGAGCAAAGCTTTCTTGTTTTGTTGAGGGAAACCTTCATTGATCTTCTCCTTTGCATAGATCATAAGTGTTGTAATCTCTGGCATGGCGGGCTGCTCATCACCATCTGCTACTCTAAGCACTCTAAGAAGTGGAGTTAAAGCTCTAAGGCAGTCCTCAATTGAATTCCACCACTCAACTGAAAGCACAATCTCTTGCACATTCAAGCCAGCTTGTGTCTTTGCTAAGTTGTTTCCAACGCATGCTTGACATGTAAATAGACTCCTCAAAGCGGCCTTGTGCTTGACCAAACTCCGAAGTGTGAGGAAGGCTGTGGCAAAACGAGTGGCTGCAGGTCTCACAAGATCTAGCCCACCCGTGGCCTTCCTCATTAGACTAAGAATTCTTCCATGCCTATAAATGAATGTTGTGACTCGTCTGGCCCGTGCAATAGGTTTCTTAAATGCCTTCAACTTTCCTATATCTTCCAACATTAGGTCCAAGCAATGACATGCACATGGACTCCAATATAGTGTGGGTATCCTCTCCATTAGAAGCTGGCCATCTTTCTTGTAGTTAGCACCATTGTCGGTGACAACTTCGACAACATTCTCTTTTCCAACATTTTCAATTCTATTCTCTAGCAAATCAGCTATCATGTGAGCATCATGTGATTCACTTGAAGCATCAACCGACTCCAAGAAGAAAGTGCCCTCCGGACTGTTAACAAGGAAGTTAATCAAATGGCGTCCTCTTTTATCCGACCAGCCGTCCGACATGAGCGTGCATCCATATTTTTCCATGCTGCTTCATGTTGCTTCCTCAAAATACTTGTTTCTCTAACACAATCATTAAGCAACGGCTCTCTCAGCTCATGGGCTGTAGGAGGCTTGTAACCTGAACCATATTGACAAGAGGCTTCAATTGCAACCTCAAACTATCTACTGCTTGCAGCATTGAAAGAAATGCCACACTCATAGAAGAACAATGCCCATTGCATATTCACATAATGCCTTTCTTCCTTGGTCTTTGTGCAGGACTCCATGGTGCTTTGAGAACACCCAGAGTGTCTTTCATTCACAAGATCCTCTGGTGTTCTTCATAGCATGGCAACAATTGTCTTGGAACTGTTGGTGGATACATCAGCAGCAGACTTGCCTTTTGCTTGCATGTTCGCGACAAAATCTCTCTTATTCCTTTTGGCTGCTGTCCCTGAACTTGGCCTGGTACATGGGGCGTTTGTTCCATCTGCACTCACCTCCATAACTTCCTGAGAATTGTCATCTACATCTACTCCCTTAATCCTCCTGTTTTTCTCCAAATATGCTGCCATATCTCTCCTCAGCTGTGTGGTAGCCTTAAGACAACCGGTAGCATCTCCACCAGTCCCAGCAAGATGCTCCTTGTGCCTCTTGATCCTTCCGGAAGTGATCTTGCCACAAAGACTGGACACAACATTATCCTGCTTGGGAGGATCGTGCCAATAACCATAGTTCCATCCCGGGTCATTTGACCGTAGTGGCCTCCTTGTTGGATCTTTCATTGGATCGTAGGTGGCCTTTGTTGGGGAACGTAGTATTTTTCAAAATTTGCCTACGATCACGCAAGATCTATCTACTAGATGCATAGCAACGAGAGGGAAGAGTGTGTCTACGTACCCTCATAGACCGAAAAGCGGAAGCGTTTATCAACGCGGTTGATGTAGTCGTGCACCTTCACGATCCGTCCCGATCTAGTACCAAATGTACGGCACCTCCGCGTTCAGCACACGTTCAGCTCGATGACGTCCTCGCCTTCTTGATCCAGCAAGACGGGCGAAGTAGTAGATGAGTTCCGGCAGCACGACGGCGTGGTGACGGTTGTTGATGAAGAACAATCTCTGCAGGGCTTCGCCAAGCACTACAGAAACTAGACGGAGGATAAACTAGAGGGTCGGGGTAGCCGGCACACGGCTTGGTGTATCTTGATGTGTCTTGGGTGCTAGCCCTACCCCTCTATTTATATGTTGAGCCTTGGGGTCGAAACTTGGAGTAAAAGCCTTCACAAAGTCGGTTTCACCCGAAAGGCAAGAGTCCTTCTCGGACTCCAGGGCCAGACGCCAGGGTTCCCGGCGTCTGGACCCAGACGCCAGGGACCCTGGCATCTGGCCCCTGGACTCCGCAAAACTTCCTTTTGCGCCTTCCAAAAACCTTGTGTGCTTTCCCTTTTGGCCCAAATAAAGTGTTCTCGTACCCAAACACTTCGGGAAACATCTGGAACCCCTTCCTGTGAATTCCGGAACCCTTCCGGAGGTCAAACACTATTATCTCATATATTAATCTTTATCTCCGGACCATTCCGGAGTTCCTCGTCATGTCCGTGATCACATCCGGGACTCCGAATAACATTCGGTCACCAACATACATAACTCATTAAATACTATATCGTCAACGAACGTTTAAGCGTGCGGACCCTACGGGTTCGAGAACTATGTAGACATGGCCGAGACATCTCTCCGGTCAATAACCAATAGCGGAACCTGGATGCCCATATTGGCTCCTACATGTTCTACGAAGATCTTTATCGGTCGAACCGCATAACAACATACGTTGTTCCCTTTGTCATCGGTATGTTACTTGCCCGAGATTCGATCGTCGGTATCATCATACCTAGTTCAATCTCGTTACCGACAAGTCTCTTTACTCGTTCCGTAATACATCATCTCCTGACTAACTCATTAGTCGTTTGCTTGCAAGGCTTATTATGATGTGCATTACCGAGAGGGCCCAGAGATACCTCTCCGACACTCGGAGTGACAAATCCTAATCTTGATCTATGCCAACACCACAAACACCTTCGGAAACACCTGTAGAGCATCTTTATAATCACCCAGTTACGTTGTGACGTTTGATAGCACACAAGGTGTTCCTCCGGTATTCGAGAGTTGCATAATCTCATAGTCATAGGAACATGTATAAGTCATGAAGAAAGCAATAGCAGTAAAACTAAACGATCATAGTGCTATGCTAACGGATGGGTCTAGTCCATCACATCATTCTCCTAATGATGTGATCCCATTGATCAAATGACAACTCATGTCTATGGTTAGGAAACATAACCATCTTTGATCAATGAGCTAGTCTAGTAGAAGCATACTAGGGACACTCTGTTTTGTCTATGTATTCACACATGTACTAAGTTTCCGGTTAATACAATTCTAGCATGAATAAAAGACATTTATCATGATATAAGGAAATATAAAATAACAACTTTATTATTGCCTCTAGGGCATATTTCCTTCAGTCTCCCACTTGCACTAGAGTCAATAATCTAGTTCACATCGCCATGTGATTTAACACCGATAGTTCACATCGTCATGTGATTAACACCCATAGTTCACATCGCCATGTGACCAACACCCAAAGGGTTTACTAGAGTCAATAATCTAGTTCACATCTCTATGTGATTAACACCCAAAGAGTACTAAGGTGTGATCATGTTTTGCTTGGTGAGAGAAGTTTAGTCAACGGGTCTGTCTCATTCAGATTCGCAAATTTCTATGTCTACAATGCTCTGCATAGAGCTACTCTAGCTAATTGCTCCCACTTTCAATACGCATCCAGATTGATACTTAGAGTCATCTGGATTTAGTGTCAAAGCTTGCATCGGCGTAACCCTTTACGACGAACTCTTTATCACCTCCATAATCGAGAAACATTTCCTTAGTCATCCAGTTACTAAGGATAATTTTGACCGCTGTCCAGTGATCTACTCCTAGATCACTATTGTACCTCCTTGCCAAACTCATGGCAAGGTACACAACAGGTTTGGTACACAGCATGGCATACTTTATAGAACCTATGGCTGAGGCATAGGGAATGACTTTCATTCTCTCTATATTTTTCTGCCGTGGTCTGGCTTTGAGTCTTACTCAACTTCACACCTTACAAGTCAGGCAAGAACTCCTTCTTTGACTGATCCATTTTGAACTACTTCAAAATCTTACCAAGGTATGTACTCATCGAAAGTCTTATCAAGCGTCTTGATCTATCTCTATAGATCTTGATGCTCAATATGTAAGCAGCTTCACCAAGGTCTTTCTTTGAAAAACTCCTTTCAAACACTCCTTTATGCTTTCCAGAAAATTCTACATTTTTTCCGATCGACAATATGTCATTCACATATACTTATCAGAAAGGTTGTAGTGCTCCCACTCACTTTCTTGTAAATACAGGCTTCACCGCAAGTCTGTATAAATCTATATGCTTTGATCAACTTATCAAAGCGTATATTCCAACTCCGAGATGCTTGCACCAGTCCATAGAAGGATCGCTGGAGCTTGCACATTTTGTTAGCACCTTTAGGATTGACAAAACCTTCTGGTTGCATCATATACAATTCTTCTTTAATAAATCCATTAAAGAACGCAGTTTCGTTATCCATTTGCCAGATTTCATAAAATGTGGCAATTGCTAACATGATTCGGACAGACTTAAGCATCGCTACGGGTGAGAAAATCTCATCGTAGTCAACACCTTGAACTTGTCGAAAACCTTTCGCAACAAGTCGAGCTTTGTAGACAGTAACATTACCATCGGCGTCAGTCTTCCTCTTAAAGATCCATTTATTTTCAATGGCTTGCCGATCATCGGGCAAGTCAACCAAAGTCCATACTTTGTTCTCATACATGGATCCCATCTCAGATTTCATGGCCTCAAGCCATTTTGCGGAATCTGGGCTCATCATCGCTTCCTCATAGTTCGTAGGTTCATCATGGTCTAGTAACATGACTTCCAGAACTGGGTTGCCGTACCACTCTGGTGCGAAACGAACTCTGGTTGATCTACGAAGTTCAGCAGAAACTTGATCTGAAGTTTCATGATCATCATCATTAGCTTCCTCACTAATTGGTGTAGGAATCACTGGAACTAGTTTCTGTGATGTACTACCTTCCAATTCGGGAGAAGGTACAATTACCTCATCAAGTTCTACTTTCCTCCCACTCACTTCTTTCGAGAGAAACTCCTTCTCTAGAAAGGATCCACTCTTAGCAACAAAGACCTTGCCTTCGGATCTGTGATAGAAGGTGTACCCAACAGTTTCTTTTGGGTATCCTATGAAGATTTACTTCTCCGATTTGGGTTCGAGCTTATCATGTTGAAACTTTTTCACATAAGCATCGCAGTCCCAAACTTAAAGAAATGACAGCTTAGGTTTCTCGTCAAACCACAGTTCATACGGTGTCATCTGCACGGATTTAGATGGTGCCCTATTTAACGTGAATGTAGCTGTCTCTAATGCATAACCCCAAAAGCGATAGTGGTAGATCGGTAAGAGACATCATCGATCGCACCATATCTAATAAAGTACGGTTATGACGTTCGGACACACCATTACACTGTGGTGTTCCAGGTGGCGTGAGTAGTGAAACTATTTCACATTGTTTTTACTGAAGGCCAAACTCGCTAACTCGAATATTTTACCTCTACGATCATATCGTAGAAACTCTTATTTTTCTTGTTACGATGATTCTCCACTTCACTCTGAAATTCTTTGAACTTTTCAAATGTTTCAGACTTGTGCTTCATTAAGTAGATATACCCATATCTGCTCAAGTCATCAGTGAAGGTCAGAAAATAACGATACCCGCCGTGAGCTTCAACACTTATTGGTCCGCATACATCAGTATGTATGATTTCCAACAACTCTGTTGCTCGCTCCACAGTTCCAGAGAACGGAGTTTTAGTCATCTTGCCCATGAGGCATGGTTCGCAAACACCAAGTGATTCATAATCAAGTGATTCAAAAAGTCCATCACTATGGAGTTTCTTCATGCGCTTTACACCAATATGACCTAAACGGCAGTGCCACAAATAAGTTGCACTATCATTATTAACCTTGCATCTTTTGGCTTCAATATTATGAATATGTGTATCACACGATCGAGATCCAACAAACCATTTTCATTGGGTGTATGACCATAGAAGTTTTATTCATGTAAACAGAACAACAATTATTCTCTAACTTACATGAATAACCGTATTGCAATAAACATGATCAAATCATATTCATCCTCAACACAAACACCAAATAACACTTATTTAGGTCCCGAAAGTATAGGGAGTGTGCGATGATGATCATATCAATCTTGGAACTACTTCCAATACACATCGTCACTTCATCCTTTAACTAGTTTATGTTCATTATGCAACTCCCATTTCGAGTTACTACTCTTTAGCAACTAAACCAGTATCAAATACCGAGGGGTTGCTATGAAGACTAGTAAAATACACATCAATAATCTGTATATCAAATATAGCTTTGTTCACTTTGCCATCCTTCTTATCCGCCAAGTATCTAGGGCAGTTCCACTTCCAGTGACCATTTCCTTTGCAGTAGAAGCACTTAGTTTCAGGCTTGAGTTTAGCTTTGGGTTTCTTCATGGGAGTGACAACTTGCTTGTCATTCTTCTTGAAGTTCCCCTTCTATCCCTTTTGCCCTTTACTTGAAAAGAGTGGTCTTATTAACCATCAACACTTGATGCTCTTTCTTGATTTCTACCTTCGCCGATTTCAGCATCACGAAGAGCTCGGGAATTACCTTCGTCATCCCTTGCATATTATAGTTCATCACGAAGTTCTACTAACTTGGTGATAGTGACTAGAGAACTTTGTCAATTACTATCTTATCTGGAAGATTAACTCCCACTTGATTCAAGTAATTGTAGTACCCAAACAATCTGAGCACATGCTCACTGGTTGAGCTATTCTCCTCCATCTTGTAGGCAAAGTACTGTCAAAGGTCTTATACCTCTCGACACGGGCATGAGTATGAAATACTAATTTCAACTCTTGGAACATCTTATATGCTCCGTGGCGTTCAAAACGTTTTTGAAGTCCCGGTTCTAAGCCGTAAAGCATGGTGCACTTAAACTATCAAGTAGTCATCATACCGAGCTTTTGTCAAAACGTTCATAACATCTACATCTGATCCTGCAATAGGTCTGTCACCTAGCGGTGCATCAAGGACATAATTCTTCTGTGCAGCAATGAGGATAATCCTCAGATCACGGAACAATTCCGCATCATTGCTACTAACATCTTTCAACTTGGTTTTCTCTAGGAACATATAAAAAAATAAACGTGGAGCAACATCGCGAGCTATTGATCTACAACATAGATATGCTAATACTACGAGGACTAAGTTCATGATAAATTAAAGTTCAATTTAATCATATTACTTAAGAACTCCCACTTAAGTAGACATCCCTCTAGTCATCTAAATGATCACGTGATCCAAATCAACTAAACCATGTCCGATCATCACGTGAGATGGAGTAGTTTCAATGGTGAACATCTTATGTTGATCATATCTACTATATGATTCATGCTCGACCTTTCGGTCTCCAGTGTTCCGAGGCCATATCTGCATATGCTAGGCTCGTCAAGTTTAACCCGAGTATTCTGTGTGTGCAAAACTGGCTTACACCCGTTGTATTTGAACGTAGAGCTTATCACACCCGATCATCACGTGGTGTCTCGGCACGACGAACTTTCGCAACGGTGCATACTCAGGGAGAACACTTATACCTTGAAATTTAGTAAGGGATCATCTTATAATGCTACCGTCGTTCTAAGCAAAATAAGAAGCATAATAAGATAAACAACACATGCAATCAAAATATGTGACATGATATGGCCATCATCATCTTGTGCTTTTGATCTCCATCTCCAAAGCACCGTCATGATCACCTTCGTGGTGGGAAGGGGTTGATGCCTTCCCACCCACCCAGGTTCAAGGCACGGTATTTGCAATTTGGGTTTGTTGCACCAATTATACTGTAGGGGGTTCCCTTACAGTCTTCATGTCATGATCACCTTCGTCACCGGCGCGACACCTTGATCTCCATCGTAGCATCGTTGTCGTCTCGCCAACTATTGCTTCTACGACTATCGCTACCGCTTAGTGATAAAGTAAAGCAATTACATGGCGATTGCATTTCATACAATAAAGCGACAACCATATGGCTCCTGCCAGTTGCCGATAACTTTACAAAACATGATCATCTCATACAAAACCGTATATCTCATCATGTCTTGACCATATCACATAACAACATGCCCTGCAAAAACAAGTTAGACGTCCTCTACTTTGTTGTTGCAAGTTTTACGTGGCTGCTACGGGCTTAGCAAGAACCGTTCTTACCTACGCATACAAAACCACAACGATGTTTCGTCAAGTATGTGCTGTTTTAACCTTCACAAGGACCGGGCATAGCCACACTTGATTCAGCTAAAGTGAGAGAGACAGACACCCGCCAGTCACCTTTAAGCAACGAGTGCTCGTAACGGTGAAACCAGTCTCGCGTAAGCGTACGCGTAATGTCGGTCCGGGCCGCTTCATCTCACAATACCGCCGAAGCAAAGTATGACATGCTGGTAAGCAGTATGACTAGTATCGCCCACAACTCATTGTGTTCTACTCATGCATATCATCTACGCATAGACCTGGCTCATGATGCCACTGTTGGGGAACGTAGTATTTTTCAAAATTTGCCTACGATCACGCAAGATCTATCTACTAGATGCATAGCAATGAGAGGGGAGAGTGTGTCTACGTACCCTCGTAGACCGAAAAGCAGAAGCGTTTATCAACGCGATTGATGTAGTCGTGCACCTTCACGATCCGTCCCGATCTAGTACCGAACGTACGGCACCTCCGCGTTCAGCACACGTTCAGCTCGATGACGTCCTCGCCTTCTTGATCCAGCAAGACGGGCGAAGTAGTAGATGAGTTCCGGCAGCACGACGGCGTGGTGACGGTTGTTGATGAAGAACAATCTCTGCAGGGCTTCGCCAAGCACTACAGAAACTAGACGGAGGATAAACTAGAGGGTCGGGGTAGCCGGCACACGGCTTGGTGTATCTTGATGTGTCTTGGGTGCTAGCCCTACCCCTCTATTTATATGTTGAGCCTTGGGGTTGAAACTTGGAGTAAAAGCCTTCACAAAGTCGGTTTCACCCGAAAGGCAAGAGTCCTTCTCGGACTCCAGGGCCAGACGCCAGGGTTCCCGGCGTTTGGACCCAGACGCCAGGGACCCTGGCATCTGGCCCCTGGACTCCGCAAAACTTCCTTTTGCGCCTTCCAAAAACCTTGTGTGCTTTCCCTTTTGGCCCAAATAAAGTGTTCTCGTACCCAAACACTTCGGGAAACATCCGGAACCCCTTCCGGTGAATTCCGGAACCCTTCCAGAGGTCAAACACTATTATCTCATATATTAATCTTTACTCCGGACCATTCCGGAGTTCCTCGTCATGTCCGTGATCACATCCGGGACTCCGAATAACATTTGGTCACCAACATACATAACTCATTAAATACTATATCGTCAATGAACGTTTAAGCGTGCGGACCCTACGGGTTCGAGAACTATGTAGACATGGCCGAGACATCTCTCCAGTTAATAACCAATAGCGGAACCTGGATGCCCATATTGGCTCCTACATATTCTACGAAGATCTTTATCGGTCGAACCGCATAACAACATACGTTGTTCCCTTTGTCATCGGTATGTTACTTGCCCGAGATTCGATCGTCGGTATCATCATACCTAGTTCAATCTCGTTACCGGCAAGTCTCTTTACTCGTTCCGTAATACATCATCTCCTGACTAACTCATTAGTCGTTTGCTTGCAAGGCTTATTATGATGTGCATTACCGAGAGGGCCCATAGATACCTCTCCGACACTCGGAGTGACAAATCCTAATCTTGATCTATGCCAACACCACAAACACCTTCGGAAACACCTGTAGAGCATCTTTATAATCACCTAGTTACGTTGTGACGTTTGATTGCACACAAGGTGTTCCTCCGGTATTCGAGAGTTGCATAATCTCATAGTCATAGGAACATGTATAAGTCATGAAGAAAGCAATAGCAGTAAAACTAAACGATCATAGTGCTATGCTAACGGATGGGTCTAGTCCATCACATCATTCTCCTAATGATGTGATCCCATTGATCAAATGACAACTCATGTCTATGGTTAGGAAACATAACCATCTTTGATCAATGAGCTAGTCTAGTAGAGGCATACTAGGGACACTCTGTTTTGTCTATGTATTCACACATGTACTAAGTTTCCGGTTAATACAATTCTAGCATGAATAAAAGACATTTATTATGATATAAGGAAATATAAAATAACAACTTTATTATTGCCTCTAGGGCATATTTCCTTCAACCTCACCACCAGCTGCTGCATTTGCATCCCCTGTGGCAAACAAACAAACAAACAAACAAGACAGTTATTAGTTTATTAGTAATAGTCTAGCACTAACACGCAACAATAGTAACTAGAAAGTGGAACCTAGAACCCTTAAACTAATCCAGCAATCATGCATTGTAATAAAATAAGCACTAAGCACTAGGCAGAGAACAACTAACATAGCAAAGTAGAACAAGTTACTGGCTTACTTCATTAAACTAATCACTAAGATAGGCAGCCCATCATGCATTATTTTACAATCAACAGGAGTACATGTCACTAACAACAGTAGACAGCCATACACTATTCTAATCAACCAAGGAGCCCATCATGCATTATTTTAACCATCCACTAACCAGGAACCACTATAAGAAAGAGAGCAGTGGAGGGTGGGGGATAAGAGTGAGGAGAGGAGTAGAGGATGGGGAGGCATACCTTGCATCCTTGCTGCTTGAGGAGGAGGAGGAGCCACTGGAGAGGAGGGAGAGGAGCCGCTGGAGAAGAGGGGGAGGAGCTGCTGGAGAGGAACTGCTGGAGAGGAGGGCCAGATCTGCTGGAGAGGAGGTCTAGAGAAGAGAGAGGGCTCACGTGTGGATCTGAACCTGATATGCTCTGTTTCTCTCAATCTCCCCCCCTTGCCTGTTGGTTTTGGCGCCAAAACCATCTATGTTTCCCGCCCAGACAGTTTTTCCCACCTAGAAAGTCTGCTCCCCTGCCTGGCACTCACAAGGCGTCCTATATGCAGTAAGGCGCCACCCTGGACGCCTAGGCGAGCGCTTCAGACGCTTTACTACTTAAGGCGGATGCCTTACTCACCTACCTAAGTCAATTTCGACGCCTTGAGCCTGGAGGGCGCCCTAACGCCTAGGCGTCGCCTAAGCGACGCCTTACGGATGCCTTAAAAACAATGGCAAGCGTTGGCTCTTCAAGCAAGCTTTGCTGACATAATGATCATTATCTTCAAGTAGTTTGAGAAGTTACTATGATATGACAACAATGGTACACGGCTAGCCTATGGTGGCTAATTGATTGTGATCATGAAAAGTTCTATCATGTTGAGATGAAGACAACTAAACAATATTGTGACTAACACAAACATAAGAATGGCAATCGATACGACACGCTCAACTCATCGCTTTAGGGGAAGAGCCCAAGTTTATCCGTAAGTGTATCAGTAAGATCTGGAACAAACACTACTAGAAAAAGGGCTATAGATGGAATTGACACTAGTGGCGCACCAGACAAGCAGTGCACCATTAGTATATACTAATGGCGCACCACCTTCTGATACGCCATTAGAGTTTAAACTACTAATGGCGCACCAGGCCCAGGGTGCTCCATTAGTATCAATTTTTTTTTGAACTAGTGCGCCTGTCCAAACATACTAATGGCGCATCCAGACACAGTGCGCCATTACTAGTTGTAACTAGTAATGGCGCACCTGTCGGAAGGTGCGCCACTAATGTTGTTTTTTTATTATATTTTTTATTCTTTTTTTGCAAAAGTACTAATGGCGCACTGTTCCACAGTGTGCCATTACTAGTTTTTTTTTCAAAACTACTAATGGCGCACTAACAGAAGATGCGCCATTAGTAACCTGGGTTACTAATGGCGCATTTAGTGTTGGTGCGCCATTAGTAAGTGGGCAGCAACAAGATATTTTAGACAGCCTCTCCTACCCACACTCACTTTCTCCCCACTTTATTCTCTCCACCTCCTCCTTGTCTCGGGTCCCTCCTCTTTTTCACCTCATTTCCACCATAGATTCATTCAAATTAAGTGGTTAAATTACCTTGTTTTGATAGGTAAGTAAGGGGGAAGCTATATTTATGTTGTTCTCCCTACAACAATGTGCACATGCACTTTTTATGGCCTAGCTAGATCTATGTATGTTCGTGGTGTTGCATATGTGTTTGTGTTTGGAGGTGTACCGGTATTTGAAATGCGATAGTTGCCAATATTTCCTCGGAATGTTGATTCATTTCCGTTTCGGTGAGAATTTTGGCATTAAACATTCTTTTTGGTCCTATTTTTAGGGAAAGTCATGGCAAATTTTTTCTTGGTTCTAAAATATCGTTTTGCTCTACCCCGTAGGCGACCATGGTGCGCACGATGACCGAAGGCATTGTGAATAGGTTTTTGAGGTCCGCGAAGGCCGAGATGCTTTAAAAGAACGAGACGGAGATAAGATGTCCGTGTCGAAGATGCAAGCTGAAGAGCCTTATTGCGGACCCGGATTCCGGGCAGGTGCGGGACCACCTGCTCTTGCGTGGTTTCATGGATGGCTATCGGTGGCAAGGTGATGAAGATGACTACGAAGTCGTCCATGGGGGCCGGGCAAGAAATGAGGAAGGGCAGCAAGACAACCACCGCGGCTCGGGCGGGCGAGCAGACGAAGAATCCCCAGGAGATGATCACGACGGTGATGCTGTACACAGTCATCATGTAGAAGATGCAGGACATGATGATGCGGAAGATGCCGGAGCAGACGACGGGCATGATCATGAAGATGATGATGCCGGCGGAGCAGACGACGCTGGACCATCCATGGGCTGGGTGCAGGACCCTCATATTCAAGAGCTGCTTCTCAAGCAGACTGATAACGCAAGAGCTACCGCCCGAGAGAAAGCCAAGATGGATCAACTTGAGTTAGACGCGGTTACTCCATTGTATGAAGGATGCAGGCCCGAGGATACCCGCCTGAAAGTAACGCTCATGGCTCTGGAGATGAAGGTAAAACACAAAATGACCGACGCATGCTTCGACGAGAACATGTCATTCTGGCACGAACGTCTTCCCAAGGGGAACAAGTGCCCGACCAGTTTGGAGGAGGCGAAGAAAATCGTGTGTCCTCTGGATTTACCGCACGTGAAATACCATGTGTGCATGAACAATTGCATCATTTATCGGGACGAGCACGCGGAGTCTACCATATGTTCGGTGTGCGGCGTCACTCGATACAAGAAGAGGAAGAAAGCTCCTCGAAAAGTGGTGTGGTACTTTCCGATCACTCCTCGTCTGCAGCGGTATTTCGCAGACCCTAAGGTAGCAAAGCTCCTGCGTTGGCACGCGGATAGGGAGGAGAAGAAGCGAGAAGATGCCGCAAATGATCCGGAGATAGATAAAAAGACAAGATGCACACATAGCACCTGGCCTGTGTTTGTGTGGATGTACAACCTTCCCCCTGGTTGTGCATGAAGAGGAAGTACATTCACATGAGTATGCTAATTGAAGGACCAAAACAACCAGGGAACAACATCAATCTGTATCTGGGGCTGCTGAAAGAGGAGCTTGACACGCTGTGGAAAACGCCAGCCAATACGTGGGACGCCGCAGAGAAAGAATATTTCCATATGAGAGCCGCGCTGCTCACGACGGTGCATGACTATCTCGGTTACGGATATGTCGCGGGGCAGGTGGTCCATGGATTTTTTGGATGCGTCAGGTGCATGGATGACACAACGTATCGCCAGCTAGATAGAGATCCCGGGTCTTCGAAAACCGTGTTCATGGGACATCGAAGGTGGCTTCGCGACGATGACCTGTGGAGAAAACGCAAGGATCTGTTCGATCGTGAAACCGAACCCCGAGGACGCCCGCGTACGAGGAGCGGCGAGGAAATAGACGAGCCGTTGAAAAATTGGAAAGATTGCCCACTGCCGGGAAAGAAGCAAAAGGCGCCAGAGCCGGGAAAGAAGCGAAAGGCGCCAGAGCCGCTGCTGAAGGTATGGAAAACGAGGTCTGTTTTCTGGGACTTGCCGTACTAGAAGATCCACCGTGTGCCTCACGGCCTTGATGTAATGCATATCACGAAGAACGTGTGCGAGGGTCTGCTTGGTACCTTGCTCAACATGCCAGAGAGGACCAAAGATGGGCCGAAAGCAAGGGCAGACTTGAAATCAATGGGCATCAGGCAGGAGCCTCACGCTATATATGATGATCATGATGATGATGATGATGATGAGGCGAAGCAGGACACAGAAAGTCGTCGCAAAGGCAAAAAGGCCAAGAAGACCGGAAATGACTACCCTCCCGCGTGCTTCACTCTAAGTCAGGAGGAGATCGAGCAGTTTTTCACCTGCCTCGTAGGAGTAAAACTTCCTTACGGTTACGCGGGGAAGATAAGCAGATACCTAGACCCAGCGAAGCTGAAGTTCAGCGGGATGAAGTCTCACGACTGTCATGTGCTGATGACGCAGATACTTCCAGTTGCAATCCGTGGGATCATGGACGCGCACGTCCGTGAAACCCTATTTGGCCTATGCAACTTTTTCGACGTCATCTCTCGGAAGTCTGTTGGCGTGAGGCAACTAAGAAGGCTACAGGAAGAGATCGTGGTGATACTATGCGAGCTTGAGATGTACTTCCCGCCAGCATTCTTCGACGTTATGGTGCATCTACTGGTCCATATCGTGGACGATATCATCCAACTCGGGCCGACGTTCCTGCATAGCATGATGCCGTTCGAAAGGATGAATGGTGTCATCAAAGGATACGTTCGCAACATGTCACGTCCAGAGGGAAGCATAGCCAGGGGCTTTCTGACCGAAGAGTGCATCTCCTACTGCACGAATTATCTAGGCATCGAGAACCCCGTTTGTCTGCCCGTCAACAGGCACCTCGGCAGGCTTGCTGGATGGGGTCACCGTGAGGGTCGCCGCGAAATGCATGTCGACTTCGAGGGTCGACTCGTCGACTTTGAAAGAGCAAACCTAGTCGCGCTACAACACATATACGTGGTCGATCCTTGGGTGGTAGAGCACAAAACCTTTATTGAGAAGACATACAATGACCGAGGCCAACAGAGGACGGACGGAGATATAATCAAATAGCACAACTCATGTTTCACATGTTGGTTCAAGCAGAAGCTTCTGTCGTACTCTTTACATGAGAATTCTTCCACGGAAGAACAACTCATATTCGCCTTGTCACAGGGCGCCGAGCACAACCTGATGACCTATGAGGCGTACGATATCAACGGCTACACATTCTACACCGAGGCCAAGGACATGAAGAGCGATGGTTATCAGAACTCCGGGGTAACGATGGAATCCTACACTGGTAATGACAAGGACAGATACTACGGAAGGATCGAGGAGATCTGGGAGCTGAGCTACGCTGGAGAGAAGGTCCCGATGTTCCGTGTTAGATGGGCCAAGAGCGTCCTAAAAGAAGACCGGTATTTCACCACCATGGTTATACCCGAAGCCAAATCCAAGACCGCGGGCGCAAACGTCACCGCTAAAAGTGAGCCATGGGTACTGGCTTCCCACGTTGACCAATGCTTCTTCATTACCGACCCGTCAAAGCCCAGTCGTGTTGTCGTGAGGAGAGGCAAAAAGGAAGATCATCGGGTTGGATGGAGTAGCCAATGAGCAAGACTTCGACAAGTACGGCGACCCGAGGATCGAACATGACGACGATGATGAAGTAGCAGCATACACCACAAGAAGAAGCAGGACCACCCTACCTAAAGGACGTCCGTTCCACAGAAGAACTTCATTTGCGAAAAAGAAGGGCAAGAAGATTGTGAACAGATAACTAGCTAGCTAAGATCGATTGTATTTAAATCGTAGCCTTCATTTCTCGATTGTATTTCATGGGCACTTTTTGAACTATCATGAATATTTTTAAATTTCATGGACACTCGATCTCGATCCCCCTCGCCGCCGAGCACCCCCCGGTCCACCGGCCGCCGCCGCCGACCCCCCGCACCCTCCCCTACTCAACCG
>LR738713.1:686549968-686574357 GCA_902687465.1 Secale cereale
CACCGGCCGCCGCCGACCCCCCTCACCCTCCCCCGCTCCACCGGCCGCCGCCGCCGACCCATGAACTCACATGATTCATAAATATATTCAAATAGCAAATTTGATGATATTTTTAAAAAAATTATTTCTGTCTTATAGAAAAAATATTACTGTTATGATTTAAACAAGTTTGAACATATTTAAACACAAATAAGTATCAAATATAATTTTAAATGCATAAAAAAAATTGTGGAGCCTGGGAATCAAACCCAGGACCTCCTGGTGGGAGAACTGGGTGCTGACTAGTCAAGCTAGTAGAGGGACTTGATGTGTATGAGGTATGGTGGGAGATAACCTGTTGGCTCGCGCAGAAATAAAAAAAATACTAATGGCGCACCAGGGTGAGGTGCGCCATTAGTATGGACGTACTTATGGCGCACCAGGGCGCGGTGCGCCATTAGTATTGTGCCCCATCCATATTGCCCCGGCCCACTACAGATCCCCCTTCTCTCTCCCTCGCCTCGCCCTCGATCCCCTTCCCCTCTAGCATCCATCCCCAGGCTCAAAGCAAACAGAGGCGAGGCAGAGCCCTTTCCTGGCGGCGACCGACGGCAAGGTGACTCGCCCCAAATCCCCCAAATCAAAGTACCTGGGGGCGGTCGACGGCAACGGCGGGTCCTCACGGCAGGCTGACTTGTTCCTTCCGGCGGAGGGGGCGGCGGAAGGCGGAGGGTGCGTTCCTTGCGGCAGTGGTGGGCGTGTCCCTTGCGGCGGCGGTGGCAGCGCGGCTGCGTGGGGAGGGGTAGCAGAGGGGCGCCCGCCGCGTGGTCAACATACCTAGGCTGCTGCAACAGACACCTAGGGTTCCTCCTTCCCCAACCCCAACCAGCTCTGAGGCAACCGACGCTCCAAGCTCGCCAGATCTCGCTCTCACCGTCAACACCAGCAAAAGCTACAACCCGTAAGGATGATCTCCCCTCTGTCCTTGCCTCCTTCCCTGTGTCTCTCCATTTACTTGCTTGGACTACTTGTTGGCTAGCTCATGCACTTCAAGTGTTTGTGGAAATGTGGAAGTAAAATATACATGTAGCATTTGGTCTGTGATTTGAAAACTGGCTTGGCCTACGATGTAGAGTTCGGCTTTGTGATTTGAATATAATATGCATGTACTAAAATACACAGTATAATGTTACTGCGTATTGATACTTACAGCATCATGACTTGTAGTATATTTTAGTAGTACAATGTTTAGAAAGGATATACAGTTCTATGATGACTATGGGGTACCGTAGGATTATTATTATGATAAATATAAGCCTGATTTAACCGAAATTGAGTAGATCAATTAGTTTATCATGTTGGGTGGACTGGTTGAATATGATCTAGCCATGTAGGAGGTATTGTATTGTAGTCCATGTATCAGAAGAAAAAAATTAAGCAAATTAACAAAATGAATAATAAACATGTTCAAACTAACATCCGTAATTGTGCATTGGCAACTAAAGGTCTTCCGCCAGCCTCTGTTTATTTAGATTGCTACTTGATCAAGTAGTGACCACCGCATATTACTGACTAAATCTTTGATGCAATACTTAAGCATTTCCTACCATGACAACCTGAGGTAAGATACAACATATCACTACAAGTCTACAAGCAGAAGTACCACTACATGCTACATGTTTTCTACTTCTTATTATCTAGACTAGATACACATTTCAATTTCAAGAACGCATGAAAGAAGAAGAAAATAATAAAACCAGCAGAGACAACACTAGTAAATAAAAGTGCCATGTTATTTGAATTTTGAAAATAATAAAGAAGAAGAAAATAATAAAACCAGTTAGAAGTAACATTATTTAGAATGGAGTGGGAGGATGATGGATATTTTTCCACTGGAGCAACAAAAGTGCCATGTTATTTGAATTTTGAAAGGGCCTGAGGGTGTGGGTCTGTGGGAGTAGCACTAGTAAGATGGATGCATTTGGACTATACCAGTAAATAAAAGAGATTGATTGGATTAATCTTTTCCTTTGTGTCACACTCCACAGAGACAGCAGTCCACTGGGCAAAGCTGCCTCCCTCCTACGTACTGCTCTGATGAACACAGTAGTATAAATAAAGTGCATCTACATTGTCAAGGTAAGCAAAGAGCTCTGGTGGCTAGTGTTAATCAGGACAAGAAAACTTGTTTTTGTCGTGTGAGTAAGCGCAGGTAAATCCTGCTATTTAATCTCATCAAATGCTTGTAGAAGCAACCTTACTAAAATCGGTAGATAAAATATCTAAAAATGACCATGATAGAGCAATTGGGCTAAGCTAGCAAAGTAGATATGGTATGTCTGTCAGCTAGTTGTATGTTTAAGATTAAAAATACACTAGGTATCTGTGCACTTTTACTCTATTCTGCCAATTTGCAAATAAAGCGGTTATTTTATTCTGAATACAAAGATTGCATATTTTTCCATGTGGGTCTCTGAAGTTTGATCCAAATCTGAGATAACATACATGTAAACGGGCGTCCTTAAATGACTGCAAGCCTTCGACATGCATTTTTTTACTTAAATGCACACTGCATCTCCTTTGTCTTAATGATATTTTGTCCAATGATATCGGATTGTTTCATGATGTAACTGCGAAAGCAAACTGGAAATATATGCTTTTGCAAGCTATACATGTGCTTGTCTTATTGCTGCTGCTTTAATTTGTTTGTACTGTAACATCTTATAGCTTCATTGGTCCAATCAGCTACTGGAAATATCCATGTTTAGACATGGCAGATTTCCCCACTTTGCACTGCTGGGTTTTGTCTCCGACCATCGTGTCGTGATGGTTTTGCAGGTACCCCGAGAGGCCCTTGAGTTTGCTGGAATGTCGATTAACTTCCATTCCGGCAAATTCGGGTACTCCATATGTCCTATTTTCAGCAAAGGTCATGCTGAAATTTCCCGTGAATTTTAGCATGACTTTGCTAAAAATAGGACATATGGGGTACTTGTGACTAATCCATGGGCCGGGGTATCTTAGTAGTTAATTAAGTAGGATCAAGTGCCCCTTTATTCTAGCTGCATTAAACCATAGGCGGCAATAGAGCCAAGTGATTAGGCCCAACTTAGAATTCTCCTTCCTAGCTTAGCTTTTAGGATGCCTCGGTGTCGACAAACCATTAATTATAAAACCTTGGCTTTTAGGGTGCCTCGGTGTCGATAAAAAAAAGCTTAGGCTTTTAGGGTGCCTCGGCGTCGAAAATCCCTCAATGATAAAAGCTTAGCTTTTAGGATGCCTCGGTGTCGACAAACCCTAAATGATGAGACCATGATCTTGTTCCTTGACAATAACCAACTTTTTGACCAAACTTTGTTCCTATTTAGAGAGAAACATGGCCAACAACGATGAGGCCGGGGGTTCGGGCGGCAAGGCATTCTGGGAGCTGTCCCAGGAGATGGAGGAACAACCTCACTTGTATGAGGACGCCGCCTTCCCCACCGATCCTGAGACCACTGATGGTACCGCCGAGGATGACCCCACTGATGCCACCACTGATGGTGTCGCCGAGGATGCCACCACTGATGATGGCGGCGCACGCACAGATGGCAGCCAACCGAAGAGGCAACGGAAGGACCGGCGCCTGACCGTGCTCCGCACCCTCAAGGAGGAAGTTACTGAAGTGGACTCCGACGGGAATCCAACGGCGCCTGAACGAATAGTCAAGGGGTATTCGCTTTAGCTCGGGTGCATTCTCCGGAGCACCGTCTCGATCAACACCGAGAACCTGAGGCATCCTGACCGAGGGAATTTGCGCAACCTCCTCTTCACGAAGCTGCACGAACGATACAAGTTCCCCACTGAATTTGAAAACAAAAGCCTCAAAGGGAATAAAGTGAACAATGCTGCCCTCACAAAGATGAGCAAGGCCCTGTCTACTTGGAAAAGCAATGTGAAGAGAATGATCGAGAAAGGTGAGAGTTATGAGAAGATCAAGGATAAAAATCCTTCGATCACCGAAGATGACTACAACGACTTCAAGATCAATTGCTCGAGCACCGCAAACTCCGAATCAAGTCAGTGGGGGAAAGAAATGCGGGAGCTGAACTTAGGGGAACACACACTCGGTCCCGGCGGTTACAGAGTGGCGGAGCCTATATGGGACAAGGAGGAGGCGGACCGTGCCGAGCAAGGCCTACCGCCCCTCTTTGATAAATACGGTGACAAGCAGACCAGGAACTTTGTCAGGGCCCGGTACAAGAAGGACCGAAAAACAAAGGAGCTTACCACGGATCCGAAGACCAGGGCGCTTGAGCTTGTTCTGGTAAGGAATACACCCCCGCGTAATTAGCTCCATATGGTTGCATTCTAATTAATGAAGCCAAATTTCTAAATGGTTCACATTCCTTCCGCAGGCGACTGAAAGCAGTAGCGCGGGGTCGACTAAGAGCAACCCTTGGGACACGACTCTAAATAGGGCGTTGAATGTAATGAAGAACAAGGATAAGCTCAGTAAGCCGACGTCAGGTGGTCGTGTGTCCGGCAAAGGCTTGTCGACAAAATGGTCGTCATACTATAACGCTGGTGGGCGAAAGGAGAAAAAGACCAGCTCGGAAAGCCAGGCGTGCGAGGTTCAAGAACTCAAGGCACAGGTGGCGCGGATTCCGGAGATTGTCCAAGAGCAAGTGCAACAACAGCTCGGAGCGACAATCACCGCCATTGTGCCTACCTTGATCGAGGGGTTGAGTGCGTGGATTGCGGGCGGCCAACAGGGGCCGCCCCCGATTCCTAGCTTCACGGCCAGCAACTCGCAGAACGCGATGGCGGGGCCATTGGTGTCTCCGGCGGAGGCGGCATTGGTGTCTCCGACGCCGGCACGGGAGCTTAATGCACCCGGGTGTACGCCGGCCGGCACCTCTGTAGCAAGCGGCCCCTCCGTCAACTGCACGCCCGCCGTTGGCGGTGCCTCGACATTAGCCGAGCTCGACGCCATCATCACGGTAACTAATTAAGCCTCTCTCGGCCGAGGACTTCATCTCCTTGCCTTTGACTGAGCATCCCTGACGCCCTACATGTTTTCACAGGGCGCCGCCGACGTTCCGTGCACTCTCCTGCACTTCGTGAACAACGAGTTGGTCGATGTCGCCAAGGGCAAAATCGTTCAACCGGGCAACCCCTTGTTCCACGGTACCCAGATGCCACCCAACTTGTTTAGGGTTCAACTGGTTCGGGTGCTGCCAGGCTGCGACGAGGTGTTACCTCCGATTCGACCCGTCGGGGCCGATGATGATGACGTGATGACCCTCAGCGCCTGCCTGAGCTGGCCCCTGCTTTGGCCGAAGAGCCAGATTCGTTTGGGGGCGGGGGACACCACCCCAAAGACAACACCGCCAGTCGTGCCGGCGCCAAGTCGGCCCCATGGCAAGACCGCCGCAACGGTGCTGGACATCCCTATGCCACTGGATCCAAACATGCATATGGCACAGGATCAGAACGACGACGACGATGATACATTTGCCAACGTCGATCAGTACTTTGCCGATCATGGGTACGGTGGCGACTTCATGGGGCCTCCTTCTCAAGAACCCAACCCAACAAAAGACGTGCGCGATCTAGCTGGTACCGCGGAGAAGCCAAGTTGCAACAGGCGTTGTCTGCCGTTCAGCTCTCAGGAGACGCCTCCAACTGCCGACTTCACCGAGCCTCAGATAGGCGAGGTGCGAAATATTATCAGCCCCAACACACTCAAGAAGGTGGTCTGTGAGCAGAACTCGGTCCCATTACAGGAGAAGAAGAAGGCACGCAAAAGAAAGACTAACAAGGGTGCGAGCTAGCCGGCACCGAGTACGATCCGTGCTCAGGACGGGCCACCTTCACCTGAGGATGTAATGAGAAGGGTGCATGTGGCGGGTAGGCCGAAGCTACCGACAAATATGCTCGATGCTGCAACCGGTGCTATGCGGAGTCTGCATGATAGTGTTCTTTCTTTGGAGAAGCGGCGTCTTAGAGAGAAGGATGTGGCATACCCGGTTTTCGCGGCCAAGGTGCCAGAGGGCAAGGGCTTTGTGGATAACTCCATCAGGGGTACGATCGTCCTATGGTTTGATGACATCCACGCTATGTTGAACCTTCATCCGCTGCACTACACCTTTGTTCGTCTATTTTCGCTGAGTATGGAGATGCGGATCATTCGCGACAAGACCCCGGACATCGTGATAGTCGACCCCTTCTACATGCGTGCCAAGATCTTGGGCAGCGCTGGGGACCGGCAAGTCGCGAGTTCTTACCTCGAAGGCGTCATTCTGGCAAACTGAGATAAGGATAACTTCCTCGTGCCTTACTTTCCCGAGTAAGTCCTCCCCCTCAACCGCCCCGTAACATATGAATTCTTAGATTTCGATCGTTTTTCTTTTAACATTCCGTGTTTTCTGCAGTGACACACATTGCACGCTCATCCTCCTAAGCCCCAAATATTCCATGGCCACATATTTCGACCCGGACCGTCAGTCGAACGTAGACTACACAAATGTCAAGAAGGTTCTTGATGATGTTCTCCCCGGCTACGCCAAATCTGGAGGCACCTTCACCAGGCCTATTCGTAAGACCGGAAAGCACGTGTTCTCCCACAATACGACGTTCTGCTGCATCAAGCAGCCGCCTAGCGGTCAGAAGGGTGCCTACTACGCCATCCATCACATGCGGGCGATCGTACGGGACCATCATCAACTGCTGCTACCGAGTAAACTCAAAGATTGGGCCGCGAGCGTGTCGGCAATCCAGGACGTGGACATCAGACAAGAATTCTTTTGCATCCAGTCGGAGTTTGCGGAAATCATCCATCAAGATGTCCTTCGTACCTCGGGGCAGTTCTACCTCAGAAATCAACCGTCCAACAGTGACATCGACACAATGCTACAAATGCAGGCTGACAACGCCCGTGATTTCATGACTCCCACGATAGACGGCGGCTTCATCCACGCTCCGGTCCCTTGAGTTGAGTCGAAAGCAGTGATGCTGTGTCTAGTTCAGAAACATCGATTGGCTCATGTTGTAATTAAACTTTAATGAACTTGTAGTATGTCTCTTTGGTTTCGAGAGTCGTTCAACTTAGGTGTAATCGATGCTATTAATGTCTTGCTTTTATCTTCCGATCGTTCTATTGCATACTTATATATTGCTTATGTATTGTTTGTGAATTGGTACTAACGTTTCGTTTGGCTAGTGCATAGCGATGCCGTCGTATGTCGTGTACAAGGGTAAGGTTCCCAGAGTCTACGACGACTGGGAGGAGTGTCGGAGACAGGTTCACCGATTCAGCGGTAACAGTTACAAATGGTACACCACTAGGGCCGAGGCCGAATCTAGATACGCCCGCTATCTAGCGGGAGAGGGGAGGGAGCGTTGGAGGAACCGGATGAAGACGAGTTTCATCGTGATGATGCTCATCGTGATGACCGCAGCTCTCTTCTATGTGATGGTAGTTTAGATGATCGATATCGACTTGTAATGTGAAGACAAACTCGCTACTCGCGGTCTCGAGACTTGTAATATAATGTTCTATCTTTGTTCGGTCTTATCAATTCGGAGACTAATATGATGAATTGTATTCGGAGACTAATATGATGAATTGTATTCAGAGACTAATCTTTTATTATATTCGATGAATCTGTTGTTGATGTATGCTATCTATATTCTGTCCAATTATACATTTTGTAACCTGTGCAAAAAACAGAAAAAAAACCTAACATTCATACTAATGGCGCATCACATCATAGTGCGCCATTAGTATGCCAAAGGATACTAATGGCGCATCATTAAACAGTGCGCCATTACTATGCCGAACTTACTAATGGCGCATCTTGTTGTTGTGCGCCATTAGTATGCCAAAGCACCTGGGTATACATGGCCCCTCGGAGGCATACTAATGGCACACTGTTGTACTCCCTCCGGTCCTTTTTACTCTGCACATTGGAATTGCCGAAAGTCAAACTTTGCTAAGTTTGACCAAATTTATATTAGAAATTATTAGCATCTATAATATCTAATAAACATAATACGAAAATATATTCCGAGATGAATCTAATGATATTGGTGTTGTTATGTGAATGTCAATAATTTTTTATATAAACTTGGCAAAAGTTGGATGAGATTGACTTCAGACACACCTAATATGCAGAGTAAAAAGGACCGGAGGGAGTATATACTAATGGCGCATCTGAGGTGCGCCATTAGTATACCAGATACTAATGACGCACCAGAGGTGCGCCATTAGTAAAATATACTAATGTCGTGACACTAATGGCGCACCACTAATGCGTCATTAATGACCAAATTGGGTGCGCCATTAGTAGGCCTTTTCCTAGTAATGAAACATCTACCCATATGTATTTGTTCACACATATCTCTACTCCTAATGGAGCAGTTGGTAGTCTTTGTTCCAGGTTTTTTTTCGTCCCACCTCGTCTGGTTTTTTTTCGTCCCACCTCGTCTGGTTTTTTTTCAACCGGTTTTTTTCGCTACAATTAACCCACCCCAACTCCACCCCACTCACCGCACGCAGTCAGGTTCCGTTTCCCCCCTTACGTCCCCGATTCATGCATGACAATCAATTCTTTCCAAACGCAATCAATTAACTTAAGGTAACCAGACACAATCAATTCTTTCCAAGCGCAATAAAATTTTTCCTAATTTTCCCAAAGTTTCCTAACTAGACACGTTATAAATGGACAGGAACCGATAACACGTTACCAATTAATAAAGTTTAGTTTTATGACCATCAATTCCAAATCCTAATTTTCCTAATGCATTGACAATCAATTCTTTCCAAACGCAATAATGCATGACAATCAATTATTTCCAAACGCAATCAATTAACTTAAGGTAACCAGACACAATCAATTCGTTCATAACGCAATAAAAACTTTCCTAATTTTTCCAAAGTTTCCTAACTAGACACTTTATAAACGGGCAGGAACCGATAACACGTTACCAATTAATAAACGCAATAAAAACCCAACCAAAAGAGGGAGCGATGCATCATGGAGCGATGCCTCGAACGAAAAAAAACCTACGAAAAAAGATCGATGACTCGCCAATCGACACAAAACTACGGTCGACATCGTCTCTCTTTTCTCCAACCCCTCCCTCTTCTCGTCCCAAACCCTAGCGGGCACCGATCTGGTGGTGCCACCACCGCGGATGACCACGCGTCGGCAAGGCCCCCATCTGTCCCTCGCTTGATCCCCTCCGTCTGCTCCTACGGTGTGTGCCACCGACGCCTCCAGCGGCGCTTGCGTCCTGGGGTCCGCCCCCTATTGCTCAGCCTCGTGTCTCCCAGCGCGGGTGCCGCCGCCAAGTTATGTGTGCCGTTCTGGGAGGCTTGACAAGCTGCTGATTAGAGGACACCAACCTGGCCTCAGAGGAGGCCATCCTTGCCAAATTCGTGTAGGTGTTGGTCGCCTGCGTGCGCGGCCACGCCTCCGCCGCCGCCGCCGCCGTCCCCTGCTACGAATCTCGCTCACTGCAAGCTGCAGAGCCCGTGCCCATCTCCCCTGAGGCAAGGTACAATTTTCTGTTATGTTCTTAAACCATTCTTCTTTTCATGTATTAATGTATGTCCTGCTAGGAGTAGTACGAACAGTAGTCTTCTGTACTCCAAAATCTGAAAGAGGATGCCAATTATGTGATCGGAAAGATACGACCTACAAAAAGAAAGGTCACCAGTCATCGTCACTCCAAGGTATTCAAGTAGGGAAGCATGCGTTTGTCGAGATATGCAAGGGCATGCTTCATGCATTTTGTGTGGATGCTGGAAACGCACAAGCATCTTATCTTGCTCTTTTATACCAATTTTTGGTATTTTACCTTTTTAACTGACGTAAACACACTATATTTGTTGGCATGGAATATACATTGTAGATCCAGTGGGAGAATATCATAGCTGCCCTAAGTAAACGTACTATTGTTTAGAATGATAGGCTCACTAAAATTTTGAAGTTAGAATGGATTGCCTTACTAATTGTATGTTTTTCATTTTTTTGTTCAATTTGCTCTCTGCCATATTATACTATTTTTGAGAGTTCATGTAATCATTTTGAATTTTTTTTCATGCTGCTCAACTCCTTTTTTCTACGCTCTATCAGGCTGCACCATCCTAAGTTTCTATTTTCTATCTGGGCTCCACGACCGGTAGTAGGATGCTCATTAGGCAACCCAAGGTGTGTACGTCCCTACTTCCCCAAGGTACTCAAGCCTCACGCCTGGGCTGACCACGAGGTATGTTTGCCGCCAATCTACTTCAGCCACTGGAAATCAGTTCCTCCTTAATTTGCTCCATATATGTGTTGCAGTACCAATGAATTTTCCATTCAACTTTCTAAAGATTTTTGTTCACAGATGTGTGCTGCTGTGAGGCATGTAGCACCACTTCTCCCGACTGCTATCATTAGTGAAAGATCTCATGTCACGGTATGTGGTTAATGTTTTCTGTACCTCGTAATATTTGACTTTGTGAAAGTAACCAAATTGTACTAAAGATAGGCGTCATGGTCTCATGGAATGAACATCACAGGGCTTATTAGGAACTCTGAGTTCAGCGGGCACCATGCCGAATGTGTTAGATCCACTGTTTCAGAGGTGAAGCAACTTTCGGTATTTTGTTACAGCACAATCTGTTCTTGTATTTCCTAATCTTGGTTGCTCACTTGCTTTCATTCGCAGGGTAAAGAGGTCAACCTCTTCCAGTACAAAATTGCTGAGGTATGTATCAATGTCTAAATGTTAAAAAATAACCAGGTTACACCATATGGTTTAGGTTGCTCACCTTGGTTGCTGACCAGGTGTTCAAAAATCTTAGTGAGAGAGGACATTGACGGTGCGAGAATGGAACACAACAAGTTGTGTGTGTGTGTGTGTGCGCGCGCGCGCATTACCGAAACGCCGCACGGCATGTGAGTCTACATCTAACTTCCTTTCAATTTTCTATTGGAAATATTTCTTTAGAAAATTTCTGTTGGACACTTATCTTCTCTTTGTTTATCATTTCGTAGGACTAAGAAAAAGTTCATCTATGTGTAACTACCAGGTTCTCGAAGTCCGCCCTCTCATTGATTGGAACAGGGTGAAAGTTGTGGAATTTTTGCTGTATCCGTCTGGACGAAGATGACAGGGCTAACAAAGATGCATTCAAGGTAAGCCATGCCTCTGGTATGCTTGCTTAACATGTGAAATCCATAAGATAATTCTTTCGAGTTGCGACCTGCATTGTGGTGTCTTCGTTCATCAAGTTCCGAGCACCAGCTCCAGTGAAATTAGGTGTTCATCCTGCCATACTCCTAGGTGGCTTTCTTTGGCCTGTTTCTTATTATGTATTTAGTGGTTATGCACAAGCCTCATCATCTGATATTTCTGCAGTAATTACTGAAAACAATTTGAGGAGAAGGCTTTTATAGTTGTTGTAGTTGAAGATTCAGAGTTGCAAGGCAGGCACAGTTAACAAGGATAAGAAAGTATAGAAGAATTATCAAATCAGACATGTGCTTGGTTATGAACTGAATCATTCTGGGGGATCTGAGGTAATCAGACCATACACCCAAACTTAAATTTTACTTGCTTTTAAATTTTTAGGAGGCAGATGATGTTTGATATGCTAGACTGAAGTGCGCACCTTTTAAGAGTATATCACTGATACTCCAGTCACCAATAAATTAAGTGTTTAAAAAATCATTCCATAATTCTATTAAAAAAAGATGGCATCTTTTTCCAGGTAACTAAGTGATAATGGTAAAAAAATACGTTTTTGACATGTCTACAAGGTTGGATCGTTGAGATATTAGGAAGTGTGCATTAGTACTCCCATGAAAAACCGACCGGCGGGGAATGAGAAAAGCCCACGAACTCCAGATTTTTTTTGATGTGTTTGTATTTGAATTTCTGTGTCTTGATAGAAGTTTAAAGAAATATGGCTAACAGTATGCACACCATCAATACACACATGCACTCACATGGTCGGTACCACCACTATCCTAACCATTTAACTACTGGTTGGTTCAAAAATATTTTTTCCGGGCGGGGGCACATGTCATTTTTTCTCCTTCACCATGGACCCTGAATTTGCTTAACTCTAGACATGTCAATGGGCTGCTTAGCTTACACGTGATCTGGACGTGGCAAAGCTTATCCTGAAGACGGACTCAAGAAACGGTGGCTTCTACGTTAAGAAGCTCAGAAATTGATAGTTCAATCTATAGCACGATCCCTGAGGTAAAGAAGTGCATGCTATCAAGGGAGGAGTACATGGTGGCATTGGTGAGATGCTTGGCTTATGGATCCGCTCATTGGGTAGCGGAGGAGGGTTGTGCGAATAAGTTATATATAAAACTTGGGTTAGGTATCCGTCGGATCGTATTCATGATGTTATGGAATAAAAAACATATTTTATTTAGTTGTCAATAAGAGAGCATCTATAGCTGGATTTACCAAATCCGCCTCCTAGACATTCGTGGATGCGTCCGGTCAGTGTCTGATTGTGTCCGTTTTGAGCCATTCTTTGTCTGTGCATGCAGTCATGTTCTACATTTTCTCCCTCACTTGCATGTTATTGGTGGAGATGAAGAGGAAGAAAGAAAGATGGACCATGTCCGCGAGCCCACATATCCTCTCCATATATGGTGTCAATAGAGGGTTTGCGGACAACCCGGATGTATAGGACATTAGGGACGATATGAGGGATGTGGTTGGGTCACCTTTTTTCCTTCTCTCTCATGTTTGGTCACTGACCGGGCGCGTCCATTGACATTTGCGGAGGATTTGAGAGTATGAAGTGTGTTAGCTGATTGTCGTGTTAGCTGAGATGACATTGTTCTCGGTTATTTTAGCAAGCTCCATCATTAGCATCCTAACTTCTATTCAAAAGCCCATAGCAATACACGGCCGCAGAATCCGTTATTAACATCGTAATTTAGTTTCAAAAGCCCGTAGCAACGCACGGGCGTTCTACTAGTATGAGTAGTAGGAGTACCCAATTAGCTAGCTAGTTACTCTAGTGGCTAGCCAATCTCCTCCAATATTAGGTAGCCGCATCAACCAAACTAACTAACTTGGCTAATTAAGCACTCTATGTACTCAATAATTCCCTCCGACTAGCATATACTCACTCCGTCCCAAAATTCTTGTCTTAGATTTGTCAAGATAGGGAAGTATCTAACACTAAAACGTGACTAGATACATCCGTATTTAGACAAATAGAAGACAAGAATTTTGGGACGGAGGAAGTACCTTTCAAACAAGTTATGATTGTGTGTATCGATTGATGCAGAGGCCTGGCCTTTTCCTTTAAACTGAAAAGGAAAACCTAGCTAGCAAAGCACAATAATTAATACCCTACTATATATAATCGGATCAATTAGCTGTTTCTTTCAGACGTCTATGTTGACAAAATGTGGTGAAATGTGCAGGCGCATTTCCTCCACAAAACTTCTTCTTATACATATACTCCACTTAAAGGTGCATTTTCACATTGTACTATATGTGTACTCTCGCCTCACTAATATTAGAGCCAACTACAATTCCAACTGAGCTTGGCCAAACAATACCACATATAATGTGCGTCAAGTCATATGACTTCTATTCTTATGTATTTAACCCACTCTCGGTGAAGAGTCCATACATTCTTACTCCCTCCGTTCGGAATTACTTGTCGCAAAAATGGATGTATCTAGACGTATTTTAGTTCTAGATACATCCATTCCCGAGACAAGTAATTTCGAACGGAGGGAGTAAAAGTTTTGGTCTAATTGTTTTGTTTCCTTGAAACCATTTGTGAAGCTTGCGACGGCTTGACCAAAGAAGGCTCTAATAAGCATGGCGCCTTTTGTTCAAACTTCTTTTCAACTTCCTAAAAAATCACATGTAGCATGCTATTAGGGCCGTATGCATCATCATTTCACTTAAACCGGAGCGGAAAACCGATACCACAGAACAAAGTTAAGTGAAACCGGGTCCAATTGTAACTTCTACTCGAACTCTCTTTACATGTAGACTCTCTGTGTGTGTGTGTGTGTAGTTAGCAGTACTTGCAAGTACTGCTGGGGAAGTCCGACCTGTGGCACATGCACCTCACTTGACTTGTAAACAGACAAAGCATGGATGATGCATTAAACCCTATAAGAGTCGCGCAAAGGGCGCGTCCTCGCGCAGTCCACGTCGGCAGGAGCTACTGTTCTGTCGATGAAATAATTTCGTCTCGTTGGTCCACTTGTCTGTTGCGTATTAGTCTAGCCATACGAGAAAGGAAGGGGAAAACTTCCCAGATACTACGTCGCCCCCTCAGCTCCCTTTCCTACTCCAGCACGCAAGCCGTCCCCTTTCTCCCACGCCATCGCTCGGCCGCCTCCGCCGCCTCTCCCATCCCAGATGGCCAGATCCTTCTGCTCCGCGGCGCCCCAGGTCGCGGCCGACGATGGTGGACGAGATCGGCGCGTCACGAGCAGACCAGCGCGGCGGCCGGGCAATCTGGAGAACTGGTGGACGGTGGTGCCCGATATGGGCGGGCGCGAGTTGGACGCCATGGAGATCGTGAAGGTGCGTCCCCACTCCCCCTCTCCCCTGTCTGGGTTTGCTAGGAGCTCGTCCACTGCCCACGCCCGGCCTCGCCGCCGGACCACATCTTGGCGGAGCTCCCACCGTAGGCCTCCATCTCCTCTGCCGACGCAGGGTATCGTCACATCCGCCGCCTCTCGTCCTCTGTTCGTCGTTCCGCCTCAGTCCACCCACCGCTACAACGCTTCTGTAGACCACCAGGAAGGTGAGATTGCCCCTCCCTTACCCTGTATTCTTCTTTTTTTCAGATGTATTGCTGCTCTGCTCAGTGGTGGTGGATGTTCAGTCGTTGCAGGTGGTTGTTGGTTGAGTGTGAGAGTTGTATTCCTTCATCGATCTCTGATCTTGTTCGTCAGGTATGGTTTGTGCTCTACTGATGCGTATCCATGGATGTTTCTGTGTCGATTTTTGGTTCGTGCCTGTGTCACTCCATTGTAGCTCATGAACTGTTTGATCTTATGTCCCCTCACAGTGAGACACTAAATTTGTTTTCTTTTATTTCAGAAATCGCACTGACCGGTTCGTCGTCAGATTTGCCTTGCCGTTTCATCTGCTTAAAGGATCATCTTTGTCTTGAGGTTCGATTTTCAGCGCTTTTCCTTCCCGCTTCAGTTTATCGTGCTTTTTCTTGTGTGAGATTTGAAGCAAGTTCGTCCTTCTTCTTCCTAGAGATTCTGATGAGAATTGTTATGTGTACAAACATAGATTTGAGATCAATTCTGCTGTGTTATACGCTTTAAAAAGAGATGAATCCATATAGGGGCCTGTTCTTCGCCTCGCTGGTCCAAGTGAATCACAGTATGGATCACCTGCTGAAGCTTAGGAGCAGGGTCATGTCAGATTGTTAACTCATACGGAATGTACTATTTACATACTGATGTCGCTACTTGCAAAAAGCATTGAAAGTCACAAATGTTATGGCAAGGACATTCTTGTTGTACACACTACAGATAAGTTTCACGAATTTCTGATATGATTGCTTCAATGATGATTTTTGCAGAAGCACATGCTGATGGTGGACTTGCCTTTGGAATTAAAGAAGATCAACTTACAACACTGACCAGAGATCATAATTACTCTGCTCTACAGCAGTATGAAGGGTGAGCTAATTCTATTGTCACTGTGCTTCACACTTCTCGGACAGCGTTGCTCCTCCCCCGATAGCAAGGCGGGTTGTTCCATGACCATGTGCAGAGGAGAAGCATCCGCATCCCGGGCCGCCAGCGGCGGCACCGCTTCTGCGAGATGCTCGCCAGGAACACCCCCAAGGTCAAGAATCTTCTAGGCCATTCACTTTCGCCATTGCTACTGTAGCTTAAACTGGTGACCGGAGACTGACTGAGTGTGCTTGCAGTTCGAGGTGGAGCGCAAGTAGGAGGACACCCGAGTGGGGTATCTAATGCGCCGCCAAGCCGGGGCTACTGCTGTTGACGGTGAGCACCATGGACACGCTGGGCCTCGACATCCAACAGACCGTCATTAGCTGCTTCAACGAGTTTGCCATGCACGCCTCCTGCTCCGAGGTACCAACGATTCCATCCATGAATTCGTCACTTCATCAACCAACATGGATGGATTCATCTTCTTCAGCTAGATCATCAGTTAAGTCACCAATTCCAGCTGATTGATTCGAGTTTGTGTGGATAGGATACAAGTGAATGAAGCTATCTCTGGTAAAGATTTACTACCAGCACTACATTTTTGTGTAGGTTCAAAAGTCCAACAACACTGGAACTGAACTGTACATGTGTAGGTAGCTGCTTTTCTCCATGGGGCATTTTGTGTAGATATGTAGAGATGTTAAGTAGGATCTTCGCTAGGAAGATCTGCTTTATCATTGATCACAAGTACTACTAATCTTATGTTAGTAAAGCAGGCCACTTCCTTTGCACGGGAGGCAAGAGAGACTGCTCTTTTTTTATACTATGTATATGGAGATTAAACTAAAAGTTCAGTTACGTTGCCCCCGCGCGAGCAGGAAGATGCGCATGTGTTAGGCCGCCAAAGTTGACCTTGTTAACCTCAAATTGTCCCTTGTAGAATGTCACGACTGCTGAATTAGATTAGAGGCAACAAAAGTACTACCAACTGTATAATTAAATGGGGTTAGCATTTGGCAAGCAGGGTTGACAAAAGTCATAAGGCTGAGAAAATAGTCAATAAAACTGCAAGTAATTAGAACTCCTTCCATTCACTATTATAAGATGTTCTAACTTTTTTCAAAATTGGATGTATGTAAACACATTTTCGTGTGTTTGTTCACTCATTTTACTCTATATGCAGTTCATATTGAAATATCTAAAACATCTTATAATAGTGAACGGAGGGAGTACTCATTGGTAAATTCGGGCTGCAAGATTTTGAATTAATGTCTGATCAGGCCTCAACAATGGTAGAGTCAGTGTCCTATATTAGGGTCTTGAGTTAAGCACTGACAACACAAGTTATATGATTCCAGCTTCAACTGAATTATGACTGAATTTAGATGTTTAAGTGAATTATGACTGAATTTAGATGTTTAACTGAATTATGATTGTCTGTATACACTATTAAGTAATGTGTAAAAGATCGGGATGTGTATGTGGAACACTTTACTGAATTTAGATGTTTATTCATTCTGAATTTAGATGTTTCATTAGCAGGAGGATGATTTTCTATTATGTAAACCGTTATCTTACACTTTGAGATTTATCAAAGTACTGAACTAAAATGTAACTAGAGGGAAACAATTGCTCCTCATACTTCATATCTGCATGATATTGTTGCTTAAATTCAGTTGACTTGAAAGAATTCAAGTTTCCATTTGAGCTTCTTTTCCGGACTACTTCATCATTATGCTTTCTGTTTTTTAGGTTAGTGTTCTTTTAACCAAAATGCACGTTTCATTAGGACACTGGATGTTAAATCCTGCATTACAGGACTTAGTACTCACATTTTTAGGTGCTCCTACTGTTCTTTTATCTCTGGCAATGCAAGGGGTATTTCGTGGACATACAAGGATGCTGCCTCTATATGTAACTGGTATAGTAGTATTTCCTTGCTTGGACATACAAAAACATGGTCTTACACATCTTCACCATTTTAATTATATCTCCAGAAACTCACTAAAATTATGATAATCTGGTAGTTTTTTATTATTATTCTACCAATATAACTCATGTGATAGATCTAAATGTCTGCATGCTTATTTGTCGTTAAAGTTTTAAACGGTTAAATATATATATTAATAAAAGTTACATGTATCTGGTGACTTTTATATTCATATGCTAATCTTAGTCAAAGTAGCACATTTTTTCTACAGAGGTGAAATGTAATGTGAGGTTTGATAAATGCGCAGATTCCTTAGGAAGAATTTCTTCCATACCACAATACAGCCTCTTTTGTTAGTGTGTGATGTGCTTGCTTATATTTTAATCTTGAAGCATTCAGGTGGTTGTACTACAAGTACTGATCATATTGTAATGTATGCCCTTGCAGGCCAAGAAGATGGTTGGTGTTGAGGCAAGAAACAGGGCATCACCTGGTAACTCCCACGAGCAGCACAGAACAGCTAGGAACATGACCGGCTCGCTACTGGTTCACATGTTATCCACCCTATTTTCGTGTATATTTAGGAAAATATACTTGATTGTTTCATTTGGTTTAGGAAGGTTTGAGAATTCCTGCTTCTGGATGCTTGCTGTTTGTTGTGTGTCAGCCAACTTAAAAAGAAGTATATTTAGGTACTTATACATCCTGACTACACTCTCACTTATATATGTATATTATTCTGTGTATATATAAGCATGCTGTCCTAATATACGGTTGTTAACCTACAAAGCACTGGAAGGAGTAAAGCAGGAATGTTAATGTGCATAGACGGCCTAACAATACAGAAGAACGTAAAATGGACGCACACGCTGAGCCGAGGCACTCATACAATAATAGTGCGCACAATATCGCCTCAAGAGGTGCCACTAGGTGGCGCCCCAGCCACTAGTGCATGTGATGAGCTAGCTCGCCGACGCAAGCATGCACACCACGGAAGAAACCCCTCGCCTCACCTGACTTGTAAACAAACAGTACGCATGCATGTGCTCGCCGAACCGTCCGTTGATTTCTCTTCCATGCTCGGCAGTCGGCAGGCGGCGTCAGGAGATATCTTGGAGGCACCGTCCTGTCTAGACCAAATGGTTTTTCGTAGAGTATATATATTTTTTAGCCGCCTCGCAAATTCCAAAATCATACATGATACATATCTCTGTCTATCCGTAAAAAGGCAATGTTGTATGTATGCACAGAATGGCAAACGGAGAGGGAAAACTGAGTATTCAGATTCAGCAGCGCTAGGTTCTTCGCCGAGAAAAGAAATGTTCTTCAATTTCCCATTTCTCATTGCCACATTTTTTTGGGTGCTATCTTTTTTTTAATATCACCACTAAATGGGGTGTTTTCTCATGGACCTCTACAAATTCTTACTACCTTCGTCTAGGTGAATAGGTCATTCACGTAGTTCTAGGTCGACAATTTGACTATCAAAATATGTATTATATGTGACAAAAAATGTATATTTAGAAACTATATTCGTGTAGAAATCTATTGATATACTTTTCATGACATATAACACATATTTAATTCCTCAAATTGATGATCTAGAACTACGCTAATGACTTATTCACCGAGACGGAGATAGTACTGTATTTCCACATATACATCTTTGCCTTTATTTATTTTTTGCTTCGACACGTCTTGTCTATCTAGCTAGCTCGTCACTTCGATGTGTGGTCCGGTTTCTTGGAAGTTGCTTGATCTGTTCGAACTCTCTTTTAACTTCATAGAGCAACTCTAGTAGAGTCGCCATATGTGGGGGTGAAAAGGTGCTATAGCAGAAGCGCCAAAACGTCGTGATAGTACTATGGCATTATGACGTCTATTCAGATTCTCTAACTTCCTCTCGACGAAAAGTCAGTTTCCTTCCATGTAGATATTCTTAGAAAAGAGAGGATCACGTCACTGATTTGTACGTCCAAGTGGAGCAGTGCAAGTGTGGTACTCCTCACTTGACTTGTAAACGCTGCATGATGCCTCTGATATGAGACTCTGATCTAGCTAGCTAGTAGCTTGCAGCTAGCAAAGAGTGGTTGTTGGCAGGTAGCTCTGGATTTTCAAGCAAGCTTAAGTGACAAATCGGTGATCATCTTCGAGTGGTTTGCAAAGTTGATATGCTATGACAGAGAGATGGTACACAAAACTAGCCTATGGTTGCTAGTTGATTGTGAATTGTGATAATGAAAAGTACTATCATTCTGAGATAAGACAAATGAACAATAGCGCGGTGTATGTGTATTGTTTGTGGGCCATGCTCAAAACTAAGCTAAGATATACTCCTGCTGAACAATCCCAGTCCGAAGCTGGCTAGCATGTGACTAGCACAAACACAAGAAAAGCTATATTCCACACTCAACTCATCACTTCAGTCCAAATTTATCTAGTACGTCTATCTGCAAGATCTGTTTTTATTTTTATGGATGAACATCAATAAGTTTTCTAATATCCTGCAAAATTGCGCCACGGAAAGACATTCGTAGTGGTGTGTGATTTTTTATTTTTTGTACAGGCCTCCACGGATACCTTTTGCGGGAAGTTAGAACATTTGTTGATGTTCCACCACAAAAGATTTCAGATATTATTTTAAAAATAACTATTCTTCAGAAATTACTGTTTATGATACTGTATTTGAGCTCGGGCGCAGATAATCCATGTCCCATCAACAATATGTCAAAGTATAGCTTGATTGGAACTAGTAGCGGGGGCAGTGCAAGTGCGGTAGTTGGCCAAAAACAAAAGGAGTTGTAAACAAGCCTGGATGACTGATGCATGTGATGGGCTAGCCCACCGACGCATGCATGCAGAGAGTCCATGGTACCGTCCGTTGATGCATCTTTCAGTGGTTTGCAGAGAAAGAAAAATTAAACAAGCATGCACGCTCAGTGACGCATGCATGCAGTTGGCAGAATTCATGGTTGAGTAGTGAGTACGGAGGGAAACCATTGATCCAGGACGGTAGGCGTCGTCAGGAGATATCTGGGCGGCCACATCGTGTTGGACCCTGATATGGCAGTCGAGTGGCTGGCACTGCATGGCGCACGTACATCCTCTCTTTTGATTGCGTGTTGCATGCACCTTTCCCTTGGTTGAGTTGTTTTCTCATCTCCTTTTTTTTCTTTTCTACTCCCTCCGTTCCAAAATATTTGTCTTTCTAGATATTTCAACAAGTGACTACATACGAAGCAAAATGAATGAATCTACACTCTAAACTATGTCTACATACATCTGTATGTTGTATTCCATTTGAAATGTTAGAAAGACAAATATTTAGAAACGGAGGGAGTAGACTATACTACTCCCTGGTTCGAGTTAACTTGCCACGGACCGAGCTAGTTTTTTCTTTAACACAATACAATCGTTGATGCTTATGAACACGCATACACACTCATCATTGTAAACGCGCGCATGCACATCTTACCTATGTGTATCTTGGAGATATTGAGCTGCCACTTTTTTAAGATCGATGAATTCACCATACATGCCACGTGATCTACATAAACGTCTCCTTACACTAAACGACCATCACCGAAAAGCATGAGAAAATCTAAAAAAAAAAATGAGTATCAATGTTAAATCTAAGACTTGAAGTCTTGAACCCTGATGAGTTAGTTCCACCACAATTAATCTAATCATCTGAGCATACTCAATTCGCCACCTGATGAGTTAGTTCCACCACAATTAATCTAATCATCTGAGCATACTCAATTCGCCACGAATCAAGTTAGTGATGTTCGTTTTTCTTTTTTCGAAAAGAGAGAGTACCCCGGCCTCTGCATTTCTTGATAAAGATGCACACAACCCTCTTATTAAAACACATGTTCGTTGGTAGTGGAAGAGAATCGCCAAGAAGTCAAAGCCGGCGCCGAAGATGTGTACTGCTCTGTAATAGTGCATGAACCAATTGGTGATCGATCGAGGAATAGTCTAATTCGTCTGCTAGCTTAGCTAGGACTCCATCATTGAGTTGGGGGATTGCTTGTCCATACGGATCAAGTAACCAAGCTTGCATGGAAAGTTGTAAGCTCATAGCTAGCTGGCCAGCTAGTTAGGAACATGGAGGGCTAGGGTTGGCCCTCGGGTGCCTGGGGACTTTTTCACTGTTCTGACCCACTTGCTCAAGTTTAACACGATTTAACCCATGTTTGAAAGTTTTTTCGGATCTGACCCATTTCGAAACGCCATCAACCATGGCGTCTTGCTTGCACTGAAAACGCCGCGAGCCTCGGCATCTGGCCCTAGCCCACCTCCTGGTGAGCCCAGTTAACCGTCCGGCGTGGCAGATTTCGCCTCGACCCTAGACGCCAAAGACATTGGCGTTTACCTAGCTAACTGCGTTCGTTTATAGCACTATGCATGCATACAAATTTTAACCAAAGCAGATGACAAGTGGGTACCAAAGTCCAGCAAGAAGGCACGTAGCCATGCAGCGAGAGCAGCTAACTACGAGCTAGTGGGCAGGCTACGTACATCCAGTGCGTCGATGCATGCAAGTGTACTTGCGCATGGGCTAAGAAGTGAAGTAGTTCACTTGGTTAGCACAAAAAAAGCCTACTAATGATTAGCATGCACGGGTCTTAAGGGCAACTCGCGCTGACCCATTCCATCTGTCCATGTCTGTTTGAATCAAAACGGACGAAAATGCCGGTCCAACGCGCTGATCTAAATTCAATTCATGTTCGGGCGCTGTCCGTCTGGATGCATTTCTAACCCAAATTTATGTCTAATTTGTGTTCACACGGAACAAGATGAACACGCTGCGCGCCCGCTCAGTGTCCGCCTCAGGCCCACTTGTTGTCCGCCCAACCATCACCGCGGTCAAATTTAATGCCGCCCACCTAACTTGGGCTCACATGGCAGCCGATGAAAGCATCTGGAGTCCACGCTTTATATATTGTGGGGGGGGGGGGCTCATCCACTTCTCTTCCCCACTCCCGTCCACATCTGGCCACGCATGCCTCCTCACTATCAGACAGAAACCCTAGACGCCATGAACGGCTTCTTCGGCAAGGGCGCAGCACCACCGGACGACGTGGACAAGGGCGGAGGCGATCCGCATGCGGCATGCTCTCCTCACGCCGGAGCAGCGCCTCGACCCGACATAAGCGGTAGACGGTCCCAGCTAGATGTCTGGTTCGCCACAGAGCATGATGTGGAGGCGGAGGTGGAGTACCAGGCTGCATTGGAAGAGGCACTCTAGTGCGCCCTCGAATTTCCGTGGGCGAATTTCCTCATCTCACTTAACCGCGGTGATGGTTGGACGACCGACAAGTGGGCCTGAGGCAGACACTGAGCGGGCGCGCAGCGCGTTCGTCTCGTTCCGTGTGGGCACAAACCAGACATAAATTTGGGCTAGAAATGCATCCAGACGGACAACGCCCGAACATGAAATGAATTTAGTTCAGCGCGTTGGATCGGCATTTTCGTCCGTTTTGATTCAAACAGACAGGCACAGACGGAATGGGTCAGCGCGAGTTGCCCTTAAGACCCGTGCATGCTAATCACCAGTAGGCTTTTTTTGTGCTAACCAAGTGATGAACTACTTCACTTCTTAGCCCATGCGCAAGTACACTTGCATGCATCGATGCACTGGATGTATGTAGCCTGCCCACTAGCTCGTAGTTAGCTGCATTTTCTTGCAAGTCGGTGCTCATAAGTCTCGCTGCATGGCTATGTGCCTTCTTGCTGGACTTTGGTACCCACGTGTCATGGTTAAAATTTGTATGCATGCATATAGTGTTATAAACGAACCCAACTAGCTAGGTAGACGCCAATGTCTTTGGCGTCTAGGGTCGGGGCGAAATCTGCCACGTTGAACGGTCAACTGGGCTGACCAGGAGGTGGGCTAGGGCCAGACGCCGGGGCTCGCGGCGTTTTCAGTGCAAGCAAGACGTCATGGTTGATGGCGTTTTGAAATGGGTCAGATCCGGAAAAAAATTCAAACATGGGTCAAATCGTGTTAAACTTTAGTAAATAGGTCAGAACAGTGAAAAAGTCCGGTGCCTGGCTCAAAATTTGGTTGTTCGTACTTCGTACACGTTGCCTGCTGCCGGACGCTTTTCATCATTTCATGTCTAATCTGCCTTGTCTGATCTATCTGTTTGTCATGTGCACCCAAAGTCCACTGTATATCTAGGGAGAAATGACTTGTCAGCCAGACAGTATTACCACGGAACAACGTGCTTTCCTCTCATTCCGTTTTTCTGTTAGTAGATGGTAGAAATACACACGAGAGCTTGGCCAGAGAATATGTGGAAAACAAAAGTATGGTATTTTCAAGAAATATACTACCTCGGTCTTATATTAACTATCACTCAAACGGATATATCTAAACCTTTTTTTTCGAGTCTAAACACACTCCATTTTATTGATCATTAAACAAAGTCATGGGGATACAATTGAGGTCTGGGATATTGAGGAGCCACACACAGTGTCCCAAGGGAAGTCCTAGAGCGTGTTTAACAAGACAGTGCACCTCGATATTAGATTCTCATCCTTCGAAGAGGAAGGAGCGTACATCCCTCCTGTGCCCTTGTGAATATCATTAACCACACCTTTGACAGTCCGAGCAATGACCACATCGGTAAGTGAAAGATCCAGGGTAAGTGCAAGTGCTTCTCTGCAAACCAATGCCTCCAAGGATGCAGCATCAGACGACGATGTAGAAGTAAGTGGTGGCAGAGTCATAACTTGGGAGGGCCCAACTAAATGAGAACACATGTTTCTTTCTCTCATGGCCTATCCCC
>LR738713.1:686574388-686605503 GCA_902687465.1 Secale cereale
CCCCCCCCCCCGGGCGCCGCCCACAGTTTTGAAGAAAAATGGGTGGTTTGTGGCCCAGTATTGCTTCCAGTAATTAAGATCAGCCGCTGTAAGTAAGCCCTATGAACTCCCCAACTCCTGTTTGGCGCCCTCAACGCTGGTTATAGGTCATTGTACAAACCGGTGTACACCCCTCTCCATCATGGGCTCTGCCCTTCTACTTCTTTTCTCTTTTTATAAAATTCAAAAAATGGGTGTACCAAAGATTCAAACTCTAAACCTCACGGTTCACTACCAATCACGATAACAATTTGAGACCACTCACCTGTTGTGCATAGTAACTTCTTTTTCTGTTCTTTGTTGAGCCTCGAATATAACGCTAAAAAGAAGACTCCGTTTTTCTTTTTTCTTTCGGTTTTGTTTTGGCTCATTTTTCTTCGGTTTTTATTCAGTTTTTCATTTCCTTTTTTTTGTTCCCTTTTCCTTTTTCTTTTCTTTTTCCCTTTTTTCTTGTTTTTTTCCTTTTTCTCATTGCATGAACTTTTTAAAAGTTCCTGAACTTGTTTTTCCAAATGTATGGAATTTTTTACTTTTGCCTTTTTTGTGTGGACTTTTTCTCAAATGCATGAACTTTTTCAGTTTTGAAGCCTTTGGATGAAACCAATGAATCTTCCGATCCGAAAAACTAAGGGGTCGCTGCACGAAACTCATTATTCGGAATGGATCCATGGTGCCCCTTCCCTTTCGCCCAGCGGCATCGTCGTCGGGAACAGGCTTCGCAAGTCACGCTCCCTTCTCTTTCCACTTTCACTTTCATGCCCAGTTCTTTTTCGACTTGGCAATCATAGCAATTTATGTAAAGCCTCCTGATCCAGAGACCTTTGCTCTATCTCCTTCTTCCTCTTCCCGAGGCCCCGGAAGGATTCTTTGGCAAGCCCTATTAAAGAAGATAAGTGTTGGGTGGGTGCTTCCTTCGTCTATCATATGTCTCGCTTGGCTTCGTCGCGAACCAAGCAGGCACTTTTTTAAAACACAAAACAATTTCAAATCCATGTTTTTTATGCATGAACTTTTTCAAAATTCTCGAAGTTTATCAAGTCCCACAAACTCTTTTTAACTCTTGGACCTTTTCAAATTCATGAACTCCGTTTTTAAAAACTTCATTAATTTTTTCCAAATTTCATGAACTTTTTTAAAATAAAAAAGTTGAAATACATTAATTTTTTCAAACTCGCAAACTTTTTAAAATTCGTGAAGTCTTTCTCAAATTAGCAAACTTTTTTCAATTTCATGAAAAAATTCAAAATCCATGAAAAATTTCAAATCCGTAAACTTTTTTGAACTCGCAAACTTTTTTCAGAATGTTAAGCCTGCTTTGTGAATGAACAAATGAATGAGTCCACGTGAACGGAAAAAACAAACAGTCCACGTAAACGAACATAACATGTGCGGACTAGTGGGCTTTTAATGCAACCCACCTAGGAATGTAATAGGCGCCAGATTGACTAATCGGTGCTGAATGCGCCTATCAGCGGCTCTCCTGTGAACTTGAGGTGTAAGTAACATCAATCTGATATGTCCCTGTCATTGGAATGGCTCTTTACTTTTTCTTTCTTTTGAGAATGCTAAAAATCCAATGACTGATTTTCAGTATTAGCAAGCAACAAACACCCTCACGCATGTCGGATCACGTGTGCAAATCCTAAAGCATTTGGCCCACGCACCCCTCTAAGTGAATTACGAGTTAGGGCACTAAAGCGGTCCGCTCAGGAGGATGGCAATCTTAGCGAACACATTCGGAATGGCCATTTATGTGTTTAGAGCTTGGCAATTTCACCTTTTTTGTTGATGTAGCATGACAATTCCCTTCAACCAACATGGCAAATCGTGAGAATGGAAATTTTCGCCATCTTCATGTTGTCATCACGCCAAAATCCTGAAAATGCACTCTGCTGCAACATGGTAATTTTCTGACAAACTTTTATACAACACGGAAAGTTTTCCTTTAGAACATGGCAAATCGTTATACAACGGCATGGCAAATTTATCTGTTTTCGCAAGACAATTTTGGAGCACTTGCTGGAGAGTTTTTTTAAGCGAACGGAAACGTTCATGCGCTCCTACCTGGTTGTGGGAACGGTCGTTCGCTCGATTTATCACCCTGAGGAAACGCCAGATTAGTATTGGCGTCCTTTTTTAGTGGATGAACGGCTGTTTGCTTAGGAGACCTCCTATGGTTTGCTCTCTGCGACAAAATGTTGGCAAACACACAAGTGTCTGCTTTCCTAGGCCGGCCCATCTCGGCCGTTCTTTAGCGAGCACTCTTTGTTGGTGCATGTGTTTACATTTAATATTTTATTACTTTTAGATTGGTATATTTAAATCAATTTATTATTATATGTACAATGTTCCCATAAAAAGGATCAAGAACTTTTAAAATGTTCAAAGGTTATAAAAGATTCATGTCTCAAAACATATTCATGAATTTAAAAAACCTTCCTAAAATTAGAAAATGTTTGTGAATGTAATATATAATCATGAGTTTAAAACATGTTCTTGAAGTAAACAAGTATTAGTGTATTTTAAATGTTTATCTATTTTATAAACTATTCTCAAATTTTCTAAAAAAATCAGGGGATGAAAAATATTCCTAATATTCAAAAAATAATCCTAATATTCATAAATTTTCATGAATTTAAACAACATTCTCATTTTTTATGTTTGTGTCAAAAATTGATATTGCAATTTAAGAATATGTTCAATTTTTTGACAAAGAATTTCTGAATTTTAAAAGTTAACCGAAAAATCATAGAATTATCAAATTGGACACGGAAAAAAAGAAATCGCTTTTTTCGTTTTTGAGAAACATGGTTGTGCCTCTCGTAGAAGCAAAAATAAAAAAATAAACATGTTTTTTTTGTTTCCGAGATGCACGGTTGTGCCTCTCATGAAAGCAAAACCGTGCCTCTTGTGAAAGCAAAAATAGAAACGAAAAAGCATTGTTTTTTTTGTTTCCAAGAGGCATGGCCATGCCTCTCACAAAAGCAAAACCATGCCTCTCACGAAAGCAAAAAAAACAATTTTTTTCGCACAAAAGTTTTTTTTTATAATCGAAGTGCTAAGGAAGACTGTTGGAAAACTGAAAAGCCAAACGAACTTGAACAAAATCACATAAAAAGCTAAAAATGCGTGCGGAAGAATAATTCCGAAGGGATCGACCCAAGGGCGACACGTGGCCGCTGCTGAGTGCGCGCCAAGTGGCGCGCTGTCAGCCCACTCCAAGTGATCCTTGGGGAGGCAGCGAACGAGCGCCGCTCAGCTAATCGCTCCCGCTAGCAGGACGTAAGCCGAGCTCGCCTACACAAGTCGGTAATGGGCTAACCAAGGAGTTATGTGATTTCATCACGCTCACATCACACCTGTTTGTTTTCTCTTATTTAATATTTTGAAAAAATACACTCATATTTTATGAAAATAGTTAATATTGTTGAAAGTGTTCACTGCACATTAAAATAATGTTCATGCAGTATAAAAAAGTTTGCTCAACTTTGAAAATGTTAGTACCACTCAAAACAAAATATGTGACATTACTAAAAAAATCACATATTACATTTATGAAAGAAAATACGCATTGCAAAAAAACTTTGTAATAATTCAAAATATGTTAAATTGTTCATGTGTATCAAAAATATGTTTGTGACATTTAAAAAAAATGTAAAAATTGTCGTATAGTTTTAAAATATATTTTGTATCATTCAAAAATGGTTTTGCTGTGCGTTTGAAAAATTTGATGTATGGGAAAAAATGTTAACCATATATTTGGAAAACTTTAAACATATATAAGAAAACATTTTAGACAGATATGAAAATGTACAATGTGTACAAAAATGCAGACATCAAAATTTATATTTGGAAAATGTTAAATGTGTGTAAGAAATGTTCCTGGTGTATATGAAAAATGTACAGTGTGTATGAGAAAAATGTGAATGTGGTGGAAAAAGGGAAAAAAAAACTGAGGAAAACCGAATAAACACAGCGTACATGCACCGCCGAAGGCCCCCGGATGGTGTCATCTACGGCGGCAAGGCCTGAGGGCTTGCATGGGGAGACAACCAGGAGCATCACCGTGGGATTGCTTTGTGTTCCTCATACCTGAGCTTGCCGATTTCGTCGATTTAGCCATCGGTGTTGTGAGAAGCTCCGATGACCACTGACAGCGACAGACGTTGTGCCCGCCTTGAGCTTCATTGGGTTGTGGATCCCTCGAGCGACGGCGACGAAGGATGGGGACGGATAGACGGTTTGGTAGGTAATCACGGCATCATGTACAGTACAGATGTACTGCACATCCATTTTTCAACAACCAAAGAACGCGTGAAAGTGGTCGATGCGCCATCGATTTATTCTTGAATATGGTTATATCAAGTGTATCTTGAGGACAAGTCCAATGATCACTGATGAATTTCACTCCGTCGCTGGCCTGTTGACACATACATGGATAGTCAATCAATCAAAGAGTATATGATATTAGCAAAATACGGAGCCAAATGTATGTGGTGACCGTCGGTGTACACGGATATGACTTTCATGACGGTATTTCGGGTATTCCTAAGTCCAGTGACCTAAGTGAACCTTGAGAACGAGTTCGATGGCCTAATTCATGTCTTCCTAAGCACCCGTATGCAAATCAATGTAAAAAAAGAATGTGTATTTTACTGGAGCACCCGTCTAAGCACCTGCATTGTACAATGTCTTAAAAGCCCGGCTAAGGGAATATGCGCTGTTTCTGAGCAATGAAACTTATAACAACGACTGTATTATCCTAAAAACAACGGGAACACTAACGTCCACATGTGTGAGCGTTACCCAACTCGTCCACACTCGTCGATCGTCGTCCAGTGCCTTTTGCACGAATCTTGGCACGAAAATGTTGATTTTGTGTGCCACGTAGGACGGGGCTGGTGTGTGGGCGTTGGAGAGTTTGCCCACATGCCCGCACCACGCTGTTTGCCAGCTGCGTTGTGCGGGCGAACTGCTTTTCGCCCACACAGCCACCACTTAGGTCATGCGCGTGTGGGCGAACTGCTTTTCGCCCACACGACACTCCTATCTTGTGGATGGCAACTGCAGTTACGCAAATGTGGCAACTCGGTACACACACATGGCAATTGTGATTCTTTGCTACACAGCAACTGCAGTTACGCGAACGTGGCAACTCGGTACACAGATGACAACTGTAATTCTTTGCTACACGGCAACTGCAGTTGTGCGTACGTGGCAACCAGATAAACACACATGGCAACTGTGATTCTTTGCTACACGGCAACTGCAGTTGTGCGTACGTGGCAACCAGATAAACACACATGGCAACTGTGATTCTTTGCTACACGGCAACTGTAGTTGTGCGTACGTGGCAACCAGATAAACACACATGGCAACTGTGATTAACAATACATGGCAACTATGGTTGGATCACACGTGGCAACTAGGTAAACACACATGGCAACTATTGTTTTGACCATACGTGGCAAGTAGTTAATCACACACGGCAACTACGGTTTTGATTACACGCGACAACTACCATAAATTAGACATGGCAACTATAGTTAAGCAAAACAGATAGAGTTGCCATGCTTTTACAACTACACTTGCCATCCCGAATAACTACATCTGCCAACCAGGATGGCAACTAAATCGTCATCCCGCAGGGTACCTAACGTAGCTGCGCCGGGACGTGTGGGCATTTTTGCTTCTTGCCACACGCACGGAGTGAAGATGAGTAGTATTTGTTGGGCATGTGGCACGAAATAGCCGCACCCACACGTGTGGGCAATTCTAATGTCCGCCCACACACAATCCGTGTGGGCTGCCTCCTGCTCACACTACACACGATGTGTGGGCGCATGTCGAATATACCACACGTGTGATAGTTATCGTCGTCCAAAAACAACAACTTCTGTATGACTTAATATTATTAGCAGCTCACGTGAAATGTGTTCCCATCGGCGTGAAGACGTGTTTCACTGACACCGAAAAATGTTTTCGTCCCGGCAAAAGAAAAAAAAAGTTTCCATCACGCAGCAGGAAAACGTGTCCATTATTACTTGGAAGGGAAACGAAAACTTATTGTTTGCGTCAACGAGAACCGTGCATCGGAGAAATTGAGCTTCCGCTAATTCAGCTACTGCAGTTTGTAGACAGCGGCGGGGTTAGCTAGGGTTACGGCCACCGGCGCTTCCAGGGTCCGGAGACGGCGCGCGCATGGCCGGTGCCGGAGACGACGCGTCGACGGGGGCGGAGGCGGACGCGGGGGGCTTCGAGTTCGCCTTCGACAACGAGGCCTTCTCCGACAGGGTCCTGCGGATAGAGGTCGTCGGCAGCCACGACGGCCCCGGCTCCGTCTCTGGCGCCGGCCGCAAGCGCCGCCGCGAGGACGCCGAAGGTGCGTACGGGCACAGTACCATTAGCAACTAGCCGTGATTACGATGAGGATTGATATATTTTATACAGATCCTTTTTAGTTTTAGATTTCTAGGTGCTGTTGGTGTTGGGTTACTCTAGTATGTACTTCTATTTCTCTGACGTAATTTTTCAGAAGAACATTTAACAGACTGGGTATGTGTTTGCCCATACGTCCAATTGCAGCAGTGGTGTTCAAACTAGTACTGTACTACATTATACCATTATACAAGTTGAGAATAGCCGCTGGACAATTGGACTAAAAAGATTTGGAATAATTTGTAAACATACAGGTCATGTGTCTGTACTGTATGCATATGGTCCGTGTGGCGAGGCGTGTAAGTAGGTCTGATCCAGGTAGCACAATGCCTCAGCCTAGATTAAAGGAACAAGGTGACCAGTTATTTTACATCTTCCACAAGAAAAATGAGTTGCTTGATGACTAATATCAAGTCTGCTAATAGTTGTATCTCTAAATGAAAAATCAACAAATGTGCCATTGACTCGTTGAATGTATACTTGGAAGTTGGAACATGAAGTGATTGTTTCATGATTATATGAGCAGGCCGGTGTGATCCTTCATATATTTAGTGCAACAGCAAAATTTCTCTAGTAATTCTGTTATGTGCCTTCCACCGTTCTACCCCCCTAGTTTTGCATGTCTCTCTGCGTTTATCTGCTTTGTTTTTTTGCAGGCGATGATGGAAAAGATATTGACTCCTCTTGTACTCTAATGGCACTGATGGGTACACCAGTTTTACGAGTCAATAGCATACATATTAGTTCGGCGATTCTTGCTGCACAAAGCCCTTTTTTTCTCAAGGTAATTCTGATGACCTGAAATGCATTTGTTCTATAATCAATGAAATTAGCTTTCTGATAAGCTGCGTGCTTCTCAGCTTTTCTCAAATGGCATGAAAGAGTCTGAACAGAGACATGCGACAGTTACAATTGTTGATTCAGGTACAGTGTTCACAGTAGTCTGACAATCTTCATCTTATAAGTTATAATTGATGATTCCATTTTCTTATTGTGATTATATTGTTGATTTATTTATTTATTGAATTAAAAATATGATAACTTCTTGTAAAATTTAAAGGGATAAGTATATTTTTCGTCCTCAAACTTTAACGATAGTATAGAAATCATCCCTCAACTCTGAAACCACTAAAACTCAGTCCCTCAACTTTTTAAACCAGATACTTTTCGTCCCTCGCGACTTTTAAAGTGGTTTTGATATGACGTGGACCCAGTTTTGACTAAAACCGTCCACGTGGCCTGGTTTTTCCAATTCGATAACAACAAATTTTATGGCCGGCAGTGAGAATTCCTGTTTGTGATTATGTCAGACTATTTCTCATTTACTTTGTCAGACTTTGAGAATTCATGTTTGTGGTTTGCTCGTAAGACTAAGTTTTAGTGGTTTCCAAGTTGAGGGGCGATTTCTATACTATCGCCAGAGTTCGAGGACGAAAAATATACTTATCCCAAATTAAAAGATGATTGCTTATGTTAGAGAGAGGGGCTGTTTTGGAGTTTCTTGCTACATTTTTTAGTTTTGATAATAATTTTTTTTACTCTCATTTCCCCCACAGACCTTATCTCTGAAATGGATATTTTGTATTCTTTTATGAATTATTATAGTTTCTCCCTAAAAATTCCATAAGCATCTGCATAAAAAATAGCTATCCCTTTTCTTTTGTAGTACTTCTTTATTCAACTGTTACCGGTTTGAGATTTATTGAACTGTTCCATTAGTCCTTATGCCTTCTTGCTTTCATTTCTTACTTGGAACAGAGGAAAAGTCCTTCATTGAACTTTTACGCTTTATGTATAGTGGAAAGTTGACACCAACAACCGAGCCCACTCTTCTGGTTGACATTTTGATGGCTGCTGATAAATTTGAGGTTGCATCTTGCATGAAGCTCTGCAGTCAGCGGCTCATAGACCAGCCTATGACGCCAGAATCGGCAGTGAGGTGCCTAGATCTCCCATGTTCCATTTCAATGGCATCTGCCATCAAAGAGGCAGCCAAGGAATTCCTTGCTGAAAGGTACAAGGAATTCCTGTCACCAAAGTAAGTGATCCCCATTTGATTTTCAGATATATCTGACGTTGTTGTGACAAAATCATTATCTCAAGGCATTGCATTGCATGGTTTAACCTCATTTCAGGTTCCAAGATGAACTGATGAGGATCCCTCTCCATGGAATTCTGGTCATCTTATCAAGGAATCGCCTCGGGATTGAATCTGAAGGATCCATCTACGATTTCGTGCTCAGGTGGGCCTGTTTGCAGTACCCAAATTCAGAACAGAGACACAAGATCTTGAGTTCGCGGTTACTTCCACTGGTGCCACGAACACTCAGCATGACCGACGCCGTTCTAATTGATCACCCATCTTGCATAATCAACTTCACCATAAAGCGCGAGAAGTGCTTGGGGCTCTACCCGTCGGGGTTTATGCGTTCGCAGCCGTTCCATTGCGCGGGGCGTGGCTTCCGCCTCCTGGCAGACTGCAAGATGGTGGAGCAAGTGCCATTTTTCGCCATCTCAGTAAAGATGCTAGAAGAAGACAAGGGGGCAGCAAGCGGGACAATGGATTACATCATCGGGTTTAAGACCAGACCGTCGCTCAAGTTCTCCACCAAGCACTGTCGCGCCACCGCCAGCAATATCAGGCGAGGTGTCGGGTGCATGATTCCTTGGTCGAAGTTCATTGCTGGCGACAGCCACTTCATTGACGGCAAAGTCCATGTGCGGGTTCAGGTCAAGATAACGCCGCAGTCATAGTGTTGCGTCCATTAGCTAGCCATATAAGCTTTATGTGCCTTGATCAAGCCCCTCTTTGTTTTTGTGAGCGAGTAGAAGCCCTTGGTTATTGTGAAACATGAAGAAACCTGAACTGGGGTGTTCTAGTACTCCCTCCGTCCCAAAATTCTCGTCTTACATTTGTCCAAATACGGATGTATCTAGTTACACATTAGTGTTAGATACATGCGTATCTAAAAAAATCTAAGACAAGAATTTTAGGACGGAGGAAGTATTTTTGTAGCATTTGTTATTTCTTTGGTAACTCGATTCTACATCTAGAATTTGTTCCTAGAGGTTTCACCATCTCACGTACTCCAGTTCAGGTTTGATAGCAAAACACATGTGCACTGGCATAATACGAAATTGGCAACTGTGTTCACGAGTCTGTTGCTTTGATAGTTACGAATTTCAGTGTAGACGAATTTGAGTACCATCCTACGTAGATGAATATCTAGTTCCTTTTGGTGACTGGAATTAATTAGTGTCGTATGTGAACACTGGCATTTTTTGTTTGGAGGTTTCACGGTCTCGCGTGCTCTTACCGGCCTCATAACTGTTAGCGCAAAATTATGTTCAAAAGTCCATTCTCTAATTGGCCGAATGTATCCAGCCCCTTTACCTGAATGTGATTGTTGTGACTTTGACAGTTGCCATTACACCACAACTGTACTTTTTTCAAATAAATGAATATTTTCAAGTTTGTGATTTGTTTTTCAGAATTTATAAGATTTTTTTCCCCAAAATCGAATTTTTTTTTTTCAAAATTGATGAAATTTTCTTCAAATTTGTGAACTTCGTTTTCAAATTGATGAAGTTTTTATAAAATTGAATGAACTTTTTCCAAAATTGATGAATTTTTTTTTCAAAAATTTGCTAACACTTTTGGATTCACGAGTTCTTTTTGGATTTATGATTTTTCCCTTTTTTTATGTTTTCGCATTTATTCAAAAATCAACAGTTGAACCGATCAACCATCGCGAATAAAAAAGGAAAATAAAAGGAAAGGAAAACAAATGTGTTTTATACGGGTTGCATGTTAGCAATCAAAAAATAAATATAGCGCATCAGGTGTGATGGCCGACTTGGTGAGTGTGTTCTTTCGTAAAACCGGAGCATCGGAGTTCGTGTCATGGTATGCACACTTTTTGGGGGATATTATGCGAAGAAAAAGACAAGTAATAATGGGCCAGCCCACTAGACCATGCAGCACACGCTGGTTGGCTTCCGGACGCGCGCGTGCGTCCAGGAGGCGCGGCTTCGCTGAAGCGGCGGGAGCTGCTGCGCGCAACGGGCCGGCCCACTTCGCCAGTTAGAGCAGTGCCAGGCAAACCGGTTTTGGGAGTCTTCTAAAAGGTTCCCTGAACCGGTTTATTTCTTTCCCTTTTTCTTTTTTGCCGGTTTTGTAATTTTTGCTGTTTCTTTATTCTTTTTGTTTCTGTTTATTTTCCTTTTTCCTTCTCTTTTTATTTTATATTTTTTCGTTTTCAAAAAATTTTGAAATTCCGTATTTCCTTCATTATTTCAGAAAAAAATCACAGTTTCGAAATGTTGTTCACAATTCAAAATATGTTCAGCATAAACTGCAGAAATGTTCAACGTATTTTTTAAATTTTGTCAGGCGTATACAAAAATGTTCTGTATTTATTTAAAATGGTTCATCATATAATAAATAATGTTCAGTATGTATTTAAAATTGTTCAGCGTATAATAAAAAATGTACGATGTATATTACAAAAATTGTTCATCTTTTTGGGAATTCGAATTTTTTGTTCAACTGCTCAATAATTGTTCATGTTTGAAAAGTTTGTTCGAATTTCGAAAATTGTTCATGGTTTTAAAAAAGGTTTTCGTGTTTGTCAAATTTTGTTCATAATTTTCTTGTTTTTGTTCTCGATTTTCATGAATTGTTTGATTTTTTTTTTCAAAAGCTGTCTTGTACTTGAAGCTCTCGCGCCGCTGGAGAACCAGTAGAACATATTAGCTTGACTGGTTAGGTGAAGACTTCCCGAGCAGGGACGTCGCAGGTTGGCGCGTTGTAATTTTTGGCGAGCGTTTTTTTTTAACACGGTCTAGCTCGTGACCTCTAAATGGGCCAGCCCATCTGCACCTACCTTCAGCGAAAGATCCACTTCTTGACGCTAACAAGCGTCAGACAGGAGCTTCCGCTGAATAGGAGCTCCCACCGAAATATTTGTTGGGCTTACGTGCCACTTTAGCAGTACTAACACACATGCCCGTGCGTTGCGACGGGGATTGGAAGAAACTTGATTTGTTTACCAAAACACCCACAACGCAGCACGGTGGGGCAGAGAGGCGCATGTTGAGGCATAGAAGAATTACATGTCATGCTTTAGTGTCTATTATTGCGGTTCATGCATGCATGGCTATTGAATAAGTATGAATGATCACTTTCTCTTTGACCCTGAGAAGCAACCTCCGGTTTGATGATTAGTAGGGCAATGGTATGTTAATACTTGACGCATTGGTGTCGTACAAAGATAAAATATATTTTCAGCGGAAGACGACGATCACATCGACAGTGGGGGGTTTATGGTGACTTGATCAATCTCAAGACTCGTCAGCTTAGTCCCTCGGAGGTGATCAAAAGAACATAATATGCGTGTGTGCATTCATAAGGGTTAGTGTATATACGTGCTTGTGACTTGTGAGCGTCTACGCCTATACTATGTCTCTAAAAAAGTTTTCTTTTAACCCTTTGCATGCAACAATTTGATGTGTTTGTGTGTTGCATCGAAAGGAAAAAAATGCCGCCCTCCCAAATATCATTAGGGAGCGAAAATAAATTATTCCATTATTTGGAAATTATCCATAGACACACTTACAGTTTAAAACCTTTTTGTTTGTAAATATTATTAAATCCATGCCTATTCTCCATTACCCAAATTAAGTTGTGGAGCTTTGATATATGTGAGAGTAGCCACATGCAAATTTTCAGCTCAATAAAAAAAATTGAAGGGATATTTTTTTTCTCGTCCTGTCTATTTTTCTTTGCTAAAAAAATGAGAATCTATTCAGCCCAGAGTGGGAGCAGCCCAAGCAGTGCCCAAATTGGGCGAATTGGCGCAGCTGCAGCCCCGCTAACCCTAGCGGATGTTGGTCGATCCCCACTCGCTCCCTCTCTCGCTCGTTCCACGATCCACACGCGACCGTAGCCGCCGCCAGGGCACGTCGCCCGATTTCGCGCCCCATTGCTTCAGCCGCTAGCTTCCCCGCCGACCGGCTCTTCCTTCCCCCTCCTCCTACCCTCCCCTTCTCCATCCATGGCATCTCTCCCTTGCGCCCTTCTCCTCTGTACCTCCTCCGAGGGACCGGCGTCCATATAATATGGCCACTGCACCGGATGAGCACCCCCGCCGCACATCTGTCGCGGACACGTTTCATTTACTTCGCCTCGTCCATCCGATACATAAGCGTGAATTGGTAAGCGACGCAAGAGGAAGAGACTTGTTTTTTTTTTGAGACAAACTCCGAAGCTTTTTATTAAATCGTCACCACGTTTAAACGGACGAAAGAGAGTCCATCCGGCTGGCCTAACCACACATGTCGACCAGCCGGAAGCGATAAAGCATGCTTCGCGAGTTTGTGAGCCTCGACATTCGAGCTCCTAAATTCATGACTAATATTACAAGTCTGAAAAGTAGACATACGATCTAATATTTCATGTATAAGTGCACCATAAACCGTCGGGTTTCTTTCTCGGACATCTTCCACGACCACCTTGCAATCTGATGAAACTTGAATCCTCCGCTCGTAAAGATCCTCTGCCAGGGAGAGAGACTCCCTAATTGCCAAGCATTCGAGAGTGGTTGGGTCCGAGATTCTCATGAACACCACTGCCGAAGCTCCCAGGAAAACACCAGAGTGGTCTCTGCATATAGCTCCCACAGCTCCATATCTCCCTCCTCTTCCAACTGCGGCGTCCACATTAATTTTTGCTGCTCCCGCCGGAGGAGATATCCAGTGTGCAGGTCGGGGGCCAGACCTTGGTACTGATACTGATGGCTGTTTTATAGCCTCCAACTCTCTCAAATATGACTGCACAAAAGAGTGTGTTGAGAATGGACTTTTGAAAATCTGCTCGTGAATCGCCTTTCGTCGCGCACCCCATATAGCCCAAAGTGTTACCACAAATTTTATGAACTCTGATTGAGGCAGCACTTCTTGCATAGAGAGTAACCAATCTTTGGCGTTGTCATTGATGTTTGTACTAATACCGTCAAGAATTGCTTCTGATGAAAGTGCCCACATGCTCCTTGAAACGGTGCAATTCAGGAGAGCATGGCGCCAAGTATCCTCAGCTCCACATAGCATGCATGAACTGCTAGTAGACATATTGCGGCTATTCAAAAGTCCTGCCGTCGGTATTGTATGATGTGCCAGACTCCATAGGAAATTCTTTAGTTTCGAAGGGACCTGAATCCCCCATAGTTGTGACCAAAGCTTGCTATCTGTTTCGCCGTGTGAGGATCCTCCTTGCTCATACAACCAAGCCTCTCGGCTGAGCTTAGTTCGTTGGATCATTCTGTACGCCGACCTGACAGTGAACCGGCCAGTCCTTTCCTCACTCCACGCCCAAAAATCATCAATCTGGCGTGTGCACAAGAGTATCTGCAATATTGCCTCTGCATCAATCGGAATGAAAGTCGACCGAACAATTTGTTCGTTCCATGATGAGGTGGCTGGGGTGATCAACTCGGAGACTTTAGAAGGTGGATGTTGTAGGAGGGATGTTAGAGGCCGTTTCAGCATCGGCCGCGGGATCCAGTTGGAACTCCAGATCTCTGTTGATTCGCCATTGCCAATTCACCGGATAAGACCTTGTACCATTACGTCACGTCCATCGATGATCACTCGCCATATCTGTGAAGGGTGTGAGCCCAAAGTTGCCTCAAAAAGAGTATTGTCCGGATAGTAAATTGCTTTGATCAAACGTGCACTCAGAGAAGTGGGATGACATAACAATCTCCATGCTTGCCTGGCTAGAAGGGCTAAGTTGAAGATCTCCAAGTCACGAAAACCAAGCCCCCCCATGTACTTCGGTCTAGTCATCACGTCCCAAGCCACCCAACTGGGCTTTCGCTTCCCTTGTTTACTGCCCCACCAGAACTGTCGTATTAATGCTGACACACTCTCACATAGGCCTCTTGGTAGTCGGAAACAAGACATGGAATACACTGGAATAGCCTACGCCACTGATTTGATTAGGATTTCTTTGCCAGCATAAGAGAGCATTTTCTCCATCCACCCTTTCACCTTTTTCCCAAACGCGGTCTCTCAGATATTTGAACGTGCCATTCTTCGAGTGTCCAACGTCTGTGGGCATTCCCAGATACCGATCACTCAAAGACTCATTGTGTATATTTAAAGTACTTTTTATACTGTCTCTTATCATCTGTGGGCAGCCACGGCTGAAGAAGATCGAAGACTTCTCATGATTAATGCGTTGTCCCGAAGCCATACAATAATCATTCAGTAGGTTTGACACTGATTCAGCCCCATTAGTACTTGACTTAAAAAGCAGCAGGCTGTCATCGGCAAAAAGGAGGTGGTTGACGGCAGGAGCCGTTGGAGCCACCTTAATCCCCTCAAGCTGGGATGACGAAGAACTGGATTTGAGGAGGCACGTGAGGCCCTCTGCTGCAATTAAGAAAAGGTATGGGGAGATCGGATCTCCCTGCCGAATGCCCCTTCCCGGGCTAAAATGATCAAGTCTCTCACCATTGAAAAGGACTGAGAAGGAGACAGTGCGTACCATGCTCATCACGATATTTACCCAAGTTGGTGCAAAACCTAATCTCAACATCATTGCTTGTAGGTAGTCCCATTCCAATCTGTCATAGGCCTTCATCATATCAAGCTTCAGAGCACAGTAGCTATTTACCTTTGATTTGCTCCTTTTCATAAAGTGAAGGCATTCATATGCACTGATTATATTGTCCGTAATGAGTCTCCCCGGTACAAAGGCCGACTGCTCCTCAGAAATAATATCTGGTAAAACTTGCTTGAGCCTGTTGGCAATGACCTTGGAAGCAATCTTGTACAAAACATTACATAAGCTTATGGGTCTGAATTGTGACAGTAGGGAAGGATTGGTTACCTTAGGGATTAACACTAGAACTGTGTCGTTGATGCATTCCGGGCTTTCCTCTCCCCTTACAATTTTCAACACTGCCTCTGTAACCTCATCGCCACAAAGATCCCAATGATGCTGATAAAAATGTGCCGGAAATTCGTCCGGACCGGGGGCTTTTGTTGGTAACATCTGGAATAAAGCTGATTTTACCTCATCCTTTGTGTAGGGGGCGCACAGGATCTCATTCATCTCCCTGGACACCTTCACTGGCACTGTGTCTAGTACCACATCCATCTTGTGAGTACCTTCAGATGTGTACAGAGATGTATAAAACTCTTGTACCATGGCCTTTAGCTCATGGGGATCAACAGATATTACCCCCAGAGAGTTTTGCAAAGCTTTAATCATGTTCTTCTTCCTCCTCATGCTTGCTCTTAAATGAAAAAAAATTGTGTTTTTGTCGCCAGACGTTAGCCACTGAATTCTGGACCTTTGCCTCCACATCATTTCCTCCCGGTGATAGAGTTCCACCAGTTTCTCATTTATCTTGAGCTCAATACGGGTTGGAGCCGTGCGATTGGGGTCTGACTGTAGTTTCTCAAGTTCTTTTTTCAGGTCCTTGATCTCCTTACGAACACATCCAAAGGTGTTTCTATCCCAGCGCCCTAAGTCGCTCGATATCGCATGCAACTTTTCCTTGAGCTGTTCCACTGTTGTGCACAGACCCTTTTCCGACCATATTGTGTTCATCGTTTCACCCCAGTCCGAATGGCCCTCCCACATGACCTCATAGCGGAAAGTTCGAGGAGGCCGAGCCACCCTCTCCTCTCTGTTTAAATTCAATAATATTGGGCAATGGTCAGAGGTGGCTGCTGTCAAGTGAGCAAGATCAGCCAAAGGGAACAGAGTGCGCCAATCCGTCGTGGCCAAAGCCCTATCCAGGCGTACCCGAGTGTACGTCCCTCCCCTCACTTTCTTCTCGAAAGTCCAAGGCCGTCCAGAGAAGCCCAAGTCCATTAGACTGCACACGTCCACGGCATCTCGAAAGGCTTGAATCTGTGCGTTGCTTCTCTGTCCAATTCCGACATGCTCATCGGGTCGCAAAACCTCATTAAAATCTCCTAGACAAACCCACGGGAGATTATTGAGTATGCTCAAATTCTTGAGTGTGTCCCATGTTTGTGATCTGATGTGTGTTTGAGCTTCTCCGTACACTACAGTTAATCTCCACGGATCCATGCCTGATTCTGTCACAGAGCAATCAATGTGATACTTTGAGTAACCTAAAATCTCAAGTTTTATTTCATTGTTCCAAAAAACACCAATACCGCCACTTCTACCTTGACTATCAATAGCATATCCATTATCATAGCCGAACGAGCCAGCTAAAGCTTCTACCCTAGATCCATCTATCTGAGTTTCTACAATACACATCAGGGTAGGGGCAAACTTATTCGCGAGATCGCGAATTTCTCGAACCGTCGCGGCTTTGCCCAAACCGCGACAATTCCAGCATAATGCACTCATTAGGCCCGGCGGCGCTCCTCGAAGGAACCCGCCAAAGTCTTCACTGCTGAACTCTGTCCATCCTTGCCATCATCTTCCATCCTGGTCCTCTTTGGATCTCGCTTCGGAGGAGGACTCACCATCACAGCACCCGCCGGAACAATCGCTAGCGGGTTTATCATATTCTCTGGAGAAACAAGACTTGGAAGGAATGCCGAGGAGCTTTTTATAACAGGCTCTCCTAATGGGTCAGAAGTGCGTTTCCTGCTCTCCTCCACTTCCTTCATGACCGCATCCTCATCAGCCTCCAGTGGCAACTCGGAATCTGCATCGTTTGTTTTACCATATTCAGCTCTTCCACCACCAGCACGTCCACCACGGCGGCCGCCGCGGCGTCCTCTCCCTCGACCCGCTCCCGGGCCTGCTCCAACACGCATATTCCATTCAGCTCTGAGGTTCTTGTAGTACAGCGCCGATGGGGGGTGAATACCATTACTGTGCTCCTTGTAGACATGGCCAAGATGGCCACACACCGCACACCAATTCGGGAGGCGTTCATACCTCACCCGATATATCTGACGCTTGCCATCACGAATCATAGAGACCGCGTTCTTAAGAGGTTTGTTGACATTGATTTTTATCCATACTCGAAAGAAGTTCCCAGCAAAGTCTTGAGTCATCGTCTCCGTGAACAAAACTTCCCCGACTTTTGCAGCTAAAGGCCCAACCAGATGCGCATATAAATCAGGTACGTCGTGGATCTGTATCCATATGTCGAGAGTGTCTAGCTTCACCTCAGTTGGCTTGGTGATGCCGTCATAAGGTGTGATGATGACGGCGTTCCCCCTGAAATTCCATGGACCATCTTGCATCACTCGTTCCCAATCCCCCAAGCAAAAGAACTGCAGAGTATAGAGATTATCCTCCAGCGGACGGAACTTAACTTCGCGAGCTAGATCCCAGGCAGCCCGCATGTTCTTGAAGAACCAATATTGACTGTACGGCTTATCTATGTGAACTCTCGCCACCGCCATCCACCTTGCTGCCTCCGGTGGTGCAGTTTCCTCGTCAAAGACGACATCATCGAGGTCTTCCTCGCGGAGCCCCAACTCAGCCATCATCTTCTCCACATCTGATGCGGAGCTGGAACCCGAAGCCTCGTCGGTTCTTGATCCCATCGCCGCAAAACACTTGAACCCTAGCCCGTGAAACAAATTCGATCGGGCCTTGAGGACTGACCCTAACTCTCCGCTCCCAGCAGGGAAGGAAAACCAGACCGAGATTGGCCTGGAACCGCCCTGCAAGAAGGATCGAAGGAGGGAAGGAGAACGCTCGACGGCGGCGTGAGATCGCCACCGGGAGAAGGAAACCCTAACGAGAGGGAAAAAATGTTATTTACTCAGAGGCCCAATACAGGACGAATACAGCGCCTGCAGTAGAGGCCCAAGAAACAGAGCAAATCGTTATTTCCATATCCAGTAAAATTGGACTGTGGGTTCAGTTATAATAAACAGAAGAACCTTTTCACAAAAACACCGCAATGGTGAACCCGACGGAGTCAATCCGTGCTTTATTGTTATTATTATATATATATATATATATATATATATATATATATATATATATATATATATATATATATATATATATTAACTGAACCCACAGTCCTATTTTACTGGATATGGAAATAACGATCATTAGATGTATGTTCGATCAGTCCATTTTCTTCTACATCTTCTTTCGTTTTTGTTTTCTTCTTGTATTTTCGTTTGTTTATGGTTTTCCTTGTTTTTCATTTATATACTTTGACTTTTTTTCCCACGGGGTTTCCACGGTTTTTCTTTCTTTCTTTTTTACATTGAATATTTATGTTTCCTCATTAGATTTCTTCAGGTTTTCTTTCTACTTCATTTTTTTCATTCTAAAATAATTTTTTGTTTCCTTCAATGTTTTCTCCTTTTCAACACATCCCTTCATTTTTTCGTACCATTAGGAATATTTGTTTACACGTGCTTAACATTTTCCAGTAGATGATAAATATTGTTTTATATATTTTTTGATGTCTCCTTTTTTCCTACATGTTTTATATTTTTTGTATACATATAAACATTTTTTAATAAAGGATTAACATTTTTCCAATACATTTTTACAAGACCATGCTTAGATCATTTTGACAAATACGTGTTAAGTATGCTTAGATCATTTATTTTATGATAAATACATTTTTTTGCACCATTAAACTATGTTTTACATTGTGCAATGATCTTAATTGTTCCAAACACATTTTGTGGAACATCTCAATTTTTTTTAATGATACATACATTTTTCTAAACTCCACGAATATTTTTATTAAAATGTAAAAGAAAATCGCACACATGATTAACTTTTTCTACTTTTTTAATTCACACTGTACAGTTTTCGCAGATATCAAAACCATTTTTCCTATACATATTTAACAAATTTTAAATGCAAAACTAACATTTTCTAAATATTATGTAAGATATTATATATGAAAAAAGTTTGTGGAACTTGTCAATATTTTTTTAATGAGACATACATTTTTATATAAATATACTTATATATATATATATATATATATATATATATATATAATAAAAAGGTATATAAGATTCATTTATATGGTATATGATGAGCGGGAGTATGTACTCCCAAAAGTACACAACCATTTTCCGGAAAATGGTTGTGTACTCCTGGGAGTACGTACTCCCGCTCCTCATATACCACATAGATGAATCTTTTATACCTTTTTATTATTTTTAATATACTTCATTAGTAATTATTAGATACTCTAAAATAATTTTCATGAAAAAATTCATGCGAGTCTACATATTTTAAATGTTTACGTATATACTGATATGTTTGTACGTGAAAAAAGTATATTACAAAAAGTACGTCACAGATGATATTTTTTCAACAAAACTCGTATTGGGGTATCTTAGAATATTTAATGAAGTATATTAAGAATGATAAAGAGGTATAATTAATGCGTATATGAGGTATATTGAGGATGGGAGTACATACTCTCAGGAGTACAAAATAGGAGTCCATATATATATATATAGGATTTTCTACAATAGCTTGCCACAGAACTAGTTAACGTTTTCAACGGTGTAAAAGTCTTTAAAAATCCTGAAAGAAATACTGAAGCAACATACCTATAATATAACAAGATCCAACGGAGGGATTGACAAATTATGACTGTATGTGTCTTGGACAAAAAAAACAAATAGTTCAGTATATATATATGTCGCAATGAGCTGAAATGATAGTTTTTTTTGCCGAGGACACATAAATGCATATTTTCACAATCACACCGTTGGATCATCTTGTTACATTATAGTGGTGCTCCACTATTTATTTCAATTTTTTTCATAATATTTACACCGTTAAAAAGCTTAGTGAGCCTTAACTAGTTCTGTGGCAAGTTGTTGTAGACACAGTTTTACCTATATAGGAAAATGGTTGTGTACTCCTGAGAGTACGTACTCCCGCTCCTCATATACCATATAGATGAATCTTTTATACATTTTTATTATTTTTAATATACTTCATTATTAATTATTAGATATCTCAAAATGATTTTCATGAAAAAATTCATGCGAGTCTACATATTTTAAATGTTTACGTATATACTGATGTGTTTGTACGTGAAAAAAGTATATTACAAAAAGTACGTCGCAGATAATATTTTTTCAACAAAACTCGTATTGAGGTATCTTAGAATATTTAATGAAGTATATTGAGAATGATAAAGATGTATAATTAATGCGTATATGAGGTATATTGAGAATGGGAGTACATACTCTTAGGAGTATAAAAGAGGAGTCCTATATATATATATATATATATATATATATATATATATATATATATATATATATATATGAAAAAAGTTTGTGGAACATGTCAATATTTTTTTTAATGAGACATACATTTTTCTAAACTCCACGAATATTTTTCTTAAAATGTAAAAGAAAATCGTACACATGATTAACTTTTTCTACTTTTTTAATTCACATTGTACATTTTTCGCAGATATCAAAACCATTTTTTCTATACATATTTAACATTTTTTAAATGCAAAACTAAGATTTTCTAAATTTTATGTAAAATATTTTTGTAATATATATATACATATATATATGAAAAAAATGGTTACTTGGTATGCTAGCTGTGGGGTGGCAGGGCTCGCTTCAGGCGGCACATTGCTGCCGCGATAGCTTGCTCTCGCGTCGGAGTCTATCTTCATGGGCCAGGCCATTGGAGCGAACAGAAAGCAAGAAACACTATAGACATAGGATTGCGCGGGCGGGGGGATTCGATCCCAGGTCCCCTTGGTAAGAACAAGAGCGGCTAACCACTGTGCTACTGGAGGTTTCCTACAGACTTAGGATTGCGAGGGCGGGGGGATTTGATCCTAGGTCCCCTTGATAAGAACAAGAGCGGCTAACTATACCACTGTGCTACTGGAGGTTTACTGGTGAAATATATGGCGCACCTTACTAGAGGCGGCATAGTCCAGTTTTCTTCATTTCCCCCTTCTCATCGCTTTTCTCTGTTTTGAAATACAAGTTTTACCGGTTTTGATTTGTTTATTGTTTCCTTTTTTTGTATGGTTTTCTTTTTTTCTTCTCCATTTTTGTTTGATTAATTTTTTTCTCCATTTTTTGTTTGGGAATTTTTCTTCTACACTTTCTTATATATCAAGAAAATCTTTTAACAAGTGATCAACATTTTTAATACACGTTGAACATTGTCCGAAGCCATATTCAACATTTTTTAAATACTTTTTCAATATTTTAATACTTATTCAATCATTTTTAAATACACACTCTACATTTTTCAAAACCTATTCCATATTTTTCAAATTTATTCAACATCTTTAAATACTTTTTCAACATTTTTAATACTTATTCACAATTTCCAAATACTTGTTCAGCATTATTAAAATACTCGTTCAACAATTTGTATTACTTATTCAACATTGTCAAATAATTGTTCAACATTTTCAATACTTATTGAACATTTTGAAATACTTATTCAACATTCTTTTAAATACTTGTTCAGCATTTGTCAATACTTATTCAACATTTTGAAATACTTATTCAACATTTTTTTTAAATACTTGTTCATAATTTTTCAATATTTATTCAACAGTTTTTCAATACTCGTTCAACATTTTTCTGTGCTTGTCGACCGATATTATTCCAGAAATAGCATGGAAAAACCGAGTAAAAAGGAAAAATCACAGAAAAAGCATGTTGAATTAGAGGAGTAAAAATGAAAAAAAGACGGAAAAGAGAAATAAAGCAAAAACACGAAAAGAAAGTAAACATAGTAAAACCCGGCTCATTTTCCTTTTTAGTAGAGTCAATCGCAGTGGCTAGCAGCGCTGGGAAGCAAATAGTCGATCAATTTTTGCTACAGTAGGCCGGCCCGATAGAGAGCTGCTATACGTACGATCAAATTCTGTACGATCATTGTACGACCAGACTCATCTGGTGTGGTGGGCCCAAACCTCGGGAAACGGGCCTGTCTCTTGTCGTACAAATCGTATGATAATTGATCGTACGTGAGGCAGTTTCGGGCCCGATATGTAACGCTCGACGCGAGAATCCCCCATCCCCTCGTCTCGCGGAACACGAGGAATAGGGGCGCCCCATAGCCGCAGCCTTCCTATAAGCGGACACCCGGCCCGATATGTTTCTTTTTCGTTGCTTGTCCGGTTTCATTGGATTTGTTCTGCTATTTTCGTTTTTTCTGTTTTGGTTCACTTTTCCTCCGTTTTGTGCTTTTATTTTTCGTGTTTATTTTCCCTCTTTTCTTGTTTTTTGGTGTATTATGCAAAAAATACCACGTATTATGAAATATTCATCATATATTGAAAAAATCATCGAACATTACAATATAGTTCACCATGCATTATAAAAATGTTCATCAGATATTTAAAATTTTAAAATTTATTTAAAAATATTTAAATATGTATTTCAAAATTGTTCAGCGTATATTATGAAAACTTCACTGTATTTAGAAAAGTTAATCCTATATTACCACAGTTCAGTGTGGGCTATTAAAATGTTCAACGTATATCAAGATTATGTTCAACATATATTGTGAAAATGTTTAATTTGTATCTAGAAATGGTTGCAGTAAACTTACCGTTAAACAAGTTCGATGTACAGTCGCTACAATTTTGTATCTTTTCTCTATGTTCCAAATGGGCCGGCCAAGCTGGCTTGCGCCCTATGTGAAGGCTCCTCAATTTTGATGCTTGCAGGCTGTCACACCCCATGATGGTAAACCCGCAGGTTCCAAGAAAACTTCTGGGCATTCTGTCAGTATTTCCTGAATATCGGAGGGTTGGAGTGTTGCTTACTGGACTGAAGAGTAGTATCATCTGTTAGTTGCAGAACAAAAGCTGGTGCTCCACTTAGCAACATCATGTTGAGTTCAAGTGCATCAATCTCATTAGTAGCAGAAAGAATGTCACAAGCTGGGATGGTGGCAGGTTTTTGACATTGATGATGAACTGTGATCTGTCCTGGGTCATAAGAAAAAGACACAGGGTTGTTTTGTTCCATCCAATCAGACCCTAGCACCACATCATGACCAGGCAGGTCAAGAATTCTGAACTACTGCTGGAACTCAGTGTTACCAGCAGTGAAGGTTGTGGTTGGTATTTAGGAACCAGACCACAATTTGCCACCTCCAGCTACTGTTACTGCTCTAGTAGTATCTTTAACAATGCTGCAAGAGGTTTGGAGAGCAAACTGTAAGTTCATAAACATGGAATTACTACCAGAGTCAATTAGTGCCATGGCTTGTTTGCCTCCAATAGATATCATAATGGACATGGTATTGACACTATCTGCTTGCATTGCTTGTAAAGATATTCTCATACATTGATCATCCCTTTGAGGATGTTCCTCTTGTTCCATTTCCTCTAATTCTTCCTGTTCCACAGGGTCTTCCCGAGGTTGCTCTCTAGTTAAGAGATTAAGCACATGTTGGTTTTTACATTTATGACCATGCATCCAATTATCTCCACATCTCCAGCACTTGCCAGGTTCTCTAGCCCTCTGAATAACTGTTGGGGCTTTGAATTCAATAGGTTTCTCAAAGGAGGCAGATGATTGTTTGACATAAGAGTTATTAGGTTTGGAGTAAGAGGAGAATTGTTGAAACTGCTTTTTTGTGGGTGCTCCTTTCTCCAAATCAGTAGCCAGCCAATAAGCATCTGTGGGTGTAGCAGGTCGAAGTGACCTTAATTGATACCTTAGTTGTGATCTCAGTCCATTGACACAGCATTTCACAAACCAACTTTCAGATAAAGACGGGTTATCTTGTTGTATTTCTGCCATTAATTCCTTAAACTGTTTAGTGTATTCAGAGACAGAAGAATTGTTATGTTGCAGAGAGTTAAATTTCTCTGTCAGATCATAGGAACTTGCTGCTGAGAATCTATGAAGCAATTCAGTGCAAAACAGTTCCCAACTTGGTTTCTTGTTCAACAACCCAGATCTCCTTAACCAGATGTCTGCCTTGCCAATCACATGCATTTGTGCCAAGTTAACGTTGTATTCATTAGGTGTACCAGCCATCTGAAAGAATTTCTCACTCTGACGAATCCAGCCTCCAGGGTTAGTGCCATCGAATTGGGGAATTCCAACCGTGGCCCTTTGGTGATGGACTTGAGGAATTGAGTGTGCATCTCTTGCTCATACTGCTTGTAATAATATTCCTAACTACTACGAACTATAGGTGGTTGGATGTTATGAAATGCAGGAGTAAGAGCGGTTATGTAGGCTGCCGAAGGAGTTACATTGCTAGAATGGGCATCAATCCTAGCAGTTTCAGGATAACCAGGAGGGGAGATCAACTAGGAACTCTGATAGGGGCCAAATTGGGTGGGATCTGCAATGAAAGCTGCTTGGTTTTCTCTTGTTCTACTGCCAATCTCTTGCGGAGCTCTTCAGTGAGGGGTCGAGTGATCTCTTGTTCAGGAGTTTCAGTTGATGGCCCCGGAATGTCTGAAGTAGGGTTTTTGTTAGGGATGACCTGAGGAGTTGGTGATGGTGCTCTGTTGCTTGTAAAGCTTTTGAGCACATCTGCCATGGTGGACAACTGAGTGTTGAGGGCCGTCACAACATCTTGTACTCCCGACATAGCCTTGGACATAGCATCCTGTTTAAGATGAACTGCATGTACATCCTTCCTTAAGTCATCTATCTCACCACACATATCAGTTGTTTCTTCTCGATTCTGAACCACTTCTCCCTTGAGCGCCAAAAGCTCGTTGATGTCGTTGTCATCCATGCTTGGCTTCGAACGCCCCATCGAGATCTCAAGAATCCGAGAGGAATTTTACACCCAGAATCACTCGAAACCCAATCGGATCCGAGACTCCTGCTGCCGCCGACGAGATCCGCCCCCCTTGCAGCACCACCCAGTGGAGACCTGGAATTTTACCACGGAAACAATTCGTTCCCACAACCAGTCCCTGGCCCTGAGCTGCCGCCGAATAGGTCTACCGCCGCTAGCGCCACCCATCGCCGCCGTTCTCCTACCCCGACTCCAACACCGGACCCCGCCGCCACATGAATTGGGAGGGAAGGCAGGGAGGGAAAAAATTTCCACGCCGCTCCGCGCCGCCAAGGATCAAACCGGCTCATGATACCAATTGTCACACCCCATGATGGATCGGGATCTAAGATTGGGGAATTTCGTAGCTAGGGTTTGCAAGAGACGAGAGTATATGCTTGTATTAGCTGTAAAGTTGATAGAGTTGTTCATGCGAAATCAATTGCTAGCTATTACAGAGAGGGGTGCTGGCTTATATAGCTCAGCTGGCAACGGAGTGAAAAGAAACCGTAACGGCAACGGACGAAAGCTACAACGCGGAAAGTAACTGTTACAGGCGAGTGAAGCGAGCCGTTAGATCGTCCCGTCAAGGTGCATCCTGACTGCACATTAACCGAATGTGGCTTCTGCAGTGATCCGAAACTGACACATGCATCCTATAGGACCTCTCCAGAAACAATATACGTTGCTTTTATAGGGAGGGAGGGGGGCGGATTTACACCGAGTACCGTAGACCTCGTGTCGGACGATGGACACGCTCACACGGTGTGTGCTGAAGACTAGAGTCATGGAGATCAAAAGTGACCAGACACATCGTTTGCAATGGGAACGCCACCTCTGACTCAAAGAATAACCCGGAATAAGTAGATATCAAACGTCAGTCATGGGGTTTAATCATATGTGAGATGGTAATACAGCTATCTTGCTAGTCATCCAACCAACCACAATGTAAATCACACTTCAATACTGTCACTCATGCCACTCATATTTTCTTGAATGTATTGAATGAAAGCATACATAAAATAAACATGCACCCTTATGGCCGTTTAGTGCTTTCCCAAACCTTTTTTTTGCGGGAAAATGAGATTTTATTGCTTAACCTTGAGGATTACAATCATGGCGGTGAAGCAAATCAATCTCACTTGGTCCAGATCTAAGCCAAACAGCCGTGCGCATGTGGTGATGTCCAATCTGAGCTAAACGATGAGCTACATTATTACATCCACGACGCACATGTATTATTGAGTACTCTCTACCCTGGGCGAGTAAACTCTTTATTTCGCCGACAATGGTCGCAAATGGTGAACGGTCACTCTCCATTTGCTTGATCATGTTAATTGACACTTGGGAATCTGTCTCAACGATGAACGGCTTCGTGCTCCATTCATAAGCCAAGGCAATTCCCTCCATGCAAGCCGCTAGTTCCGCTTCAACCGGGCTAGCGCAAATATGCAGGTGGCGACTCGACGCGAAGATGATTGCTCCATCCTCATCACGGAGGATCATACCGGCACCTCCAGTGCTTGTCTCCATAGCAAAGGCCCCATCCACATTTAGCTTGTTCCACCCAGTTGGGGGCTTGATCCACCTATCTGGTGGTCTTCCACTGATGTGGTCCTCCCGCTGTTTCTGCTCCTTCTTTCGCAGTCTCGTGTTTTCATATGTGGCCACCATCTTCCCCTTCTCGAGATCCCCATGAGGGTGTTGCTGTAGGCACATCAGGGACTCAATGTAGCTGCATAAAAAACGCGTCGATACATGGACTGGCGGGGGCTTCTTATGGTGCGTGATCTCATTCCTAACATGCCATATTCTCCACATTGTCATCAGCAACGGTAGATGCTGCTGTTCATCACTGTTGGACAGCAAGTGAAGCAGCCACTCTGGCCCTGTATTGACCACTTCTTCAATGTTTGGCATATAGACTTGCTCATTCATTGCTCGCCATAGCTGCACAGCAAGCGGGCACCTACAAAAAACATGGAACGTGTCCTCACGGTCCAGTCCACAAAGAGTACAGATGTCAGTTTTCTCCAGCTTTCGAATCATCTTATTTTCCATCGTAGCCAACGAGTTCGTCGCAAGTTTCCAAGCAAAGACTCGTACCTTTGGGGGAGCAGGGCACCCCCACACTATCTTCCAGACGGCGCGGTTGCCGTCCGGTGCCCTGCTCGTGGCGCACATGGTTGTGCGGGTTTGCTCCTCCAAAGCCAAGCGATACGCAGATCGCACGGTGAAGATACCGCGTGGTTCGGGCGCCCAAGCCAGTACATCGTCAAGACGCCGTGGCGATGCCTTGATCTTCAAAATCTCCTGGGCGTCCATCATCATGAAGTTTTGCCGGACTAGCTCGTGGTTCCACCTGCCATTGTTATCCAGAAGTTCAGCAACACGCCGTATTCGGCTATTGCGTCTTGGAGTGATTGGCCTATAAGAGGTCGGCCTAGGAATCCAAGGGTCTCGCCAGACCCGAATGAGCTCGCCGTTCCCCACGCGCCAGATAATTCCCTTTCGGAGTAGCTCCAGACCATATTGTATGGCATGCCATGAAGAAGAAGCGTTGCCTGAAAAAACCGTATCAACCAGCGAACCATTAGGGTAATACCTTGCTCTGAGCACCGTGGCACACAGAGAATCAGGTCGCTCTAAAAGTCGCCACGCTTGTCGTGCAAGCAAAGCTTGATTAAAGAGCCTGAAGTCGCGGAAGCCAAGGCCGCCCCGCTGTTTAGGTTGGACAAGCTTCTCCCATGCGATCCAGTGTGTTTTCCTCTTGCCTTGTTCAGAACCCCACCAAAAATTTCTTACTAGCCTCGTCAAGTCATCACAGACAGAAAAAGGTAACTTAAAGACACCCATGATATAAGTTGGTAGTGCTTGGGCCACTGATTTAATCAACGCTTCCTTCCCTGCTTGCGAAAGTGTATCACCCCAGGCCAAAATTCTCTTTGTGAGTTGCTGTTGCAGGTTTTGGAATTTCCCCCGATGCATTCGACCCTCCGGCGTTGGCAGCCCAAGATACTTACTTTCAAAACTATCTCCAGAAATTTGCAGTACACTTTTTACTTCCTCCTGGTTTGCTGCAGGACAACTTTCACCAAATAAAATGGAGCATTTGTGAGGGTTGATGAGCTGCCCTGTGGCCATAGCATACCCATTGATAATCCTTTTAATAGCCTCTGCTTGTTCCTTTTCTGCCTTGAAGAAGAGGAGAGTATCATCTGCGAACAGAAGGTGTGAAATACCTGGTGCATTCCGGCATATTTTTACTGGTTGGATCTCATTATTCTGGACACCTTGCCTTAACAAAGCCGAAAGTCCATCAGCGACAAACAGAAACAAAAATGGGGAGAGGGGGTCACCTTGCCGTAGCCCACGCGACGGTACAAACGATTCCAAGAGAGCTCCATTGAATTTCACCTGATACCTTACCGTGGTAACGCATGTCATGATCCACTGTATCCACTGGTGAGAGAAGCCCAACTTTTGCATCGATTGTTCCAAGAACCTCCAATCCACCCGGTCATATGCCTTTGAGAGATCCAACTTGTAGGCACAAAAACTTTTTTCCGGTTTCTTTTCCTGGTTGATATAGTGGAAGCACTCAAACGCCACCAGGGCGTTATCAGTAATCAATCTACCAGGAACAAATGCACTCTGCATAGGAGAAATGATATCGTCCAAAAATGGACGTAGCCTATTCACCAAACACTTAGCTACAATCTTGTAAATGACGTTGCATAAGCTTATAGGACGGAACTCAGTTAATTTATCTGGATTCGTTACCTTGGGGATAAGTACAATAACCGTGTCATTTACACCTTCCGGCATTACACCATTGCTGAAAAACTCCCTCACTGCTTTTATAACTTCCTCTCTCAATACAAGCCAGTTCCGCTGAAAGAATCGAGCCGGAAACCCATCCTTCCCTGGAGACTTTAGGGGGCCAATCTGAAAAAGACTGTCGCTGATTTCTTTGTCAGAGAAAGGGGCGCATAACTTGTCATTCATTTCATTTGTGACCCGTTGCTCAAGTAAGTCCACTACTGGTGCATGGTGCAAAGAATCATCCCGAGTGAAGATCTGTTTGAAATAATCGTTCGTCATATTTGCCATGACAGTCGGTTCCTCGTGGCTGACTCCTGTCTCATCCACCAATTTTTTCACTTTGTTCTTTCGAGCCCTCCAAACAGCTTTGTTCTGGAAAAATTTGGTATTGCGATCCCCCTCTCGTAACCAGGCTATTCGGGACCTTTGCATCCACATTAGTTCCTCTCGATATAACAATTCGTTCATCTCATCCTCTACTTTCCTTATCTCCTCTCGATCAGCATGATTAGCAAGTAATTCCTCCAGCCGCGCCCGAGACGTCTCTAGCCTCTTAACTATGCTACCAAATTTCTTCTTACTCCACACATGCAGATCAGACATTAAGGATCCTAGGCCTTTGCGAATGTCTCCCAAGTTCACCTTTGCTCCTGCTTGTGCCCATGCATTCTGGATACGCTCAGCCAGGCTAGGATCTCGTTCCCACATAACTTCATAACGACGCTGGCTTTGCTTTCTTTGCTGAACCACCTCTGCCTCACAATGCAATACTATAGGTGAGTGATCAGAACATGGGGATACTTGGTGGACCACCCTAGATTCAGAGAAAATGTCTCTCCATTTGTTATCTGCAACTGCCCTGTCCAATCGTACTTTTACATTCCTTCTTCCTCTGCGTTTATTATCATAGGTGAAAGGTAGACCTGAGAACCCAAGATCAATAAGTTCACATAATTCCAGAGTATCACGGAAAGCTAGCATCTGACTTTCACTCCTCTGAGAGGCCGAGAAGTGCTCAAACGACCAAAGGGCCTCATTAAAATCACCAATAACACACCAAGGGAGTTCTGAATGTGTTTTAAGGTTTTGCATGAGTGACCACATGTGGTGCCTATTTTCAGACCGTGGTTCCCCATAGACACACGTAAGCCGCCAAAGAGGTGCATTGTCAGAAAGGCGGACATAAGCATCAATATATCTTTCATTGCATCTTTTATTTCTACATGAAGCTGATCATTCCAAAACAAACCCAAGCCTCCACTGAGGCCATCGCTGTCCACACCAACAAAACCATTCAAACCTAATCTACCACGAAGGCGGCGTACTTTTTCTGCTTTTTGCCTAGTTTCAGAAAGAAAAACAAAACTTGACTCGGCAGCCCTCGCCAGTGCTACCAAATCTCGAACTGTCGGTTTGTTCCCAACGCCCCGACAGTTCCAGCTGAAGATATTCATTGCTCCTGACGGGGCGCCACACTTGGCCCCGTCAGTTCCCCAGCGGCCCCGTTGCTGGTTGCCTCCATATCCTCCAAACCTTCCATTGGAACCCCTTCTGTATTCTCTCCATCCTCCAAGTGTTTGCCTTTTTTCTGAACGTTTCCATCATGCTTCTCTCCATACACAACCAGAACTTTGCTTTGCTCTACTGTGGCTATGTCTTCCTCTTGCTGCCGTATGTGTCTTTTGCCCAACACTGAATCTGCGTCAAACATGCACTGATCAGGACCTCCATGTGACACTGTCCCAGCATCAAGCCCTCTCATCGCCGTGATCATTTCTCTGCTAACAAAGCTGCTGGTAGAGTTACCAGCCGGCAGAACTGGAAAAACGTGTACTTGTGGCCGGATAGAGATGGGCAGTGGTGATGCAACTCTTTCTGGCCAGGTGGGCTGCATTGGAGGCTCAGACGTTGCCCTCCCACCACGTGCCTTGCTAGTTTCAGGTACGGTCACATTCAGTTGCATCTGCATCTCTCGAACACGAGCAGCAAGTTCAGCGTCCACCTCTTTAGCACCCGCACGTTCATCCTCTTCGAAACCGTCCCTCGCATCCACCCG
>LR738713.1:686606284-686619250 GCA_902687465.1 Secale cereale
CCACCTGTGGTTCCTCCTCCACCACGAGATCATCATCCAGGTCAACCTCACCCCCCACCTGCACATCCGACGCATCGAAACCTGCCCTTGCATCATCATCCCAGTTACTTGAGTCGTCCTGGTCCACTTCTCTTACCAAATCCAAATCAGATCTCGCTCCGGTCGGTACGATCGAGCCGCCGCCGGGCGACTTCGGGTGGGCAGGACCCTTAGCGGTTCCCCCTTGATCACCCCCATCGCCAGTCGACGCCATCGAGAGCACCAGATCGGGTTCCTTTGATCCTCCTGTTTTCCTGACGAAAAGAGGGTTTTCGTGCAGGGCGAACTTGTTGGAATCAATCGTCTCTCCGAGCGGCTTTAAGGGCGCCCCGCGAGCGCTCTCCTTCCTTTCAACGACACCCTTGACAAACGTAGACTGCAGGGACTCGGAAGCACGAGACCGACGTAGACTCATACTGCTCCCGTGCTTGGAAGGGATGGCGGCGGCGCAGTCTCCCGCATGAGCGCCAACCCTAACCCTAGCGCGTAGCCAGACGGGGAAGACTACTCAACGCCGAGTCGGAGCAGTGCTTTCCCAAACCTATGGATTAGCAACTAAAAATGTGGCCTCATCATTTCCGTTGAGGTCAGTACATTCTTGCTGGTCGTACCATTTATCATACTGATTATCCTGGAAGGGATGTGGACGTGCTTTACCATGCTTCTTGTTTCTCCTAAGCATCACGAGTCTTTGGACTACTCTCAAGTGGCGTAGTACATATTGGGATCCAAGTCTAGCCCCCGCGTCGCCCTCCCGCTAGGGCGGCTCGGGTGGAAACCCTAGCCCCCAGCCGCCGGGCACATCCAACCTCCTCCTCCCCTCCGCCGCCGCTAGAGGAGGTCGTCGGGCGAAGCCCCAGGCGGCTGATGGCGGCGGCGGAGGCTCTCTTCTTCCCTCCCGTGCCAAATCAGGTGAGGCGGGTCACCCATGGCGCCGGGGCGATCTCCCCCGATTTGCGTCGCGGCGGCGCGGCGGCGCATCTAGGCAACGACGCAAGGCGGCGGCGTGGTGCTGGACGGGGACGGCGGAGCTGCTAGGCTCCGAGGAAGATCTGGTGGCGCCGGTCGTTCGATGGGCTCGCGGTGTCATGGCGGCGTTGGTCGCGGTGGCCGGCGGCTCGGCCTGTCGACGGCGGCTTGATCCCGGGGCGGCGGCCCTGGTAGGTGGCGGCAGGTGAAGCTCAGGCTTCCCGCGACGGCATGGCGTGGTGATGTCCCTATCCAAGGCGGATCTGCATCGCCGATCTCGTGGTTTTGCCGCGGATTGGTTCAGATCAGAGACGGTGATGAGTATGCGCGATCATCTCGGCGGCTCTCGCGGTTTGGCGAGGTGGGCTGAGAGCCCTCTTCCCAGGCTCCAGTGGTGGCGCACTCAGGCAGTGGCCGGTGCGTCAGGGCTCCTACGGTGGCACTGTTGTTGCGGTTGGTCGCCGGATCTAGGCGGCTAGATCTGGGGCTTTGAAGGCGGTCGAGACAGTGCACATGTTGTCGGGTGGATTTCTTGGGACGGATCCGGGTGAAAACTTGGTCTTCGGTTGTTGGTCGAAGCCGGTGATGACGATGCCCTTATCATCGTTTCCTTCGTGAAGGCATCATCGAGGTGAAGCTCCCAACCCCACCCAATACCTCCGGGGGAAACCCTAGATCAGCTGATCAGATGACGGCGGCATTCATGTGTCGTTACCCCCTTGGGGGCGGCATTCTTGGAGAGGCACTCGGGCTCGAGGGACCAGCGGATGGATTCTTCGGTTGAGCGGTATTTATTTCTACATATTCATGGCGGCGGTTCTCGGCGGCATGGGGCAGCGGAGGCTTGGCGTCAGATGTGTGGCGATGGACACGCGCAGGAGGTCGACGTTGTCTGGCGTCGTGGTGGCGTCGATGGCAGAGAGGCCTGACAAGGTCGATGCGTCAGTACATGCTTTGAGGATGGATCGAGGGAAGACGGAGGTGACGGCACTTTGCAGCGTGTGCGTGTGGTACTCACTGAGAGTGCGCCGGACCGGAGCGTTACCCAGTCCCGCCTATGTGGCTTGGATGGGGCATCCGACGTTAGATGTTAGGCTTTTGTGCGATGTCTGTTTGGTATTTGGCCCGGACATTCGGCACCCCTTCATCAAGAGGAGAGGAGTAGCGACAGATGTCGTCTAGATGGTGGCCTCGGGCTTACTGTTGTATTTCTTTGTAAGGTCTCTGTGAATAATAAATAATATGGCCGCATGCATCTCCCAGATGCAGAGGCCGGGGGTGATTCCTCCTTTTCTAAAAAAAAAAAAAAATCACGAGTCTTTGTGCTACCTCCCCCATATCTGGCCGGTCTTCCACATCTTCCTCGAGACATTCAATGGCTAGTTTCCCGATTTCTTCTACGACCAAGATATCTTCTTCAGCTACAATCTCCTTATCAAACATTGCCCTTCTACTCTTGTCTTTCACATAAACTTTGCGGAACTCCATGATGAGGCTACAGTTTTCGTCGTATACAATTTTTCTCCTGGTAATAAGTTCCAAGAGAACGACTCCAAAGCTGTAAACATCACTCTTTTGTGTTAAGAGGCCAGTTTTGATGAAGACGGGATCTATGTAACCCATGCACCCAACAACGATCTTGGTGAAATATTCATCGACTTTAAGCATTTTTGATAATCCAAAGTCTGAGATCTTTGGTACTAACTCACCATCTAGAAGTATGTTGTCCGGTTTGACATCACCATGTCGTATGGATTGAGATGCGAACAAGTGCATGTATTTCAACCCCTCTGCAGATCCAATAGCAATATCCAAACGCAAGTCCATGGGGAGTTTTTGGTTTTCATTGAGATGGAGAATGTCTCCCAGACTCCCTTTAGCAGCAAACTCATACACTAGCATTGGAACATCCACCTCCAAGCAACAACCGTACAGCTTGAGAATATTCTTGTGAATCATCTTCGATTGGATCAATACTTCCTTTGTAAATTCTTCCATTGTAGTTTCCTTCACCTGGATAAAGGACTTGACTGCTACCATGGTATCATCAGGAAGAGTTCCTTTGTAGACTTCACCAAAGGCCCCTTTGCCAAGAAACTCTGAATGGTTATGTGTGATGTTATTTATTTCCTCCTTCGTGAAAATCTGTAAGGTTTCCACATTTTTCAGTATCAAGCCCCCATTCTTCTTGAAACATTCTCTCATTCTCTTCTTTTGCAGCATTAGGAGTGTCACAAGTAAGGCAATAGCCAGGAATGACAGGCTCAAGATGGTGCCTACACAGATATCATATATGCCGTCATTGTTGACCTTATAATTTTCATAGAAAGGTACGTGTTACTATTTTACAGTAGTTAATGAAAAATCATCCACTAGAATTAGCGTGTATATAGACTAGTTTTTTCTCCGACAAAGGATGAATTTTATTGGCTCAAAGTAGAACATCGAGCGGACACAAACACAATGATCACTTCCCGGCCCCTGTATAGCTAGGATGGACATAACCAACACCAACAAACGCACACAAAAAGCAGCCAGCAAATGGTAAAAATCTACAACAATGCGAGAAAAAAAGAAGACCAGATCAATTGGCAAACTACAGTAACGGCCAAATCCACACAAACCATCTCATGGCACCACATGGACGGCAAGGATCTTAAACAGCAACACCTTCGAAAAGAGAGTGATACTCAAGTGTTGTCGTCACTGGATCCAACCACTAAAGGCTTAAATCTATGTTTTCATCCTGAAAAATCAGTCCAAGCATATCCGATAAATGCCTTCAGTAAGATACCAACGTAAATTCATCCTAATTTCCTAGGTATTATAACCAACTCAGATCAAACCTAGGCTTTCGCTCTGAAGCTCGATACTTGGTGCTCAAGTAGCACCACCATCGACGTCACCCATGTTTTGTGGCCATCACTTTTCCGTGATCCTAGTGGCTACATGGGATGTGCACCCGCCGCCGCTGCACAACCATCCCTCTGTGTCAGGCCATCATCTATAGTTTGCATCTCACTGCCAAAGTAAACCACCAGATCTAGAGGGAGGAACCCTCAGGAATGTTAGGAATAAGCCGTGGCTGGCACGATGGCGACCACGACGGGTGCGTGTGCGTGCGCGCACTGGACGTGTCGAGTACAGTCCAGGGACGCGGTCATGTAAGTGGTGTGTGTACGTGTGAAGCTTGGGAGTGCCCGTGCACTTGTACGATGTACGCGTGTGTAGGACAAAGCCGTTGGCGATCGGGCGCGGTGATCGCGCTGGTCTGTTGCGGGCTCAGCATGGTGAGTGCGTGGAGGCGCACGCTGCGCGGGCCGGACCAGACGCTGTAGTGGATAGAGGCGTGGGAGTCGTGGCCCAGTGCTGGCCCGGGTATAAGATCACGGCGGCGATCATTGTAATGGCTGTGGGGTATTGAGTTCGAGCTCAAAGAAAAAGTCGTTCGTGCTGCGGTGTTCGTGCGCCGGAAACCTTATCGTGTTCTCTGTTTCTTCTTCTTCCTCCTTCCTCCTTCTTGGTACGAGCCAGCGAGTGAGAGAGTGAGTGAGGAAGAGCAAGGGAGAGGCTAGGGTTCCAACAATTGGCATCAGAGCTTCGGTTCGGGAGTGATTGGATCGACCATGGAGCTCGTTCCACATGGCGACGGTGCAGGCGTGATGTCATTGCAGTTGCCGCCGCCGCCGCCGACGAACTACACCGCCTGGGCGATTAAGGCGGAGACTAACCTTGACGCATAGGGACTGTGGTGTGCGGTGGCTCCGGCGGACGGCGCGGTGGTAGACGCCAGCAAGAACAAGTATGAGACTCGTCGGAGGAGCTGCTAATGCAGGTGGCGACGAAGACCACCGTGAAGGAGGTATGAGACTCCCTCAAGGTGCGCTTCGTCGGCGTTGATCGGGTGCGGGCGGTGCGGCTCGCGACGCTTCGGGGGGTGGGGAATTTGACCACTTGCGCATGGACGACGTCGGCGAGCTTGACGAGTACACTGGGAAGGTGAGCAGCATGGCGGCTAGGTACGCCGGACTTGGTTCAACGCTCGACGATGCCACGATGGTTAATAAGCTGCTCGACACCGGGTCGGACCGGCTGTACGCCGTGGTGGCCGGCATCGAGCAGTTCAGTGACGTCGATGAGATGCCCTTCGAGGAGGCCGTCGGGTGTCTGAAGGCGTTTGAGGAAAGGACGTGGCGGCCCGCACATGCCGATAGCGAGCAGCTGATGATGACGGCAACACAGTGGGTAGCTCGGCAGCGACGGCAGGCTGGAGGCGGACTAGATCACGACGACGAAGGCACTGGCAGCACGGCGTCGGATGGCAGAGGCAACTGGCGCGGGCGCTGTTACGGCTGCGGTGAGCGTGGACATTTCAAGCGGGAATGCTCCAAGTTGCGGAAGACGCCGATGGCGGAGCTGCGCTCTTGGAGGAGATCAGAGACGACCTCGAGCCAGGACTCCTCTGGACCACGGCTTAGTAGGGTGAATGTTAGGGATAAGCCGTGGCTGGCACGGTGGCGACCAAGTAGGGCGTGTGCGTGTGCACACGGGACGTATCGGGTACAGTCCAGGGCCGCGGTCCGGTGTGTGCTGTGTGTGTGAGTGTGTGCGTGTGTGTGTGAACCTCAGGAGCGCCCGTGCACATGTACATCATACGCGTGTGTAGGACGAAGCCGTTGGCGATCGGGCGCGTTGATCGCGCTGGTCTGTTGCGGGCTCGGCGCGGCGAGCGTGTGGAGGCGCGCCGTGGGCGCGCCCTGTGCGGGTCGGACCAGGCGCTCTAGTGGGTAGAGGCGTGGAGGTCGTGGCCCAGCGCTGGCCCAGGTATTAGATCACGGCGGGATCATTGTAATTGATTTGGGTTGTTGAGTTTGAGCTCGAAGAAAAAGCCGTTCGTGCGCCGGAAACCTCGTCATGTCCTTTATTTCTTCTTCTTCCTCCTTCCTCTTCCTTGGTACGAGCCAGAGAGCGAGAGAGTGGGTGAGGAACTTCTTCCTCCTTCCTCCTCCTTGGTACGAGCCAGAGAGCGAGAGAGTGGGTGAGGAAGAGCAATGGAGAGGCTAGGGTTCCAACAATTGGCATCAGAGCTTCGGTTCGAGAGTGATCGCCCGCGGCCATGGCGCACGTTCCACACGGCGCCGGTGCGAGCGCGATGTCATTGCAGTTGCCGCCGCTGACGACGACGAAGTACACCTCCTGGGCGATCAAGGCGGAGGCTATCCTTGACGCCCAAGGACTATGGTGTGCGGTGGCTCCGGCAGACGACGCTGCGGTAGACCCCGGCAAGAGCAAGAAGACGCGGGCGGCGATGCCGGGCACGCTATCGGAGGAGCTGCTAATGTAGGTGGTGACGAAGACCACCGCGAAGGAGGTATGGGACTCCCTCGAGGTGTGCTTCCCCGGCGTTGATCGGGTGCGGGCGACGCGACTCGCGACGCTGCAGGGGGAGTTCGATCGCTTGCACATGGACGACGCTGGCGAGTTCGACGAGTACGCCGGGAAGGTAAGCAGCATGGCGGCTAGGTACACCGGACGCCGCCGCGATGGTAAATAAGCTGCTCGACACCGTGCCAGACCGACTGTAGGCCGCGGTGGCCGGCATCGAGCAGTTCTGTGATGTCGATGAGATGCCCTTCGAGGAGGCCATCGGGTGTCTGAAGGCGTTTGAGGAAAGGACGTGGCGGTGTGCACAAGCCGATGGCGACGCGCGGACGAGCAGCTGATGATGACGGTGACATAATGGGAAGCTCGGCAGCGATGGCAGGGCGGAGGCGGACTCGACCACGACGACAACGGCGTGGGCAGCACGGCGTCGGATGGTAGAGGCAAGTGGTGCGGGCGCTGTTATGGCTGCGGTGAGCGTGGACATTTCAAGCGGGAATGCCCCAAGCTGCGAAAGACGCCGGCGGTGGAGCTGTGCTCCTGGAGGAGATCGGAGACGACCTCGAGCCAGGACTCCTCTAGGCCACGGCTTAGTGGGGTGAATGTTAGGAATAAGCCGTGGCTGGCACGGTGGCGATCACGTCGGGTGCGTGTGCGTGCCTGCACGGGACGTGTCGGGTATAGTCCAGGGCCGCGGTCGGGTGCGTGGGTGTGTGAGTGTGTGCCTGCGTGTGAAGCTCAGGAGTGCCCGTGCACATGTACACTGTACGCGTGTGTAGGACGATGTCACTGGCGATCGGGGCACGACGATCGCCCTAGTCTGTTGCGGGCTCGGCACGGTGATCGCGCTAGTCTATTGCGGGCTCAGCGTGGCAAGCGCGTGCTGAGCGGGCCGGACCAGGAGCTGTAGTGGGTAGAGGCATGGGGGTCGTGGCCCAGCGCTGGCCCGGGTATAAGATCACGGCTGGATCATTATAATGGCTGTGGGGTGTTGAGTTTGAGCTCAAAGAAAAAGCCGTTCGTGTGCCGGAAACATCATCGTGTTCTTTCTTTCTTTCTTCTTCCTCCTTCCTCCTTCTTGGTACGAGCCAACGAGTGAGAGAGTGAGCGAAGAAGAGCAAGGGACATACTAGGGTTCTAACAATCGGCATCAGAGCTTCGGTTCGGGAGTGATCGCCGACGGGCATGGCGCTCGTTCCACACGGCGGCGGTGTGGGCGCGATGTCGTTGCAGTTGCCGTCGCTGACGACGACAGACTACACCGCCTGGGTGATCAAGGCGGAGGCTATCCTTGACCCCCATGGACTGTGGTGTGCAGTGGCTCCGGCGGACGGCGCGGCGGTAGACGCCGGCAAGAGCAAGACGGTGCGGGCGGCGATGCTGGGCGTGCTGTCGGAGGAGCTGCTAATGCAGGTGGCGACGAAGACCATTGCGAAGGAGGTATAGGACTCCCTCAAGGTGCGCTTCGTCGGTATTGATCGGGTGTGGGCGGCGCGGCTCGCGATGCTACGAGGGGAGGGGTTCTACCGCTTGCGCATAGACGATGCCGATGAGCTTGACGAGTACGCCAGGAAGGTGAGCAGCATGGCGGCCAAGTACGCCTGACTTTGTTCAACGCTCGACGACACCGCGATGGTCAAAAAGCTGCTCGACACCGTGCCGGACTGGCTGTACGCCGCGGTGGCCGGCATCGATCAGTTATGTGACGTCGATGAGATGCCCTTCAAGAAGGCCGTCGGGCGTCTGAAGGCGTTTGAGGAAAGGTGGCGGCGGCGTGCACGGGACAGCGGCGAGCGCGGGGGCGAGCATCTGATGATGACAACGTCACAGTGGGCAGCTCGGCAGCGACGGCAGGGCGGAGGCGGACTCGACCACGACAACGACAGCGCCGGCAGCATGGCGTCGAGTGGCAGAGGCAAGCGGCGCGGGCGCTGTTACGGCTGGGGTGAGCGTGGCCATTTCAAGCGGGAATGCCCCAAGCTGCGGAAGACGCCGACGGCGGAGCTGTGCTCCTGGCGGAGATCAGAGACGGCTTCGAGCCAGGACTCCTCTAGGCCACGGCTTAGTGGGGTGAATGTTAGGAATAAGTCGTGGCTGGCACGGTGGCGACCACGTCGGGTGTGCGTGTGCGTGCGAGCAGTGGACGTGTCGGGTACAGTTCAGGGCCGCGGTCGGGTGCGTGGTGTGCGTGCGTGTGAAGCTCGCGAGTGCCCGTGCACATGTACACCGTACGCGTGTGTAGGACGAAGCTGTTGGCGATCGCGCTGGTCTGTCCACCATATTCCGTGGCGAGGCCGCTGCCACATGCCGGAGTGTTCACCACAAGGACTAGCCATGATGACAGAGCACACCTTCACCGACTACCACCTCGCCGGAAAGAGCTCTGCTCAGGCTCATCTACCATGCATAGGTCCAGCACGGCCGGAACTGGGGCACAAAAGGCAGATCACCATCGCAGACGTATGCCCGCGTGGAGAGCAGCCGCCGCTAGATTAGATGCACACAGCCGCTAGATCGACGCAACGCCGGCCAACCGAAGAATTGAGCCCACCAGAGCACGCCTGCCGTCACGCCTCCCGACGGGAAGCCACTCATAGGCCTGTCCCATCCGATTCTACCAAAGCCGCGGTTCTAGGCAGACGACATTTCTTGGCCGACTCTTGGACAACACAGGTCATCAAACCGTCCATGACAAGATCATGCTGCAGCACAATCATTTGATTACCTGTTGTCTACACATAGGGCGTGTGAATATCGTGTTTAAAGTAAGTAGTTTCGTACAGCAAGCGTCACCCCGACACCACCCTCTGCGAGGGATTTGCCCATCGGCACAAAATTAACGGCGAGGATAGGATGCATGGAGGAGAGGGCACTGGTGGTGTCGGCCTGGAGACATTCCCAAGTCTCCAAGAGCCATGCAGGGGCTGATCCAATATTTTGGTCGCCTATGTGAATCGAAACTGCTTTGCGGCAACATCCAAGGCCGGATAGAGGCAACATCCAAGGCCGGGATCCATGGGACCGGGCACCTCCGACAGATGAGAAGCGCATGAGAGGAGGACGCTGGGACGAGGCCGGACTAGATCGGCGGCGGCGCCAACGAGATAAGGAGGGGCGGCGCTGGCACGGGGGCTGGGTTTCAGGGATTCCACGGTCTCGACATGGTGGCTAGTATTTTTCTGTTTTCTTAAAAGAATAGATAATGTATATGAATGACAATTTGTCTCGCTTCATTTAGGGATCTATGTACATTAATTCGGACCTGCGTTGTCCTAGTAAGGTTAGTCATACTGAAGATACTGGAGAGTAACTTAGGCTAATGCCATGCATCTGATAGTGGTCTTTGTTATTATCTTCACAATGCAAAGTAACATTGAAATAATGTTATACTCCCTCCGTTCCTAAATGTAAGTCTTTGTAGAGATTTCACTAAGAATCACATATGAATGTACATAAATACATTCTAAAACTAGATTCACTCATTTTGCTCCGTATATATATTTTTTTTTTTTAGAAAAGGAGGATGACCCCGGCCTCTGCATCTGGGCGATGCATACGGCCACTTTATTAATTATTCTCATAAGACCTTACAAAGTCATACAACAGCAAGACTAAAGCCACCGTCTAAGCAACAACTGTCGCTACACCTATCCAATTGATGAAGGGGCGCTGATAGTCTGGGCCTAATACCAAACAGACATCGCAGCCAAACCTAAACATCTAAGACCCGAGGTCCCAACCAGGACGCCTGCCGGGTATGGGGCACCTACTAGTCCGGCGCACTCCTCAACCAGGACGCCTGCCGTGTATGAGGCCGCCGCAGCCACCTGCCACCAATCCATCTTCAGAGCTGTACTGTTGCATCTACCTTGCACGGTCTAGCTACCGTCGACGCCACCACGACGCCAGACAGCTTCCTCCTCCTGCGCGAGTCCATCTCCGCGCATCGGACGCCGAGACTCCACTGTGCCATGCCGCCGAGACCCACCGTCGATTATACTGTTGATGCCACACCGCTCCACCTATATGCCATCTCGCGTCGACTCCGAACTACCAGCAACTCCACCACCCTGAGCAGTCCTCGGCCGACGCCTTCAGGAAGGAACACGACACCAAAGTGCCATCGTCGCCCAAACAGAGGAACAGAGGCTTTCGCCTGCACTCATGGCAGAGGTGGGGGCGTATGATCCACACCGAAGCCTCCAGGAAGGTAATCGGCGCCGAGGGTGTCGACTTTGGTGCGGCCGCCACGCCGGCCTGGAGTTTCCCCGGATCCATGCCCACCCGCCAGATCCGTCCAGGCAGTATTGGCGTCGACCGTAGTCGCTACCGTAGCCAGCACGAACCGGAGTAGATCGAGTCGGAGACGACGCCTCCCATGGAACTCGGGGCGGCCATCGAGGAGCCGCCGTAGCGCCGCCGCGTCCACGCCGCCCACGCAGCCATGGAAGGCCCCCCATCTGCACCCGCGGGCGCCGCTCGCTAGGCAGGCCGCACCGCGCTCCACCGATCGAGGCCGACGCCCCGAGATCCCCGCACTGCCCGAGGCACCGGCGGTCAGATCTGAAACAGATCGACCACGGCCACCATAGGCGCGCCTTGAACGGCCCCCCACGCGACCACCGGGGGAAGCAGCTCCTGCAGTCGCCCCTGAGCCCTCGCCGGCACGCCCCGTCGCCAACGCGCCGCCAACCGCCGCCGAACGCCACCCGTGCCAGGTCCGGCCGCTGCGGGGAGGAGAGATCCCGCCGCCGCCGACGCCAACCGGGCTTTGCCCGGCGGCGCACCCCGGCGGCGGCGGGCAGGAGAGGTGGGAGAGAGAGCCGAGGGCTTGGCGGCGCTAGGGTTCCCCCCTGGTCGCCTCGCCTTGCTCCGTATATAGTCCATAATGAAATCTCTACAAAGACCTATATTTAAGAACGGTGGAAGTAGATGATTTTATTTATTACATTGTAAACTCATTTTGCTTTGGGTTCCGTTATGATACGGTAACATATTATGTTACTCCAAACACCTCTCTCCTCATTAACTATATGTCATATAAACAAATGTATGTTGTAATGCACTATGTTACTTGCTAAGTTACTCCCATTATGACTAGTCTAAGCCTCCTCCCAACAAAGGCGCAAGGCAGGGCACTACTCTCGATCCTCAGAACATGCTTTCGACCCGCTTTATATATAAAACGTCAACCACACAGAGTATACGGCCGAACGATACAAGGGGATGGAGTAGCTCTCAAACAATGCCGATCCCAGGCTAACCTGATCACGCAACACGCACGCGGCTACACAACCGAAATAGAGTACAACAAGAACTAAGAACAACACCACCCTAAACCCTATAGCACCTTACTTCCACGACAACACCCCGGGAGGGAAAACGCCGCAAGGCATCGCCATTGCCGAGTCCCGAGAGACATAGGTTTTCATCCGGAACCCGGACACGAAGAGGAGCGCCACGACGACGTCTTCAAGAAGATAACGGCGCCCGCGAGCGTCGCCGTCGGCGGCGGCAAAGCACGGAGCTTTCGCTCGGCAACTCCACCGTGTCCCTAAATGAGGTCTCCAGGGCAAGAGTGGCGAGCCGAGAACTCTATATCCGGATTGAGGCACAACCATCGTTAGGGACAAGAGCACGCCTGAGCTACCCGCTGCAACACCTCTCGCTGCCCACACGACCAAGAAGAATTCCATCACCTCCGCCATGGCGCCCGCCGGAGAGCCAACCATGCGGACCGCCATCCGGGGCCACCACCCGACATCCATGTCTAAGGCTTCACTAGTCTTCCACGTCACGATGCATCCACTATGTAAGAAGAGTAAAAGGGGTCTCCTTTCACTCCTAGCCCGGCATCAGCCACATGGTATGGATCGACGCCTTCATAGTAGGAGGCATCCACGCCTGTGCCTTCAGCCAGTCCCGATGACCGGAGAAGGCACTACCCCGTGACTCCCGACGGCCGTCGCCGAGCGCGCTCGCACGACGCCATGTCCATGGCGCTTAGCACCGATCTGCCCGACAGTGTAGCAGATCCTCGACCACCACCAACTCACACTGTACCCTGCAAGGAGAGGGACCTCCACGCCCACGGGCACCACCCGGATCAAGCCCAAGCACACCAACCCAATGCGCGAACTCCGACTCGGCCCGGGCCCCGCCAAGATCCACCCGAGCACGAGCCCCGGCTCGCCGCCATGCCGCCGACCTAGAGCTAGAAGAAGGAGGTCCGCTTCCGCCACCCAGCGTCACCGGCACAAGGACGACACCCAGCTTGCGCCGGCGCCTGCACTGACCCGCACCACCCGCACCTTGGACGAGGCCAACCCAGTCGCTGGCCAGCCCACAGTGGTGCTCCCCCACTCCAACCACGACCAGCATCCAAGGGCCGCCGGGGACACCCGAAACGTGCCACCCAGGCCCGCGTCGCCTGCGTGCAACTAGCCGGAGGAGCATCCCGCCAGATCTGGATCGGGTAGCCACTGCCCCGACGCAGCCCACAACGCAGGCACACCCCACCGACCTCGCAACAGCCCACCACGCACCTCCACTAGCCGTCGTCGTCGCCGGGGGGGG
>LR738713.1:686619366-686740049 GCA_902687465.1 Secale cereale
GGGGGGTCCCCGCGCCGCCGCACCCTGCCCAGCGCTACACAAACACCCGAGGGGGCCATCCCATGCCAGCACACCCCTCGCGAAGGATGAAAAGGGCCCGCCGCCGTCGCTGACCGGGCTTTGCCCGATGACGCACTCCGACGACGGCCGGGGGAGGGGATCGAGGAATGGTGGGGGCTGGCAGCGGCGATGGCGAACACCAGTGCAAGGAAATGTTTTTCAATATGAGAGTACGCATGTTCAACTCCCAGGAGCCCACGACTGAGGTAATAGAGGGCATTCTCTTTCCCGTTTTCATTTTCTTGTGCCAATAGAGCCCCAAGAGATTCATCCAAGGCCGTGGTGTAGAGTATAAGCTCCTTCCCTAGTATCGGCGTAGCCAGGACTGGCGGATTGAGGAGATAGCTTTTGATACCATCTAGGGCTTGTTGGCAGTTTTCATCCCCAAAGTATGGAATGTCTTTTTTGATTTTTTTTGTAAAAGGTTGGATTCTTCCTGCAAAATTGGTTATGTCTAAGGGTCCCCCCCCCCCGGTTCGCGGGCGCGGGTCGGGCGAGCGGGTTTCCTCCTACTCAACTGGTTGTTGCAGATGTGATATTCTTGATCACTACTCTCGATCTAGTTTTCCAAATACGGTGGTTGTGGGCTCCTGCGCTGTGGGGCCTAGTGCGGGTCTTCTATGGTGTGGGGTGCTGGTGATAGCGATTCGGCCAGTGGATTGAGGTTGCCGAGGCGCGGCCCTGGGCTTTGGTGGCGGTGGCTTCGGCCTAGGGGTGCGGTGTGCGTCTGGGCATGACAGATCGAGGGATCTAGTGGCTAGATATGAGCCGACCTTGACGTGGTCTGTGGTGGTTGGTTGGTTGGTTGCAATCGTTAGTCTACCATGTGGGTTGTAGGTGGTCGAGACATCTCCAGGAGAAATCCTCTTCTTCCACACCAGCAACGATCTTTCCTGGATCCGTCATGGTGGAGGTCAGCTCTTCCCTCTCCTAGCAGCCTTGGCTCCAGAGGGAAACCTCAGATTCTCTGGATTAGGTGATGGAGGTGTCCTCGCGTCTTTCTCCTCCTTGGGGGAATTGTCTTAGGGCCGGCTACAACTAGGAGACTGGTTGTTGTTTGTAGCTAGTTCGCGTCGTTTGTTGAGGCCAAGGGCGTCGACGTCTATTTGGCAACAGATAGCGTCAAGTTGAGTAGGCTCGAGGCTCGGGCTCTGGTAGTCTGCTCTTCCGGTGTGTCCGATGTGCTCTTCCATGGTCTGGTTGGCTCTTGTGGCGTCAGACCTGCGGTGGATGGTGTCCAAGTGATGGCGATGACAAGCACTAGTGGCCGTCTGCGGAGGACTCGATCGGCGCAAGTCCTACATATTTCCCTCGCGAAGACCTTCGTCAAAGTTGGAGTTGCCGTTCGTTGGCGTGTGTGGCCAACTATTGGCATGTGCTGCCATCGTCTATGTGCATCTATTTGCAGGCTAGCTTCTTCAATCGGGTTCTACTGTGAAGCCGGAGTTGCTTCTTCAATGGGGTTCTATGGGGATGCCGGAGTCGCTTGTTTCATGTACTTCATGTTGGTTGATTTGATTGGTCCAAATCTCTAATTTAATAAAAAAATGCTAAGCCCATCGCGTCTAATTTGTTCTATATGAACTGGCCAGAACGATAGGGGGAGATATATTTTAAACGTTGTATATATATTTTTATGATATATTTTGTTCAATGTATTTTTGAACGGAGGGAGTATGAAACAAGAAGAGTTTAGTTGTATATGTACATACCTATGGCAACCTGTGCTGATAGGGGGAACCTTGGAATGCAAGGAATACTTTTTGGGTCGTTGCTCTGATAACCTGGTCGACATCTGCATTTGTAATCTCCTGGTGTGTTTTCGCAATTGCCGTCACAATGATACTTATCCGGAAAATCACATTCATTGATATCTGTATGTTGCACATGAGTGGGTTAAGGCACCATCAGTGTGTATAGAGGCATTGGTGCCACTGAGGCGGGATATACTTATTGCCTCTAATGAAACGCAGTGTATAGTGTATACTAGATCTGAGGCTGCCTCTTAAATGAACCCTATCACTTCCATAGATTACCTTACCAGGGTGGGCCCAATTAAATACAAACAGATTAAAAATATAGAAGTACTGAACAAATTTTATCCTAAGAAAGATTCTCAAGTATTCCATTTTAAGTATGGTAAGCTCATACTCCCTCCGTCCGAAAATACTTGTCATCAAAATGGACAAAAAAGAATGTATCTAGAACTAAATACATCTAGATACATCACTTTTATTCATTTTGATGACAAGTATTTTCAGACGGAGGGAGTATATGTTACTCCCTCTATCCCAAAATTATTGTCTTAAATTTGTCTAGATAGGAAAGTACCTAACATTAAGACGTGACTAGATACATCCGTATTTGGACAAATTGAAGACAAGAATTTTGGGACGAGGGAGTAGTTGATAGAGGTTGCTGCTGGTCCAATGAATGATTATTTTGGAGTTTATCAATGGTGGGGTATACAACAGGATTATGCATCAATGAATATCTTTATACTGGAGCACTTTGTTATTGTTTCTTTCTACATTGTTCTTAATAGCGGGCAGGTTACATCAACCACCAAAATGTCCCGAAAAATCCTACCCAAAAGGAAAACAAAATCTTTCATGGTTCAAAGACAATGAATCTTAGAGGTGATGCACGCTAGTTGTTTTGGTGTGTGTCAGAGGAAACAAACTGCAATGTGCTCCCTCCTTAGCTCCTTGATAAATTATATGGTGCATAAATGTTCTCAAAAGTCAAGCTTTACAGAATTTGATCAATTTTTGACAAAAATAATTTGTAAATATAGATATTTTTCATTATAAACCTTCCAAGGAGGAAAAGAAGGTGGGTTTAGAGCAAGTATAGTAGAGCCCTCAAACCCTCAAACCCCTAAAAATAACCGCTTTTTTTTACAGTTTTCGCCGAAAAAACGCCGTAGACTAGAACCTCTAAACCCTCAAACCCGTAAAAAAAATTTAGAGGTCCAACCCTCAAACCAGTTTGCAACCTGTAGAAGTAGGGGTTGAGAGGAAAATCTCCCCCCAACCCGCACTCCTCCTCCTCTCTCACGCGGGAGGAAATAACCGTTTTTTTAAGGGTTTGAGGGTTCTAGTATTTGCCCCTGTTTTTCAACCCTTAAAAGTGTCAAAAAATGACACTTCTCAACCCTTAAAACTGCTTTAAGGATTTGAGGGTTTGAGGATTCTACTAGTAATGCTCTTAGAGGCAGCGAAATTTATAGACTGTGGATGCTCTTAGGACAGATACTCTGTGTGAAGCTAGCTAGGGGTGGACTAACGAGCTGCTCGTCTCGTTAAGCTCGTACTTGTTAAGCTCGTGCTTGTTAAGGCTTGGCTCGTTAAGCTCGTTAAGATTAACGAGCAGAAAACCCTGCTCGGCTCGTTTCGTTTGAAGCTCGTTAAGCTCGTGAGCGCTCGCGAGCGCTCGTTAACAGATTATAAGGTGTTACGATCTGCATTATGAGTGCATGGGTGTGATATTTAAGGTGAAATATGATGGCTATGGAAAGAAATACACTAGTTTGTTGCCTCCTATGTTGATTAGATTGATGAATAGGAGAGTGAGGTGCTACACAAAGTTTGCCACGTAAGATGAAACTATGTGTTGTGTTGTTACTAACGAGCTTAACGAGCTACTCGTGAAACTCGTTAGCTCGCTCGTTAAGCTCGTTAAGCTTAACGAGCTAAAATCAATGATTGGCTCTGTTCATTAAGAAGCGAGCTACGAGCTTAACGAGCCGAACTATCGAGCGCTCATTAAGCTCGCGAGCTACGAGCTTTTGGTCCAGCCCTAAAGCTAGCTATCAGGCGGCCAGCACATATGACATGTATGCATGACAGTTAATAATATAAATTCGGTTCTCTGAATTAGAAATAGTAATTTCTCGGTCAACTGGTGGTGGGGGTCTATCAAGATATTCTCAACATTTTATACTCTATGTGTCTAGATAAGAGCGACGACTTAGAATCAGGTATTTTTTTTATATATACAGTAGCATGAGAAATAACAACACCATACCAGTACGTAATTAAGTTTGGACATGATACACATTTATAATTATGAAAGGGTCTGTCTATGTCACATCTAGATGTGAGATATTATCTCACATCTAACTTTCTCACCCTTAGACTCCCTCACCCTTGATTTTTTTTAAGTCTCCCATGGATTTTCTTTTTTGTCTCTAAAGATGAGAGAGTTAGATGTGAGATGATAATATCTCACATCTAGATGTGAAATACTCCCTCCTTTCCGGTTTATAGGGCTCATCTCAAAAATTTAGATTTTCCGTTTTAGAAGGCTCAATTTAATTGTTCTTCATCACATGTTCAGATTTCAAGGTGCATTAAATCATTGCATGTAAAGATTAAAAGAAAATTGACCAATGCATGTACTTTATGTATGCATGCATTGCAATTAATGCATCTCCTTTCCGGTTTATAGGGCTCAATTCAAAAATCTCACCAACCAAGGTAGATGGTGAGTGGTGGAACAATTTTTGTAGTTTGCAAAGGCACACAATTAATGCACTCGTTTTCCTCACAATTTCATGTTTACCAATGCATTAATTGCAATGCATGCATACATAAAGTACATGCATTGGTCAATTTTCTTTTAATCTTTACATGCAATGATTTAATGCACCTTGAAATCTGAACATGTGATGAAGAACAATTAAATTGAGCCTTCTAAAACGGAAAATCTAAATTTTTGAGATGAGCCCTATAAACCGGAAAGGAGGGAGTAGTAGCAAACCTGATTATGAAATATAATTATATTGCGGAAAATTAAGAAACATATTCTAGTTGTGATGACTAGTAGTAGCACACTCACCAGTACATCCTTGGAAGGTAGGCGTTGCCCTCGTAGCCATTGCCGCACTTGCAGGTGTAGCCAGTCCCATTGGTGGAGCTCATGACGCACACACCGAGAGAGCTCTTGCAGGCGTACTCTGCGGCTGTTGACTTGGCCGCGTCGGCACAGGATGCAGCGGGGACGCTCCCGTTGTCGCGGATAGCCCATTCCAGCCACATCGGCACGGTCCAATCCACTACATCTCTGATTGGCTTCAATAGATCCGACCGTCGGAAGGTGTACTTGGTCTTGTCGACGAGGAAGGCGAAGTCGCATGGGCTGTAGTCAAGCACCTTGGAGTGGTTCAGATCGTCGAATCTAAACATACCGTCGGTGAGCCCCGGCGGGATGTCCACGCGGCAGCACCCGACGCCGGCGCACACGCCGTCCCGCATGCTCGCGGGGCCATTGCAGAAGGACATGCAGCCCGTGTGGAAGCCATATAGGCTTGTCCAGGGGCCCCCGCTCCCGGGCTCGGCGATGCGCCTGCTTGACGCCATGCCCATGGTCATGCATCCGAGGACGACGAACATGTTCCGCGTGCTGGAGATGCGGTACACGCCCTCGCCGTGCATTTCCCACAATCCACCGTAGCTGGAGACATGGGGGCCATCCTGGCGGGAGCTGTAGCACTGGAACCCGACGGGAAGCATCACCTGCACCTCGGCGGTATCGATGGAGAGGTGCACGACCTGGATGGTCGTGTTGGCAAGAAGCGGCAGGACGGGGCCACCGCCGCCGTTGTCGTTGCAGGTGATCTCGAAGCCCTGGCGGAAGCAGCCGGGGCCGATACCGAAGGGGTAGGGGATGTCGACGCCGCGGCAGCTCGCCTGACAGCTTGGCTTCAAGGTCTGGCCGGCGATCGGGATGGTTGGCAACGCCGCTAGCAGAAGCGCTGGAAGCAAGAACGACAACGCCATTGACATTGATTGATGCGAGCTAATGGATATCAATCGTTCCTTCGGCACTTAGTAGCTACGTCGGCTACTTAACTACTCCAAGTTGCCATGTTGATCTACTAAAGTTTGGTGTCCAGCTAGTCAGGCTAGTCATACTGGGGAGTAACTTAAACTACTCCCTCTGTATGTGTGATAACATGCAACACTTCATTTATTAGGCTATATACGTACTCATCTTGCCTTGATATGTGTGATGTTACTCATACTACTACTCCCTCCATCCGGGTTTATTAGGCCCGTGACAGGAAGGAGCCCGTCCATATTTACAGGGCCCTTCCATCGATTAGGCTGCCCAAAGGAAAAAAGCTTCATTTCTTTCTCGATCTCCTCCGTTTCGGTTCATCTTCCAAGGCTCAATTAATGCCAGTCAGCAGTACTCAGGCCAGCACATGTGCTTCTAATCCTCTTTTGATTGGACATGCATGAGCCACGCAAGCCCGAGCGCGCTGGGTTCCGAAGCATCAGGCAATAAATCGAGTGTGGGCTGCATGCGCATGGAGACAGACTACTTTGAGAAATAAATCGCTTCGTAATTAATACTTGTTCCTTGATACCTGTGTTTTGGTCGAGGGGCCTAATAAACCCGCACCGAGGGAGTAGTAACTAGCTATGTTACCACATGCCTCACTTTATTCATTTATTGCTTGTCACATCATCTATTTTATTTAAATATGTATGATGTTACTACCTATGTTACTTTCACTCTGGGTAGTCTAAGATATGAAAGCATTTCAAAAAGGTGGAATTTTACACTTTTCGTACATTGGTCATTTTTTGCGTGATTTGCATTCATGCACATAACTCTTCTTTGCATGTTTAAAAAAGTACTAATCAATACTACTAGTATTAAAAAAAAGGCTTTCCACGCATGCGACACAAATTTGGTTTGGACCAGTTTTCCGGATGCGGAGTTTCTGTGAGCTCGGGTGAAAAGTAAAATCAAAAAAATCGAAATGAATTTCAAAACTTCCATTTTTTGGGAGAAACATTGACAAAAGTTTTAAGTGCTTGCCAAAAATCATCATGAAATCACATTCCTAAAAGACGTGACAAGAAAAACAAAATAAGTACTCTGAAAATGCTACTTTCAAAAGCATTTTGGAGCAGTGATTTTTTTTGCCACGCCTTAGCGGAATGTGAGTTCATGACGATTTTTTGCAACCACTTAGAAATATGGTCAATGTTTCACCTAAGTTTTTTTTGGATTTTTTTGTAATGTTTTTCTATTTTTTTCTGATTTTACTTTTCACTGGGTTTATTTGAGCTCGGAAGCAGAAAGACACTTTCTCAGTTTTTCTTTCTATTGTGGGGTCATTTTATATCCGTTAAGGGAATAGCCTAGTTCCCCTTGGGATAGATGCCCCCTCTAAATTCACCGTATGATTGATTGTTTCAGGATACGCACTAGAATTCTTTAGCATCTATAATCAATTAGGTGTATAGTAACAATAGAGTTGATAAAGCATCTTGAATCTATTCAACCGTTAAGAAGTCACATCCAATCCAGCAGACAAGGTAGTATTTTTGTTGGGTCACCCGATAGCCAACACACCCGAAAGGGCCTGCATGTAAGCATTTTATATTGAAGATACCACATATGGTTTGGTTTTTCTTTCCGTTGTAAGGGCATCTCTAACATTGATTCCAAATCGGACGAACGTGTATCCGTCTGTAGACAGGCCAGTACACGGACAATGATGCGGGAGCCATCCAACCAATACATTTCAAACCGGATGAATTACATGCAAATCGGATAATTTTCATTTAAACCGGAGCACATTCATTACATTTTTGACATATTTCATTAAACAAAAAATTATTGGATCTAAACCTAGTCTAACGGAGGTGCCCATCCTCTAAGTATTGTTTTCCCCTCCAGCGTTGGTTGTGCTTATGTCCGACGGAGATAAGACCCGTGAAGTGAAGATGCGGTTGCTACCGAGAAAGAGTAGGACATGGGACACGAACAAGCCCACGTGGGACTCGAGGCCTCACCACCTCCCATGCAATAATCGTCCTTGCTGGAGCTCGTGACATGTCTAGCGCCAGTGGTTGTGAGGTCGACGATGGACGTCGACGGGCGGGCCTCCTCGTCGTACTAGCGCCAACAAAGCACAGTTAGCGGCATGGACAACGCGTAGCTGCCGGCGTTCTCGTCTGTGATCACCTATGCCGCTAGCACCGCCTCCTTGTCAGACTACATCACGGGCGCGAGCACATGTGGCCTCGTATAGCATCGGCGACGAAGTTGTGATTCTCTGCGGCGATGGCCGCATATGCTCGTGAGCTCGCCATAGATTTGGCCCTCCGTCAGCCGGTGCTAATCAAGGAGGGAGAGGTTGAACCGCTACTCCTCCCATGCCTACCGGAACGCCGACACCGGCTGCTTCTCCAACAATATGAGCAGGCGTGGTCCTTCATACTTTTTTAGGGAAGATCCGTCATATATTTAGTGTAACAGAAAGTTTTCTCTAATAATGTGCCTTCCACCGTTCTACCCCTAGTTTATCTGCTTTGGTTTTTTGTTATGTGCCTTGCACCGTTCTCTAATAATTTCGTTATGTGCCTTTTCCTCCGTGTTTATCTGCTTTGTCTTTTCTTATACTCTAATGACACTGATGGGTACATCATTCTTACGAGTCAATACCATACATACTAGGTAGGAATTACGGCTTGCCACACCCGGCAGCACCGCGGCCGGGTTCGGTCATATCCATCACGCTGGGTACAATCATATACAATTCGATAATATCGTCATTGGAGCATTGCAAATAAAAAAAAACATGATATTGGTTCAAGGGCACGCAGCATAAGACCACACTAATATCACAACCACAAAGCTGGATGCAAATAGAGCAATAAATAGTCATATCACAAATAGTTCCCATATAACAACTCAACACAACCAACGATTAGCCCTAAAAAATAATTTTAGCCCTAAAAAAAACACAACCAACGACATACATCTCACAATCCACTATAGTAATACAACAGATACAGGTAGCAACAACATAAAGGCAAAGAAAAGAACAGCTTGAGCGTACAGCCTCTCCCGCATGAGAGATTGGAATGTACTCCCTCCGTTCATAAATATAAGACCTTTTAGAGATTTCAATATCGACTACATACGGAGAAAAAGAAGTGCGGCTTGCTGCACCCCTGCCGGATGCAATGATTGTTGGGGAACGTAGTATTTCAAAATTTTCCTACGATCACGCAAGATCTTGTTGGGGAACGTAGTATTTTAAAATTATCCTACGATCACGCAAGATCTATCTACCAGATGCATAGCAACGAGAGGGGAGAGTGTGTCTACGTACCCTCGTAGACCGAAAGCGGAAGCGTTAGAACAACGCGGTTGATGTAGTCGTACGTCTTCACGGCCCGACCGATCAAGCACCGAAACTACGGCACCTCCGAGTTCTAGCACACGTTCAGCTCGATGACGTCCCTCGAACTCTGATCTAGCCGAGTGTCGAGGGAGAGTTCCGTCAGCACGACGGCGTGGTGACGATCTTGATGTTCTACCATCGCAGGGCTTCGCCTAAGCACTGCTATAATATTATCGAGGAGAACTATGGTGGAGGGGGCACCGCACACGGCTAAGAGATCAAGAGATCAATTGTTGTGTCTAGAGGTGACCCCTTGCCCCCGTATATAAAGGAGGGAGGGAGAGGCCGGCCCTAGAGGGGGCGCGCCAAGTGTGGGGAGTCCTACTAGGATTCCCCTTTCCTTTCCGTAGTAGGAGAGAAGGAAAGAGGGGGAGAGGGAGAAGGAAAAGGGGGCTGCACCCCTTGTCCAATTCGGACCAGAAGGGGGGCGCGCGCCTCCTACCTTTTGGCCTCTCTCTTCTATTCCCGTAACTCCCCGGTACTCCGAAAATACCCGAATCACTCGGAACCTTTCCGATGTCCGAATATAGTCGTCCAATATATCGATTTTTACGTCTCGACCATTTCGAGACTCCTCGTCATGTCCCCGATCTCATCCGGGACTCCGAACTCCTTCGGTACATCAAAACTCATAATAAAACTGTCATCGAAACCTTAAGCGTGCGGACCCTACGGGTTCGAGAACTATGTAGACATGACCGAGACACGTCTCCGGTCAATAACCAATAGCGGAACCTGGATGCTCATATTGGCTCCCACATATTCTACGAATATCTTTATCGGTCAAACCGCATAACAACATACATTGTTCCCTTTGTCATCGGTATGTTACTTGCCCGAGATTCGATCGTCGGTATCTCAATACCTAGTTGAATCTCGTTACCGGCAAGTCTCTTTACTCGTTCCGTAATACATAATCCCGCAACTAACTCATTAGCTGCAATGCTTGCAAGGCTTATAGTGATGTGCATTACCGAGTGGGCCCAGAGATACCTCTCCGACAATCGGAGTGACAAATCCTAATCTCGAAATACGCCAACCCAACAAGTACCTTCAGATACACCTGTAGAGTACCTTTATAATCACCCAGTTACGTTGTGACGTTTGGTAGCACACAAAGTGTTCCTCCGGTATTCGGGAGTTGCATAATCTCATAGTCATAGGAACATGTATAAGTCATGAAGAAAGCAATAGCAGTAAAACTTAAACGATCATATTGCTAAGCTAACGGATGGGTCTTGTCCATCACATCATTCTCCTAATGATGTGATCCCGTTGATCAAATGACAACTCATGTCTATGGCTAGGAAACATAACCATCTTTGATCAATGAGCTAGTCTAGTAGAGGCATACTAGGGACACTCTGTTTTGTCTATGTATTCACACATGTACTAAGTTTCCGGTTAATACAATTCTAGCATGAATAATAAACATTTATCATGATATAAGGAAATAAATAATAACTTTATTATTGCCTCTAGGGCATATTTTCTTCAGTCTCCCACTTGCACTAGAGTCAATAATCTAGATCACATCACCATGTGATTAACACCAATAGTTCACAACTTCACATCGCCATGTGACTAACACCCATAGTTCTCATCGCCATGTGACCAATACATGATTTACTAGAGTCAACAATCTAGTTCACATCCTCATGTGATTAACACCCAAAGAATACTAAGGTGTGATCATGTTTTGCTTCGTGAGAGAAGTTTAGTCAGTGGGTCTGTTACATTCAGATCCGTATGTATTTTGCAATTTTCTACGTCTACAATGCTCTGCATGGAGCTACTCTAGCTAATTGCTCCTACTTTTAATACGCATCCAGATTGATACTTAGAGTCATCTGGATTAGTGTAAAGCTTGCATCGGCGTAACTCTTTACGACGAACTCTTTATCACCTCCATAATTGAGAAAACATTTCCTTAGTTATCCAGTAACTAAGGATAATTTTGACCGCTGTCCAGTGATCTACTCCTGGATCACTTTTGTACCTCCTTGCCAAACTCATGGTAAGGTAGACAACAGGTTTGGTACACAGCATGGCATACTTTATAGAACCTATGGTTGAGGCATAGGGAATGACTTTCATTCTTTCTCTATCTTCTGCCGAGGTCGGGCTTTGAGTCTTACTCAACTTCATACCTTACAACTCAGGTAAGAACTCCTTCTCTGACTGATCCATTTTGAACTACTTCAAAAACTTGTCAAGGTATGTATTTATTAAAAAACTTTATCAAGCATCTCGATCTATCTCTATAGATCTTGAGGCTCAATATGTAAGCAGCTTTACCGACGTCTTTCTTTGAAAAACTCCTTTCAAACACTCCTTTATGCTTTCTAGAAAATTCTACATTATTTATGATCAACAATATGTCATTCACATATACTTATCAGAAATGTTGTAGTGCTCCCACTCACTTTCTTGTAAATACAGGCTTCACCATAAGTCTGTATATAACCATATGCTTTGATCACCTCATCAAAGCGTATATTCCAACTCCGAGATGCTTGCACCAGTCCATAGATGAATCGTTGAAGCTTTGCACACTTTGTTAGCACCTTTAGGATCGACAAAACCTTCTGGTTGCATCATATACAACTCTTCTTTAAGATATCCATTTAGGAATGCAGTTTTGACATCCATTTGCCAGATTTCATAATCATAAAATGCGGCAATTGCTAACATGATTCAGACAGACTTAAGCATCGCTACAGGTGAGAAAGTCTCATCGTATTCAACTCCTTGAACTTGTCGAAACCCTTTCGCAACAAGTCGAGCTTTGTAAACAGTAACATTACCGTCTACGTCGGTCTTCCTCTTGAAGATCCATTTATTTTCGATGGCTTGCCGATCATCGGGCAAGTCAACCAAAGTTCACACTTTGTTCTCATATATGGATCCCATCTCAGATTTCATGGCCTCAAGCCATTTCCTGGAATCTGGGCTCATCATCGCTTCCTCATAGTTCGTAGGTTCATCATGGTCTAGTAACATGAATTCCAGAACTGGGTTGCCGTACCACTCTGGTGCGGAATGAACTCTGGTTGATCTACGAAGTTCAGCAGAAACTTGATCTGAAGTTTCATGATCATCATCATTAGCTTCCTCACTAATTGGTGTAGGAATCACTGGAACTAGTTTCTGTGATGTACTTCTTTCCAATTCGGGAGAAGGTACAATTACCTCATCAAGTTCTACTTTCCTCCCACTCACTTCTTTTGAGAGAAACTCCTTCTCTAGAAAGGATCCAATCTTAGCAACAAAGACCTTGCCTTCGGATCTGTGATAGAAGGTGTACCCAACAGTTTCTTTTGGGTATCCTATGAAGATTTACTTCTTCGATTTGGGTTCGAGCTTATCATGTTGAAACTTTTTCACATAAGCATCGCAGTCCCAAACTTAAAGAAATGACAGCTTAGGTTTCTCGTCAAACCATAGTTCATACGGTGTCATCTCCACGGATTTAGATGGTGCCCTATTTAACGTGAATGTAGCTGTCTCTAATGCATAACCCCAAAAGCGATAGTGGTAGATCGGTAAGAGACATCATCGATCGCACCATATCGAATAAAGTACGGTTATGACGTTCGGACACACCACTTCACTGTGGTTTTCCAGGTGGCGTGAGTAGTGAAACTATTTCACATTGTTTTTAGTGAAGGCCAAACTCGCTAACTCAAATATTTTACCTCTACGATCATATCGTAGAAACTCTTATTTTCTTGTTACGATGATTCTCCACTTCACTCTGAAATTCTTTGAACTTTTCAATTGTTTCAGACTTGTGCTTCATTAAGTAGATATACCCATATCTGCTCAAATCATCAGTGAAGGTCAGAAAATAACGATACCCGCCGCGAGCTTCAACACTCATTGGTCCGCATACATCAGTATGTATGATTTCCAACAACTCTGTTGCTCGCTCCACAGTTCCGGAGAACGGAGTTTTAGTCATCTTGCCCATGAGGCATGGTTCACAAGCACCAAGTGATTCATAATCAAGTGATTCCAAAAGTCCATCACTATGGAGTTTCTTCATGCGCTTTACACCAATATGACCTAAACGGCAGTGCCACAAATAAGTTGCACTATCATTATTAACCTTGCATCTTTTTGCTTCAATATTATGAGTATGTGTATCACACGATCGAGATCCAACAAACCATTTTCATTGGGTGTATGACCATAGAAGGTTTTATTCATGTAAACAGAACAACAATTATTCTCTAACTTACATGAATAACCGTATTGTAATAAACATGATCAAATCATATTTATGCTCAACACAAACACCAAATAACACTTATTTAGGTTCAACACTAATCCCGAAAGTATAGGGAGTGTGCGATGATGATCATATCAATCTTGGAACTACTTCCAATACACATCGTCACTTCATCCTTTAACTAGTTTCTATTCATTATACAATCCCATTTCGAGTTACTACTCTTTAGCAACTGAACCAGTATCAAATACCGCGGGGTTGCTATGAGCACTAGTAAAATACACATCAATAATCTGTATATCAAATATACCTTTGTTCACTTTGCCATCCTTCTTATCCGCCAAATATCTAGGGCAGTTCCACTTCCAGTGACCATTTCCTTTGCAGTAGAAGCACGTAGTTTCAGGCTTGAGTTTAGCTTTGGGGTTCTTCATGGGAGTGACAACTTGCTTGTCATTCTTCTTGAAGTTCCCCTTCTATCCCTTTGCCCTTTACTTGAAACAAGTGGTCTTATTAACCATCAACACTTGATGCTCTTTCTTGATTTCTACCTTCGCCGATTTCAGCATCGCGAAGAGCTCGGGAATTACCTTCGTCATCCCTTACATATTATAGTTCATCATGAAGTTCTACTAACTTGGTGATAGTGACTAGAGAACTTTGTCAATTACTATCTTATCTGGAAGATTAACTCCCACTTGATTCAAGTAATTGTAGTACCCAGATAATCTGAGCACATGCTCACTGGTTGAGCTATTCTCCTCCATCTTGTAGGCAAAGTACTGTCAGAGGTCTTATACCTCTCGACACGGGCATGAGTATGAAATACTAATTTCAACTCTTGGAACATCTTATATGCTCCATGGCGTTCAAAACGTTTTTGAAGTCCCGGTTCTAAGCCGTAAAGCATGGTGCACTTAAACTATCAAGTAGTCATCATACCGAGCTTTTGTCAAAACATTCATAACGTCTGTATCTGCTCCTGCAATAGGTCTGTCACCTAGCGGTGCACCAAGGACATAATTCTTCTGTGCAGCAATGAGGATAATCCTTAGATCACGGAACAATTCCGCATCATTGCTACTAACATCTTTCAACTTAGTTTTCTCTAGGAACATATAAAAAATAAACGTGGAGCAACATCGCGAGCTATTGATCTACAACACAGATATGCTAATACTACCAGGACTAAGTTCATGATAAATTAAAGTTCAATTAATCATATTACTTAAGAACTCCCACTTAGATAGACATCCCTCTAGTCATCTAAATGATCACGTGATCCAAATCAACTAAACCATATCCGATCATCACGTGAGATGGAGTAGTTTCAATGGTGAACATCTTATGTTGATCATATCTACTATATGATTCACGCTCGACCTTTCGGTCTCCAGTGTTCTAAGGCCATATCTGCATATGCTAGGCTCGTCAAGTTTAACCCGAGTATTCTGCGTGTGCAAAACTGGCTTACACCCATTGTATTTGAACGTAGAGCTTATCACACCCGATCATCACGTGGTGTCTTGGCACGACGAACTTTCACAACGGTGCATACTCAGGGAGAACACTTATACCTTGAAATTTAGTAAGGGATCATCTTATAATGCTACCGTCGAACTAAGCAAAATAAGAAGCATAATAAGATAAACATCACATGCAATCAAAATATGTGACATGATATGGCCATCATCATCTTGTGCTTTTGATCTCCATCTCCAAAGCACCGTCATGATCACCTTCGTCACCGGCGCGACACCTTGATCTCCGTCGTAGCATCGTTGTCGTCTCGCCAACTATTGCTTCTACGACTATCGTTACCGCTTAGTGATAAAGTAAAGCAATACATGGCGATTGCATTTCATACAATAAAGCGACAACCATATGGCTCCTGCCAGTTGCCGATAACTTTACAAAACATGATCATCTCATACAAAACCGTATATCTCATCATGTCTTGACCATATCACATCACAACATGCCCTGCAAAAACAAGTTAGACGTCTTCTACTTTGTTGTTGCAAGTTTTACGTGGCTACTATGGGCTTAGCAAGAACCGTTCTTACCTACGCATACAAAACCACAACGATGTTTCGTCAAGTATGTGCTGTTTTAACCTTCACAAGGACCGGGCGTAGCCACACTTGATTCAGCTAAAGTGAGAGAGACAGACACCCGCCAGTCACCTTTAAGCAATGAGTGCTCATAACGGTGAAACCAGTCTCGCGTAAGCGTATGCGTAATGTCGGTCCGGGCCGCTTCATCTCACAATACCGCCAAAGCAAAGTATGACATGCTAGCAAGCAGTATGACTAGTATCGCCCACAACTCATTGTGTTCTACTCGTGCATATCATCTACGCATAGACCTGGCTCATGATGGCACTGTTGGGGAACGTAGTATTTTAAAAATTTCCTACGATCACGCAAGATCTAACTACCAGATGCATAGCAACGAGAGGGGAGAGTGTGTCTACATACCCTCGTAGACCGAAAGCGGAAGCGTTAGAACAACGCGGTTGATGTAGTCGTACGTCTTCACGGCCCGACCGATCAAGCACCGAAACTACAGCACCTCCGAGTTCTAGCACACGTTCAGCTCGATGACGTCCCTCGAACTCCGATTCAGCCGAGTGTCGAGGGAGAGTTCCGTCAGCACGACGGCGTGGTGACGATCTTGATGTTCTACCGTCGTAGGGCTTCGCCTAAGCACCGCTATAATATTATCAAGGAGAACTATGGTGGAGGGGGGCACCGCACACGGCTAATAGATCAAGAGATCAATTGTTGTATCTAGAGGTGCCCCCTTGCCCCCGTATATAAAGGAGGGAGGGAGAGGCCGGCCCTAGAGGGGGCGCGCCAAGTGTGGGGAGTCCTACTAGGACTCCCAAGTCCTAGTAGGATTCCCCTTTCCTTTCCGGAGTAGGAGAGAAGGAAAGAGGGGGAGAGGGAGAAGAAAAAGGGGGCTGCACCCCTTGTCCAATTCGGACCAGAAGGGGGGCGCGCGCCTCCTTCCTTTTGGCCTCTCTCTTCTATTCCCGTAATTCCCCGGTACTCCGAAAATACTCGAATCATTCGGAACCTTTACGATGTCCGAATATAGTCATCCAATATATCGATTTTTACGTCTCGACCATTTCGAGACTCCTCGTCATGTCCCTGATCTCATACGAGACTCCAAACTCCTTCGGTACATCAAAACTCATAATAAAACTGTCATCGAAACCTTAAGCGTGCGGACCCTACAGGTTCGAGAACTATGTAGACATGACCGTGACACGTCTCCGGTCAATAACCAATAGCGGAACCTGGATGCTCATATTGGCTCCCACATATTCTACGAATATCTTTATCGGTCAAACCGCATAACAAAATACGTTGTTCCCTTTGTCATCGGTATGTTACTTGCCCGAGATTCGATCGTCGGTATCTTAATACCTAGTTGAATCTCGTTACCGGCAAGTCTCTTTACTCGTTCCGTAATACATCATCCCACAACTAACTCATTAGCTGCAATGCTTGCAAGGCTTATAGTGATGTGCATTACCGAGTGGGCCCAGAGATACCTCTCCGACAATCGGAGTGACAAATCCTAATCTCGAAATACGCCAACCCAACAAGTACCTTAGAAGACACCTGTAGAGTATCTTTATAATCTCCCAGTTACGTTGTGACGTTTTATAGCACACAAGGTGTTCCTCCGGTATTCGGGAGTTGCATAATCTCATAGTCATAGGAACATGTATAAGTCATGAAGAAAGCAATAACAGTAAAACTAAACGATCATAGTGCTAAGCTAACGGATGGGTCTTGTCCATCACATCATTCTCCTAATGATGTGATCTCGTTGATCAAATGACAACTCATGTCTATGGCTAGGAAACATAACCATCTTTGATCAATGACCTAGTCTAGTAGAGGCATACTAGGGACATTCTGTTTTGTCTATGTATTCCCACATGTACTAAGTTTCCAGTTAATACAATTCTAGCATGAATAAAAGACATTTATCATGATATAAGGAAATACAAATAACATCTTTATTATTGCCTCTAGGGCATATTTCCTTCGGTCTCCCACTTTAACTAGAGTCAATAATCTAGATTATAAAGTAATGATTCTAACACCCATGGAGTCTTGGTGTTGATCATGTTTTGCCCGTGGAAGAGGCTTAGTCAACGGGTCTGCGACATTTAGATCCGTATGTATCTTGTAAATTTCTATGTCTCCCTCCTTGACTTAATCGCGGATGGAATTGAAGCATCTTTTGATGTCCTTTGTTCTCTTGTGAAACCTAGATTCCTTCGCCAAGGCTATTGCTCCAGTGTTGTCACAAAGGATTTTCATTGGACCCGATGCACTAGGTATTACACCTAGATCGGATATGAACTCCTTCATCTAGACTCCTTCATTTGCTGCTCCGAAGCAGCTATGTATTCCACTTCACACGTAGATCCCGCCACGACGCTCTGCTTGTAACTGCACCAACTGACAGCTCCACCGTTCAATAATAATACATATCCGGTTTGTGACTTAGAGTCATCCGGATCAGTGTCAAAGCTTGAATCGACGTAACCTTTTATGACGAGCTCTTTGTCACCTCCATAAACGAGAAACATATCCTTTGTCCTTTTCAGGTACTTCAGGATGTTCTTGACCGCTGTCCAGTGATCCACTCCTGGATTACTTTGGTACCTCCCTGCTAAACTTATAGCAAGGCAGACATCAGGTCCGATACACATCATTGCATACATGATAGATCCTATGGCTGAGGCATCTTCTGCAGTGGTCGGGCATTGAGTCTTACTCAACTTCACACCTTGTAACACATGCAAGAACCCTTTCTTTGACTGATCCATTTTGAACTTCTTCAAGACTTTATCAAGGTATGTGCTTTGTGAAAGTCCAATTAAGCGTCTTGATCTATCTCTATAGATCTTGATGCCTAATATGTAAGCAGCTTTACCGAGGTCTTTCATTGAAAAATTCGTATTCAAGTATCCTTTTATGCCATCCAGAAATTCTATATCATTTCCAATCAACAATATGTCATCCACATATAATATCAGAAATGCTACAGAGCTCCCACTCACTTTCTTGTAAATACAGGCTTCTCCAAAAGTCTGTATAAAACCATATGCTTTGATCACGTCATCAAAGCGTATATTCCAACTCCAAGATGCTTGCACCAGTCCATAGATGGATCGCTGGAGCTTGCACACTTTGTTAGCACCTTTAGGATCAACAAAACCTTCTGGTTGCATCATATACAACTCTTCTTTGAGATATCCATTCAGGAATGCAGTTTTGACATCCATTTGCCAGATTTCATAATCATAAAATGCGGCAATTGCTAACATGATTCGGACAGACTTAAGCATCGCTACAGGTGAGAAAGTCTCATCGTAGTCAACTCCTTGAACTTGTCGAAAACCTTTCGCAACAAGTCGAGCGTTGTAAACAGTAACATTACCGTCAGCGTCGGTCTTCCTCTTAAAAATCCATTTATTTTCGATGGCTTGCCGATCATCGGGCAAGTCAACCAAAGTCCATACTTTGTTCTCATACATGGATCCCATCTCAGATTTCATGGCCTCAAGCCATTTTGCGGAATCTGGGCTCATCATCGCTTCCTCATAGTTTGTAGGTTCACCATGGTCTAGTAACATGACTTCCAGAACCGGGTTGCCGTATCACTCTGGCACGAAACGTACTCTGGTTGATCTACGAAGTTCAGCAGTAACTTGATCCGAAGTTTCATGATGATCATCATTAGCTTCCTCGCTAATTGGTGTAGAAATAACTAGAACTAGTTTCTATGATGTACTACTTTCCAATTCGGGAGAAGGTATAATTACCCCATCAAGTTCTATTTTCCTCCCACTCACTTCTTTCGAGAGAAACTCCTTCTCTAGAAAGGATCCATTCTTAGCAACGAATATCTTGCCTTCGGATCTGTGATAGAAGGTGTACCCAACAGTCTCCTTTGGGTATCCTATGAAGACACATTTCTCCGACTTGGGTTCGAGCTTACCAGGTTGAAGCTTTTTCACATAAGCATCGCAGCCCCAAACTTTAAGAAACGACAACTTTGGTTTCTTGCCAAACCACAGTTCATAAGGCGTCGTCTCAACGGATTTAGATGGTGCCCTATTTAACGTGAATGCAGCTGTCTCTAAAGCATAACCCGAAAACGATAGTGGTAAATCGGTAAGAGACATCATAGACCACACCATATCTAATAAAGTACGGTTACAATGTTCAGACACACCATTACGCTGTGGTGTTCCGGGTGCCGTGAGTTGTGAAACTATTCCACATTGTTTCAAATGAAGACCAAACTCGTAAATCAAATATTTGCCTCCACGATCAGATCGTAGAAACTTTATTTTCTTGTTACGATGATTCTCTACTTCACTCTGAAATTCTTTGAACTTTTGAAATGTTTCAAACTTGTGTTTCATTAAGTAGATATACCCATATCTGCTCAAATCATCAGTGAAGGTCAGAAAATAACGATACCCGCCGCGAGCCTCAACACTCATACGTCCACATACATCAGTATGTATGATTTCCAACAAATCTGTTGCTTGCTCCATTGTTCCAGAGAACGGAGTTTTAGTCATCTTGCCCATGAGGCATGGTTCACAAGCACCAAGTGATTCATAATCAAGTGATTCCAAAAGTCCATCACTATGGAGTTTCCTCACGCGCTTTACACCAATATGACCTAAACGGCAGTGCCATAAATAAGTTACACTATCATTATTAACCTTGCATCTTTTGGCTTAAATATTATAGATATGTGTATCACTACAATCGAGATCCAACAAGAATAGACCACTCTTCAAGGGTGCATGGCCATAAAAGATATCACTCATATAAATAGAACAACCATTATTCTCAGACTTAAATGAATAACCGTCTCGCAATAAATAAGATCCAGATATAATGTTCATGCTTAACGCTGGCACCAAATAACAATTATTCAGGTCTAAAACTAATCCCGATGGTAGATGTAGAGGTAGCGTGCCGACGGCGATCACATCGACTTTGGAACCATTTCCCACGCGCATCGTCACCTCGTCCTTAGCCAATCTTTTTTTAATCCGTAGCCCCTGTTTCGAGTTACAAATATTGGCAACCGAACCGGTATCAAATACCCAGGTGCTACTACGAGCATTAGTAAGGTACACATCAATAACATGTATATCACATATACCTTTGTTCATCTTGCCATCCTTCTTATCCGCCAAATACTTGGGGCAGTTCCGCTTCTAGTGTCCAGTCCCTTTGCAGTAGAAGCACTCAGTTTCAGGCTTGGCTCCAGACAATGCCCGTTTTCTTGAAACTAGCGGTCTTGTTAACAATCAACACTTGATGCTCCTTTTTGATTTCTACCTCCGCTGCTTTGAGCATAGCGAAGAGCTCGGGAATTGTCTTATGCATCCCTTGCATTTTATAGTTCATCACGAAGCCTTTATAGCTTGGTGGCAGTGATTGAAGAACTATATCAATAACACTATCTTCGTCAACTTTGCATCCAAGTTGAGTCATTTGATTGTAGTACCCAGACATTCTGAGCAAGTGTTCACTGATAGAACTGTTCTCCTCCGTCTTACAGCTGTAGAACTTATTGGAAATCTCATATTTATCAATCCGGTCATTTGCTTGAAATATTAACTTCAACTCCTGGAACATCTCATATGCTCCATGACGTTCAAAACGTCGTTGAAGTCCCGGTTCTAAGCCGTAAAGCATGGCACACTAAACTATCGTGTAGCCATCAGACCGCGTCTGCAGACGTTCAAAGCGTCTACATTAGCGGGAGGGGGCTTGTCACCTAGCGGTGCTTCAAGGACATAATTCTTCTATGCAGTAATGAGGATAATCCTCAAGTTACGGACCCAGTCCATGTAATTGCTACCATCATCTTTCAACTTAGCTTTCTCTAGGAATGCATTAAAATTCAAGGGAACGGTAGCACAGGCCATTGATCTACAACAACATAGATATGCAAAAACTATCAGGACTAAGTTCATGATAAATTAAAGTTCAATTAATCATATTACTAAAGAACTCCCACTTAGATAGACATCCCTCTCGTCATATAAATGATCACGTGATCCAAATCAACTAAACCATGTCCGATCATCACGTGAGATGGAGTAGTTTTCAATGGTGAACATCTTATGTTGATCATATCTACTATATGATTCACGCTCGACCTTTCGATCTCCAGTGTTCCGAGACCATGTCTGTACATGCTAGGCTTGTCAAGGTTAACCCGAGTATTATGCGTGTGCAAAACTGACTTGCACCCGTTGTATGTGAATGTAGAGCTTATCACACCCGATCATCACATGGTGTCTCGGCATGACGAACTTTCGCAACGGTGCATACTTAGGGAGAACACTTGTACCTTGAAATTTTGTAAGGGATCATCTTATAATGCTACCGTCGTTCTAAGCAAAATAAGAAGCATAATAAGATAAACATCACATACAATAAAAAATGTGACATGATATGGCCATCATCATCTTGTGCTTTTGATCTCTATCTCCAAGGCACCGTCATGATCACCATCGTCACCGGCGCGACACCTTGATCTCCATCGTAGCATCATTGTCGTCTCGCCAACTATTGCTTCCATGACTATCACTACCGCTTAGTGATAAAGTAAAGCAATTACATGGCGATTGTATTCCATACAATAAAGCGACAGCCATATGGCTCCTGCCAGTTGCCGATAACTTTACAAAACATGATCATCTCATACAATAACGTATAACTCATCATGGCTTGACCATATCACATCACAACATGCCCTGCAAAAACAAGTTAGACGTCCTCTACTTTGTTGTTGCAAGTTTTACGTGGCTGCTACGGGCTTAGCAAGAACTGTTCTTACCTACGCATACAAAAAACCACAACGATTTTTTGTCAAGTATGTGTTGTTTTAACCTTCACAAGGACCGGGCGTAGCCACACTCGATTCAACTAAAGTGAGAGAGACAGACACCCGCCAGTCACCTTTAAGCAACGAGTGCTCATAACGGTGAAACCAGTCTCGCGTAAGCGTACGCGTAATGTCGAACTGGGCCGCTTCATCTCACAATACCGCCGAATCAAAGTATGACATGCTGGTAAGCAGTATGACTATTATCGCCCACAACTCATTGTGTTCTACTCGTGCATATCATCTACGCATGCATAGACCTGGCTCATGATGCCACTGTTGGGGAACGTAGTATTTCAAAATTTTCCTACGATCACGCAAGATCTATATACTAGATGCATAGCAACGAGAGGGGAGAGTGTTTCTACGTACCCTTTTAGACTGAAAGCGGAAGCGTCTAGTGACACGGTTGATGTAGTCGAACTTCTTCGCGATCCAACCAATCAAGCACTGAACGTACGACACCTCCGCGTTCAGCAAACGTTCAGCTTGATGACGTCCCACGAGCTCTTGATCCAGTTGAGGTTCACGGGGGAGTTTCATCAGCACAATGGCGTGGTGACGGAGTTGATGAAGTTACGGATGCAGGGCTTCTCCTAAGCACTTCTATGATATGACCGAGGTGGATTATGGTGGAGGGGGGCATCGCACATGGTTGGGAGAGATCAATTGATCAACTTCTGTGTCTAGAGGTGCCCCCTGCCCCCGTATATAAATGAGTTAGGGGGGAGGCGGACGGCCAGGAGAAGGGCGCACCAAGGGAGGAGTCCTACTCCCACCGGGAGTAGGACTCCCTCTTTTCATAGTTGGAGTAGGAGGGGAGAAGGAAGGGAGAGAGGAAGAGAAGGAAAGGGGGGCACCGCGCCCCCCCACCCGCCTCCTTGTCCAATTCGGACTAGAGGGGGAGGGGGCGCGCGGCTGCCCTTGGCCGCCCCTCCTCTTCTCTCACTAGGGCCCATGAGGCCCAATTAACTCCCCGGGGGTTCCGGTAACCCCCCGGTACTCCGGTATTGAAGGAAATATGCCCTAGAGGCAATAATAAAGATGTTATTTGTATTTCCTTATATCATGATGAATGTCTTTTATTCATGCTAGAATTGTATTAACCGGAAACTTAGTACATGTGTGAATACATAGACAAAACAGTATGTCCCTAGTATGCCTCTACTAGACTAGCTCAATGATCAAAGATGGTTATGTTTCCTAGCCATAGACATGAGTTGTCATTTGATCAACGGGATCACATCATTAGGAGAATGATGTGATGGACAAGACCCATCCGTTAGCTCAGCACTATGATCGTTTAGTTTTACTGCTATTGCTTTCTTCATTACTTATACATGTTCCTATGACTATGAGATTATGCAACTCCCGTATACCGGAGGAACACCTTGTGTGCTATCAAACGTCACAACGTAACTAGGTGATTATAAAGATTCTCTACGGGTGTCTCCAAAGGTATTCGTGCTGTTGGCATAGATCAAGAATAGGATTTGTCACTCCGAGTGTCGGAGAGGTATCTTTGCGCCCTCTCGGTAATACACATCATAATAAGCCTTGCAAGAAAATGACTAATGAGTTAGTTGCTACCTCTTGAGCTTGCGTTGTATTCGCTCGAAGAGGAAATGGAGATGCAGCATAGTAGCGTAAGTATTTCCCTCAGTTTTTGACAACCAAGGTATCAATCCAGTAGGAGACCATGCGCAAGTCCCTCGCACCTGCGCAAACAAATAAGAACTTCACAGCCAACGCGGTAAGGGGTTGTCAATCCCTTTACGGTCACTTACGAAAGTGAGATCTGATAGTGATGATAGTTATATTTTTGGTATTTTTGGTTTATAAGAACAGCAAATAAAAGCAAGAAAAGTAAAGTAGATGTAGATTGATATGTTGAGAATAGACCCGGGGGCCATACTTTTCTCTAGTGGCTTCTCTCATGATAGCGATATTCTACGGCGGGTAAACAAATTACTATCGAGCAATTGATAGAAAAGCGAATAATTATGAGACTATCTAGGCATGATCATTGTATATAGGCATCACGTCCGAGACAGGTAGACTGACTCCTGCCTGCATCTACTACTATTACTCCACACATCGACCGCTATCCAGCATGCATCTAGTGTTTTGAGTTCATAAGAACAGAGTAACGCCTTAAGCAAGATGACATGATGTAGAGGGATAAACTCAAGCAATATGATATAAACCCCATCTTTTTATCATTGATGGCAATAATACAATACGTGCCTTGCTGCCCCTATTGTCACTGGGAAAGGACACCACAAGATTGAACCCAAAGCCAAGCACTTATCCCATTGCAAGAACTATAGATCTAGTAGGCCAAACCAAACCAATAATTCAAAGAGACTTGCAAGGATATTATGAGCACACATAAAAAATTCAGTGAAGAACCAAATATCTTTCATAGATAACCTTGATCATAAACTCACTATTCATCGGATCTCGACAAACACACCGCAAAAAGAGATTACATCGAATAGATCTCCTCGAAGACCGAGGAGAACTTTGTATTGAGATCCAGAGAGAGAGAAGAAGCCATCTGGATACTAGCTATGGACCCGAAGGTCTGTGGTAAACTACTCACAACTGATGGTGAGGGCGATGATGATGATGATGATGATGATGATGAAGGCCTCCGTGATGGACCCCCCTCCGGTGGAGCTCCGGAACAGCCTCCAAGATGGGATCTCCACGGGAACAGAAGCTACGGCGGTGGAATTAGGGTTTTCTCTCTATTCACAGAGTTTCTGGGGTACGTGGACTTATATAGGAAGAAGGAGGGCACCGGGGGCCACTTGAGGGGGCCTCGAGGCAGGGGGCGCGCCCCCCACCCTCGAGGGCCAGCCCTCTATCCCCTGACTTGGTCCTCAAGCTCCCCTCTCACGAATGTTTCATTCCGTTTGGACTCCGTTTGATATTCTTTTTCTGCACAACCCTGAAACAGGCAAAAAACAACAATCTGGACTGGGCCTTTGGGTTAGTAGGTTAGTCCCAAAAATGATATAAAAGTGAATGATAAATCCCATTAAACATCCAAGACTTCATTAATAATAGCATGGAACAATCAAAAATTATAGATACATTGGAGACGTATCAAGCATCCCCAAGCTTAATTCATGCTCGTCCTCGAGGAGGTAAATGATAAAGAAAGAATTTTTGAAGTGGAATGCTAACCAATATAGTTTTTCAATGGAATTCTCTTAATTGTGGCATGAATGTTCAGATCTGAAAGATGCAAGATAAAAGTCTATATCGACATAAGAAATAATAATACTTTAAGCAATACTAACAAAGCAATCATGTCTTCTCAAAATACTATGTCAAAAGAAAGTTATCCCTACAAAATCATATAGTGTTGGCTATGCTCCCTCGTTATCACACAAAAATATTCATATCATTCACAACCCCGATTTCAGCCAAGCATTTGTTTTCATACTCTATCTTTTCAAACCTTTCAACTTTCACGCAATACATGAGCGTGAGCTATGGACATAGCACTATGGGTGGAGTAGAGGTGGTTGCGGAGAAGGCAGAAAGGAGGGAGATAGTCTCACATCGACTAGGCGTATCAACGGGTTATGGAGATGCCCATCAATAGATATCAATGTGAGTGAGTAGGGATTGCCATGCAACGGATGCACTAGAGCTAAATATGAATGAAAGCTCAACAAAAGAAACTAGTGAGTGTGCATCCAACTTGCTTGCTCACGAAGACCTAGGGCATTTGAGGAAGCCCATCGTTGGAATATACAAGCCAAGTTCTATAACGAAAATTCCCACTAGTATATGAAAGTGACTAAACATGAGACTCTCTACAATGAAGAATATGGTGCTACTTTGAAGCACAAGTGTGGAAAAATATAGTAGCAATTGTCCCTTTTTTTTGGGCATTTCCTTTTTTTTTTCTTTAGCCTTTCTCTTTTTTTTTCCCTTTTTTTGCGGAGGGGCTTTATAGATTTAGCCTTTCCTCCCATGGGACAATGCTCTAATAATGATGATCATCACACTTTCATTACAACTCGATACTACAACAACAAAGTATGACTCTATATGAATGCCTCCGGCGGTGTACCGGTATGTGCAAATGAAACAAGAGTGACATGTATAAAGAATTATGCATGGTGGCTTTGCAACAAATACGATGTCAACTACATGATCATGCAATGGCAATATGACAATATGATGCGTGTCATATGAACGGAACGGTGGAAAGTTGCATGGCAATATATCTCGGAATGGTTATGGAAATGCCATGATAGGTAGGTATGGTGGCTGTTTTGAGGAACAATATGGTGGATGTTTTGAGGAAGGATATATAGTGGGTTTATGGCACCGGCGAAAGTTGTGCAGTACCAGAGAGGCTAGCAATGGTGGAAGGGTGAGAGTGCGTATAATCCATGGACTCAACATTAGTCATAAGAACTCACATACTGTCGTGGAAATAGCACGACAGATGTCCGGTTTATCGGACTTGATGATGGAACCATCGCACAGGTTAGCTTGAAGGGGTTCATAGCAAACAAAGGACACAGAGGGTTTATACTAGTTCGGCCCCTTCGATGAAGGTAAAAGCCTACGTCTAGTTGGTTTGGAATTGCTTGGGCGTCGGATTACAGGGAGCGGATTCGCTTGCCTGTGCCTCGACGGGTTGATTGTTGCTTATCCCTGAACCGTCGCCGGGTCGCCCCTTTATATAGAGGGTACGCCTGGTCCGGTTTACAGAGTCCCGAGGCCGGCTCATACTTGTGTCCGCCTCGGTCTCTGTCTTTCCTTCCTTATCTCTCAAGTTATATCACTTGGCGGTTTACAAACCTTAATTCTACACATGGGCCCTAAGATCTCATGGGCCGTAGCCTTTACTAAATATTACAATTAGGTATAACATAACAAGGCCGGTTTACACTAGCCGGTTTATACCTGTTAGTCATATCCCTGACATTAGGCCCCAGAATGATTTGAACTTGTTCATATCAATCTTGTCTTGTATAAATTTCTTCTGTCTTCACATTCTTGTAAACCGGCTCTGACGTCATCTTCGAGATTCACTAGATCTGACCGTGACATCATCTCCGCATTTAACGCCGCGAGCTGTACTGTAGCTCTGTTTTTAAGGGTTATCCCGAAAATCGAGGCGTCAGAGGATCTTTATCCGATCCTTTACCTCCTCGAATCCCGCGCCTGTCGCTTCGGATCTGACTTTCCTTATAAATACCGCTGTCCCCATTCATTATCTTCTTCCTGCTCTTTCTTCTTCCTCCGTCGCCCGACTCCATCGCTGCCCGAGCTCGAACCGCCGCCGTCAACCGCTGAATGCAAGACCTCGCCGGCCACTGCATCACCCTGAGTTTGACCAGAGAACCTCCGCCGCTGATCCTTGCTATTCCAGGTATGTCCTTCTCCTTCATTACAGATCTGTAACTTCTAGGGTTCCTTCTCACGTCCCCGCCATTAGAGCCTCAACTGAAGCTTTACCTTGTTCAACTTTAAGCCGATAGTTTTCAGTAACCTTTGCCTTTAGATCTTGTCCTTTAAACTGTACCTTTACCCCGCTGTAAATACTTCAGATCTTCGTCGTTCTTGTCTAACCTATAGATTTATCTGCTCGGTATAAGGCATTTGTAGTTCTTCCCATATATTCTTACATTTGTTTCTCTTTTTCTGGTATGCTCAGATCTATTCTACCTTAGCTGTCTTTGAAAACTTGTTTTTCTCCTTGGTAGATCTGTTAAGCATGTTCCGGTTTAAACTGTTATGCCCTGTTCATGCGAAACTTTATAATTTAAACGCGACGGTTTATCCGTTCCTCTTTTACTGCCATGAACCGGAAATGGTGTAGCTTGCTGTAATTGCCGGTTTAACCATGCCATTAGTCCTCAGTTCAAACCGTTGCGTAACTTTCATAGATAGTTCCGGTTTATACTGCTGTACCTTCATAATCCGTTTTCTGCACCTTATCTTTTCCAGTACTTGTCCTTTCGTTGCAATGGCCAAGCAGTATGTCTCTTGCGATTGGGTCCCTTCTATCATCACTGAGGAAGATTTGGTTAAGATTTCTGAAATTGGTACGTTAGGCCCTCAGTCGGTTTTGAAGTGGTGGGCCCCGGGAAATGAAAGTCCTCCTACTCCCAGGTCCGGGGAGGTCATTGTGTTCTTTGATCACATATCTCGCGGCTTCTCTCCCCCCGGTTCAAAATTTTTCCGGGATGTTCTTGCTGCCTTCCAACTCCACCCACAAGACATTGGACCCAACTCTGTTTCAAACATCTATGACTTCCAAGTGTTTTCGGAGGTATATCTGCAAGAAGAACCGTCCGTCGATCTGTTCCGGGACTTCTTTCACTTAAACCGGCGCACAGAGTTCACCAGTTGTCGTGGAATTAACACAGCAGATGTCCGGTTTAGCGGACTTGATGATGGAACCATCGCACGGGTTAGCTTGAAAGGGTTCATGGCACACAAAGGACACAAAGGGTTTTATACTAGTTCGGCCCCTTCGAGAAGGTAAAAGCCTACGTCTAGTCGGTTTGGTATTGCTTGGGCGTCGGATTACAGGGAGCGGAATCGCTTGCCTGCGTCTCGACGGATCGATTATTGCTTGTCCCTGAACCGGTGCCGGGTCGTCCCTTTATATAGAGGTGACGCCTGGTCCGGTTTACTGAATCCCGAGGCCGGCTCATAATCGTGTCCGCCTCGGTCTCTGCTCTTCCTTTCTTATCTCTCAAGTTACATCTCTTTGGCGATTCACAAACCGTATTTCTATACATGGGCCTTGAAATCTCATGGGCCGTAATCTCTACTAATAATAAATCAAGTACGATATAATTAAACCGGTTTACAATATCCGGTTTATACCCATTAACCATATCCCTGACATTAGGCCCCAGAATGACTTGAACTTGTTCATATCAGTCTCCATCGTCTCCTGCAATTTCTCTTCTGTCTTCATTTTTTGTAAACCGGCTCTGACGTCATCCTCCAAAATCATTAAAGTCTGATAATGACATCATCTCCGCATTCAACGCCGCGAGCTGTACTGTAGTTTGTTTTTAATGGTCATCCCGAGAATCGAGGCGTTCAACGGATCTTTATCCGATTTTTCTCCCTTGATTACCGCACCTGTCGCTTCATATCTGCCTCTCTGTCTATAAATAGTGCCGCCCCTCCTCATTCTTCCTTCTCGCGTCTTCTTCCTCCTTCCGCTACCTGACCTGCAAGAACTCCGTTAGATCCCGAGCTCGGAGCGCCGCCATCGTCTCGTCGGATCAAGAGCTCCTCAGGCCGCTGCATCAACCTGACTCGTCCAGATCCTCTCCGCCACCGATTCCTGCCGTCCCTGGTATGTTTATTCTCCTCATTGTAGATCTGTATTCGCCATTGCCTTGCTGGTGTTCTTCCGCCATTAGAGCTTCTGATGAAGCTTCGTCTCCTTGTAGCTATCTTTCTTACAGAGATTTAGTAACCTTTAAACCCTAGTCCATAGGTCTCTCGCTTAGCATCAGATTAGATCTTCGTCATAGTGACCTTGTAGTTTTATACGTTCCGCCATTAGAGTTCTCCGCGAGCTTCATACTGTTCTTTCTCTGAAACCTGCAACTCCGTAATATCTTTACCTTTCTGATCTTGCTGTAGATGCGTCAGGTACTTTAGATCTTGCCATTTTTATTTCTGCTGTTGCCTGCTTTAGGTCTCCTTTCTATACACATCCTGTAAACTCATCTGCTCTGAACTGGACCTCTGTAGATTTCCCGTGCAATTTTCGTTTTTTTTATCTCCTTATGCTCAGATCTATTCCTTCTTAGCAATGCGTTGAAAACCTGTTTTTCTCTTCAATAGATCCGCTAAGTATGCTCCGGTTTAGATCGTCATGTCATAAACCGGAAATGATGTAACCTGATGCAATAACTTTAAACTATTCCTCTTCAACTGCCATTTAAACCGGAAATGATAAAACTCTGTTTCATAATTGCCGGTTTAATCTTGCCAAATAATTCTCCGTTTTAACCATTGCATATCATGAATAAATCCCGGATCGTTGCTTTTTCATAATCCGTCTTTGCACTTTCTCTTCTTCAGCACTTTGTTCAAATGGCTAAGCAGTATGTTTCGTGCGACTGGGTTCGTTCTGTCGTGACTGAAGAAGATTTAGTCAAACTATCAAGCATTGGCACGTTAGGTCCTCGGGCCGAATTAAAATGGCGCGCTCCGGGTAATGAGTGTCCTCCCACTCCTAGGTCCGGGGAAGTGATCGTATTTCTGGATCACATCTCCAGGGGTTTCTCTCCCCCCGGTTCAAAATTTTTCCGGGACGTCCTTGCCACTTTCCAGCTGCATCCACAGGATATCGGGCCAAACTCCGTTTCCAATATTTGTGATTTCCAAGTTTTTTCTGAAGCGTATCTGCAAGAAGAGCCTTCGGTTGATCTTTTTCGGGATTTCTTCCATGCAAACCGGCGTACTGAGTTCACCAGCGGGCCTCACCAAGAGCTTGGTGGTATCAGTATTCAGAAAAGGAGGGATGCAGTTTTCCCTCACGCCTCCTTGCACACTCATCCAAAGGACTGGAACAAGTCCTGGTTTTACTGCGTAGACACATCTCCTGAAGGTGAAAACCCCTTGCCGGGTTATCGTGAAACTCGTATCCCGGCAAATCACCCCCTGCCACAACGACTAAGTGCTACTGAACGGATCCAGTTTTCTCCACAGCTCTCCAAACTGAGAGCTTTCATGGCTAATGGCCTGATCGGCACTGATTTCCTTCGCTGCTGGTTATCATGGAGTATTCTCCCCTTAAGCCGGCGCCCTGATTTGATGTGCAACTATTCCGGTAAATCGGATGATCCTCAGAGATTTTCTAAGGAGAAGTTGTCTGAATCGGAAGTGATTGAATCGGCCAAGAAAATTGTCAATCCTGCTCTAACAGACTGCACTAAAGTTGGCTTGGCCCCATACTTCAAAAAGAATAAGCTGCCTGAAGTAAGTGTCTTTATCTTTGTACTTTATAAACCGTCCTCTTTGAACCGTCTTTTACTTGCCTTTGCTTTTTTCATTTAGGCTGATGATCCTTTCTGGAGGAGGAAACCTCAGGACAAACCTGCCAGGCAAGCTCGCCGAAAAACTCCTGCAAATAAGAAAAGGAAAGCAGCCGTTGACGCCGGTTCTCCTTCTGAGGATGATGATCCGGACTCCGAGGTACGCCTTACTCCGGTTTATATTTTGCCTTTATATACTTGTTCATATCTCTAATGATGCCCTTTTCACAGGATCCACTCGAAGGTGATAACCCGGCGGAGATTGAGGTAACCCTTATTTCTTCCGATTCAGAACCCCCTCCTCAAAAGAGCCGTCGGACTGTTAGAAAGTATCAATTTTCTCATCCTTATGCTAAGTTGGATCCCAATTTTACTTTGAAGAAACAACAGCACGAAGCCTTGCGCCGGACCACTCGCCATAGCGGCTTGGCAGTGGAGTCCTCTGGAATTTCGTTAACTCCGGCTCGAAAACGCCGCGCTGAGGTGATGCTCTCTCCAACTCTTCTTCACCCCAAGGCCGGTCTTATCAGAAAACCACTTAAACCGACTGATCCTGATTATCAGGAAACTCCACTGTCTTCATTTGGCGAATCAACCGCTACATAGCTTCCACCTTTGAAGACTGTCCCAGGGTAATTCTCTTTACTTCTTCCGGTTTATAATCTTCTTTTTCTTTTATAATGCTAACTTATCTTTGCTTGTTTTTCCAGCAAACCGAAACCCAGCAAAAGAGCTAAGGGTAAGAAGCCTGTTGCTGAACCTCCTACTGATGAACCAGTAATTGAGCCGTCAACAGCTATCCCTCCTGAAGGTACCCCTGTCACTCCGGTTCAAGAACCTGTTCTTGATACTCCTGCCACTGATGCTGCCCAAGATCCACCAAGTCCGGCCCGGGTTAGTTCTCCTCAAGTTAACCCGGGGTCTCCTGATCCGGCTCAAGCTGAAGTTACTCCTCCCAATGCACCCACTTCCCCTGACGTTGTGGTTACTGGCGCTGCTTATGTTGCGCCAGCCAAACCCACCGTTTTAGCAAAACATACTGCTAAAGCGGAGAAAGTAACTCAGGAAAAGGGGAAATGGAGTACGGACATATCCAGTCTTTCGAGTATGAGTGCTCAAGACATTTATTCCAGATATTTGAGCCGGCTCCACAGCAGCCGGGACTATGAAGCCAGCTTAGTGAACTTGATGAGAGAGAAATATGAAGTAAGTTTTCCTGTTCTGACTTTGCTTTTTCAACGCATCTTTACTTTAGGCCAGCCCCCAAGTTCCGGTTTATCTTCTTTATTGAAGTTAATCCGGGACTTTATAGTTTTTGAACTGCTCATTATACATTAGCCCCCAAGTATCAAGTAGATAACTTGGTTATGTAGTTGATACTTGTAAAAAATTTGTCTCTGATGCATTGCTTCAACTGCCATTAGCCCCCAAGTATCAAGTAGATAACTTGGTTATGTAATTGATACTTGTAAAAAATTTGTCTCTGATGCATTGCTTCAACTGCCATTAGCCCCCAAGTATCAAGTAGATAACTTGGTTATGTAGTTGATACTTGTAATTTCTAACCTTGCTTTTGAACTTTGTCTGCAGGCTGAGCTGAACCGGAATGCTGTGGAAAACAGTGAACTTCGAAGCCGGCTTATAGAGACTGAGGCAGCCGCTTCAAAGGCGAAAAAAGAACTTCAAGTGAGTTTGAAAACTGCTGAAGACTTGAAGAAGTTCTTTGATGAGGAACGGACTGCTTTTGAAGTGCAGAAGAAGGATCTTGAAAAACGTATTCAGGATGCCGAAGGAGCACTTAACCCGGTTACTGAAGAATTGACCGGGTTAAAATGCCAGATTGATTTGATGACCTCTGCTATCTTTGGTAAACATAATCTGAATTCTTGTCTGTTATCTTTGCAACCTGTGATTTGTACCGGTTTAACTTTTCTTGTTGCATGTAGGACGCCGTGTCTCCCATCTTGGGGATGACATGCGGAAGAAACTGAAGGCTTGCTATACATTGGTCGAGCAACTATACTCAGGAGCACAGAGGATTATTAGCTCCACCTCCTTTGGTAAACCGGCTCCTTCAACCATCAAGGCTACTTTAAATAGCTTATCCATTCTGCCAACTCGTCTTGAAGAGGTGAAGAAATCGGCTGCTCGAGGAGGTGCTCTTCTGGCCCTTACAAGGGCGAAAGCTTGGGTTCCAGATATTGATCCGGCGGAAGTGTTAACCGGATTTCCTGACACCAAGGAAGACGGTTCAGCCTTTGGTGAAAAGGATCTGTACGTTCTGACAAAGGAAATGCGTCCACTTGCTAGCAAGATTGCGGTGGAAGCTGACTTGTCTCGATACCATCCAGCATATGACTTGCAAAACGATCGGGTGGAACGACCGGTTTATGATGTTGCAAATTTAACTCCGCCGGTTCGTCCTCACACTTTTGCTCCTGACATTGATCCTGCTGAATTGATTAACGATGAAGTATACTTCCGTGCCTTGTCCAAGATCGATTGGCGTGCACCAGATTTCCCGCCGCTTCACGAGGAGGAAGATGTTCCGGAACAAGATGGTGGCCAATCGTCCCGGCAAGGAGAAGCTGAATCTTGAATGTTATCGCTGTAACCATAATTGGTATTCCGTAAACAATGCTTCCAACTATTCGGCTTCCATGCCTTGTAATGGGTTTAGCTGACATTTAATGCACTGTGATCCGGCTTTTGATCATTATGAAGTACTCGTTCACTGACTTGTTGATTGATGCGGATTTCTGTCCATAAAAAAGATGAAAAAATATGTCCTAGTGGTTTGACCACTGGATGGATTAACTTGTTCTCTTGGTATAACAAACAAGCGTATCTTTGACAAATAACTGCGATACCTTAATTGCATGTAGCCAAAATACCTTAAACCGGCAAGATGTTTAAAATTACCTTAATCAGTCTTCATCAATTCTAATAAGTCCTTGAAACTCTTCAGCTCAACTTGTCCATAAGTCCTTCTTTTTTCGGTTCAGCGATTTGTAACTTGTATCTGATTGTGTGCTGCCAAGTGTCAGCTCATCATGAAGTCAAGTCGGGCTGCGATGAACGCCGGTTTAACTCTCGCTGGTGCTCATGACCCAGGCTTTGTAACACTAGATAGGCGGTCAACTTCTAGAGCTGTTCCCCTTGTTTAGAAAGGTTATGAAACACAAAAATCGTACATAATTATTGTAAATCAAACTATGCAATCGAGGCTTTTTCAAAGAGCTGCCAGGCTCAAAACAAGATTCAGCCATTCAAGGGGTGTGTGGGCGAACCACTGTCCCCAGGGGCCGGGTCATCATTTGAACGTGGGCGATACCACTGTTCAGGGAGCCCAAAAATTCATAACATAGCCATTCAAGGGGTGTGAGGACGAACCACTGTCCCCAGGGGCCTCTAATATTCCTCTTTTTCCTTTTTCTTTATCCAGGGCTTTCCTCTTCCTGAACCGGACGTGATCTTTTGTTCCTGTGAGTTTTACCGCTCCTTCACATACCCTGTAAAGATTAGTTTCTAAAAACCAGCTAATATTGAAATATGTTTCTTTGATAACAAACTGATATGGATATTTGCCGCAAATTTGATGTATGTGGAAAAAGGGCTGAGCCCCCGGTTTACCGAGGGTGCCGGTTTATTCATTATTCATAATATATACATAGGATACATGGGAGCCTATGGCTCAAGTATAATACGGCCGTAGATGAGCAATGTTCCATGGCCTTTTCGTCTCCTCTTCTGATGTCCGTGAATCTTTGTGCTCTCGAATGTCCACCAAATAGTATGACCCGTTGTGTAAATTTTTGCTGATCACAAAGGGCCCTTCCCATGGCGGGGATAGCTTGTGCATGTCTGTTTGATCTTGGATAAGCCGGAGTACCAAGTCACCCTCCTGGAATGTCCTGGTTCTGATCCGGCGGCTGTGATATCTGCGTAGGTCTTGCTGATAAATCGCCGACCGTGCTGCAGCTATGTCACGCTCTTCATCCAACCGATCCAAACTATCCTGTCTTGACTCTTCGTTGATGGCTTCTACATAGGCCGCCACCCTTGGGGAATCATGGCGTATGTCACTTGGAAGAACTGCTTCTGCCCCGTAAACCATGAAGAAAGGTGTATAACCTGTAGACCGGTTTGGTGTAGTGTTAATGCTCCAAAGGACAGAGGGTAATTCTTCAACCCAACACCCTGGGGTTCTCTGCAGGGGTGTCATAAGCCGGGGCTTGATTCCACGCAAAATCTCCTGATTTGCCCTTTCTGCTTGACCATTGGATTGGGGGTGAGCCACAGAAGATACATCCAAACGAATATGCTCTCGTTGACAGAATTCTTCCATCTCACCCTGAGATAAATTGGTGCCGTTATCTGTGATGATGCTGTGTGGAAAACCAAACCGGAATATTACTTTTTTGATAAACTTAACCGCCGTTGCCGCATCACACTTGCTTATAGGTTCCGCTTCAACCCACTTTGTAAACTTATCCACTGCCACCAGTAGATGAGTTTTCTGATCTTGGGATCTCTTGAAAGGACCCACCATGTCAAGCCCCCAAGTTGCAAAAGGCCAAGTTATTGGTATCATTCGGAGTTCTTGTGCCGGAACAAGGGCACGTCTTGAGAACTTCTGACAAGCGTCACACTTGCGGACCAGGTCTGCTGCATCTGCATGTGCGGTTAACCAATAAAAGCCATGTCGGAAAGCCTTAGCCACTAAAGATTTTGATCCGGCGTGATGACCGCAATCCCCTTCATGAATCTCCCTTAGAATCTCACAACCTTCCTCAGCTGAAACACACCGTTGAAATACTCCAGATGTGCTACGATGATGCAGCTCCCCATTGGCGATTGTCATAGACTTGGAACGCCGGATTATCTGCCGTGCTTCACCTTCGTCCCCTGGCAATTCTCCCCGGCTTAAATATACCAAATAAGGTATCGTCCAATCCGGAATAACATGGGTTGCCGCAACCAACTGTGCCTCTGGGTCCGGAATAGCCAGATCGTCCTCTGAAGGTACTTGAACCGAAGGATTGTGCAACTCATCCAAAAAGGTGTTCGGTGGTACCGGTCTACGTTGCGACCCTAGCCGGCTTAAAGCGTCAGCTGCTTCGTTCTTCCGCCGGTCTATGTGTTCCACCTGATACCCTTTGAAGTAACCTGCCACCGCTTCAACCTCTCGTCGATAAGCCGCCATGAGGGGATCCCTTGAATCCCACTTGCCCGAAACTTGCTGTGCCACTAGGTCTGAATCGCCCAAGCACTTAACCCGGCTTAAATTCATCTCTTTTGCCAACCGTAAACCATGAAGTAGTGCTTCATATTCTGCTGCATTATTAGTACAAGGAAATAACAACCGGAGGACATAACAAAATTTATCACCTCTGGGGGAAGTTAAAACCACTCCGGCCCCTGAGCCCTCCAACTGTTTCGAACCGTCGAAGTGAATCGTCCAATAAGTGAGATCCGGCTTTTCCTCCGGGGTCTGCAATTCTGTCCAGTCGTTGATAAAGTCCACCAGTGCCTGAGATTTGATAGCAGTGCGTGGTACATATTTCAATTCATGTGGACTGAGCTCAATGGCCCACTTGGCTATTCTGCCTGTTGCTTCTCTATTCTGGATTATATCTCCCAACGGAGCCGAGCTAACCACAGTTATCGGATGCCCTTGGAAATAATGCTTTAACTTCCGGTTCGCCATGAACACCCCATACACCAGTTTCTGCCAATGAGGGTATCTTTGCTTGGACTCGATGAGTACTTCACTCACATAGTAAACCGGACGCTGAACCGGATGTTCTTTCCCTGCTTCCTTGCGCTCAACCACAATTGCAACGCTAACTGCCCGTGTGTTTGCAGCAACATATAGTAGCAAAGGCTCCTTGTCAATAGGGGCGGCTAAAACCGGCGGCTTCGCTAGTTGCTGCTTCAGATTCTCAAACGCTGTATTCGCTTCATCACTCCAAATGAACCGGTCCGTTTTCTTCAACATTTGATAAAGCGGGATCGCCTTTTCTCCTAAGCGACTGATGAACCGGCTCAACGCCGTGATCCGGCCAGCTATGCGCTGAACATCATTAATGCAAGCCGGTTTCGTCAAAGATGTGATGGCCTTGATCTTCTCCGGGTTGGCTTCTATTCCCTGGTTTGAGACCAGGAATCCCAAAAGCTTACCAGCCGGGACACCAAAAGCACATTTCTCCGGATTGAGCATCATCCTGTAAGCCCGAAGATTATCAAAGGTTTCTCTGAGATCTTCTATCATTGTCCTCTCCTCCTTTGATTTAACCACAATGTCATCCACGTAAGCATGTACGTTCCTTCCTATCTGCCCTTTCAAACAATTCTGAACACAACGCTGATAAGTTGCCTGCGCACACTTGAGCCCAAAAGGCATAGACACATAGCAAAAAGCACCAAAAGGGGTTATGAATGCCGTCTTCTCTTGGTCTTCAACTGCCATTTTGATCTGGTGATAGCCTGAGTACGCATCCAGAAAGCTCAGCCGCTCACACCCTGCTGTAGCATCAATAATTTGATCAATGCGAGGTAGAGCAAAAGGATCAGTTGGGCAAGCTTTATTGAGATCTGTGTAGTCCACACACATCCTCCACTTCCCATTCTTCTTTAGAACTAGCACCGGATTAGCCAACCATTCCGGATGAAACACTTCTACTATGAAGCCTGCCGCCAAAAGCTTAGCCACTTCTTCTCCTATAGCCTTGCGCCTCTCTTCGTTGAAGCGGCGTAGATACTGCTTTACCGGTTTAAACTTCGGATCAATATTTAACTTGTGCTCAGCGAGTTCCCTCGGTATACCTGGCATGTCAGAGGGTTTCCATGCAAAGATATCCCGGTTCTCACGGATGAACTCGATGAGCGCGCTTTCCTATTTAGGGTCCAAGTTAGCACTGATGGTGAACTGCTTAGATGAATCTCCAGGCACAAAATCGATCTGCTTAGTCTCTTCCGCTGATTTGAATTTCAAAGCCGGATCATGCTCGGTGGTTGGTTTCTTCAGCGGAGTCATATCTGCCGGATCAACATTATCCTTATAGAATTTTAACTCTTCCGCGGCACATACCGCTTCTGCATAAGCTGCATCACCTTCCTCACATTCCACTGCTATCTTACGACTGCTGTGCACCGTGATCGTGCCTTTATGACCTGGCATCTTGAGCTGCAGATAAACATAACATGGCCTAGCCATAAATTTAGCATAAACCGTCCTCCCAAACAAAGCATGATACGGACTTTTAATTTTGACAACTTCAAAGGTGATCATCTCCGATCTGGAATCATGCTCATCCCTAAAGGTAACTTCTAAGTCAATCTTACCAACCGGATAAGCTGACTTACCTGGGACCACCCCGTGAAACACTGTGTTCGATGTCCTTAACTGTTTATCTGTCAGACCCATACGGCGAAAGGTCTCATAGTATAATATGTTGATACTGCTACCTCCATCCATGAGGACTTTAGTGAACCTGTATCCTCCCACCTGAGGTGCCACCACCAAGGCTAGATGTCCCGGATTATCTACCCGTAACGGGTGGTCCTCCCTGCTCCAAACAATGGGCTGCTCTGACCATCGTAGAAACTGCGGTGTCGCCGGTTCTACCGCATTAACAGTCCGCTTTAAAATCTTCTGGTCTCTCTTGCATAGACTTGTGGTGAAAACATGATATTGGCCGCTGCTCAACTCCTTTGGGTTACTCTGGTACCCGGATTGCTGTTGTTGCTGTGGACGCTGCTGCTGCTGATTTCCTTGGTTATTGTGACCCCCTTGGCCCTGCTGCTGATTATTCTGATTGCTGTAACCACCTTGATGATACGACTGATTTCCCTGACTCTGATAACCACCTTGATAATGTGATTGGCTTCCTTGACCATTATAGTTTCCTTGACCACCTGGACCGCCTGGCCGGGATTGATAACCACCGTTGTTCCCTTGATAACCGCTGTTGCCCCTATATCCTGAACCGGAATTGTTCCCTTGGTAACCCGGGCCATAAAACCCGGGCCCTGAACCGGCATTCGGGGGCCGGCTATGGGGATTAAAACGGCCATTCCCTGCTATCGTGGGGTTCAGACATTCTCTTGCAGTGTGCCGTGCAGGCCCCTTACTCCCGCTATGCTTTATACAGGGTTGATCCAAATCCTGCTCCCAACCCGGATTTCCTCCACCGGCTTGGCGAGCGGGACCCTGCTGATTTCCCTGAAAACCGCCTTGAACCTGTGTATTAGCCACAAAATCGGAGCTGCTTTCCGGTTTCCGTTTGCCCAAAAGACCTGAAGTAATCGGATTAGCTGTCGCCGGTTTGCCAGTCTTGCTGGTCTTTCCCGCTTTATCTCCTTCTGGATCCGGATACTTGGTATTATCTGAGTCTCCGTACTTCACCAAGGCGCTCATCAAAGTCCCCATGTCATTGCACTCCCGTTTGAGCCGTCCGAGTTTTAATTTCAAAGATTCAAACCGACAATTATTCTCCAATGTCACGATTGCTGTGCTCGGATTAATGCCGTTTGAGGAGTGCAAGATCTCTGCCACTCTACGTACCCAAGCTGCTGTAGACTCCTGCTCTCCTTGCACGCACGCTGCTAAGTCTATCACCGACATGGGTTGCTTGCACGTATCCTTAAAATTTTTGATGAACTGACTGCGCAGCTCCCCCCATGATCCGATGGAATTCGGAGGAAGACCCTTTAGCCAAGTCCGGGTCGTTCCTTCAAGCATCATAGTAAAATATTTGGCACAAACCGATTCATCCACGTCCAGCATCTCCATGGCCATCTCGTAACTTTCCACCCAAGCTTCGGGTGGTAAATCGGCTGTGTAATTAGGCACTTTGCGAGGCCCCTTGAAATCCTTGGGCAATTTAACACTTCGCAGGGCGGGGACGAGACATTGTATCCCAAAACCGCTCGCCGTCGCTCCTGTCCCTGTGGTGCCTGTGTGAACCGGCGTCGACTGACGGACTTCTTCCCTGGCCTCCGATCTAGGCCGGTTTCGATCCGGGGCTGGCATCTCTGCCCTCGCCGGATTATCTTGCCTGTGATGATGTCTCCTTCGTTCACTGCTAGACACTTCGGGCTCCTCCCAATGTCTAGAGTAACTCCGATTGGGACGTGGTGTTGAATGTAACCTCTCCCTGCTATGAGAGTATGCTTGCTGCTGTATTAACGCCGTATTGAGTAGCTTCTGGGCCCTGCGCGCCTCTATCGCTACAGGGGATGTTTCTTCCACGGGTAAAGCGGCCAACCGTGCTGCCGCTGCAGCGATATTATCCACAGGGTTTGAATAATGCCCCGGGGGGACCGGAACATATGGCGCCGATGTAATCCGTCGCTCCCGCTCTGCGGCGGGTTGCTGAACCGGCTCTTCTCGAGCCGGTGAGCTTCTCCGGTTCAAGATCGGATTGTTACTGGCCCCAGCCCCAGGTGTTCTGAACAAATTCGCAGATTCGTAACCCGGCGGCAGGCGGGATCGATATTTTCGTCCTCTTACCCCTTCCATGGAAGCCTGTTCCATCCTTAAGTGAAAAGCTTGTTCATCCAACTCTGCTTGTCTTATCGCTAGCATCTCTCCTTCTGCCTTTAAATCCTCTTTTAACTGATCGATCCGGGCCTTCAACTGAAGAAGCACTGCATCATGTTGCGCCTTGTCTGCTGGAGCTACAACCTCTACTGCCTTAGCTGCGAACTCCTCGATCAAGGTGGATAGAACCGCAGTAATGGAGGGATTTGAACCGCTTCCCCCTGCGCCAGCCTCCGCTGTTGTTCCGTTCGTCGGGGGTTGTGAACCGGCCATGAAAACCGCCACCCGGTTTGGCGGGTCGGAGGGGCCCGGAATACTGTTTTCATCGGGCTCACCCTCAGACCGGCCGTCCCGCAACTGATACAGAGATTCAGTTTCCCCGGATGAAGATTCGTCATCTGAATAGACGACAGTTGCACCATCAGATTCCGATCCGTCCTCAGCCTGTCCTCCGTGAATCGCTCCAACGAACACATGCTTCATGGCAGGTTGGATCCGGGTCGACCTCGCACGCTGAGCCGGCTCGACGATGTTGGGGAAGGTGTCCGGCTCAGGTCCCGATCCACCGATTTTGCCGATGAAGACTTGGATGCTGCCGAAGGGGACCCGGTACCCGTATTCGATCGAATCGGCCTCCGGTCCCCAACCCGCGTCGTCGATGTAGATCCGGCCGCGACGACTCTCGGTCATCCGGCCGACTGCATAGCCCTTTAACCCCTTGAGGCCGCCTTCCAAGAACTCGAAACCATCGTGCGCAGGCCCCACGGTGGGCGCCAACTGTCGTGGAATTAACACGGCAGATGTCCGGTTTAGCGGACTTGATGATGGAACCATCGCACGGGTTAGCTTGAAAGGGTTCATGGCACACAAAGGACACAAAGGGTTTTATACTAGTTCGGCCCCTTCGAGAAGGTAAAAGCCTACGTCTAGTCGGTTTGGTATTGCTTGGGCGTCGGATTACAGGGAGCGGAATCGCTTGCCTGCGTCTCGACGGATCGATTGTTGCTTGTCCCTGAACCGGTGCCGGGTCATCCCTTTATATAGAGGTGACGCCTGGTCCGGTTTACTGAATCCCGAGGCCGGCTCATAATCGTGTCCGCCTCGGTCTCTGCTCTTCCTTTCTTATCTCTCAAGTTACATCTCTTTGGCGATTCACAAACCGTATTTCTATACATGGGCCTTGAAATCTCATGGGCCGTAATCTCTACTAATAATAAATCAAGTACGATATAATTAAACCGGTTTACAATATCCGGTTTATACCCATTAACCATATCCCTGACACCAGTGGACCACATCAGGAGCTTGGCGGCGTTAGTATTCAGAAGAGGAGAGACGTTGTTTTTCCTCACGCCGCTTTACACACACACCCAAAGGAGTGGAACAAGTCAAGGTTTTATTGTATTGCCACTTCTCCTGAAGGGGAGAACCCTCTACCGGGTTATCGTGAAACCCGTATTCCGGAAGATCATCCTTTACCACAACGGCTCGGCTCTGTTGAACGGACCCGGTTTTCATCACAGCTTTCCAAGTTAAGAGCCTTCATAGCTAATGGCTTGATTGGAACTGATTTTCTACGCTGTTGGTTGTCTTGGAGCATCCTTCCCTTGAGCCGGCGATCACAGCTGATGTGCAAATACTCTGGTAAACCGGATGATCCCCAAAGGTTTACCAAGGAAAAACTCTCTAAATCGGAGGTTATAGAATCAGCCAAGAAAATTCTCAATGTTTCCTTGGCAGACTGTAGCAAGGTCGGGTTAGCTCCTTATTATAAGAAGAACAAGCTGCCTGCAGTAAGTTTTACCTTGCCCTGTATTCATAATCCGTTTCTTTAAACCGTCTTTCAATTACCTTTCTTGCTTTTGACTAGGCTGATGACCCTTTCTGGAAGAGAAAACCTCAGGAGAAAACCGGCAAACAAGCTCGCCGGAAAACTTTTGCAAATAAGAAAAGGAAAGCAGCTGTTGACGCCAGTTCTCCCACTGAAGATGATGATCCGGATTCCGAGGTATGATTTAATCCGGTTCAGATTTTGCTTTCTTGAACTTGTAATTGTGTCTAACGATAACTTTTCCACAGGAGTTGCCTGGAGGTGATAATCCGACCGAAGTTGAGGTAACCATTCTTTCTTCTGATTCAGAACCTCTTCCACAAAAAAGTCGTCGGACCGTCCGGAAATACCAATTTTCTCACCCTTATGCTCAGTTGGACCCTAACTTTATTTTTAAGAAGCAACAGCACGAAGCTCTTCGCCGGACCACTCGCCATAGCGGCCTGGCGGTGGAATCATCCGGGATTTCTTTAACTCCGGCTCGAAAACGCCGTGCTGAGGTGATACTTTCTCCGACTCTCCTTCATCCCAAGGCCGGGCTTATCCGGAAACCTCTTAAACCGTATGACCCTGATTATCAGGAAACTCCATTGTCTTCTTCTGGTGAATCAACTGCCACGCAGCTTCCTCCATTAAAAACTGTCCCAGGGTAACTTTTTAACCCTTCCGGTTTATGATTTGTTTTTGTTTTATAATGTTAATACTCATTTTGCACTCTTTCCAGCAAACCAAAACCCAGCAAGAAGCCCAAAGCAAATAAGCCTCCTGCTGAGACCACTGCAGATGATCCGGCTGATGATCCGGCAACAACTATTCCTACTGCTGAAGACCCTGCGCCTACAGATCATGTCTTTGCTCCTGAGAATCCTACTGCTGAAGATGCCCCTACTCCGCCAAGTCCGGCCCGGGTCAATTCTCCTCAGATTAATCCGGCGTCTCCCAATCCGGCCCAGACTGCCACTCCCCCAAATGTACCTACTTCTCCGGATGTTGTGGTGACTGGGACTGCCTTTGTTGCTCCAGCTGAACCCACCGTTCTAGCCAAGCATACGGCTAAAACGGAGAAGTTATATAAAGAAAAAGGCAAATGGAGTACTGAAGTATCCAATCTTGCTGATATGAGTGCTCAAGATATTTATTCTGGGTATCTAAACCGGCTCCACAGCAGCCGAGACTATGAAGCAAGCCTGGTTAACTTAATGAGGGAGAAATATGAGGTAAACCTCTTCTTCTGACTTTGTACCTTTGATGCGTTTCTATCCCATAACAGCCCCCAAGTTCCGGTTTAGCTGCGTGCTGAAGGTGAACCGGAACTTGTAATTTGAACAATTGATCTTTACATTAGCCCCCAAGTGTCAAGCAGACAACTTGTTTGTGTGCTTGAGACTTGTAACTTTGAATTGCTGTTGTTTACTGCTTCAACTGCCATTAGCCCCCAAGTGTCAAGTAGACAACTTGTTTGTGTGCTTGAGACTTGTCTGATTTTTACCTTTTGTCTTTTTGCAGGCTGAGTTGAACCGGAATGCTATTGAAATCAATGAACTTCGTAGTCGTCTTACTGAAACAGAATCTACCGCTTCAAAAGCTAAAAAAGATCTTCAGGTAAGTTTAAAGACTGCTGAGGATCTGAAGAAATATTTTGAAGAAGAACGGACCACTTTTGAGGTTTAAAAGAAAGATCTGGAGAAAAGGGTTCAGGACGCTGAAGGGGCGCTTAACCCGGTTACAGAGAAATTGACCGGTTTAAAGCAGCAGGTTGAAATGATGACTACTGCAATCTTTGGTAAGTATAATCTGAACTCCCGGTTCATCCCTGTAATATTCTAACTGTGCCGGCTTAACCGTTGTATCTGTGTGCAGGTCGCCGTGTCTCCCATCTTGGGGATGACTTACGGAAAAAGCTTAAAGCATGTTACACATTGGTCGAGCAGCTGTATTCCGGCGCTCAGAGGATCATCAGTGCTACTTCCTTTGGTAAACCGGCCCCTTCGACGATCCAAGATACGTTAAACAAGTTATCTGTTTTGCCGGCTCGTCTTGAAGAGGTTAAAAAATCCGCTGCTCGAGGTGGCGCTCTTCTAGCCCTTACCAGGGCTAAGGCTTGGGTCCCAGATCTTGATCCGGAGGAAGCTATGACCGGTTTTCCTGATACAAAGGATGACGGTTCGACTTTTACTGCAAAGGACCTTTATGCTTTGACAAAGGAAATGCGCCCCCTCGCCAGCAAGCTTGCAGTTGAGTTCGATTTATCCAGGTATCATCCTGGATATGAGTTGCAAAACGAACGGGTGGAGCGGCCGGTTTATGATACCGTGAATTTAATCCCACCGGTTCGTCCTCATACCTTCGCTCCAGATATCGAACCTTTTGAACTGATCAACGAAGAGATGTATTTCCGGGCCTTGGCGAAGATTGACTGGCGTGTGCCGGATTTCCAACCGCTTCAAGAAGATGAAGAAGTTCCGGATCAAGGTGATGGCCAGCCGTCTCAAGAAGGAGGAGCACAACTTTAAAATTTCATTGCTGTAATCGCAGTCTGTGTTTCGCGAAACAATATTTCCAATCCGTCGGGCTTGCTATGCCTTGTAATAGGATAGCTAAACTTGATCTGCTTTATTCCGGATATTCTGACTTTCTCTATGCAGAAATATTTGCTGATTGAAAATGTTGTCTGATATTGTTTATCTTGCATATCTTCTGTTTCTGCAGAAATAATACTGAAAATATGTCCTAGTGGCTTACCACTGGACGGATTAAATTGCTCTCTTAAAACTACAAATAAGTATATCTTTATACCAGTAATGACTTTATACCTGAGATCATATACGCCCAACATTCTTAATCCGGTAGAATCTTAAAGTCGCTTGATCAAGACCTTCATGGATCCAATTAAAATTTCGAAACACTCCGGCTCATCTTGATGATAAATTCCGGCTTATCTTGTTCTTCAAAACTTTGTTTGGAGATTTGTTTTTTTGCCTGATATATGATCCGGGTTTTAATGGACACCGGTTTACTCATGCTGATATTCATAACCCAGACTTTTCACTTTATAGCTGCTCCACTCCGGTTTAAAGGGTTATAAAACAAAAACACCAAAAAGATGCAAATTTCGCAAATAAGACCATGTAGTCGAGGCTTTTTAAGAGCTGCCAGGCTCAAAGCAAGGTTCAGCCAATCAATGGGACGTGGTTTGTCCAACACTCCCAGAGGGCCCAGCCAATCACTCAACGTGGATTTTTCCAACTTTTCAGAGGGCCGAAAGAACCGCAAATAAAAACTGAGCCAATCAATGGGACGTGGATTGTCGAACACTCCCAGAGGGCCTAGCCAATCACTGAACTTGGATTATCCAACTTTTCAGAGGGCCGATAGAACCGTAAAAATTAATCCGATCACTGGGACATGGACGATGCCATTCCCAGAGGGCCTCCAGGGTTCCTCCTGAACCGGTGGGTCAATTTAAACCAATCACTGAACGTGGAATTATCCAACTATTCAGAGGGTCTCCAGGGTTCCTCCTGAACCGGTGGGTAAATTCAAACCAATCACTGAACGTGGAATTATCCAACTATTCAGAGGGTGTCCAGGGTTCCTCCTGAACCGGTGGGTAAATTGTGAAGCCTCCTCTCCTCGAACCGGATATGATCTCTTGTTTTTTAGAGAGTTTTATTGCTCCCTTGCATATTCTGCAAAAAATCAATTTCTAAACCGGCCAATATATTGAAATATAATATCTGGTAATAAACTTGTATGGTTGCTTTCACATGATTTTTGTATATGGAAAAAGGGCTAAGCCCCCGGTTTACCGAGGGTGCCCGTTTATTCATTACTTTATAATATATACATAGGATACATTGGAGCACGTAGCTCAAGTATAGTATGGCCGTAAATGGGCGATGTTCCACGGCCTCTTCGTCTCCTCTTCTGATGTCCGTGAGTCCTTGTGTTCTCGAACGTCCACCAAGTAATATGAACCGTTGTGCAGATTCTTGCTGACCACAAAGGGCCCTTCCCAAGGTGGGGATAGCTTGTGCATATCTGTTTGATCTTGGATGAGCCGGAGTACCAAGTCACCCTCCTGGAACGTTCTTGTTCTAATCCGGCGGCTATGATATCTGCGCAAGTCTTGTTGATAAATCGCAGATCGTGCTGAAGCTATATCACGCTCTTCATGCAACCGGTCTAAACTGTCCTGTCTTGACCCCTCGTTGATTGCTTCCACATAAGCCATCACCCTTGGTGAATCATGACGTATATCGCTCGGAAGAACTGCTTCAGCACCATAAACCATGAAGAAAGGTGTGTAACCTGTAGACCGGTTTGGTGTAGTGTTAATACTCCAAAGAACAGATGGCAATTCCTCAACCCAACATCCTGGGGTTCTCTGCAAAGGTGTCATAAGCCGGGGTTTGATTCCTTGCAAAATCTCCTGATTTGCCCTTTCAGCCTGACCATTGGATTGGGGGTGGGCCACAGAAGATACGTCCAAATGAATATGCTCTTGTTGACAGAATTCTTCCATCTCACCCTGAGATAAATTGGTGCCATTGTCTGTGATGATGCTGTGTGGAAAGCCAAACCGGAATATTACTTTTTTGATGAATTTGACTGCCGTTGCCGCATCACACTTGCTTATAGGCTCCGCTTCAACCCACTTTGTAAACTTGTCTACTGCCACTAGTAGATGAGTTTTCTGATCTTGGGATCGCTTGAAAGGTCCAACCATATCAAGCCCCCAAGTCGCAAACGGCCAAGTTATTGGTATCATCCGGAGTTCCTGTGCTGGAACCAGAGCACGTCTTGAGAATTTCTGACAAGCGTCACACTTCCGGACCAGATCTGACGCATCTGCATGAGCGGTTAACCAATAGAAACCATGCCGGAATGCCTTAGCCACCAATGATTTTGAACCGGCATGATGACCACAATCCCCTTCATGAATCTCGCGAAGAATCTCACAACCTTCCTCAGCTGATACACATCGCTGAAATACTCCAGAAGTACTGCGATGGTGAAGTTCTCTGTTTGCAATTGTCATGGACTTAGAGCGCCGGATTATCTGTCGCGCTTCTTCTTCATCATCTGGTAACTCTCCTCGGCTTAGGTATGCCAAATAGGGCAGCGTCCAATCCGGAATAATATGGAGCGCCGCAACTAACTGTGCCTCTGGGTCCGGAATAGTTAGGTCTTCCGCCGATGGTAACTGAACCGAAGGACTGTGCAACTCATCCAAGAAGGTGTTTGGTGGCACCGGTCTATGTTGCGACCCCAGCCGGCTCAAAGCGTTAGCTGCTTCGTTCCTCCGCCGGTCTATATGATCCACCTGATATCCTTTAAAGTATCCTGCGACTGCTTCAACCTCTCGTCTATAAGCCGCCATGAGGGGATCTCTTGAATCCCACTTGCCAGAAACTTGTTGCGCTACCAGATCTGAGTCGCCCAAACACTTAACCCGGCTTAAGTTCATTTCCTTTGCTAGCCACAATCCATGAAGTAATGCTTCATATTCCGCTGCATTATTAGTACAAGGAAACAATAAGCGGAGGACATAACAAAATTTATCACCTCTGGGGGAAGTTAAGACAACTCCAGCCCCCGAGCCCTCCAACTGTTTTGATCCGTCAAAGTGAATCATCCAGTAAGTAAGATCCGGCTTCTCCTCAGGAGTCTGCAACTCTGTCCAATCATTGATGAAGTCTACCAATGCCTAAGATTTTACAGCAGTGCGTGTTACATATCTCAACTCATGCGGGCTGAGCTCAATGGCCCACTTTGCTACTCTGCCCATAGCTTCCCTGTTTTGGATTATATCCCCCAACGGCGCTGAACTAACCACAGTTATCGGATGCCCTTGGAAATAGTGCTTCAACTTCCGGTTTGCCATGAATACACCATATACCAACTTCTGCCAATGAGGGTATCTCTGCTTGGACTCAATGAGTACTTCACTCACGTAATAAACCGGGCGCTGAACCGGGTATTCCTTCCCTGCTTCCTTGCGCTCAACCACAATCGCAACGCTAACTGCCCGTGCATTAGCAGCGACGTATAACAGCAACGACTCTTTGTCAATAGGAGCAGCTAAAACCGGTGGTTTTGCCAATTGCCGCTTCAGATCCTCAAACGCTGCGTTTGCCTCATCACTCCATATAAACTGGTCTGTTTTCCTCAACATCTGATAAAGTGGAATCGCCTTTTCTCCCAAACGGCTGATGAACTGGCTTAACACTGTGATCCGGCCAGCTATGCGCTGAACATCGTTGATGCAAACCGGTTTAGTCAAAGATGTGATGGCTTTGATCTTCTCTGGGTTAGCTTCTATTCCTCTGTTTGAGACCAAGAATCCCAGTAGTTTACCTGCCGGAACACCAAAAGCACACTTCTCCGGATTAAGCATCATCTTATAAGCTCGAAGATTATCAAAAGTTTCCTTAAAATCCTCTATCATTGTTCCTTCCTTCCTTGATTTGACTACAATGTCATCCACATAAGCATGAACATTCCTCCCTATCTGCCCTTTTAGACAATTCTGAACGCAACGCCGATAAATTGCTTGTGCACATTTAAGTCCAAAAGGCATAGACACATAGCAAAAAGCTCCGAAAGGAGTTATGAAAGCTGTCTTCTCTTGGTCTTCAACTGCCATCTTAATCTGATGATACCCTGAATATGCATCCAAAAAACTTAGCCGCTCACATCCCGCTGTGGCATCAATGATCTGATCAATGCGAGGGAGGGCAAAAGGATCAGTTGGGCAAGCTTTATTGAGATCTGTGTAGTCCACACACATCCTCCACTTCCCATTCTTCTTCAACACCAGCACCGGATTAGCCAACCACTCCGGATGAAAAACTTCTACTGTGAACCCTGCGGCCAAAAGTCTGGCCACTTCTTCTCCTATAGCCTTGCGCCTCTCCTCATTGAAGCGGCGCAGATACTGCTTGACCGGTTTAAATTTTGGATCGATGTTTAAACTGTGCTCAGCGAGTTCCCTCGGTATACCTGGCATGTCAGAAGGTTTCCATGCAAAGATATCCCGGTTCTCACGGATGAACCCGATGAGCGCGCTTTCCTATTTGGGATCAAGGTTAGCGCTGATAGTGAACTGCTTAGATGAATCTCCCGGCACAAAATCAACTTGTTTGGTCTCTTCTGCTGATTTAAACTTCAATGCCGGATCATGCTCGGTAGTTGGCTTCTTAAGTGGAGTCATATCTGCCGGATTAACATTATCTTTATAAAATTTCAACTCTTCTGTGGCACATACTGCTTCTGCATAGGCCGCATCTCCTTCCTCACATTCCACTACTATCTTACGGCTTCCATGAACGGTGATCGTGCCCTTATGACCCGGCATTTTAAGCTGCAAATAAACATAACACGGCCTAGCCATGAACTTAGCATAAACCGTCCTTCCAAATAGAGCATGATACGGACTTTTGATTTTGACGACTTCGAAAGTGATCATCTCTGATATGGAATCATACTCATTCCCAAAGGTAACTTCCAAGTCAATCTTTCCAACCGGATAAGCGGACTTACCTGGGACTACTCCATGAAACACTGTGTTTGATTGCCTTAGTTCTTATCCGTCAGACCCATACGACGGAAAGTCTCATAATTGTGACGCCCGAGTCCGACGTCCCAGAAGATCCCAAGAGATTCCAGAAGATTCCAGATGTTCCGGGGTCTCCCGTGTGTTCTTTGTGCTTGCTTTATTTATTTTTGCATTGCATCATGTCATCATGCCATCATGTCATATGTTTTTGCATCTCAACCTAATAATTCGTGTGGACCTTCGGTCCATTTAAATCGAGGGAAGGTGACTTCTCTTTATAACATATAAAAGTCTCTCATTATATTTAGGGAGCTATATTAATAATTATTCCATTGCTTCGGAATCACCATAACACACTTGCATAATTTCCCCATGTCTTTTCCACTTCGAGTTCTCCTACAAAAACCTTCCCTAATTTATTTTCCGTTGTTTCGAGGTTCCTCCAAAAATTTGAACATTTTTGGACACTTCTATAATCTCGTCTTAGTTCAAACCTATTTGAATTAAATTCAAATATGTTTGAATTATTTTCCGATCTGGTCTTTTGTATTTTCTCCGGTCGTGCTTGTTTTTATGTGCCCGAGAAAAATACTCCTTTGTCCTAATTCTTGCCCTAACCACCTTCTCTTTTCTCTCTTTTGTTTTATCTGCTAAAAATCTGTTAAAGATAGGAGCCAGCCCTTCTGGCCATTCCCAGCAGCCCAACTCCCTTCTCCTCCCCTCTAGGCCATTAGGCCCATCTCCTTCCTCCCTCCTCTTCCCAGCCGGCCCACTGGCCACTCCAGCCCGCATCCCCCTCTAAACCCTAGCTCCCTAGCGCACTCGATCGCTCCCTCTCTTCCCCTCGTGCGCCGCCGGACCCCCGACCCTCCGCTCGATCTCCTCTCTCTCTCTCGACCGACAGGTCCCGCATCTCGCTCCCTCGCACCCCTCTCCCCTCGAGCTTTCCCTCACCAGCGCGCCCGAGCGCCTTTTCTTCCCTCCGCCTCCAGCGCCATGGAGCTCCCCTTCCGCGCGCCCGGGGCGCCGGCCTGCGACCGCCTCCCTTCGTGCTGGCCCCGAGCGCCCGCACCCATCCTCGCCTCCAGCGGCCAAGCGTCGGCCCCCACCTCCCTCCGGGCCTCCATGCGACGAGCGCCGGGCGCCAAGGTCGCCCCGCTGCCCTGCTTGGAGCACCGGAGCCCCTCATCTCTCCCTGCGCGCGCGAGGCCTCTGCCTCGCCAGCAGCCGGCGACCGCCCCGCGCTGGCTCCCTCCCCGTCCTCCAGGGCCGCAACGGCGTCCAGGCCCGAGCGCCCCGAGCCCTCGTTCAGCGCCCGGCCAGGGGCCCTCGTCTCCGTCCCCTTGCGTCCTCGCGCAGGAGCTCCCTCGTCTCCGTCCCCTTGCGTCCTCGCGCTGGAGCTCCCTCTCCGTCCCTGGCCTCCTTCATCGCCATGAGCGCCACCAGAAGCCACCGCGCCGCTGCCCCTCCGAGGAACCCCGCCGTCTCTTCGTTCTCCAGGTCGCCCAGCAGCATGGAGCTCCTCCAGCGCCTCGCCGTGCCGCTGCCTTGGTTCCTTCCCGCAAGAACTGCTGCTGCCGTGTCCTCGTCTCCGTGCAGCCCTTGTTGTGTTGTGTTTTGTTTTTTGTTTTGTGTGCCTGTGCTGTAATTTTGACAGATGACCCGTGTACGACTACGGCGACCCGACCAAGTACCTCTTCGAAACAAGTACCTCTACACGGCGAAACGACTAGTACATCTACCGTCGTCGAGACCCTCAAGTACCTCTACGAACGAAAACGCCTCCGAGAACAAGCACCGCGACCGACTCGACAAGTACCTCTTCGGATGCGTCAAGTTCCACTACTTCGTCTACTGTCGCCGAGACCCCCCCAAGTACCACGACGACCGAACGTCTACGGTGACGAGTACATCTACGAACGTGTAACCCTACGTCGACGACGATCCCGACAAGTACCTCTACACGCGGCATGAACATCTACGATACAAAAACGCCGACACAAGACGATGAAAAGTACCCCTTCGGAGAAGTACATCTACGAACTCGACGCCCGAACGTCTACTTCCACTACCGCCTCGTGAACGACTCCTTCCACTACGTCTCGAACCGCCCCGAAACGCACGCTTCGAAGGTATAACCCCGAGACGACCCCGTGGATGAACGCTTGTGCTTGTTGTGGTTGTATGAAATGTCTCCCTTGTGTGTGCTTCGTGCCCGTTTCGTCCTTGTCTTGTTCCTCGGTTGCCTCGCCACCGACTCGTGGAAACCCGGCAACGGGATCGCCCACCTTTCATCTCGTTTGACTCACCCACGCCGTCTTACCTTTTGCACCGGTCTCGCAACGAGTTACCGGCACCGATATGATGCCGTTGCATCATTTTCGGATCGTTGCCATGGCACCCTTTTCTTTCCACCACGGCGACAAATGCTTCATATCTCTTTTAAGTCAACCTTTTAAAATTGCATAAACTTGATCATGTCATCCGCATCATGTTAATAACACTAAAATGTTTAATTGTTGTTTGCTTTTAATGACTAAACATGCTCATGGGGATTTTCCGGATATGTTGTTGTTATTTCCGGCCTCTTTTAAAATGTCTTAATAGTGTAGCTTCTTTATGCTTCACCTCTTGCCATGTTAAAAACATTTAATCTTGTCTTGTAATTAAATGAGAGTCAACTAAATAATTAAATGTGGTGTTTCGTCAATATGCAACTCGTTGCATATTGATCTCCACTTAACTTGTAGATTTGTTTGTGCACTTTGCCATGCCATGCATATTTAAACCGGACATGCATCATACTTGATTGTGCATCGTATGCCATGTTTATGTTTGTGTGTTTACCGTGTTGTTTCCTTCTTTCCGGTTGCTTCTCTTGTTAGCTTCGGTTTCGTTCTGGAGTTGTGAGGATCCGCTCGACTGTTGCTCCGTCTTCTCCTTGGATCCGTTCTTCTCCCTTGTGGAATCCCAGGCAAGATGACCGAACCCGGATACCATTACTATCTTTGCCTATTGCTAGAGTATCGCTCTTTAGTATATTGCCTCGATGCCCATGTTTTCCTGTCAGCCTCCTATTGTAACCATGAACCTGTTTAACCACCCTTCCTATGCAAACCGTTGAATGGCTAAGTACGCTTCGCTCAGCCCTCTTATAGCATTGTTAGTTGCAGGTGAAGGTTGAAGATGCTTGCTTCATGTTGAAGTTTGGTTGGGTTATATCACACTATATAAATGCTTAAAATGAAATCATCTATATACTGGCAGGGTGGAAGGCTAAGCCTTTTGCTTGGTGTTTTGTTCCACTCATGCCGTTAGGAACCGTATAAACCGGTGTTATGTTCCTTGATTATGCGTTCCTAACACGGTTGGGGTGTATGGGCCCCCCTTGATAAACCGCTAAGTGCTAAGTCTTTTCCAGCAAATCCCAACATTGGTTCTATTTGCCTCATAATAACAACTTAATTAATTAATTAAATTTGCATAAGGGGGACGCTCCTTGGAGATTCTTTTCTACATAGCAGGGGGGGCCAGTGCCGATGGTGTTGGTCCCAAACGGGGAGCCTGCGGGAACCACCACGGGGAAACTCGAGGTTTGGGTCCTGTAGCATCACCCATCCGGTCGTGTCCTGAGACTTAGATACGCGCGGCTACTATCAGGGTGTCGACACGCCGGGAGGATTTGCTGGATTAGCCTTACCTTAGTTCGGTTTAACTTGAGCACGGGATTCCGAGAATACTCGGGTCTTCCCAACTATGGAGTTGCGACTTCGCGGATCGTGGGCTTGTGATGGGCCAAGTTGGAACACCCCTGCAGGGTTTGAACTTTCGAAAGCCGTGCCCGCGGTTATGTGGCAGATGGGAGCTTGTTAATTCTGGTTGTAGATAACTTGACACAATGTTTCAATACACTACCAGCGTGTGTACCGTGACTGTCAATTTCCGAATAGGGATTCGGGAGTTGAACACGGTGGGGTTATGTTTGACCGGCTTTAGTTAGGATCACTTCGTGATCATCCCTCGACCGATGCACTTCTCTTCTCGCTCTCTATTACGTAAGTTAGTGCTAGTTGCTGCTGCAGACTCTTGTTTTTATCCTTCACCTCATATTCTTTTCTTCAGCCTTGTCCTCACCCAAGGCTTCAATAGTCTTGTTACCCGGGAACGGGATTGCTGAGTCCTCTGTGGCTCACAGTTACTTCACCACACCAGATGCAGGTTCAGCCGAGTTTGATGCAGGAGTTGGTTCAATGCTTCACCAGGAGCTCGATGAAGAGTTTGGCTGTTGCCCGTGACGTTTCGATGTTCAGTAGTGGTTTCTACTAGGATTCGATCCTGACCTGTGGCTTTATGTTGTTTTGGTATCTTTCTTTTGGATCTTCACCCGTAGTCGGGTTGTGATGTTTTGAATGATGTTATGCTTATGTAATGTATTGTGTGAAGTGGCGAGTGTAAGCCAACTATCTCCTTTTGCTTTTTAATCCCTCTTTTACATGAGTGGTGCAAAGATACCAAACTTGAGATCATTCTAGGATGGGCTTATACCTTTAAGTCGTGCCTCGACACGTAGGAGGTATAGTCCCATCCTGGGCATTACAAGTTGGTATCAGAGCCTTCTCCGACCTAAAAGCCCACACTGATTGATCGAATCGTTGACGGTTGAGTCTAGGCACACACTGAAAATGTTTTGAGTCCTATATATTATATCGGAGAGTAGGATTTCTTTGCTTCTCATCCCCTTTCTCTCTGGTGAGGACTCCTGACGATTACTCTTTTCTCTTCTACTTTCAAAAATTGCACCAAATTTTTTTTTGTAGGATCCCGCGAGTATTCTGGGATTGTTTCGATGTTCTTGTGACAAGGATATTGTTCTCGATGCCTCCTGTTACCGAGGAGTTGAGCTTCGGGGTATCATTGTAACAAACATATCGCGGCAGTACTAAATACTTAAGACGGCCGACATCGAAAATCTCTCCTATACGGCCAGTGGCAAGATAACCCCGACATCACCCAGTACTGGGGAGGTAGTTCGAGAGTATTGCCATAGCTTGTATAGTGGATGCTTTTCGAAGGTCCGAGGTAAACAGTTTCCGAGAAAGACTGGTTATGTGTTGAAGGATGGATACACCTGGATGTAGGATTAGAGTTGATTGCGCGGTGCTTCCCGTGTATCCCCAACACCTGATTGCATAACTGGAAACTTTCGGAAATCTATAGGTGGGTTCATCTAGTAGTTCTAGGCATTCTTCCAACGGATGCTCGATATGAAGTTTGGGGTTCTACATTGAGTGAAGTGGTTTTATGGACTTGTTCTGATCGGGAGTTGCATCTTAAAGGGTCCTTGGCTATGCTGATCCGGGGATGACAAAACCCTTTTGTAACACGTTCCATGAGCTTTCAGCACGAAGATGTCGAACGAAGCTTCTATCTTGTATTTGTTCTATCTGTTCCTTGTTCCTTATTTTTTATCTTTTGCTCTCCAAGTGGCTTCTCGTCAAGCTGATGTACCTACGGAATTCATTCGTTCAATATCTACCCTTTGTTGTGATTTGATTCTGGTATTCGAGTTGCTTCGATGTCAAATGTTGATTCCATACCTTTCTAATCGGTATTCTCATATTTCTATGGGAGTGCAGGTCCTTCTTGATCATCAAGATGGTTATGTTAAATTCTTTCCAACCGGTGTGCCTTCTCTTCGAGTTACTCCATACGGACGTCGTTGAGAAATCTGACAATTTGTCTGTTTCATTCATCTCAAGTTGTCTTTGTTTTTCCCCACCCTCCCACCCTTCTTCTTCTCAGAGCAAGGAATTCTCAAATGAAGTATCCATTTTATTCATGTGATATTTCTTCATTCTTTTCCTTCAATGTTCTTATCCGGTGATTATCGTGAAGATGCTCAAGAGCTTCAAGTTCATCATTCTTTTGTTCTCATATTCTTCTCCGGTGGATGTAATTCAAGATTTCGGTGTTGATCTTATCCTTTTCCTCTTTTCACAATGCTTTCTTATTCCGGTACACCAATTAATCATTCTCCTCTTGCTATTCATATCCGGAGTGCTGAAGATTCGTAATTCCATTCTTAATCCTTTCAAACTATTTTGAGGTTGTTATCTCATTCAAGCCATTTAATTCAACCGGTGCAATATCTCTTCAGCAATCTTTTCAACGGTGATTTCTTTTGAGTGGGCCCTAACCCACAAGTCTTTTCCCAGGATCTTACCTGACTCTTCTAATTATTCCGGAGTTATTCTCAAATTCTTTTCAAAGTGTGACGTAAGAATGATCCCCATCAGTCACATGCCTTCTCCAAGATCGCTTTCAAATTCTTTTCATCGTTGTTTCAACCTTTTAATTCTTCATTCCGGAGTGCTCAACAATTCTTCATGGCATTTCTCGTCTTCACTATCAACATTTGGAGACCGGAGAAGTGTTTCTCTTAAATCCTGGCCCGTTCTCTTGAAGATTCAGGGTTCTAGCTTCTTGCCATCCGAAACATTTCATGAATTCTTTTCTTTGTGTTCCTCCGAAGGCCATCTTTTCAGAATATCTCTTCGTTCTCAGTTTTCAACCTCGTCCTCCATATATTCTTCATTGATGTCTCTCGTTCGTCTCCATATTCTTATGGTGGTTCTTTCAAGCTTACTCTTCCGTTGTTATCGTATCAATTCATTCGTTTTTTTTCATAATCCTACCGGTGGTTCGTTGAAGATTTACCCAAGCTTGTGCTAGATCTTTCTTAATTTCTTGCAACGAGAATAAGTAGTATGCCAAATCCTTTGGTTGTCATCAATTTAAATTGGTGAAGGATATGCACAACATAAATCTTATTCTTGTTCCTTCCAAGTGTTTAATTCTTTTATCTGGAGCTTGTTCATCATATCATATCCTTGGTTCTAAGTGTCCATCTTGTTTTCCGGAGTTCCATGTTATTTCAATTATATCATTTCAAGCTTCATCTAATTCATCGCAGGCCTTGAATCTTATTCCTTTCATTTTTCACTTCTCATGCTTTCATTACCGGAGTTCTTCATGGTGGTTCATCATCATTTTAATTCATCCTTGAAGTCTTCATCAAGATTCTTGTTGGAGCTCAAGCATTCTTCATCATGTTTTCCAATTGCAATTCTTTCTACCTTGTCTTTTCAGATGGTGTTATGTCATTCTTGACAATTCCTTCATGTTTTATGATTCACGAGTTTCAAGAATGAAATATTTAAACCCATCATTTTCTTTGTTCAGGAGATCGTTTCCGACCCTTCAATTATCCCTTGGAATTATCGTGGGTTGTATTTCACTTAAAAGCTTTCCCTAAGGATTGTCGATATTATGGTGCTTATAATGACCCAAGTTCTTCATTTATCATTCCGATGAAATAAGTTTTTCATCTCCTTGTTGATCTCAATCCAATCAAATGTTTCCCTCAGTGGCTGGTTGTCACCTCTTAATTTTGAGATGTTTTCCATAAGCCCACATCAAGCTTATTCTTTCGTTGTTGAGTTTCCAACAACTCTGTTCAACCCTTCTCCGTAAGGAGGATTTTCTAATTCATTCGTGGGAGAAGTTGTCATCTTCTTCTTCGATCTTTTCTTTCCAACGATCTAGCATCTATTCTTTCATTCCAGAGGTATTGTTATGTTGCTCTCTTTAACCATTATCTCGTTTTATCGAGATCATATTCTTCCCTTGCTTGTCTTTTAACCGGAGTGTTGTATTCTTCATTCAAGTTCTCTCATCTTATCTAGTTTTGCCTGTCTTTTAACCGGAGTGCTGTCTGAATCCTTCTTAACCTTGTGCCATTCTTTTAATTGTTTCAGAAGCAATATGTTGTGGTTTTCATCAAGTATCATTCCATCTTCTCTAGTTCTTGTTAATTCCTTCCATTTTCAGACGGAGTGCTGCCCAATTTCTGTCATTCTTATTCCTTGGCCATACCGTTGCAGTTTCATATTCTTTTGGTCCGTGAGGTCTGGTTTCATGTCTTTCAACCTACAAGGTTCTTGTTATGTTCCTTGTTCCTCTTTTCTAACGGAGTGTTTTCATCTCGTTCATCTCCGTTGCATTCTTTCTTTCAAGTTTGCTCAACCTCTCAAGGTTCTTGGTTTCACTCGTCTGTCAAAGAAGCAACTTTGTTTTACCTCTTCCTCTTCGTTTTTACCCGGTGATATCTCTAGGATCTCGGGTCGAGATCCTCTGTTAGTGTGGGAGAGTTGTGACGCCCGAGTCCGACGTCCCAGAAGATCCCAGGAGATTCCAGAAGATTCCAGATGTTCCGGGGTCTCCCGTGTGTTCTTTGTGCTTGCTTTATTTATTTTTGCATTGCATCATGTCATCATGCCATCATGTCATATGTTTTTGCATCTCAACCTAATAATTCGTGTGGACCTTCGGTCCATTTAAATCGAGGGAAGGCGACTTCTCTTTATAACATATAAAAGTCTCTCATTATATTTAGGGAGCTATATTAATAATTATTCCATTGCTTCGGAATCACCATAACACACTTGCATAATTTCCCCATGTCTTTTCCACTTCGAGTTCTCCTACAAAAACCTTCCCTAATTTATTTTCCGTTGTTTCGAGGTTCCTCCAAAAATTTGAACATTTTTGGACACTTCTATAATCTCGTCTTAGTTCAAACCTATTTGAATTAAATTCAAATATGTTTGAATTATTTTCCGATCTGGTCTTTTGTATTTTCTCCGGTCGTGCTTGTTTTTATGTGCCCGAGAAAAATACTCCTTTGTCCTAATTCTTGCCCTAACCACCTTCTCTTTTCTATCTTTTGTTTTATCTGCTAAAAATCTGTTAAAGATAGGAGCCAGCCCTTCTGGCCATTCCCAGCAGCCCAACTCCCTTCTCCTCCCCTCTAGGCCATTAGGCCCATCTCCTTCCTCCCTCCTCTTCCCAGCCGGCCCACTGGCCACTCCAGCCCGCATCCCCCTCTAAACCCTAGCTCCCTAGCGCACTCGATCGCTCCCTCTCTTCCCCTCGTGCGCCGCCGCACCCCCGACCCTCCGCTCGATCTCCTCTCTCTCTCTCGACCGACAGGTCCCGCATCTCGCTCCCTCGCACCCCTCTCCCCTCGAGCTTTCCCTCACCAGCGCGCCCGAGCGCCTTTTCTTCCCTCCGCCTCCAGCGCCATGGAGCTCCCCTTCCGCGCGCCCGGGGCGCCGGCCTGCGACCGCCTCCCTTCGTGCTGGCCCCGAGCGCCCGCACCCATCCTCGCCTCCAGCGGCCAAGCGTCGGCCCCCACCTCCCTCCGGGCCTCCATGCGACGAGCGCCGGGCGCCAAAGCCGCCCCGCTGCCCTGCTTGGAGCACCGGAGCCCCTCTTCTCTCCCTGCGCGCGCGCGAGGCCTCTGCCTCGCCAGCAGCCGGCGACCGCCCCGCGCTGGCTCCCTCCCCGTCCTCCAGGGCCGCAGCGGCGTCCAGGCCCGAGCGCCCCGAGCCCTCGTTCAGCGCCCGGCCAGGGGCCCTCGTCTCCGTCCCCTTGCGTCCTCGCGCAGGAGCTCCCTCGTCTCCGTCCCCTTGCGTCCTCGCGCTGGAGCTCCCTCTCCGTCCCTGGCCTCCTTCATCGCCATGAGCGCCACCGGAGGCCACCGCGCCGCTGCCCCTCCGAGGAACCCCGCCGTCTCTTCGTTCTCCAGGTCGCCCAGCAGCATGGAGCTCCTCCAGCGCCTCGCCGTGCCGCTGCCTTGGTTCCTTCCCGCAAGAACTGCTGCTGCCGTGTCCTCGTCTCCGTGCAGACCTTGTTGTGTTGTGTTTTGTTTTTGTTTTGTGTGCCTGTGCTGTAATTTTGACAGATGACCCGTGTACGACTACGGCGACCCGACCAAGTACCTCTTCGAAACAAGTACCTCTACACGGCGAAACGACTAGTACATCTACCGTCGTCGAGACCCTCAAGTACCTCTACGAACGAAAACGCCTCCGAGAACAAGCACCGCGACCGACTCGACAAGTACCTCTTCGGATGCGTCAAGTTCCACTACTTCGTCTACCGTCGCCGAGACCCCCCCAAGTATCACGACGACCGAACGTCTACGGTGACGAGTACATCTACGAACGTGTACCCCTACGTCGACGACGATCCCGACAAGTACCTCTACACGCGGCATGAACATCTACGATACAAAAACGCCGACACAAGACGATGACAAGTACCCCTTCGGAGAAGTACATCTACGAACTCGACGCCCGAACGTCTACTTCCACTACCGCCTCGTGAACGACTCCTTCCACTATGTCTCGAACCGCCCCGAAACGCACGCTTCGAAGGTATAACCCCGAGACGACCCCGTGGATGAACGCTTGTGCTTGTTGTGGTTGTATGAAATGTCTCCCTTGTGTGTGCTTCGTGCCCGTTTCGTCCTTGTCTTGTTCCTCGGTTGCCTCGCCACCGACTCGTGGAAACCCGGCAACGGGATCGCCCACCTTTCATCTCGTTTGACTCACCCACGCCGTCTTACCTTTTGCACCGGTCTCGCAACGAGTTACCGGCACCGATATGATGCCGTTGCATCATTTTCGGATCGTTGCCGTGGCACCCTTTTCTTTCCACCACGGCGACAAATGCTTCATATCTCTTTTAAGTCAACCTTTTAAAATTGCATAAACTTGATCATGTCATCCGCATCATGTTAATAACACTAAAATGTTTAATTGTTGTTTGCTTTTAATGACTAAACATGCTCATGGGGATTTTCCGGATATGTTGTTGTTATTTCCGGCCTCTTTTAAAATGTCTTAATAGTGTAGCTTCTTTATGCTTCACCTCTTGCCATGTTAAAAACATTTAATCTTGTCTTGTAATTAAATGAGAGTCAACTAAATAATTAAATGTGGTGTTTCGTCAATATGCAACTCGTTGCATATTGATCTCCACTTAACTTGTAGATTTGTTTGTGCACTTTGCCATGCCATGCATATTTAAACCGGACATGCATCATACTTGATTGTGCATCGTATGCCATGTTTATGTTTGTGTGTTTACCGTGTTGTTTCCTTCTTTCCGGTTGCTTCTCTTGTTAGCTTCGGTTTCGTTCCGGAGTTGTGAGGATCCGCTCGACAGTTGCTCCGTCTTCTCCTTGGATCCGTTCTTCTCCCTTGTGGAATCCCAGGCAAGATGACCGAACCCGGATACCATTACTATCTTTGCCTATCGCTAGAGTATCGCTCTTTAGTATATTGCCTCGATGCCCATGTTTTCCTGTCAGCCTCCTATTGTAACCATGAACCTGTTTAACCACCCTTCCTATGCAAACCGTTGAATGGCTAAGTATGCTTCGCTCAGCCCTCTTATAGCATTGTTAGTTGCAGGTGAAGGTTGAAGATGCTTGCTTCATGTTGAAGTTTGGTTGGGTTATATCACACTATATAAATGCTTAAAATGAAATCATCTATATACTGGCAGGGTGGAAGGCTAAGCCTTTTGCTTGGTGTTTTGTTCCACTCATGCCGTTAGGAACCGTATAAACCGGTGTTATGTTCCTTGATTATGCGTTCCTAACACGGTTGGGGTGTATGGGCCCCCCTTGATAAACCGCTAAGTGCTAAGTCTTTTCCAGCAAATCCCAACATTGGTTCTATTTGCCTCATAATAACAACTTAATTAATTAATTAAATTTGCATAAGGGGGACGCTCCTTGGAGATTCTTTTCTACATAGCAGGGGGGGCCAGTGCCGATGGTGTTGGTCCCAAACGGGGAGCCTGCGGGAACCACCACGGGGAAACTCGAGGTTTGGGTCCTGTAGCATCACCCATCCGGTCGTGTACTGAGACTTAGATACGCGCGGCTACTATCAGGGTGTCGACACGCCGGGAGGATTTGCTGGATTAGCCTTACCTTAGTTCGGTTTAACTTGAGCACGGGATTCCGAGAATACTCGGGTCTTCCCAACTATGGAGTTGCGACTCCGCGGATCGTGGGCTTGTGATGGGCCAAGTTGGAACACCCCTGCAGGGTTTGAACTTTCGAAAGCCGTGCCCGCGGTTATGTGGCAGATGGGAGCTTGTTAATTCCGGTTGTAGATAACTTGACACAATGTTTCAATACACTACCAGCGTGTGTACCGTGACTGTCAATTTCCGAATAGGGATTCGGGAGTTGAACACGGTAGGGTTATGTTTGACCGGCTTTAGTTAGGATCACTTCGTGATCATCCCTCGACCGATGCACTTCTCTTCTCGATCTCTATTACGTAAGTTAGTGCTAGTTGCTGCTGCAGACTCTTGTTTTTATCCTTCACCTCATATTCTTTTCTTCAGCCTTGTCCTCACCCAAGGCTTAAATAGTCTTGTTACCCGGGAACGGGATTGCTGAGTCCTCTGTGGCTCACAGTTACTTCACCACACCAGATGCAGGTTCAGCCGAGTTTGATGCAGGAGTTGGTTCAATGCTTCACCAGGAGCTCGATGAAGAGTTTGGCTGTTGCCCGTGACGTTTCGATGTTCAGTAGTGGTTTCTACTAGGATTCGATCCTGACCTGTGGCTTTATGTTGTTTTGGTATCTTTCTTTTGGATCTTCACCCGTAGTCGGGTTGTGATGTTTTGAATGATGTTATGCTTATGTAATGTATTGTGTGAAGTGGCGAGTGTAAGCCAACTATCTCCTTTTGCTTTTTAATCCCTCTTTTACATGAGTGGTGCAAAGATACCAAACTTGAGATCATTCTAGGATGGGCTTATACCTTTAAGTCGTGCCTCGACACGTAGGAGGTATAGTCCCATCCTGGGCATTACAATAATACAAGATATTGATACTGCTACCACCATCCATGAGAACTTTAGTGAATTTGTAGCCTCCGACCTGAGGTGCTACCACCAGGGCTAAATGGCCCGGATTATCCACCCGCATTGGGTGGTCTTCCCTGCTCCATACAATGGGCTGCTCTGACCAGCGAAGAAATTGCGGCGTCGCCGGTTCAACTGTATTAACAGCCCGCTTCAAAACCTTCTGGTCTCTCTTACACAGACTTGTGGTGAAGACATGATATTGCCCACTGTTTAGTTCCTTCGGATTACTCTGATATCCAGATTGCGGCTGCTGCTGCTGCTGATTTCCCTGACTATTATAATTCCCTTGGCTTTGTTGCTGATTGCTCTGATTATTGTAACCACCCTGATGATGCGACTGATTGCCCTGGCCGTTATAATTCCCTTGATTATTCTGATTACCTGCCCGATTTTGATAACCATTGATATTGCCCCTATATCCTGATCCGGAGCTGTTCCCCTGATGACCTGGACCATAAAATCCAGGACCTGACCCACCATTTGGGGGTCGATTATGAGGATTGAAACGGCCCGCCACTGCCTTCATAAGGGGTATGCACTCCCTCATGGTATGCTTTGCCGGTTTCCCTTTTACGCTATGCTTTGGACAAGGCTGATCTAACTCCCGATCCCAGCTAAAAGCTCCTCCGCCGGTTTGTGAAGACAGATCTCCCGAGCTACGCTGAAAATCCCCTTGAACTTGAGTGTTGGCCACGAAGTCAGAGCCACCCTTTGCTTTCCGTTTGCCCAAAAAACTTGAGGTAGCCGGATTAATTGGCGCCGGTTTACCAGACTTGCTAACCTTCCCAGTCTTGTCTCCTTCCGCTTCTGGATACTTGGTGTTATCAGAGTCTCCGTATTTCACCAGGGCACTCATGAGAGTTCCCATATCATTGCAGTCCCTTTTAAGCCGCCCGAGCTTTAACTTTAAAGATTCAAACCGGCAATTGTTCTCCAAAGTCACTATCGCCGTACTAGGATTAATACCATTCGAAGAGTGTAAAATCTCTGCTACTCTCCGTACCCAAGCTGCTGTAGACTCATGCTCTCCTTGCACACAAGCTGCTAGATCCACCACTGACATCGGCTGTTTGCATGTATCTTTAAAGTTTTTGATAAACTGGCTGCGTAGCTCCCCCCATGATCCAATAGAGTTCGGGGGTAGAGCTTTCAACCAGGTCCGGGCCGTGCCTTCGAGCATCATAGTAAAATACTTCGCACAAGCGGATTCATCCACGTCCAGCATCTCCATGGCCATCTCATAACTTTCAACCCAAGCTTCCGGAGCTAAATCGGCTGTGTAATTAGGTACCTTACGGGGCCCCTTGAAATCTTTAGGTAGCTTGACACCCCGTAAAGCGGGGACAAGACACTGCACCCCGAAGGAACTCGTCGTAACTCCTGTTTCTGCAGTGGCTGGCGTTGTTTGACGAACTTCTTCCCTAGCTCCTGACCTAACCCGGTTTATGTCCAGAGCTGGTATCGCCGCACCTGCCGGATTATCCTGCCTGTGCTGATGCCTCCTGCGTTCATTGCTAGACACTTCTGGCTCCTCCCAATGCCTAGTATAACTTCTGCTGGGACGTGGTGTTGAATGCAACCTTTCCCTGCTATGAGAATATGCTTGCTGCTGTATCAACGCCGTATTGAGCAGCTCCTTGACCCTGCGTGCCTCCAATGCCACCGGAGACGTCTCCTCCACGGGTAAAGCGGCCAAACGCGCTGCTGCTGCAGCGATGTTATCCAAAGGGTTTGAATAATGACCCGGAGGGGTGGGAACGTAAGGTGCCGACGTGATCCGACGATCCCGCTCTGCGGTGGGTTGCTGAACCGGCTCCTCCCTGGCTGGGGGTGCCCTCCGGTTCGAAACCGGATTATTACTAGTCCCAGCCCCAGGTGTCCTGAACAGATTCGTTGCTTCATAAACCGGCGGTATACGAGACTGGTACTTTCGCCCCCTTACTCCTTCCATAGAAGCTTGCTCCATCCTTAGGCGAAAAGCTCGATCATCCAGCTCCGCTTGTCTTACCGCTATCATCTCTCTCTCTGCCTTCAGGTCTTCTTTTAACTGATCAATCCGGCCTTTCAACTGAAGGAGCTCTGCATCATGATGCGCCTTGTCTGTTGGAGCTACTGTTTCCACCGCTTTAGCCGTGAATTCATCCATCAAGGTGGATAGAACATCAGTAAGTGAGAGGGTCGTGCCGCTCCCTCTTACGCCAACTTCAGCTGTCGTTCCGTTCACCGGAGGCTGTGAACCGGCCATAAAGACCGCCACCCGGTTTGGCGGGTCGAAAGGGTCCGGAATACTATCTCCATCGGACTGGCCCTCAGACCGGCCGTCCTACAACTGATACAGAGATTCAGTTTCACCGGATGAAGATTCGTCATCAGAGTAGACAACTGTTGCACCATCGGATTCCGATCCGTCCTGAACTCCGTGGATCGCTCCAACGAACACGTGCTTCATATCGGGCTGAATCCGGGCCGATCTCGCACGCTGAGCCGGCTCGACGATGTTGGGGAAGACGTCCGGCTCAGGTCCTGGTTCACCGATTTTGCCAATGAAGACTTGTACACCACCGAAAGGAACCCGGTACCCGTATTCGATTGAATCGGCCTCCGGTCCCCAACCTGCGTCGTCAATGTAGATGCGGCCGCGGCGACTCTTGGTCATCCGGCCGACTGCGTAACCCTTGAGCCCCTCAAAGCTGCCCTTCAAGAACTCGAAACCATCGTGCGGAGGCCCCACGGTGGGCGCCAACTGTCGTGGAAATAGCACGGCAGATGTCCGGTTTATCGGACTTGATGATGGAACCATCGCACGGGTTAGCTTGAAGGGGTTCATAGCACACAAAGGACACAGAGGGTTTATACTAGTTCGGCCCCTTCGATGAAGGTAAAAGCCTACGTCTAGTTGGTTTGGAATTGCTTGGGCGTCGGATTACAGGGAGCGGATTCGCTTGCCTGTGCCTCGACGGGTTGATTGTTGCTTATCCCTGAACCGTCGCCGGGTCGCCCCTTTATATAGAGGGTACGCCTGGTCCGGTTTACAGAGTCCCGAGGCCGGCTCATACTTGTGTCCGCCTCGGTCTCTGTCTTTCCTTCCTTATCTCTCAAGTTATATCACTTGGCGGTTTACAAACCTTAATTCTACACATGGGCCCTAAGATCTCATGGGCCGTAGCCTTTACTAAATATTACAATCAGGTATAACATAACAAGGCCGGTTTACACTAGCCGGTTTATACCTGTTAGTCATATCCCTGACACATACTTACTGCAAAAATCTACGAGTCATCAAAACAAAGCAATCAACGCATGCTCCTAGGGGGGAGGTTGGTAGGAGTTAACCATCGCGCGCCCCCGACCTCCACACAAAGGTTGGCACTCTACAAATACCTCATGCTCTAACTCCGTCACATAGTGGTTCACCATACATGCATGATACGGGGATCACTAACCTTAACACAAGTATTCCTCAATTTCATAATAACTCCACTAGCATGACTCTAATATCACTATCCTCATGTCTCAAAACAATTATCAAGCATCCAACATCTCATTCTATTCAATGCACTTGTTGTGATTTTTTTACTACATTGACATTGGATGTTTATCATGTGAAGACTAGTTTCTTTAGCCTAAACACATTACCATGCTGTTCTAATAGACTCTCAAAAGGATATAAGTGAAGCATGAGAGTTCAACAATTTCTACAAAATATTGCCACCACCGTGCTTTAAAAGATATAAGTGAAGCACTAGAGCAAAAACTATTCAACTCAAAAGATATAAGTGAAGCTCATAGAGTGTTCTAACAATTTCTAGGCCATATTTAACTCTCTCAAATAGGTGTGTCCAGCAAGGATGATTGTGGCAAACTAACAAGCAAAGACTCAAATTATACAAGGCGCTCCAAGCAAAACAAATAACATGTTGCGAATAAAAATATAGCTCCAAGTATAGTTACCGATGGATGAAGACGAAAGAGGGGATGCCTTCCCGGGGCATCCCCAAGCTTAGGATTTTGATTATCTTGGATTTACTTGGGGTGCCATGGGCATCCCCAAGCTTAGGCCTTTGCTAATCCTTGTTCCATAGTCCATCAAAGCAATACTCAAAACTTGAAAACTTCACAACACAAAACATAGACAAAAATTCTCGTGAGCTCCATTAGTATAAGAAAGCAAACCACTACTCAAAGGTGCAGCAATGAATTCATTCTTTGTTTATATTGGTGTTAAACCTACTGTATTCCAACTTCTCTATGGTTCATATCCTCCAATACTACTCATAGATGCATCGGAATAAGCAAACAACACACGAAAAACAGAATCTGTCAAAAACAGAACAGTCTGTAGTAATATGCAGGTTTTGCCTACTTCTGGAACTCCAAAAAATTCAAAATAAATTTTTAAATCTGCGGAATTTGTCTACCAATCATCTGGAAAAAGAATCAACTAAAAAGCACGCTCCAGTAAAATCTGAAGACTACTTTAGCGAGCGCTAACGATTCTGTTTTTCACAGCAAGATCATATAAACTTCACACAAGTCTTCCCAAAGGTTCTACTTGGCACAAACACTAAACAAAACATGAAACCACATCTAATCAGAGGCTAGATGCAATATTTATTCCCTAACAGAAGCAAAAACAAAAAATATAAAATTGGGTTGCCTCAACAAGCTCTTTCTTTATAGCCATTAAGATAGGCTTGAGAATTCAATGATGCTCACATGAAAGATGAGAATTGAAGCACAAAGGGAGCATCATAAAGCATGGGAAAACACTTCTAAGTCTAACATACTTCCTATGCATAGGCATCTTATAAGAGAACAAATTACCAAGACAAGCAAGATCTAGCATATGCACGGAAGGAGAAAGAAACAATAGCAATCTCAACATAACGAGAGGTAATTTAGTAACATGAAAATTTCTACAACCATATTTCCCTCTCTCATAAGAATTGCATGTAGGATCATGATCAAATTCAACAAAATATCTATCACATAACATATTCTCAACACGATCCACATGCATGCAAAGTTGACACTCTTCCAAAATAGTGGGATTAACATCAACTAAAGTCATGACCTCTCCAACCCCACTTTTATCAAAAGTTTCATAAGATTGAACATTCTCCAAGTATGTGGGATCTAAAGTTGACACTCTTCCAAACCCACTTTCAATATTAATGCAAACATTATTATCACTCTTATATTCATCATGGGGATTAAATAAATTTTCAAGATCGTAAGCAGCATCACCCCAATCATGATTATTGCAACAAGTAGTGGGCATAGCAAAATAAGCATCCCCAAGCTTAGGGTTTTGCATATCATTAACACAATTGACATTAATAGAATTTACAATAACATCATTGCAATCATGCTTTTTATTTAACAAGCTATCATGAATCACCTTTTCTTTTAACAATTCCTCGCAATTTTCAGATTCATAAATTTCAAGCAAAACCCCATAAAGGTAATCTAGTGCACGCAGCTCACTAGCAATAGGTTGAACATAATTGGATCTCTTCAAGAGATTAGCAAGTGGATGATGATTCATACTTTAGCAAGAAAAGATGCAAGCTAATTGAGGGCACATAGCAACACAAGCAAACAAGAGGCACGCGAACGGTAAACACACGGCGGAAGAAGGGCAAATAAAACGACAAGGGTGAAGTGGGGGAGAGGAAAATGAGAGGCAAATAAATGTAATGCGAAGGATAAGGGTTTGTGATAGGTACTTGGCATATGACTTTTGCGTAAGCCTCCCCGGCAACGGCGCCAGAAATTCTTCTTGCTACCTCTTGAGCTTGCGTTGTATTCCCACGAAGAGGAAAGGGAGATGCAGCACAGTAGCATAAGTATTTCCCTCAATTTTTGAGAACCAAGGTATTAATCCAGTAGGGGACCACGCGCAAGTCCCTCGCACCTGCACAAACAAATAAGAACTTCGCAGCCAACGCGATAAGGGGTTGTCAATCCCTTTACGGTCACTTACGAAAGTTAGATCTGATAGAGATGATAGTTATATTTTTGGTATTTTTGGTTTATAAGAACAAAAAATAAAAGCAAGAAAAGTAAAGTAGATGTAGATTGATATGTTGAGAATAGACCCGGGGGGCATAGTTTTCTCTAGTTGCTTCTCTCATGATAGCGATATTCTACGGCGGGTAAACAAATTACTGTCAAGCAATTGATAGAAAAGCGAATAATTATGAGACTATCTAGGCATGATCATTGTATATAGGCATCACGTCCGAGACAAGTAGACCGACTCCTGCCTGCATATACTACTATTACTCCACACATCGACCGCTATCCAGCATGCATCTAGTGTATTGAGTTCATAAGAACAGAGTAACGCCTTAAGCAAGATGACATGATATAGAGGGATAAACTCAAGAAATATGATATAAACCCCATCTTTTTATCCTCGATGGCAACAATACAATACGTGCCTTGCTGCCCCTACTGTCACTGGGAAAGGACATCGCAAGATTGAGCCCAAAGCCAAGCACTTCTCCCATTGCGAGAACTATAGATCTAGTAGGCCAAACCAAACCAATAATTCGAAGAGACTTGCAAGGATATTATGAGCACACATAAAAAATTCAGAGAAGAACCAAATATCTTTCATAGATAACCTTGATCATAAACTCACAATTCATCGGATCTCGACAAACACACCGCAAAAAGAGATTACATCGAATAGATCTCCTCGAAGACCGAGGAGAACTTTGTATTGAGATCCAGAGAGAGAGAAGAAGCCATCTGGATACTAGCTATGGACCCGAAGGTCTGCGGTAAACTACTCACAAATGATGGTGAGGGCGATGATGATGATGATGATGATGAAGGCCCCCGTGATGGATCCCCCTCCGGTGGAGCTCCGGAACAGGCTCCAAGCTGGGATCTCCACGGGAACAGAAGCTACGGCGGTTGAATTAGGGTTTTCTCTCTATTCACGGAATTTCTGGGGTACGTGGACTTATATAGGAAGAAGGAGGGCGCCGGGGGCCACTTGAGGGGGCCTCAAGGCAAGGGGGCGCGCCCCTTCCCAAGGCGCACCCCCCACCCTCGAGGGCCAGCCCTCTATCCTCTGACTTGGTCCTCAAGCTCCGCGTGCGTGATTTTCTACAAAAATATCTCTCGCGAAGGTTTCATTCCGTTTGATATTCTTTTTCTGCAAAACCCTGAAACAGGCAAAAACAGCAATCTGGACTAGGCCTTTGGGTTAGTAGGTTAGTCCCAAAAATGATATAAAAGTGAATGATAAAGCCCATTAAATATCCAAGACTTCATAAGTAATAGTATGGAACAATAAAAAATTATAGATACGTTGGAGACGTATCATTAGTCACGGGATGATGTATTACGGAACGAGTAAAGAGACTTGTCGGTAACGATATTGAACTAGGTATTGAGATACCGACGATTGAATCTCGGGCAAGTAACATACCGATGACAAAGGGAACAACGTATGTTGTTATGCGGTTTGACCGATTAAAGATCTTCGTAGAATATGTAGGAACCAATATGAGCATCCACGTTCCGCTATTGGTTATTGACCGGAGATGAGTCTCGGTCATGTCTACATAGTTCTCGAACCCGTAGGGTCCGCACGCTTAACGTTTGATGACGGTCGGTATTATTAGTTTATGAGTTTTGATGTACCGAAGGTAGTTCGGAGTCCCGGATAAGATCACAGACATGACGAGGAGTCTCGGAATATCCGAGACGTAAAGATTGATATATTGGACGACTATATTCGGACACCGAAAGTGTTCCAAAAAGTTTCGGAATAAACCGGAGTGCCGGGGCGGTTACCGGAACCCCCCGGGGAAGTTATGGGCCCTAATGGGATTTAGTGGAAAGAGAGAGGGACGGCCAGGGCTGGGCCTCGCGCCCCTTCCCTTGGTTCGAATTGGACAAGGAAAGGAGGGGGGGCGCCCCTTTCCGTCTCCCTCTCCCTCTCCTTCCTTCCCCCTCTCTCCCTCTTGGTGATTCCTACTAGGAATATGATTGCAATCCTATTCCTAGTAGGATTGCTCCTCTAGGCGCGCCATAGGGGGCCAGCCAGCCTCCCCCTTGCTCCTTTATATACAGGTGCAGGGGGCACAATAGAACACACAAGTAGATCTCTCCAGCCGTGTGCGGTGCCCCCCTCCACAGAAACACACCTCGGTCATACCGTTGCAGTGCTTAGGCGAAGCCCTGCCAGTAACTTCATCATATCCGTCACCACGCCGTCGTGCTGACGAAACTCTCCTGTGAAGCTCAACTGGATCAAGAGCTCGTGGGACGTCATCAAGCTGAACGTGTGCTGAACGCGGAGGTGTCGTACGTTCGGTGCTTGATCGGTTGAATCGCGAAGAAGTTCGACTACATCAACCGCGTCACTTGACGCTTCCGCTTTCGGCCTACGAGGGTACGTAGACACACTCCCCCCTCGTTGCTATGCATCTGGTAGATAGATCTTGCGTGATCGTAGGAAAATTTTAAAATACTATGTTCCCCATCAGTGGCATCATGAGCCAGGTCTATGCGTAGATGATATGCACGAGTAGAACACAATGAGTTGTGGATGATACTAGTCATACTGCTTACCAGCATGTCATACTTTGGTTCGGCGGTATTGTGAGATGAAGCGGCCCAGACCGACATTACGCGTACGCTTACACGAGACTGGTTTCACCGTTATGAGCACTCGTTGCTTAAAGGTGACTGGCGGGTGTCTGTCTCTCTCACTTTAGCTGAATCAAGTGTGGCTATGCCTGGTCCTTGTGAAGGTTAAAACAACACATACTTGACGAAAAATCGTTGTGGTTTTGTATGCATAGGTAAGAACGGTTCTTGCTAAGCCCGTAGCAGCCACGTAAAACTTGCAACAACAAAGTAGAGGACGTCTAACTTGTTTTTGCAGGGCATGTTGTGATGTGATATGGTCAAGACATGATGAGTTATACGTTTTTGTATGAGATGATCATGTTTTGTAAAGTTATCGGCAATTGGCAGGAGCCATATGGTTGTCGCTTTATTGTATGAAATACAGTCGCCATGTAATTGCTTTACTTAGTCACTGGCCGGTAGCGATAGTCGTGGGAGCAATAGTTGGCGAGACGACAACGATGCTACGATGGAGATCAAGGTGTCGCGCCGGTGACGAAGGTGATCATGACGGTGCTTTTAAGATGGAGATCAAAAGCACAAGATGCTGATGGCCATATCATGTCACATATTTTTGATTACATGTGATGTTTATCTTATTATGCTTCTTATTTTGCATAGTACGGCGGTAGCATTGTAAGATGATCCCTTAAAAAATTTCAAGGTATAAATGTTCTCCCTGAGTATGCACCGTTGCAAAAGTTCGTCGTGCCGAGACACCACGTGATGATCGGGTGTGATAAGCTCTATGTTCAAATACAGCGGGTGTAAGCCAGTTTTGCACACACAGAATACTTGGGTTAAAATTGACGAGCCTAGCATATGCAGATATGGCCTCTGAACACTGGAGACCGAAAGGTCAAGCGTGAATCATATAGTAGATATGATCAACATAAGATGTTCACCACTGAAACTACTCCATCTCACGTGATGATCGGACATGGTTTAGTTGATTTGGATCATGTGATCATTTAGATAACCAGAGGGATGTCTATCTAAGTGGGAGTTCTTTAAGTAATATGATTAATTGAACTTTAATTTATCATGAACTTAGTCCTGATAGTTTTTGCATATCTATGTTGTTGTAGATCAATAGCCCGTGCTACCGTTCCTTTGAATTTTAATGCATTCCTAGAGAAAGCTAAGTTGAAAAATGATGGTAGCAATTACACGGACTGGGTCCGTAACTTGAGGATTATCCTCATTGTTGCACAGAAGAATTATGTCCTTGAAGCACCACTAGGTGACAAGCCCCCTCCCGCTAATGTAGACGCTTTGAACGTCTGGCAGACGCGGTCTGATGACTGCACGATAGGTCAGTGTGCCATGCTCTACGGCTTAGAACCGGGACCTCAACGATGTTTTGAACGTCATGGACCGTATGAGATGTTCCAGGAGTTGAAGTTAATATTTCAAGCAAATGCTCGGATTGAGAAATATGAGATTTCCAATAAGTTCTATAGCTACAAGATGGATGAGAATAGTTCTATCAGTGAACACTTGCTTAGAATGTCTGGGTACTACAAGCATATGACTCAACTTGGTTGCAAAGTTGACGAGGATAGTGTTATTGATAGAGTTCTTCAATCATTGCCACCAAGCTATAAAGGCTTCCTGATGAACTACAATATGCAAGGGATGCAAAAGAGAATTCCCGAGCTCTTCGCTATGCTCAAGGCTGCGGAGGTAGAAACCAAAAAGGAGCATCAAGTGTTGATGGTTAACAAGACCACTAGTTTCAAGAAAAAGGGCAAGGGAAAGAAGGGGAACTTCAAGAAGAATAGAAAGACAGTTGCTACTCCCGCGAAGAAACCCAAGTCTGGAGCCAAGCCTGAAACTGAGTGCTTCTACTGCAAAGGGACTGGACACTGGAAGCGGAACGGCCCCAAGTATTTGGTGGATAAGAAGGATGGCAAGGTGAACAAAGGTATATGTGATATACATGTTATTGATGTGTACCTTCCTAATGCTCGTAGTAGTACCTGGGTATTTGATACCGGTTCGGATGCTAATATTTGTAACTCGAAACAGGGACTACGGATTAAACGAAGAGTGGCTAAGGACAAGGTGACGATGCGCGTGGGAAATGGTTCCAAAGTCGATGTGATCGCCGTCGGCGCGCTACCTCTACATCTACCTTCGGGATTATTTTTAGACCTGAATAATTTTTATTTGGTGCCAGCTTTAAGCATGAACATTATATCTGGATCTTGTTTGTTGCGATAAGGTTATTCATTTAAATCAGAGAATAATGGTTGTTCTATTTTTATGAATAATATCTTTTATGGTCATGCACCCTTGAAGAGTGGTCTATTCTTGTTGTATCTCGATTGTAGTGATACACATATTCATAATATTGAAGCCAAAAGATGTATAGTTAATAATGATAGTGCAACTTATTTGTGGCATTGTCGTTTAGGTCATATTGGTGTAAAGTGCATGAAGAAACTCCATAGTAATGGACTTTTGGAATCACTTTATTATGAATCACTTGGTGCTTGCGAACCATGCCTCATGGGCAAGATGACTAAAACTCCGTTCTCCGGAACAGTGGAGCGAGCAATAGATTTATTGGAAATCATACATACTGATGTATGTAGACCAATGAGTGTTGAAGCTCGTGGCAGGTATCGTTATTTTCTCACCGTCACAGATGATTTGATCAGATATGGGTATATCTACTTGAAGAAACATAAGTCTGGAACATTTGAAAAGTTCAAAGAATTTCAGAGTGAAGTAGAGAATCATCGTAACAAGAAAATAAAGTTTCTACGATCTGATCGTGGAGGTGAATATTTGAGTTACGAGTTTGGTCTTCATTTGAAACAATGTGGAATAGTTTCACAACTCACGCCACCCGGAACACCACAGCGTAATGGCTTGTCCGAACATCGTAACCGTACTTCATTGGGTATGGTGCAGTCTATGATGTCTCTTACCGACTTACCACTATCGTTTTGGGGTTATGCTTTAGAGTCAGATGCATTCACGTTAAATAGGGCACCATCTAAATCCGTTGAGACGACGCCTTATGAACTGTGGTTTGGCAAGAAACCAAAGTTGTCATTTCTTAAAGTTTGGGGTTGCGATGCTTATGTAAAAAAGCTTCAACCTGATAAGCTTGAACCCAAGTCGGAGAAATGTGTCTTCATAGGATACCCAAAAGAGACTATTGGGTACACCTTCTATCACAGATCCGAAGGCAAGATATTCGCTGCTAAGAATGGATCCTTTCTAGAGAAGGAGTTTCTCTCGAAAGAAGTGAGTGGGTGGAAAGTAGAACTTGATGAGGTAATTGTACCTTCTCCCGAATTGGAAAGTAGTACATCACAGAAACTAGTTCCAGTGATTCCTACACCGATTAGTAAGGAAGCTAATGATGATGATCATGAAACTTCAGATCAAGTTTCTGCTGAACTTCGTAGATCAACCAGAGTACGTTTCGCACCAGAGTGGTACGGCAACCCAGTTCTGGACGTCAAGTTACTAGACCATGATGAACCTACGAACTATGAGGAAGCGATGATGAGCCCAGATTCCGCAAAATGGCTTGAGGCCATGAAATCTGAGATGGGATCCATATATGAGAAGAAAGTATGGACTTTGGTTGACTTGCCCAATGATCGGCAAGGCATCGAAAATTGTCAGTGTACAAAAAGAGGGGTACACTTTTTGTAACCCTATGACTGTGCATGGGCAGTCTGAGCCACGGGCACCACCACACCAAGCATGGCAAGGGAGGTGAGCCAGGGTAAGATCGAAGCTTGATGGAGACTGGAACAATGCCAAGAACAAGACCACAAAGAGCAAAGGGACGAAGCGGCTTCCCCCGGCAAGGTCCTTGCCGGGGGCCAGCTCTGGCAGCCCTGGCAAGACCCTTGCCGCGGCAGCTCGCCCCACGCCTACGGAGCAGATCACCCTTGAGTCCTCGCCCCCATGGGGCGAGGATTCGGGAGATATCCCCGTGGTGGCATGTAGATCTTTGTGAAGACATCCAAGATCAGATACAAGTTAAGAAGACAACGACCCTTGGCAGGATCCCAGCCAAGGAGAACTACAAGGCCCCCGGCAAGCACCTTGCCGGGGATGATAGCAGGCGCCGCGGCAGGACCCTTGCCGGAGCCCCGGCAAGGCCCTTGCCGAGGACACCCGCAGGGCCACCGTCAAGCCCACACCAACTGGTTTTCCACCGACCCACGCAGCTGCCGACCCGACCAGTTGGACAGGCTCCTGCGTGGCAACCCGCAGATCTTCGTGGAGACCCGCCGTTGCGCCACCTCAGATGCCTGTCTGCCTACATGGAACCTCAGGCACCGCTGGCCAGGGCGCGTGTCAACACAAGGAGGAGCGGCGACGGACAAGACAGATGTCTCCCCCCGTCCCCGATAAAGCAAGGACACCTAAGCTAAGTGCATTAAATGCGCCTTGTCCTGTAATGCAAGGGATAACCTTGCGTCACTGTACCCTTTCCACCTCCTGTGTGCCACTGTGGCGACCCCTTTTTCCTATAAAAGGAGGCCCGAGGCGACCAGGAGGAGGATTCGGCTTTTTAGAACTCCTCACGACTCTTTTGGAGCTCCACACTAGCTGAAGAACACAAACATATAATCCACCAAAGGAGGAGTAGGGTTTTACGCATCCTTGCGGCCCGAACCTGGGTAAAGGAACCGTGTCCTGACTGTTAGATCCGCTCTTCTCTCAACCCCGCGCCCCGCAACCGTAGTAGGGATTCTTGTGATCCCATAGGTGTCGATCCAAATACACCGACATCTTTGGCGCGCCAGGTAGGCGGCGTAGTTGTGAGAATCAGCTTTAGCGGTTAGTTCGACGCTCCGACATCGTCATGGCGCCCAAGAAGAAGACGACGGTGGCGGTTGGCCAGTCGGAAGCCGGACAGCCCGTCCCAACGCGGGCGAGCAGCGGACCAGTCGCGGAAAGGACTCGGGGCGCTGCTCGCGAACACCAACGCCATCCCGGCAGCCGGAGTTTGGGAGGTGGCGATGTTTGTGCGCCTGTTAACGGGCCACACACCGCTAGTTCCAAAGATGGAGCCCGACCCTCCGCGGGTGGCGTGGGGCCTTCCAAGGTCGCGGCCGCATCACCCGAAGGCGACGCAAGGGCCTCCAGAACTCCCACGCCGGCGCCAACAGCGCGCTCTTCTCAAGCAGCACGTGACGGACAGCGTCGTCACCCCGAAGATCCCAGACGTCGCCATGGGAAGGGCCCCGAGCGCCACTCCCGGGACGTAGAAGACCTGCCCGCCCGCCGAAGCGCTGGTGGCGACGTTAGGCAACCGCGGGATCATGATGGAGCTCCCCCTGACAAGGTCAGGGGTCGAAGCGCATCACAGTCCGTGCAGGTTTCACTATCATTGACACCAGCCGAAGCTTTGGCGTGCGCGCAGTTGCTCCTCGACTTTCCTCCTGTTACGGGGAAACTGGACGAATGGAGAGCCTCCATCCGAAGCCTTGTCGTAGTCGCCAACAGGGATGACCTTAATCTAGCGGAGCTCCCAGGCTGACGCTCCGATGGGGTCCCACGCACCGGCGGCGGGAGAGCCGGCAGCGCTGTGGCTACGGTGCATTCGCCTCCTCTTCGCCCGGTGCCGCGTGCATCGACCCGTCGAGACGTCTCGGGCGACGCCATCTCCATAGCGTCGTCCGACCCACGGACCCGCGGCGACCAACGTCAAGTTCTTCAGGAGCGAGCTCATGAAGACGCTCGAACCACCATCGAGCGCCGACGCGGAATGCGCCACCAGTCAGACAGGCCAGCAGGGCCTACTACAGACCGCCCAGCACCAGAAAGCCCTGGAGGTCTACCCTACGAGGTAGGCTGTCCAGCTTTCACCCGTGAGTTGCGGCAGTTCCAGTGGCCCTCTCACCGCACCTTCAAGCCTGACGTTGGCGAGAAGTACAACGGCAAGACCCACCCGTCAGAGTTCCTCAGCATCTACACCATCGCGATGCAAGCTGTCGGGGCCCGCGACGATGAGGTGCTTGCGAATTACTTTCCGTTGGCTCTTACTGAGCCCGCCACCGGAGGGCTAACTCCGGCAGAGCGTCAAGCTTTTTCTGCCGAGATGGCCACTCCCTTGGCGGAGGAAATGCCTTTGGTCCTCGTCGTCGAGCCCCAGGCTCCAGCGTGGGCGCAGCATACCGTCCGATTCCTTCATACTGGGGAACTTTCTGAGGAGCAGGAAGAAGCGGATGATACGTCCAAAACGTATCTATAATTTCTGCTTGCTCCATGCCTCTTTTGGGTGATATTGCTATGATATTTATACACTTCCATACACTTTTGATCATATTTGGACTAACCTATTAACTCAGTGCACCCCAGTGCCAGTTTATGTTTTCTGCTGTTTTTGTATTTCAGGTTTTCCCATTACGAGAACTGCCCGAAAAATCCCGGAAAAATTATATAAAAAATCAGCGTTCCAGAAGCTTCCAGGTAGCCAAAGTAGAGCCGGAGGGGGGCCATCAGGGCTCCAGGCGCCCTGGTGGCGCGCCCCCCCTGGCCGCGCCGGGGGGGCGCCTGGGCCCCCCGGGCCTCCGCTGATGCCCCCCCTTTGGCATATATTTAACACGTGTCCCGAAACCCTCGAGACGGGAACCCTTTTTCGCGATCTCATCCTTGTTCCGCCGCCGCCGCGCTTCCAAGATCGGGAGCACCAGGAGAACTCTTCCCGGCACCCTGCCGGAGGGGAGGATCACCACCGGGAGCCTCTCCACCACCATGGACGCCTCCCGGATGAGTTGTGAGTAGTCTCCCTTGGACCATGGGTCCATGACCAGTAGCTATGTGATGTTCTCCTCCCCTTCTTGTGCTTCACTAATTAGACCTCGTGAGCTGCCCTACATGATCGAGGCACATATGTAATCCTTATGCTGTTGCTATGTTGAGTTTGCTGGGATCCGATGGATTGTGAGATTATGTTCAGATTGTGTTTGAGTAATATATTTGATCTACCTCGTTTATATTTATGTTCGTAAGTAATTATTGCATGTTCTCCGTTGCTATTTATTGCTTTGGCCAAGTAGTAGGTAGTGACTCCAAGAGGGAACGTTATGCTTGATTGTGGGTTCATGCCCCTCGATGACTAGCTTGAGTGACAGAAACATGAGTCTAGGGGATGTGCTGTTGCCACAAGGGGGAAAACAACGGTGCTTGTGCCCGCGGGTGCAAGGATTGTTTACTTTACGCAAAGTTCTTTTAATGCAGTTGTCTGTTGCTTTGAGTTTACACTATGGGTGGGACTCGCAACTTAATACCGGCGAGATGTTCTGGATAGATATCTCAAGGTGGATGATTAGTAGTTGATGCAGATGGATTTCGGTCTACTTGCCTTGGCATACCGCCCATGCTTTGAACCTCTACCTTTCTTGCAACATAGTTAGCATTGGTTTGCGCACATAATTCTGTCAATTGCCCAGCTGTAATTCGTTTACCTCACATAGCTGTTTTATTGTCTTTTGGGAGAGAGACATCACTAGTGAACATCATGAGACCCCGGTCCATATTACTATCACTGATCACGTCCGCTATTTACTTTCCGTTTTTACTTACTATTTGCAGCAATACATATCACTATTATCACTTGCGTTTGGTCCTTTGTAAACGACAAGGCCGGAGGGATTGACAACCTCTCTGTACTCGTTGGGAGCAAAGTTATTTGTATCTGTGTGCAGGTCCACGTTGATTGCTAATATCTGGCGCCGTTAGCAGTTGACACCTTCTTGTTGAAACTGGGAGTCTCAAGGGAAATCGATCCTTGGTATCTTTGCCAAGGGAAAAATTCCGCTACACTGCATCTCAAACCTTCCACTTGGGGTAACCAATGAGGGGCGAGAAGCCATCAAGCAAAGTTTTCTGGCGCCGTTGCCGGGGACTCCACTCTTCGAGATAGGGGAGTTGCACGCTATCTTTTACCTTTGCTTTTTAGTCTTGTGAGTTTACCTTTCAGTTTTTGCTTTAGTATCTTTTATCGAAAATCACAAAAAAAATAATAATTATTTGCTAGTAGTCCTTTCTGTTTAGTCAAGCATGTTAGGATTTGGTGCTTTTAGGGAATCAGAAGTTTTGGATTTCCATCAAAAGGATGGAGAAAATATGAAGGAGGCATGGGACAGAATTTCTGATGCACATAGGAGAATTATGCCTTGGATACCTATAAAAATTGTCCTTAGAAATTTTTACCATGGTCTTTTTAAATGGTGTAAACACTCTCTTGATATTATAGCTGAAGGAGATTTCCTAGAGTGTGATGAAGCTAGAGCTCTTGAAATTATACATGGTCTATCTAGTTACTTTGTTTATGATCATAGTTTTGATACTGTCATAGATAGACTTGCTACTATTGAGAAGAGAATGGATGCTCTAGACTTAGTGAAGGAAGAGAAACCCAAACCCAATAGGAGAGATATTTTGGAAATAGACAACGATTGGGAGCCTTTTGTTAGGATTAGTATCTCTAATCAAGACTTCCTTGCTTATTGTGATATTGGATCTATGATTTCTACTATGCCAAAAACTGTTCATGATTCTTTAAAATTTAACATGGATAGATTACCATCATATCATGAACACACTAATGGAGATATTTCTGAAATCCAGGGAAGAATAAAAGACGTGCCAGTTAAATTCCTTAAAGGGATTACAATGGTTGATTTCTTCATCATGGAGCCAAACCAAGGAAATATAGTGCTTGGAAGGGACTTCCTCCGAGCAGTTAAAGGCTTCATCGATATAGGTAAGGGACAAATCCGCTTACGCGGGAAGGCAAAAGGTGTGTACCCCTTTCCTAGAAAGAACAAAAGTTAACTTGTTGAGGAACCATTTGAAGCAATTTATAACTCCGATTATTATGATGGTTATTGATTCCTCTTTGCATTATGCCTAGCTTAAAGGCATAAAAGAAAGCGCTTTTGGGAGGCAGCCCACATGAACAAATTTTTACTTTGCTTTTGTTGTGTCTTGATGTTGTTACTACAGTAGCATCATCATTGTATCTTTACTTTTCAACTTTGTGCCAAGTGTAGCCTCTGATTGCAAGAAAGTTCAAAAGTTGTGACGTGCTGTCCAGGAAACAGATTCTGTCCTTGGATAGAAAAAATCGTATAAAATCACCAGATCATCTTTTTGGTCTGAATTTTTTCGACAGCGTGCTCTATACAATTGTCTTTCGAGCGTCTGTTCTGAGTTTTTCGATTAGAGTTGCAGAAGTGCCCCGAAAAAATCATTTACTACCTGCTGTTTTGTTTTTCACAGATTCTGTCCTGTTTTGCCTTTCCTTCATTTTGCAAACCTTGAGCTTGCTTTTTCTTTGCAAAAAAATTTTGGCAATCTTGAGAAACAGTAGACCTTCAAGAATATACTTATTTCCAGCAAGGAACAATTATTTTATTATGGGTACTAACCTCGCTAATCAGATTATGATGAGTTATGTATGAAGGGAGTTTTCAAGTGTGCGAGGGAAGATGATAAAAAGATTCAGGAGTGTCAAACGCTCAAGCTTGGGGATGCCCCCATGCACCCCCAAGAAATATTCAAGAAGACTCAAGCGTCTAAGCTTGGGGATGCCCCCGTGCATCCCCTTCTCCATCAACATTATCAGTTCGTCTTTCGTTCCACTATATTTTTATCACTTCATGTGTTATGTGCTATGCTTGGAGCGTCTTGATTTTAGTTTCCTTTTTAGTTTTCTTTAGCTTTTCATAACGAGTCGGAACTCAGCTTTCTTTATGTGGGAGAGAAACACGCTCCACTTCTACCTAGAACATAACATAGAATTTTCATGTCTATCTTTGCTGTGTGTGTTCTTTGTCTTTCAATAGCTACTATCATGTTTCGCTCTTATTTTTCATGCTTATTTTTTTAAAGAGCTTTCGTTTAGTTGGTTGCTTGAACTATCTTTAGTTATCCTGCTTATCTTATTAAGAGAGTTTGCTTCTGTTGCATTGGTCGATATGTCTATGATAAAAATGCTACGTGCATAATGGTGCTTAGTAGTTCATGTTTTCTTATGGTTAGTCTCAAATAGCTGGGGGGGTTTCCAATGTGTTATTGGGGTACAAACATGATTTGTTTGCCTATGATGTGGTATGGTTTAGTAATATCTTCCTTCAAGAATTTATTTTGATTGACTTGGCGTATGCTCACGCATATTTAAGACTGTAAACAAAGTCTGTCAAGCCTTGATGATCTTTTATTTCTGAGTAGCGATATAATTTCCATGCCTGATTCAATGTTGCTTTGTCGCTCTGCATGATTATGACCATCATTACTCTTTTAGTTGGTCGCTCCCAGTCTTTTGCTAACCTCCACCTGTACTAAGCGGACTGACTGCTTGTGCATCCAAAAATTTTTAAACCAGTTATGCCATATGAGTCCACCATACCTTCCTATACATGGTATTTACCTGCCATTCCTAACGAAGACTTTCATGTGCCATCTCGAAATTATTCAAAAAAATGCATTTCTATTTTGTGCCTCTGTTTTGGCTCATCAGAAAGTAGTAGTTAATTCATGATCTTTTTAAGTTGGACAAGCTTCACCCCGGGATTGCATGTCTAATGTGCAAACCCATAATACGAGAAGGAACTGGCATAGAGTGCGCCCGGCTCAAAATTAATATAACAAACAAACCCTCCTTCACGCTTTGTTCATGAGAAATCAGAAAACTCTGGCAGTGATAAACAAAGGAGATTAAGAGGATGTGATCGTCCTCATTCGGGAGCCGTTCCTCGAAACTTGTCCATCTCAAGAAGTAATTGAGTCATCTGCTAGCATTCGTTGACGGAACATGCATATCCAAAAAAATAATTATTACCTCTGTTTTTAAAACCAAGAGCTTTGGTACATGTTTTGTCTTTGTTTCCGACCACGGGTTTTCAACCTTGCCAACAAAAGCCACGGTTCGAGAGTCTCCACCTTCTTTTAAAGCACCAACTATTGAGAGCATGATTGTCATTTCGAGTGTAATGTGCACTGTCCCAAAGTAGCATTGTCTTTTGCATGATTATGATATCGTTTATTTTGAAATCATTGTATCTAGTCATCACTTAAACCTTGGAGGTGCCCCTGCATTTATGTTTTGCTTCACTAAAGGGGGCAAGCGAGATATCACTTTATCATATTTGCACATCATGCCCATTACAAATCTATTTGATGTTTCAGTGTCATATTGTAAAACTTTCAGTTCTTTGTGATTTTCTCATGAGGCAACTTAATTACTACAGATTCATTGTCTCAGTAAGCTTTTGTCATATGACTATGAAAAAGTCCTATATGGTTGATAGCATGTCACCACAGAAATTATTCTTGTTATCATTTACCTACTCGAGGACGAGCAGGAATTAAGCTTGGGGATGTTGATACGTCCAAAACGTATCTATAATTTCTGCTTGCTCCATGCCTCTTTTGGGTGATATTGCTATGATATTTATACACTTCCATACACTTTTGATCATATTTGGACTAACCTATTAACTCAGTGCACCCCATTGCCAGTTTCTGTTTTCTGCTGTTTTTGTATTTCAGGTTTTCCCATTACGAGAACTGCCCGAAAAATCCCGGAAAATTTATATAAAAAATCAGCGTTCCAGAAGCTTCCCGGTAGCCTGGTGGCGCGGCCCCCCTGGCCGCGCCGGGGGGGGGGGGGGCGCCTGGGCCCCCCGGGCCTCCGCTGATGCCCCCCTTTGGCATATATTTAACACGCGTCCCGAAACCCTCGAGACGGGAACCCTTTTTCCCGATCTCATCTCTGTTCCGCCGCCGCCGTGCTTCCAAGATCAGGAGCACCAGGAGAACTCTTCCCGGCACCCTGCCGGAGGGGAGGATCACCACCGGGAGCCTCTCCACCACCATGGACGCCTCCCGGATGAGTTGTGAGTAGTCTCCCTTGGACCATGGGTCCATGACCAGTAGCTATGTGATGTTCTCCTCCCCTTCTTGTGCTTCACTAATTAGACCTCGTGAGCTGCCCTACATGATCGAGGCACATATGTAATCCTTATGCTGTTGCTATGTTGAGTTTGCTGGGATCCGATGGATTGTGAGATTATGTTCAGATTGTGTTTGAGTAATATATTTGATCTACCTCTTTTATATTTATGTTCGTAAGTAATTCTTGCATGTTCTCCGTTGCTATTTATTGCTTTGGCCAAGTAGTAGGTAGTGACTCCAAGAGGGAACGTTATGCTTGATTGAGGGTTCATGCCCCTCGATGACTAGCTTGAGTGACAGAAACATGAGTCTAGGGGATGTGTTGTTGCCACAAGGGGGAAAACAACGGTGCTTGTGCCCGCAGGTGCAAGGATTGTTTACTTTACGCAAAGTTCTTTTAATGCAGTTGTCTGTTGCTTTGAGTTTACACTATGGGTGGGACTCGCAACTTAATACCAGCGAGATGTTCTGGATAGATATCTCAAGGTGGATGATTAGTAGTAGATGCAGATGGATTTCGGTCTACTTGCCTTGGCGTACCGCCCATGCTTTGAACCTCTACCTTTCTTGCAACATAGTTAGCATTGGTTTGCGCACATAATCCTGTCAATTGCCCAGCTGTAATTCGTTTACCTCACATAGCTGTTTTATCGTCTTTTGGGAGAGAGACATCACTAGTGAACATCATGAGACCCCGGTCCATATTACCATCACTAATCACATCCGCTATTTACTTTCCATTTTTACTTACTATTTGCAGCAATACCTATCACTATTATCACTTGCGTTTGATCCTTTGTAAACGACAAGGCCGGAGGGATTGACAACCTCTCTGTACTCATTGGGAGCAAATTTATTTGTATCTGTGTGCAGGTCCACGTTGATTGCTAATATCTGGCGCCGTTAGCAATTGACACCTTCTTGTTGAAACTGGGAGTCTCAGGGGAAATCGATCCTTGGTATCTTTGCCAAGGGAAAACTTCCGCTACACTGCATCTCAAACCTTCCACTTGGGGTAACCAACGAGGGGCGAGAAGCCATCAGCGGAGAAAGTAGCCCGTCGGTCTGCCATGTACCAGTTCGTCGATGACGTCTTGTACAGAAGGAGACCGAACGGTGTGAAATTGAAGTGCATCCCTCGAGAGGAAGGACTGGAGCTGTTGGCACAGATACATGGAGGCATATGTGGATCCCACATTGGGTCGAGAGCCCTTGCCGGCAAGGCTTCTTCTGGCCCACTGCCCTCCAGGATGCGACGGCACTGGTCACCAGGTGTGAAGCGTGCCAGTTCCATTCAAAGAAACTTCATCAGCCAGCTCAAGCCCTTCAAACCATTCCTCTCTCGTGGCCCTTCTCGATCTGGGGGCTCGGCATACTGGGCCCTTTCCCCCGCGCCGTCGGGGGCTTTGATTACTTGTACGTTGCAATCGACAAGTTCACAAAGTGGCCAGAGGTGGAGGCAGTAAGGAAGGTCACAGCTCAGTCAGCCGTCAAGTTCTTCAAGGGACTAGTGTGCCGTTTTGGTGTACCCAACAGGATCATCACCGACAACGGCACACAGTTTACAAGCCGCACCTTCATGCAATATACCCAAGACCTCGGCAGCAAGGTCTGTTTCGCTTTCGTTGCTCACCCCCGAAGCAATGGTCAAGTTGAGAGGGAAAATGCTGAAGTGCCGCGAGGACTAAGGACAAAGACCTTTGACAGGCAGCACAAGAGCGGGAGGCGCTGGATTGATGAATTGTCGGCGGTTCTTTGGTCGATCAGAACGACGCCAAATCGAGCCACCGGCCAGACGCCCTTTGCCTTGATATACGGGGCAGAAGCAGTTCTCCCCACGGAACTCATATACGGGTCACCTCGAGTGCTCGCTTATGATGAGCTTGAGCAAGAGCAACTGCGACAAGACGACGCAATGCTCCTTGAGGAAGATCGTTTTCGGGCGGCTGTGAGAGCAGCACGCTACCAGCAAGCCTTGTGCCGCTACCATAGCCGCAAGGTCCATGCCCGAAGCTTTGAGGAAGGCGACCTTGTTCTCCGGCGCGTTCAATCGTCCAGAAATACGAAAAAGTTGACGCCGAAGTGGGAAGGCCCTTATCGGGTAATACGAGTCACCAGGCCTGGCGCTGTCCGCCTGGAGACCGAAGATGCCGTTCCGGTGAGTAATTCCTGGAACGTCGAGCATCTTCGCAAGTTTTACCCATAAGGCGCGGCTTGCCGGGCCCCCCGGCAAGCCACCCTTTTGTACAAGCCTTGCAGGCAAGGCATGTAACCCTTTGTACAAAGCGAGGCGCAGACCCTGAGCATAAATAAATGAAGCGCTAGCGCCCTAAGATATAGCATGCATGCTGAGTCGAGTCTCGTCCTTGGTTAGGGTTGATAGTGCTTAGCGGCGGCTAACCCCTAGCTTAGAGGTCGAGTCTTTGTCTTTCCTCTGTATTCTTTGGTTCACAGGACGTGCAGACATCCTTGCCGAAGCCACTTGGGGGAAGGAAAGAAGAACAGACTAGCGCCTAGGCCCCGGCGAGCCAGTGTTGCCGGAGGCTGCAAGGGCAAGAATTCGCCCACGGCTGACCAGGGTTGCCGGGGGCTGCAGCTTCAGATAAGTTCTTTATCCCTTATCATGCATTCCATTATGGACTGAGGTATGTGAAACCTCGTTCTTTTCCTTAAGCTACCGTGCTCCCATAACTCTAGGCCCTAGGGCTCGTTCCTGGGACTAAGTTTGGTCGTAGTCGCGGCAGCAGAAGGATGAAACGAGGAGCCTAAGCCCACTTCATCCCTGCCTCCGCCAAGGGCGTGAGAAAGGTCGAGCGAAGTAGGGAAACGGCAGGGCCTGTTGACGGGCGAAGAAATGTTTATCTTAAAGATATCAGGGATTTATTCCCTGTTGTGGGTTTTTACCTACGAACAAATGACCCAGCAAACATTCCTTTTTCATTAAAAACATTCCATTCAGGTACAGTCTATAGGGAATGAAAAACATGAATAAGGGGATTACAAGTTTTAAACTTAACAGATGCCCGAAAGCTTACAGACTAAAAAGAGATAAGATGCCCGTAATGCCTTTCTTGTCCCTCTCCTCAGGAGGCGGGTCAAGGAGGGGAGAAGGGCAAAAGGGGCGCCTAGGCGAGCTACGGGTGGCAGAAGACACCGAGAAGGCATCTCGGCGACCTCCCAAGGGCTGGACGGTGATGACGGCGCCGGAGGCAGAGCTCGAAGACGAGGCGGCAGGACATCAGTACACGTCGAAGGTGTTGGTGCCCGCGTACTCCGACATGACGACCTTGCCGCCCGCCTTCTTCCTCTTCCTCTTCTGCAGCCTCCCTACGCCGGACGCCAAGGAGACAGCCCCAAAAAGTTCAAGGAGCCGGCGACGCGGATGATGGGGTCGCCGGTGCCACCAGGAGCGACGCCCGACACCTAGTCGGACCCGTCATCCTGCCGTCCACTGCCCTCGTCGTCGCTGCTGCTGTCCTCCTTGTCATCCTCGTTCGAGGAGGAGTCTTCATCATCGGAGGAGCTCTCCATGCAGCACCTTGCACGAGTCCCGAGGTGCCCAAAGACCTTGACGGAGAGGTGGCCGTCCTCCATCAACTTGAAGTGGAGGGTGAGCCCATCCGTGAGGCTGTGTATGCGAGCGAACCTCTTCCATCCTTGGCGAAGATACATCACATGAGGGGCAGGGAAGTCGACTCGGGCCCACGTGCCACTGATCCCACAACCCCTCATGTGCAGCCGCAGCGACTCCGGCGGATCCACCTCCATCTCCCGCGCAAATGGAGTCGGGAGACGAAGGCGACGGCGCGGCGACCCCCGCATCCTAACGAAGAACTCACAAGGGTCATCTCCAATATGACCTTCCATTGGAGGAGGAGCTGCTGGCGGGGGCGAGGCTGGCGGGCCGCCCCGTCCTCCTCTTCCCCGAGCACCCCGGCCTCGCCCACAGCCCCGCCCCCACCCTCTTCCCCTCGTGGCTGGTTCGGCCACCGCAGGTGCGGGAGAAGGGGGGACGCATTGTCGAGCAGCGACCCTCGCCGCCACCGTTGAGGAGCCGAGGTTTTCTCTCTTCATGGCGGACAGAAGAGAGGAGCAGAAGCTGAAGGAGAAAGAAGATGGAGGAGTGCGGGGCGCCGTCCCCTCCCTCCGCCCATTATAAAGGGGCGGGGCTGGAGCTCGACCGCCCCGCTCGGCCAATCAAGACGCAGAAGGCGAGGGGGGCCGGGGCCGACCCGCCGCCCCAACCAGCGACGGCTCGGTTTCCCACCTCCACCGCTCGCCACCTCGAACGCATGGAAGGCACGTGGCGAACGTGCAGGACCGAAGGGACGGGTGAGGCGACCTCTCCCCACCCCGTGATCATGGGGAGTGGACGCCTAGATGACCGCACCTCGGCCCCATCCAGTAAGCGGGCCATGCCTCCACGCCTCCCCCAGTTTAAGGGGAAGGCGCGGGCCGCCTCCTTTCGCATTTACTGCGACGTGACGCATGCCTACGGAAACTGCCACATGCATGCCGCCCACGTCACGCACGCCCCTCCACCCCGTGCCGCACGCGCGGGTCATGGGAGGTGCAGCGTGCGGAAAATTTTACCACGGTGAAAACCACCCCGCCTACCCGCGCATCATTCTGGGCCTGGCCCAACAACGTGTCGCGCTTATGTGTGGCCCAGGCCCGGGGGCTCCCGTCGGTGTACAAAAAGAGGGGTACACTTTTGTACCCCTATGACTGTGCATGGGCAGTCTGAGCCACGGGCACCACCACACCAAGCATGGCAAGGGAGGTGAGCCAGGGTAAGAACGAAGCTTGATGGAGACTAGAACAACGCCAAGAACAAGACCACAAAGAGCAAAGGGACAAAGCGGCTTCCCCCGGCAAGATCCTTGCCGGGGGCCAGCTCTGGCAGCCTCGGCAAGACCCTTGCCGCGGCAGCTTGCCCCACGCCTACGGAGCGGATCACCCTTGAGTCCTCCGCCCCCATGAGGCGAGGATTCGGATGATATCCCTGTGGTGGCATGCAGATCTTTGTGAAGACATCCAAGATCAGATACAAGTTAAGAAGACGACGACCCTTGGCAGGATCCCAGCCAAGGAGAACTACAAGGCCCCCGGCAAGCACCTTGTCGGGGATGACAGTAGGTGCCGCGGCAGGACCCTTGCCGGAGCCCCGGCAAGGCCCTTGCCGAGGATACCCGCAGGGCCACCGTCAGGCCCACACCAACTGGTTTTCCACTAACCCACGCAGCTGCCGACCCGACCAGCTGGACAGCCTCCTGCGTGGCAACCCGCAGATCTTCGTGGAGACCCGCCGTTGCGCCACCTCAGCTGCCTGTCTGCCTACATGGCACCTCAAGCACCGCTGGCCAGGGCGCGTGTCAACACGAGGAGGAGCGGCGACGGACAAGACGGACGTCTCCCCCGTCCCCGATAAAGCAAGGACACCTAAGCTAAGCGCATTAAATGCACCTGTTCCTGTAATGCGGGGGATAACCTCACGTCACTGTACCCTTTCCACCTCATGTGTGCCACTATGGCGACCCCTTTTTCCTATAAAAGGAGGCCCGAGGCGACCAGGAGGAGGATTCGGCTTTTTAGAACTCCTCACGACTCTTTTGGAGCTCCAGACTAGCTGAAGAACACAAACATATAATCCACCAAAGGAGGAGTAGGGTTTTACGCATCCTTGCGGCCCGAACCTGGGTAAATGAACCATGTCCTGACTGTTATTTGCGCTCTTCTCTCAACCCCGCGCCCCGCAACCGTAGTAGGGATTCTTGTGATCCCATAGGTGTCGATACAAATACACCGACAAAAATATATGGATCTTCAAGAGGAAGACCGATGTAGACGGTAATGTTACTGTTTACAAAGCTCGACTTGTTGCGAAAGGATTTCGACATGTTCAAGGAGTTGACTACGATGATACTTTCTCACCCATAGCGATGCTTAAGTCTGTCCGAATCATGTTAGCAATTGCCGCATTTTATGATTATGAAATCTGGCAAATGGATGTCAAAACTGCATTCCTGAATGGATATCTCAAAGAAGAGTTGTATATGATGCAACCAGAAGGTTTTGTCGATCCTAAAGGTGCTAACAAAGTGCAAGCTCCAGCGATCCATCTATGGACCGGTGCAAGCATCTCGGAGTTGGAATATACGCATTGATGAGGTGATCAAAGCATATGGTTTTATACAGACTTTTGGAGAAGCCTGTATTTACAAGAAAGTGAGTAGGAGATCTGAAGCATTTCTGATATTATATGTGGATGACATATTGTTGATTGAAAATGATATAGAATTTTTGGATAGCATAAAAGGATACTTGAATAAGAATTTTTGAATGAAAGACCTCGGTGAAGCTGCTTACATATTAGGCATCAAGATCTATAGAGATAGATCAAGATGCTTAATTGGACTTGCACAAAGCACATACCTTGATAAAGTTTTGAAAAAGTTCAAAATGGATCAGTCAAAGAAAGGGTTCTTGCCTGTGTTACAAGGTGTGAAGTTGAGTAAGACTCAATGCCCGACCACTACAGAAGATAGAGAGAAAATGAAAGTCATTCCCTATGCCTCAGCCATAGGATCTATCATGTATGCAATGTTGTGTACCAGACCTGATGTGTGCCATGCTATAAGTCTAGCAGGGAGGTACCAAAGTAATCCAGGAGTGGATCACTCGACAGCGGTCAAGAACATCCTGAAGTACCTGAAAAGTACAAAGGACGTGTTTCTCGTGTATGGATGTGACAAAGAGCTCGTCGTAAATGGTTACGTCGATTCAAGCTTTATACTGATCCGGATGACTCTAAGTCACAAACCGTATATGTATTTTTATTAAACGGTGGAGCTGTCAGTTGGTGCAGTTCCAAGCAGAGCGTCGTGGCGGGATCTACGTGTGAAGCGGAATACATAGCTGCTTCGGAAGCAGCAAATGAAGGAGTCTGGATGAAGGAGTTCATATCCGATCTAGGTGTGATACCTAGTGCATCGGGTCAAATGAAAATCTTTTGTGACAACACTGGAGCAATAGCCTTGGCGAAGGAATCCAGGTTTCACAAGAGAACAAAGCACATCAAAAGACGCTTCAATTCCATCCGAGATCTAGTCAAGGAGGGAGACATAGAGATTTGCAAGATACATACCGATCTGAATGTTGCAGACCCATTGACTAAGCCTCTTCCACGGGCAAAACATGATCATCACCAAGAATCCATGGGTGTTAGGATCATTACTTTGTAATCTAGATTATTGACTCTAGTTCAAGTGGGAGACTGAAGGAAATATGCCCTAGAGGCAATAATAAAGATGTTATTTGTATTTCCTTATATCATGATAAATGTCTTTTATTCATGCTAGAATTGTATTAACCGGAAACTTAGTACATGTGTGAATACATAGACAAAACAATATGTCCCTAGTATGCCTCTACTAGACTAGCTCATTGATCAAAGATGGTTTTGTTTCCTAGCCATAGACATGAGTTGTCATTTGATCAACGGGGTCACATCATTAGGACAATGATGTGATGGACAAGACCCATCCGTTAGCTTAGCACTATGATCGTTTAGTTTTACTACTATTGCTTTCTTCATGACTTATACATGTTCCTATGACTATGAGATTATGAAACTCCCGTATACCGTAGGAACACCTTGTGTGCTATCAAACGTCACAATGTAACTGGGTGATTATAAAGATGTTCTATAGGTGTCTCCAAAGGTATTCCTGGTGTTGTCATAGATCAAGAATAGGATTTGTCACTCCGAGTGTCGGAGAGGTATCTCTGGGCCCTCTCGGTAATACACATCATAATAAGCCTTGCAAGCAAATGACTAATGAGTTAGTCACGGGATGATGTATTACGGAACGAGTAAAGAGACTTGCCGGTAATGAGATTGAACAAGGTATTGAGATACCGACGATCGAATCTCGGGCAAGTAACATACCGATGACAAAGGGAACAACGTATGTTGTTATGCGGTTTGACCGGTAGAAGATCTTCATAGAATATGTAGGAACCAATATGAGCATCCAGGTTCCGCTATTGGTTATTGACCGGAGATGAGTCTCGGTCATGTCTACATAGTTCTCAAACCCGTAGGGTCCGCACGCTTAACGTTTGATGACGATCGGTATTATGAGTTTATGAGTTTTTATGTACCGAAGGTAGTTCGGAGTCCCGGATAAGATCACGGACATGACGAGGAGTCTCGGAATGTCCGAGGCGTAAATATTGATATATTGGACGACTATATTCGGACACCGGAAGTGTTCCGGAAAGTTTCAGAATAAACCGGAGTGCCGGGGGGGGGGGGGTTACCGGAACCCCCCGGGGAAGTTATGGGCCCTAATGGGCTTTAGTGGAAAGAAAGAGGGCCGGCTAGGGCTGGGCCGCGCGCCCCTCCCACTTGGTCCTAATTGGACAAGGAAAGGAGGGGGGGCGGCGCCTCTTTCCTTCTCCCTCTCCCTCTCCTTCCTTCCCCCTCACAACTGTCCTTCCTTTCTGGTACATGGGCAATACCAAGATATCTCACAACTGTCCTTCCTTTATTATCCACATAACTCAAGCAAACAACTAGTTGTTCTTTCTGGGACATATCACTAGACTCATCTGCAAGTACTGCAAAATGTCCACCATCAAGACCTTGAGTAGTTTAGTAGTCAGCTGGGCACAGCATTTGATCAACTCTTGTTGTATATCATGGCAAGTCATCTTACAGTTTTGTGGAGCATTATTTAGAACCACCCTATCAACCTCTTCAAAGTTTTCTGCTAGCCAATTTTAAAGCTCAAGAAAATTACCTTTGTTTAGTGAGACAACACTTTCATCATGCCCTCTAAATGCCAAACCTTGGTGCAATAAGAATCTCAAACACTTGAGTGTTCATGTCACACGGAGTATATATAGAACCTTGTATTGTGTTGTGTTTGAAGCAATGGACTCCCTAATTGATGTTTTAGGTGTAGTGAACATATCATATTTTTCTTGAGATTCAGCATGAGCACTACTAACAACACCAATATGCCTCTTCAATCTTGCTTTCATGTTCCAATTATTAAACCCACCGTTCACAAATGCATCTCCTCCGGGACTTTTTGTTTTATCCTTGAACAAGTAGAAACAAAGATAAAAAAGCAGCCTCTTCTTGCACACTATACTCAAGCCACTTATGATCCTTAAAGCAAGTAGGGCAAAAGCGATGAGGATGTCCACTAACATCTCTGATCTCAAACTTATGTTCCTTTGGTTGACAAGCACCCAAGCCAATGTATTTTCTTCTAACTCTATCCTAGTCATTGGCATGATATGAAGATATGGGAAGTTGCTTGCTAGGATCACGTTCTAGAGTTGCCAAATCTACTTCAAATTGGGGCATTGATTCATCAGTCGCTTCATCATCTTCTACAATTGGAGTCGGGGAGCCTCTCTCTGTCTCTCTCTCCCCCCCCCCTCTCTCTCTCTCCGGTTGCGGAGCTTCGCCATGTGTTTGCACTAGTGCTAGCTGCAGATTGCACTCAACCTCAACGGAAAGAGGAGTTGGTGTGGATGTAGAAGTTAATTTCCTTGTCTTTGAAGATATGTCCCACATTTCAAATATGCTAACATCCTTCTTCTTCATTTACATCATAATCACATTAAAAAAAGTAGACATCAATGGCAGTGGCAATTCGGCATGGACTGATGTACATTGGACAAACATATTCATCATAAGCAGCAAATGAATCAAATTCAATTTCAGTTTACAAGCAATCACTGAATATTCTTCAGATTTGTTTATAAACAAAGGGAAAGCATAGATGCAGTACTTTATGGATGGTTGCAGATTGCAGAATGGAGGTAGGCCGGACTGCTGGGCTGTCGTCCCTACTGGATGGCGCTGCCACCACGCCGGGGAGCCGCCAAACCGGGAAGGCCCGAGAATGGTGGCCGGAGGGAGCAGAGCTACCGGCTGCTGCCGCACCGGGGAGCAGGGGATGCTGGAAGCGGATTGGCGGCCCGGCGCCTGACGGAGCTGCGGAGGAGAGGGCCGGACGCCGGAGGGAAACGGGCGCCGGAGGGGAGGGGCTGACGGAGAGGCAGGACAGGTCAGCCGTCGGAGCCAACCCCAGCGCTAGGAGGGAAAGGGGATCGATTCGAGGTGCTCGGGCGCTTGCTCGGCTGGTCGCGCGCCTAACCAGACGTCCGTGCTCTAGCCTTCCACTAGGCTCCTAAGAGCATCTCCAGCCGATGGTCCCCCGGGGGCGCCTAAAATCGCCGCCTGGGGGTGAGCCGGCGCAAAAAAAGGCATGGGGGTGAGTTGGTCCCCATACGCCGCACCCACCATCTCGTCACGGAGGTATTCGTCCCGCGCTCACCGTAGGGCGTCCTCGTCGGAGAAGCCATGCCGGGCTATCTCCTCGTACTTGCTACTTCTCGAGCTTGCGTTGTATTCCCTCGAAGAGGAAAGGGTGATGCAGCACAGTAGCGTAAGTATTTCCCTCAGTTTTTGAGAACCAAGGTATCAATCCAGTAGGAGACCACGCGCGAGTCCCTCGCACCTGCAAAAACAAATAAGAACTTCGCAGCCAACACGATAAGGGGTTATCTATCCCTTTACGGTCACTTACGAAAGTGAGATCTGATAGAGATGATACTTTGATATTTTTGGTATTTTTGGATATAAGAACAGAAAGTAAAAGCAGAAAAGTAAAGTAGATTGTAGATTGATATGTTGAGAATAGACTCGGGGGCCATAGTTTTCTCTAGTGGCTTCTCTCATGAAGCGGTATTCTACGACGGGTAAACAAATTACTGTCGAGCAATTGATAGAAAAGCGAATAATTATGAGACTATCTAGGCATGATCATGATATATAGGCATCATGTCCGAGACAAGTAGACCGAAACGATTATGCATCTACTACTATTACTCCACACATCGACCACTATCCAGCATGCATCTAGAGTATTAAGTTCATAAGAAAAGAGTAACGCCTTAAGCAATATGACATGACGTAGAGGGATAAACTCAAACATAGTGATATAAACCCCATCTTTTTATCCTCGATGGCAACAATACAATACGTGCCTTGCTGCCCCTACTATCACTGGGAAAGGACACCGCAAGATTGAACCCAAAGCCAAGCACTTCTCCCATTGCAAGAACTATAGATCTAGTAGGCCAAACCAAACCAATAATTCGAAGAGCCTTGCAAGGATATTATAATCATACATAAAGAGTTCAGAAAAGAACCAAATATTTCTCAAAGATAATCTTGATAATAAACCCACAATTCATCGGATCTCGACAAACACACCGCAAAAAGAGATTACATTGAATAGATCTCCTCGAAGACCGAGGAGAACTTGGTATTGAGATCCAAAGAGAGAGAAGAAGCCATCTAGATACTAGCTATGGACCCGAAGGTCTGTGGTAAACTACTCACAACTCCTGGTGAGGCGATGATGATGATGTAGAAGCACTCCGTGGTAGATCCCAGCTCCGGAACAGGCCCCAAGATGGGATCTCACGGGAACAAAAGGTTGTGGCGGTGGAACTAGGGTTTTCTCTGTTGTTCTGATGGTTTCGGGGTACGTAGATATATATAGGAAGAAGGAAGGCACTGGGGGCCAGACGTGGGGCCCACGAGGCAGGGGGCGCGCCCTATAGGGGGGGCGTCCTCCACCCTCGTGGACGCCACGTGTGCCCCACTCCATGGTTCTCAAGTCTCCCGTGCGTATTTTGCTCCAAAAATATTTCTCCCGAAGGTTTCATTCCGTTTGGACTCCGTTTGGTATTCCTTTTCTGTAAAACCCTGAAATAGGCAAAAAAAAACAGCAATCTGGACTGGGCCTTTGGGTTAACTAGATGATTTCCCCGCGCGTTGCTGCGGGGACATCTGTGTACAACTTGTTGTATATTTTCCATGGAAAATCGTATCATCGATGTCTAAAATTTATTTATTTCAAGTCAGTTTCCATGTGGACTTAAACCCCAAGTATCTTTTTAATAGATGAACTCAACTAATATCAAGATAGACTATGTTTAATTGAAAATGACACAATGATGGGTGCCAACCAAAAAGGGGTTGAACAACAGTGGAATATGTGTTCATATTTTATATTTCCAAGTGAATTAACTTTGTTCATTAATACTTATCGTCAATTACAGATGGATAAAAAAAGACATCATACTCGTACATTGTTGATAGATGAACATGATGTTTGCTCATAAGTTTATATTTAAAGAGGATGGTCATAATGAGGAAGGAACAATGAGAGGCATGACGAATATTTAAACTCCGAACTGGTAGATCCAAATCTCAATGCAATTTGTATCTACTATGTCGTCGAAGTTGGGTTTCAATTTAAGCTGAAAGTCATTTGTTACATGGCTCTGACACCGGCCTATAAAAACTGGACTAATCCAACCAAAGGAAGCAATGCTCAAATAGTATAATATGTAACATCGTAGGAGAAGGATGATAATCTAAAACAACAAAAAGAGTAGAGATCAAAGCTGTATAAAAGGCACTACTTATAAAGAAAATCCCAATTAGTTCCTGATAAGAGAACTGCAGTGGAGAACAAATTTTAGAAAAATTATATATACCAAAATTTAATGAGCTGATATCCCAATGGCATTGTCGGAGGTAAGACAGTTGTGGTCCAAAAATCCAAAGTTTGTATCAATAAGCATGGCAAAGAAATGTGACTGGATTCACCTATAACAGTAAAATATCAGAATTCAAGAGGACATCTTTTGAAATATTTTGCTATCAGTTGAAGATTAAAAAAAATTGAAATGCCCAAAATAAGCTAATGCAATGAAACCTCTCACTAGACATATATTTTTATTGTTGATTAGTAGGCAGAGTTGTCTACTCGACATTGGTATTACACAGTTTTATACTGCATAAAAAATCAATATGCATTGCCATCATGTAGTTGAGAGTACGCCATATAGCTCCTAGCACTTAGCTGGCTAGTTGTAAAACTGTCATGATCATACATGGCCTTACTGAGAGATAGAAACTATAGATGATAAACATCCTCTAAATAAACTCTTCACCATACAGAATAATCCCACAACTTGGGACATCCCGGTTAACTTTTCACGGGTGTCACTTTGGCAAGGTGCATAAAAGCAAGCTCCTCAAAATGACAACTATCCAAGTTTCAAAAAGTTGATGGGTTGATTAGTAAGGAGGCAGAAAGCCACATCCAAACACGGACATATATTCAGAGGTGTCTATGATAAGCAGAGTGTTATAGAAGTTGGACAAACAATACTCCAAGATCTGAAAAATAGGAATTTTTCACCATCTAGCGCTTCCAATCAAAATCAACCTGATAGGACATATGAGAATGATCCATCATATCTCGTTGGATGCTTGCCGATAGTGCTTAAGTACAGTGGATCATGGATGCCAGAGACTGGCCAGACTTGCTGCCAGCATGATGTGGATGGAGACTGAACATAGCTTTCTTCAAAAAAAAGGCTCCCTACAACACACAAACAGAGATTCCAACTGAACCTAACTCACAAAAATCGGTTAGATCTGAAGAGATATAGAAGGTAGAGCACGAACCTTATGTGCAGGTGATGTTGGGGAAGGATGCAGACCACAAATCAGAGTTTCCAATCCAAGCTATGTCAAAATATGTTTTTCTATACACGCTCGAGATCGAACCAACGCATCTGCAAGCCGTGGCTGTTAATAAAGGCACAACCTGGCGTTAACAAAAACCAAGCCCTTTGAGCCAGAAAAGAAAGCCGTCCACCGGCTGGGCAGTTGACCGGAGCGGCGTCCACTACATGGCTGAGGTGCTTGGGAGTGCGTCCCTCCAGGCGAAATTCCAGTGGCGTGTCTGATTCCTCTCACCAACATAGGCCGCCACCACACATGCTGCAGCCTCCTATCCATGCCTTCCATCTGCGGGATCGACAGACGAAGCAGGGCTTGAGGGAGGCCACCAAGGATGGTGCCGGGAGCGGAGGAGGAGGGAAGGCAGCGGTCAGTTCCAGAGGAGGAGTGGAGCCGTCGCGGACAGGAGACCGTGCCCGGGGAGACGACCACACGTAGAGATCGCTTCCTAGCCGTCACACTCGTCGATGCTATTGCCAGGGGGGAAAGGACTCAGAAGATTGGTCCTTTATTTGGGGACACAGAGGAAACGGAAAGGATGGGAATGAAATGATTGGTCTTTTTTCCCCTGTGTACGTAACTGAGACCACTTGGCTTCAGTGGTAACTTAACTCTGGAAACAGAGGGACATCATGCACGTCTAGATGCTAATAGAAATTGGTTAAATAGGAAAATAATTGATGATGTGGCATGTTGGTGAGATGGATAGGCTGCATGTCAAGAGAAATATGATAGTGGGGATGAACTATTTAGGTATTATAGATAGGTTAGTCCCAAAAATAATATAAAAGTGTATAACAAAGCCCATTAAACATCCAAAACATCATAAATAATAGCATGGAACAATCAAAAATTATAGATACGTTGGAGACTTATCAAGCATCCCCAAGCTTAATTCCTACTCGTCCTCGAGTAGGTAAATGATAAAAACAGAATTTTTGATGTGGCTAACCAACATAATTTTCAATGTAGTTCTCTTAATTGTGGCATGAATGTTCAGATCTAAAAGATTCAAGACAAAAGTCTATATTGACATAAGAAATAATAATACTTCAAGCATACTAACAAAGCAATCATGTCTTCTCAAAATACTATGGCTAAAGAAAGTTATCCCTACAAAATCATATAGTCTGGCTATGCCCCCTCTTCATCACACAAAATACCCATATCATGCACAACCCCGGTTTCAGCCAAGCACTTGTTTTCATACTCTATTCGTTCAAACCTTTCAACTTTCACGCAATACATGAGCGTGAGCCATGGACATAGCACTATGGGTGGAATAGAGTGATGGTTGGGGAGAAGACAAAAAGGAGGGAGATAGTCTCGCATCGACTAGGCGTATCAACAGGCTATGGAGATGCCCATTAATAGATATCAATGTGAGTGAGTAGGGATTGCCATGCAACAGATGCACTAGAGCTAAAAATGTATCAAAGGCTCAAAGCTCAACAAAAGAAACTATGTGGGTGTGCATCCAACTTGCTTGCTCATGATGACCTAGGGCATTTGAGGAAGCCCATCGTTGGAATATACAAGCCAAGTTCTATAATGAAAATTCCCACTAGTATATGAAACTGACTAAACATGAGACTCTCTATCATGAAGAACACGGTGCTACTTTGAAGCACCAGTGTGGAAAAAGAGAGTAGCAATTGTCCCTTTTTCTTTTTCTTTTTTTGGGGCCTTTCTTTTTTTCTTTGGCCTTTCCTTCTTTTTTTCGGAGGGGCTTGCTTTATTTAGCCTTTCCTCACATGGGACAATGCTCTAATAATGATGATCATCACACCTATATTGATTTACAACTCGATATTACCACTTGATACTAGAGCAAAGTATGACTCTATATGAATGCCTCCGGCGGTGTACCGGGATATGCAATGAATCAAGAGTGACATGTATGAAAAATTAAGCATGGTGGCTTTGCCACAAATACGATGTCAACTACATGATCATGCATGGCAATATGATAATATGAAGCATGTCATATGAACGGAACGGTGGAAAGTTGCATGGAAATATTTCTCAGAATGGCTATGGAAATGCCATGATAGGTAGGTATGGTGGCTGTTTTGAGGAAGATATATGGTGGCTGTTTTGAGGAAGGATATATAGTGGATGTATGGTACCGGCAAAAGTTGCGCGGTACAAGAGAGGCTAGCAATGGTGGAAGGTGAGAGTGCGTATAATCCATGGACTCAACATTAGTCATAAGAACTCATATACTTATTGCAAAAATTAAGGAGTCATCAAAACAAAGAAATCAACGCATGCTCCTAGGGGGAAGGTTGGTAGGAGTTAACCATCGCGCGCCCCCGACCTCCACACAAAGGATGACACTCTACAAATACCTCATGCTCCAACTTCATCACAAAGCGGTTCACCATATGTGCATGCTACGGGAATCACTAACCTTAACACAAGTATTTCTCAATTTCATAATAACTCTACTAGCATGACTCTAATATCACTATCCTCATATCTCAAAACAATTATCAAGCATCCAACTTCTCATCATATTCAATGCACTTAGTATGAAAGTTTTTACTACATTCATCTTGGATGCCTATCATGTTAAGGCTAGTTTTATAGCCAAAGCACATTACCATGATGTCTTAATAGACTCTCAAAAGGATAAAAGTGAAGGATGAGAGATCAACAATTTCTACAAAATATAATCACCACCGTGCTCTAAAAGATATAAGTGAAGCACTAGAGCAAAAACTATTCAACTCAAAACATATAAGTGAAGCACATAGAGTGTTCTAACAATTCCTAGGCCATATTTAACTCTCTCAAATATGTGTGTCCAGCAAGGACGATTGTGGCAAACTAACAAGCAAAGACTAAAATAACACACGACGCTCCAAGTAAAACACATATCATGTGGTGAATAAAAATATTGCTCCGGGTATAGTAACCGATAGAAGAAGACGAAAGAGGGGACGCCTTCCCGGGGCATCCCCAAGCTTAGGCTTTTGGTTGTCCTTGAATTTTACATTGGGGTGCCTTGGGCATCCCCAAGCTTAGGCTCTTGCCACTCTTTGTTCCATAGTCCATCAAAGCAATACTCAAAACTTGAAAACTTCACAACACAAAACTTAGACAAAAATCGCGTGAGCTCCGTTAGTATAAGAAAACAAACCACCACTCAAAGGTACTGTAATGAACTCATTATTTGTTTGTATTGGTGTCAAACCTACTGTATTCCAACTTCTCTATGATTCATATCCTCCAATAGTACTCATAGATTCATCAAAATAAGCAAACAACACACGAAAAACAGAATCTGTCAAAAACAGAACAGTCTGTAGTAATCTGTAACTTTCGCATACTTCTGTAACTCCAAAAAAATTGAATTAAATTGGTAAACGTGAGGAATTTGTCTATTAATCATCTTCAAAAAGAATCAACCAAATAGCACACTCCAGTAAAATCTGGTGACCATTCTAGCTAGCGCTAACGATTCTGTTTTTCACAGCAAGATCATATAAACTTCTCACAAGTCTTCCCAAAGGTTCTACTTGGCACAAACACTAATTAAAACACAAAACCACATCTAAACATAAGATAGATGCAATATTTATTCCTAAACAGAAGCAAAAACAAAAAATATAAAATTGGGTTGCCTCCCAACAACCGCTATCGTTTTACGCCCCTAGCTAGGCACGATACATGGATAGATCTAGGTATTGCCATAATGATAAGATGTATCGCGAAAACTCATCTCATATTCCCTACGCTCAGCGGCAAGAAAAAGTAATCCAAAGGGCTAAATCTAATGGGACAAAAGTCCCCCATATCAAGCTCAAGAGGAATAGGTTCCTCTTTTGGCCCTTTATAGTGTACAACCAATTCATCATTATAGGCATTCTTTTGGCGGAAGGTCATGAGCCTTCGCTCAAGGGAGAATCCCAACCCATTGTTTTGAATAGCGAAATCATAATTCAACTCAGAATTCTATCCACCAAGACATCGGTAGGAACCTTTTTTCTAAGGTTTTCATTAAAAGCAACATGATCAGTAGATCGCAACCGCATTATGTCTTCGTGATTAAATAAGATAGCCTCTATGGGAGGTCGACCAACATCTACCCCTTAATGAGCAAAGATTTCTTTGGCCTCTTTCATGATAAATCTAAATTCATGAGCAAAAAAGATAGTAGCTCCACACTTAACAGAAGAATGCTCAATATTGGAAAACTCCAGAAAGATTCTCTGAACACAGGGATGCATATGGATAAATTTCCTTTCAATTTCTACTATAAGAATAGATATGGCATCCGCAAGGCTACTAGTTATGTGAAGAATAGAGCCACCCATAGTGGGCAAAGCACCGGCACAAGTAAAGAAGTCTTGAAGAACTCCTTTCCCAATGATATTACCACTACCAACCCGGATCTTCTTAATATGTAAAGTGGTAGTTTCATCCGGAGGGTCAACAAGACGTTGCCCTCAACATTACTACCCTTCTCGATAAGATCTTCCCCCATCTCAGACATGAGGGCAAGCGAACGATAAACACACGGCAAAAAGAAGGGCAAATAAAACGGCAAGGGTGAAGTGGGGGAGAGGAAATCGAGAGGCAAATAATGTAATGCGAAGGATAAGGGTTTGTGATAGGTACTTGGTATATGACTTTTGCGTAAGCCTCCCCGGCAACGACGCTAGAAATTCTTCTTGCTACTTCTCGAGCTTGCGTTGTATTCCCTCAAAGAGGAAAGGGTGATGCAGCACAGTAGTGTAAGTATTTCCCTCAGTTTTTTGAGAACCAAGGTATCAATCCAGTAGGAGACCACGCGTGAGTTCCTCGCACCTGCACAAACAAATAAGAACTTCGCAGCCAACGCGATAAGGGGTTGTCAATCCCTTTACGGTCACTTACGAAAGTGAGATCTGATAGAGATGATAGTTTGATATTTTTCGTATTTTTGGATATAAGAATAGAAAGTAAAAGCAGAAAAGTAAAGTAGATTGTAGATTGATATGTTGAGAATAGACCCGGGGGCCATAGTTTTCTCTAGTGGCTTCTCTCATGATAGCGGTATTCTACGGCGGGTAAACAAATTACTGTCGAGCAATTGATAGAAAAGCGAATAATTATGAGATTATCTAGGCATGATCATTATATATAGGCATCACGTCCGAGACAAGTAGACCGAAACGATTTTGCATCTACTACTATTACTCCACACATCGACCCCTGTCCAGCATGCATCTAGAGTATTAAGTTCATAAGAACAGAGTAATGCCTTAAGCAAGATGACATGAAGTAGAGGGATAAACTCAAACATAATGATATAAACCCCATCTTTTTATCCTCGTTGGCAACAATACAATACGTGCCTTGCTGCCCCTACTATCACTGGGAAAGGACACCGCAAGATTGAACCCAAAGCCAAGCACTTCTCCCATTGCAAGAACTATAGATCTAGTAGGCCAAACCAAACCAATAATTCGAAGAGACTTGCAAGGATATTATAATCATACATAAAGAGTTAGGAAAAGAACCAAATATTTCTTAAAGATAATCTTGATCATAAACCCACAATTCATCGGATCTCGACAAACACACCACAAAAAGAGATTACATCGAATAGATCTCCTCGAAGACCGAGGAGAACTTGGTATTGAGATCCAAAGAGAGAGAAGAAGCCATCTAGATACTAGCTATGGACCCGAAGGTCTGTGGTAAACTACTCACAACTCATGGTGAGGTGATGATGATGATGTAGAAGCACTCAGTAGTAGATCCCCCCTCCAACGGACCTCCGGAACAGGCCCCGAGATGGGATCTCATGGGAACAGAAGGTTGAGGCGGTGGAACTAGGGTTTTCTCTGTTGTTCTGATGGTTTCGGGGTACATAGATATATATAGGAAGAAGGAAGGTACCAGGGGCCAGACGTGGGGCCCACGAGGCAGGGGGCGCGCCCTATAGGGGGGCGCCCTCCACCCTCGTGGATGCCACGTGTGCCCTACTCCGTGGTTCTCAAGTCTCCCGTGCATATTTTGCTCCAAAAATATCTCTCCCGAAGGTTTCATTCCGTTTGGACTCCGTTTGATATTCCTTTTCTGTAAAACCCTGAAATAGGCAAAAAAAATTAGCGATCTGGACTGGGCCTTTGGGTTAATAGGTTAGTCCCAAAAATAATATAAAAGTGTATAACAAAGCCCATTAAACATCCAAAACATCATAAATAATAGCATGGAACAATAAAAAAATTATAGATATGTTGGAGACGTATCAGTACTCCGCGGGGAAGCCTAGCTCCTGCTTTGGCCTGACAAGGACGAGACGGCAAGAGGCGGGGGCGCAGTCGCCGATGCGGACGCCGGAGCTGCGGGTGCGCGCACTGGCAGGCGTGTCCTGGGGCTCCGGCTTGACGGGGCGGAGGCAGGGAGAGCCAGATGAGCGGCCGGGCGAGGAGAAGAACTCCACCGGGTCCATGCGCCTCGGCGTCCACGAGCTCCCACGCCGGTGAGAGAAGGACCGGGGAGCGGGGTACTGCAGCCTCGGCGTGTTGCCGCCCTCGATGTACTCGAGGACGGCCTCCAGCGTGCGGCCAGGCACGCCCCACCATCGGCGGCGACCTTCAAAATTGAGCCTTTCGGAGGGCTCGATGCCATTGGTGGCCTCGAGCTGCTCGGCGTGGCGGCGGCGGAAGTAGGGTTCCCACAGCGGGCTGTCGGGGGCGTACCGTGGACCTTCCCTCGCTGCCCGCAACAGAGAGGCGCGGATACGCGCGATCTCCGCACGCCGCGCCGCCCCTGTGGCCGTGGTGGTACCGGGACCCAGCCGGCGCTGATCCTCCACGCCCCGGGCACCCGCATGTCCGACGGGACCGGGTACTCGGCCTCGTAGAGGAGCCGAGCTTCATCCTCGTGAAGGTGGCGACGGCCGAAGCCGTTCGCCGCCGCGCCGTCGCCTAGGAAGCGCTCGACCATGGTTGAACTAGAGACGGCGAGAGGAGAGGGAGGAATTGGGAGAACGGCGTGTCAGCGGTGGAGAGGCTGTGCGTCACCGACGCGCTGGGGGTCGGCTTATATAGGCGGGGGCGCCGCGCGTACGTGTGGCGGGCGAGGGACGCGCGTCGTGCGGTCAATGCACCGCCCGTGAGGCATCAATGGAGGAGGTTAACCGGCGCGGCAGCTTTGGCATTGATTGGCCGCGAGAAACGAGGCGATGAGGACGACGAAGCGGCGAGAAGATAGACGATTCGCTGGCACGGAGGGCCCGCGGCTATTTCGCGCCAAAAACGATTTGCCTGGCGCCCCCGGGCGCCCCCCAGCGCGCCCGGTTCGGCCTGGGTCCGCCGGCGCTGATTTCGGCCCAGGTCGGCGAAAATCGTGATCCTGGGCGCGCGACTGGGCCATTTGTTCGGCGCCGGTGCGAAAAAATCGCATGGGGAGGCCTTTCTGTGGGCGCGGCTGTAGATGCTCTAAGCTTTGTTCTGCCCTCTTTCTTTTTGGTCTGCTCCTCCTCCCCTTTCTCTCTCTCTACAGGAAAAGGGCAAAGGGAAGTTTGACTCGCTTGCCGGCGGCGGCTTCGGGTGCTCCTCTCCTCCGCGGGCCTCTGGCTTGTTGATACGTCCAAAATGTATCTATAATTTTTGCTTGCTCCATGCCTCTTTTGGGTGATATTGCTATGATATTTATACACTTCCATACACTTTTGATCATATTTGGACTAACCTATTAACTCAGTGCAGCCCAGTGCCAGTTTCTGTTTTCTGCTGTTTTTGTATTTCAGGTTTTCCCGTCACGTAAACTGCCAGAAAAATCCCGGAAAAATTATATAAAAAATCAGCGTTCCGAGAGCTTCCACACGGCCGAAGTAGGGCCGGAGGGGGGCCACCAGGGCTCCAGGCGCCCTGGTGGCGCGCCCCCCTCCTGGCCGCGCCGGGGGGGCGCCTGGGCCCCCCAGGCCTCCGCTGATGCCCCCCTTTGGCATATATTTAACACGCATCCCGAAACCCTCGAGGACGGAACCCTTTTTCGCGATCTCATCTCTGTTCCATCGCCGTCGTGCTTCCAAGATCGGGAGCACCAGGAGAACCCTTCCCGGCACCCTGCCGGAGGGGAGGATCACCACCGGGAGCCTCTCCACCACCATGGACGCCTCACGGATGAGTTGTGAGTAGTCTCCCTTGGACCATGGGTCCATGACCAGTAGCTATGTGATTTTCTCGTCCCCTTCTTGTGCTTCACTAATTAGACCTCGTGAGCTGCCCTACATGATCGAGGCACATATGTAATCCTTATGTTGTTGCTATGTTGAGTTTGCTGGGATCCGATGGATTGTGAGATTATGTTCAGATTGTGTTTGAGTAATATATATGATTTACCTCTTTTATATTTATGTTCTTAAGTAATTCTTGCATGTTCTCCGTTGCTATTTATTGCTTTGGCCAAGTAGTAGGTAGTGACTCCAAGAGGGAACGTTATGCTTGATTGTGGGTTCATGCCCCTCGATGACTAGCTTGAGTGACAGAAACATGAGTCTAGGGGATGTGCTGTTGCCACAAGGGGGAAAACAACGGTGCTTGTACTCGCGGGTGCAAGGATTGTTTACTTTACGCAAAGTTCTTTTAATGCAGTTGTCTGTTGCTTTGAGTTTACACTATGGGTGGGACTCGCAACTTAATACCAGCGAGATGTTCTGGATAGATATCTCAAGGTGGATGATTAGTAGTAGATGCAGATGGATTTCGGTCTACTTACCTTGGCGTACCGCCCATGCTTTGAACCTCTACCTTTCTTGCAACATAGTTAGCATTGGTTTGCGCACATAATTTTGTCAATTGTCCAGCTGTAATTCGTTTACCTCACATAGCTGTTTTATCGTCTTTTGGGAGAGAGACATCACTAGTGAACATCATGGGACCCCGGTCCATATTACCATCACTGATCACATCCGCTATTTACTTTCCGCTTTTACTTACTAGTTGCAGCAATACCTATCACTATTATCTCTTGCGTTTGATCCATTGTAAACGACAAGGCCGGAGGGATTGACAACCTCTCTGTACTCGTTGGGAGCAAAGTTATTTGTATCTGTGTGCAGGTCCAAGTTGATTGCTAAGTATCTGGCGCCGTTAGCAGTTGACACCTTCTTGTTGAACCTTGGAGTCTTAGGGGAAATCGATCCTTGGTATCTTTGCCAAGGGAAAACTTCCGCTACACTGCATCTCAAACCTTCCACTTGGGGTAACCAACGAGGGGCGAGAAGCCATCACTCGTCGGAGGATTTTGGGCTGCCGGATCCACCGTTCGGATTTGTACTGTTGTAGTCTACGTACAGGCTATGTAACTCGGTGTGGGCTGGCCGTTTAGGGCATCTCCAACAGTTGTAAGATAGGTGTTGGTAAATTTTCCACCTAGGACATAGTGATGATGTGGTATGTAATAAATGTAGAGAGAGAGCAAAGTTGTATGTAGGATAACCAACAAGCTTTGCACAAGCTCCAAGGTAAAATAGAGAGCAATCACATTTATATTCTCATCATCTATTTGATAGCTTAGATACAACCCATTGGAGTAGTTGTATGATAGCTTGTTGGTTGATGACATGGACATTTTACCAATAAGACTAACATACAACCTGTTGAAGATGCCCTTACTCATCTCTGATGATGATTGCAGCGGCGTCCAATAAGTACTAGACCATGATGAACCTACGAACTATGAGGAAGCGATGATGAGCCCAGATTCCACAAAATGGCTTGAGGCCATGAAATCTGAGATAGGATCCATGTATGAGAACAGAGTGTGGACTTTGCTTGACTTGCCCGATGATCAGCAAGCCATAAAAAATAAATGGATCTTCAAGTGGAAGATCGATGCTGACGGTAATGTTATTGTTTACAAAGCTCGAATTGTTGCGAAAGGTTTTCGACAAGTTCAAGGAGTTGACTACGATGAGACTTTCTCACCCGTAGCGATGCTTAAGTCTGTCCGAATCATGTTAGCAATTACCGCATTTTATGATTATGAAATCTGGCAAATGGATGTCAAAACTGCATTCCTGAATGGATATCTCAAAGAGGAGTTTTGTATGATGCAACCAGAAGGTTTTGTCGATCCTAAAGATGTTAAAAAGTGTGCAAGCTCCAGCGATCCACCTATGGACTGATACAAGCATCTCGGAGTTGGAATATACGCTTTGATGAGGTGTAACACCCCAAATTTTTGATTTGGTTTTTCTTGCAAACTTTTGGCCTTTTTGAAAGGGGATTGTTTGATCTTTTCTTCTGCCATTCTAAAACCCCTTTTTGCCAAAGTTTGTGTGTCTTATCAAGCTTGGTTTTTAGCCTTGAAGTTCTCCTCTTGTGTTTGGCTCAAGCACAAGTTGAGATTCAAATGGAGTTGTTGAGTTCACCTCTTCTTGTTTTTAAATTCTCAAGTTTAAGCTTGACTCCTCTCCCCTCCAACCTTCACCTTGCCATGATCCCAACATGAGCAATCCTCTCCAAGACTCTCTTCACATCATGGGACAAGTATTTCTTCAATTCCAGCAAGTTTGAACCTCATTGGGATTTTTCTCCTATTTATTTCACTTCAAAACAAATTCTGTCTTTTATAGTGGATCTTGGTGATTTACAAAGGAACCACCTTTTTCATCTACTTAATTGACTCCAAACCAACTCTCCTAGATATTCCTTAATACCCACAACCTAGATCCATCTTGTCTCACTGGTCCATAGTTCAAATTTTTCAAATTTCACCTGCTGCAAGTTTGGACCAGATTTGCAAAATTTGGTGAAATTCATATTTATCTTCTTCCAAAAATTCTGTGAAAAATCATGCAGCCTCTAGATACATCAAGAGGCCACTCCACCAAAAATCAGCTCCAAAGTCATTGCACAAATACCAGAATCATTTCATCAAACACCTAGCCTACCCTGAACTGTCTTCTGTTAATTGAAACTGTCGACAGTTAACACTTCGTCAGTTTCGTCAGTTTCGACAGTCGTCATGCACGGCGACAAAACGCGTCTGTATCTCCCTTGGCTCGACGCTGCACTGCAGCTCCTTCTTATCCACGCGCCGCACGGTCACTTGGCAGCTTCTGGGCGTCGGTGGAGCCCTGGCCCGACCGCGCCGGCGGCTGCCACGGCAACAGCGCCGCCCGTGGCGGCTGACAGACGCAACGCCATAGCTCCACGCCGTTTCGCACCGCCCAGACCACCCCAGTGCACTGCGTGTCCTTCTCCACAGCCAGCGCACGCCTGGCGCGCCGTTGCCACGGCCTGGCACGCGCAACGCGCCGTTTCTGCCGCCGACGTGCCGCACGGCCGCTCCGTCGGTGACAGGTCGTAACACCCCTTCTACAGCCCAGTTAAGCGCGGGAATGGAACAGCAACAACTCATGGAAGGTGCTCAAGCTCTTAACCCCGCCGTCCGACCACTGCAGCGCCGCAATTAGCTCGCCGGACTTATCCGTTCGCGGCAGCCACCTCGAGCCGCCTATAAAAGGCACCCCCGAGCTCGTGCTCGAGCACACACGCCTCCACTACTCCCCTATACCACGCCAAACCTCTGGAAGAGCCCCGAGAGGCTTTTCTTCCCCGGCTCCGGCCAACTGCCTCCGCTTCGGGCTCCAGCTCCGTTCACTCCGGTGAGGGCTCCTCCGCCGCCGTGAGCTTGAACGTAGTACCCTGGCATCCCCCTAGTCCTAACCCCGAGCCCAATTTCTCCCCAGGAACCTTTCCCCGACGAGCTCCACGAACACCCGAGCCACCGTCCGCCGGAGATAAGCTCGCCGTCGACGTGGGACTCGCCGGCCTCCAACTCCACCACCGTTCGACGCGGAAGACCACCGTGAAGCTAGAGGTACCCCTCACCTCCCCTATCTCGCCGTGGATCGACGCCGGCGATCACCGCAGCACCGTCGCCGGCGCGGCTCTGCTCCGTTTTCAAACCTGACACGAGGGGCCCTCTGTCAGTCTCTCATCTCTCTCCCTTCGAAATGTTTTCGTTTAGCGCAATCTGCAAAATACGTCTTCCATCTGCGGCTGGCGTATCACATACCGGTTCGCTTTGTCCTTTTCTGTTCTAGCCCCTGGATCTTTTCTGTTTCATTACAAATAGGTCCCTAGACAGAAACCTTAATATCTTTTAATATAAAAGAGATTATTAGTTGATTCCTTTTCTGTCCATCTTGGTTTTCTGTCTAGTTTTTTGTCATATTTATGTGGAAATATTTTGAGCAACTTTATTTGCACGCGCGGTATTTATGTTTGTATGTATTTGTTTGAATACATAGATACCGGAGGCCGTGACGGAAACACGAATCTCGCCGAGTTAGACTCTGACTTTTTAGAACCAGGCAAGCATGTTTGAACTCTTGATATGATGAGTGTGTTGCATGTTTGCTCGAGTAGTTCGTTCATAAGCATGATTATATGAGCATATGTGTATGGCATATTTCATGCAAGTGATGCTTCGGGTGAGTCCCGAAGGAGAATGTTGCACCACCTCGGTCATATGGTGATATGATGGGGAGGAATACTGGTATTGTTGGAGCATGCCAGTAGTTGGTCAACTCAGTATCAACAGGGATCACATCTCGATTCCGTTCGTCTCCTTTTCAGTACTATCATAGGACGTCCGTTGGGATTACGGTCTAGTCGGTTGTAAACCACTTTCCGAGTACACACCAAGTAGAGGGGCCGGGATGAGGGTTCCATGGCCCTGAATTAAAGCCCGTCATCCGGTCAGGGGGCATGGGTGTTTCCGGTTGGGACCGAGAGGGGGGCACCCCTTAGAGCGCGCATATATAAATTTGATCCCATGCTATTCGAGGTTGTAGCCTCCCCATCTTAAAGTTTTCCGTGAATGTCGTCGCGGGTGATTCCGGACGACAGGATGTTAAATGGGTGTGTACCGGTTAGTTGAGTGTCTGCTAAAACACCGTGGACGGGGCTAGCCCACGTGGCTAGTAGAACCCGTTGGCTATGAGTTAATGGTACAAGCTCTGCAGAGTTAAATTCCTTCAGTAGCCATGTTTTATGGCCTAGAGTCAATCTTCATATCAACCCGGTAACCGTCTCTAGTTTATTCTCGAGAGTAACCAGAGAAATATTTCTGTTAAGTTCATTTGGTAGATGAACTCACCAACCATCTCAGTATTTTCAGAAGTATTCCATCAATAATATCCTTTTTATTTATAAGCCCTTTATGTGATGTCGCTCAGACGTCCGACTGTGGTATTCTTTTTATTTATAAGCCCTTTATGTGATGTCGCTCAGACGTCCGACTGTGGCATTCTTTTTATTTATAAGCCCTTTATGTGATGTCGCTCAGACGTCCGACTGTGGCATTCTTTTTATTTATAAGCCCTTTATGTGATGTCGCTCAGACGTCCAACGGTGGCATCCTTGTTATTTATTTTTGTTATAAGCCCTTTATGTGATGTCGCTCAGACGTCCGACTGTGGCATCCTTGTTATTTATTTTTGTTATAAGCCCTTTATGTGGTGTCGCTCAGACGCCCGACTGTGGCCTGTTATCATTTATTATTCTCCTACGAAGCGTCACCCAGACCCTCGTTGGCCCCGTTATTCTACCTTTTGGATTTCGGGAGGATTACCGCCCGATTTCCAGTCTTACTTTCAGTGCATTCATATTTCGTTCCGGTCGCATTTTTGCTGGAATACTCATATGCATTCATGTTGGCATTTGTTATATCTTTAGTCCGAAATGTCTTGCGAGTACATTCAAAGTACTCACCTGGCTTGTTGATTTGGCCAGATGTGGACGAAGGCGATCTCATGGATGAAGAGTTCGATAGCGAGTCCGATGCTTAGAGGAGTCCCAGTCAGTCCCTGGCGATCCTGGAATTGATCACTGTTTTATACCGCTTCTTCCTAACCCCAAGTAAATTCATCGGGTCTCACTCCGACACTCGATGAACTGTAAAATATTGGAGTCACACCACCCACTTCACTGTGACATATTCCTCCGCCTTTTATTACGAGTCAGTAGTATGCCACCCTACCTTGTGCCATATCCGCCTCTATGTAATATATTGGCGCGCTTGTAATAAAATCTGTTGAGCCATCCTTGGCTCAACCTTGTATAATATTTAGTGTACTGGAAATTCTGTATCAAGGATTTGTCTGCCGACAGGAATTTTATTCCTCGCCGGTTTAATAAAGAGATCGGTCTTCCGGTAATTATTTTACCGAAGGACCGGTCGCGACAACCTTGGCATCAGAGCTAGGCTGACTATAGGAAGCCACTAGGTGCGCTCGCTAATCGGTTATTAGCGAAAAATCTGCTTTTCAGCATTTTTATATCTGTAGCAAATTTTCTGTTGGTCAGCATAAATTTATGGCCTGACTATTCGGAATTTTTGTCTACTTTTGTAGATGGCCAGCAACGACTGTGATGTACAGGTGTTCGTCAACATTCCTGAGGGGTTTGTAAAGCTCCTCATCGCCATCACCAAAGTCGCAATCGGGCCATCCACACGTCCCGAATTTACACTCTACCGTCACAAGCTCAACGACAACGTGTCTATGCATCAGGCTATGGTACATTTCAAAGGTGGGCGTTCTGAAGCGAGCCGCCTTCGATTTGTGGGCAGAGCTATGCCTACGGAGAGGCATGCTATGCAGATGGCTGCCCGTGAGGCGATAGCTCGTCTCCGGGACATTCTGCCTTCGATGAAGACTCGTCGCTTCCGTTACCTACCATGCCACGTGCCTTATACGTATGCATTTGCATGTGCAAATGGGGAGCATGACAAAGCCATTGAATCAATGGTTGAATACCTCAAGGCACTGGAGGCAGCCTTTGATAATCTAGTGGACGACCTGGTGGCGCCCGTATGGAGATGGTCCAGAGTGGCTCCGCCAACAGGAGGGAGCTACTCCATACTGCACCACCAATGACATTTGTCTCGTCCGCCGCCTCCTGTACACCTTCCATCATGGCCACCGCTCGCCGTCTGCCTACCACTGACGAGTTTGACCAAGTCATTGCTCCTACTCCAGTCAGAGCTGCACCGCCTGCTGCACGTGCTTCGACACCTCGTACTCATACTCCGCGCCTGGAGCCCATCAGTGAGGAGGAAGTTGAGTCTCCGGCACCACTGGGCCTTACCCTCGGAAGGCCGAGGGAAATATTCAACGTCTCCGACTAGCGTGTCATCTCGCGACGCGCCGCGCTCGCTTGTAATATTTGTGCGATATGTAAAATAGGTTGTTGGGAGTAGTCTGTTTGCGCATCATGTAGGACCTTGGACGAGTGCACTAGTTTCTAATAACATGTCAGGATGTGTACGCACACCCTGAGTGGCGTATGTATAATTAGGATCCGCATGTAACATATGTACTAGCAGCCTTCTCCGTGCGCAATCGACCAGTTTATTTCAAAACAAAATCGAGCTCATGTTTGACCGCTTTTGCAAAATCTTGGTTTCTTTTGCTGCTCGGTTCTTCTCATGTTTTCTGCTTTGTTACCCCGGAGTAAGAAATGACTCGTCCCTGGACACGCTCCATGCCAAGTCCGCCGGAGGAAAATTATGGCACGCAGACAAACAACAATTTCTCACAGGGGCAGTCAAGTCAGCAGGGTAGTGAGACAGCATTTTCTCAAGTATGCCGCCTTTACGAGCAAAGTCAGCAACAGCACCAAGAAATGATGAATTATGTCATTAACATGGGAAATCACCGCGAACCATACCAGCAGCACTCAAAATTGTCTGAATTCCAGAAGACGCGTCCAACAACTTTTTCTCACACAGACAAGCCTCTTGAGGCCGACGACTGGCTTCGAGATATTGAGAGGAAGTTAATTGTGGCACAATGCTCAGACCGCGAAAAAGTGTTGTACGCACCGCATTACCTCACAGGAGCAGCCGCATCATGGTGGGAAAATTTTCTGCTTATGCATCCCGACATAAATAATATCACCTGGGAAGATTTCAAGGAAGGCTTTCGTGGAGCACACATCCCTAAGAGTATCATGAAAATCAAGAAAAGAGAATTTGATGATCTCAAGCAAAGAGGCATGACAGTACAGGAGTACAACAGTCAGTTTCCGCAGTTATCACGATATGCCAACGAAGAGCGAATGACAGAAAATAAAAAGATGGAGAAATTCCTGGACGGACTAGCACCAGCACTAAAATGCCAGTTAGTCGTACAAACTTTTCCAGATTTCAAGACGCTGGTAGACAAAGCTATTACACTGGAAAATGAACGTCGCAGTCTGGAGGATATTCGCAAGAGAAAAAAGGGATCAGACCAACCACCCCCGCAACAACAAGAATAAAATGAATTTTCAGAGGAACGTTGTGAACAGACCCACGACCAGCGACACACGTCCAAATAAGAATTTTCATGGAAGAGACAAGGATTTCACCTATCGCCCGGGTGTTACCTGCTATGCATGTGGAGAAGAAGGACACTATGCTAAACAGTGCCCTAAGCCAAGAAACTCAGCGCCAAAGCCGAACAGCAACGGGAACAATTCAGCGCCCAAGCGTAATAATTTCAACCCCTATAACAATCACAGGAAAGGCCACCTGAACCATGTGACCAAGGAGCAGGCACAGGATGCACCGGATATCGTACTCGGTACGTTCCCTGTCAACACAATACCTGCCACGGTTTTGTTTGATTCTGGAGCTTCTCATTCGTTCATTTCGAAGAGTTTTGCTTTGCAACATGGTTTTTCAATGCTTCCCTTGGGAAAATCAATGACCATCAAGTCCCCCGGAAGTAAGCAGATCACTCAAAATTACTGCCGAGGTTTGACCATTGAGATTGAGGGATTAAAATTCCACGCAAACCTTCGTGTTGGAAAACAAAGGACTGGATGTTATCCTGGGTATGGACTGGCTAACCACCAATAAAGGATTTATCGACCGCTTCAACAGAATAGTGATACTTACTCATCATCATGGGAAAACAATAAGAGTCGCAGCTCAGGAGAGACCAGTATCTCGGCAACCAAAATTGAACAAAGTGGATACATCTGAATTAAGCAAGGTTCCTGTTGTATGCGAATTTCCGGACGTATTTCCCGAGGAATTACCAGGCATGCCGCCAGACAGAGAAATAGAGTTCATTATTGAGCTAGCACCAGGAGCCACACCCATATATAAGAAACCATACAGAATGGCGCCATCCGAGTTGGTTGAATTAAAGAAGCAAATAAAGGAATTGCTGGACAAGGGATTTATACGGGCCAGCTCCTCACCTTGGGGCTCGCCGGTATTATTTGCCAAAAGGAAGGATGGGACTATGAGGCTGTGTATAGACTACCGAGCACTCAACATGGTCACAATCAAAAATAAATATCCGATGCCATGGATGAATGATTTATTTGACCAGCTCGCACAAGCCAAGGTCTTCTCAAAAGTTGACTTAAGGTGAGGTTATCATCAGCTGAAAGTACGCACAGAAGATATCCCGAAAACAGCATTCACCTCAAGATACGGACTTTATGAATTTACAGTGATGCCGTTCGGACTGACCAACGCCCCCGCATATTTCGTCCACCTCATGAATAAGGTATTTATGAAATTCATGGACAAATTTGTGGTGGTTGATGATATTTTGGTATATTCCAAAACACCGGAAGAACATGCTGAGCACCTCCGCATTGTACTGGGAGAATTAAGGAAACACCAACTTTACGGCAAATTCAGCAAGTGTGAATTTTGGTTGAGATAAGTGGGTTTCCTAGGACACGTATTAACGCAAGAAGGAATTGCTGTGGATCCAGATAAAGTCAAGGCTGTACTTGGCTGGAAGTCGCCAGCCAGTGTGACGGATATACGCAGTTTCCTCGGTATGACCGGATATTACAGAAGGTTTATTGAAGGATTTTCCACCATAGCCAAACCAATGACCCAGCTACTGAAGAAAGATAAGAAATTCGAGTGGACCGAAGCATGTGAGAAAAGCTTCCAAGAGCTCAAAAAGATGTTAACGACAGCCCCGGTATTAATTGTGCCAGACATATACAAGAGCTTTGAAGTATATTGCGACGCATCCCGGAAGGGCCTCGGATGCGTACTAATGCAAGAAGGCAAAGTAGTCTCCTACGCATCTCGGCAACTGCGAAAACATGAAGAAAATTATCCTACTCACGATTTGGAGTTGGCAGCAGTCATTCATGCACTCAGGGAATGGAGGCACTTCTTACTTTGAAATCGCTGTGAAATATATACGGACCATAAGAGCCTCAGCTATATTTTCACACAGCCAGATCTAAATTTACGACAACGACGCTGGTTGGAACTGGTAAAAGATTACGACGTCGGTATCCACTATCACCCCGGGAAAGCGAATGTGGTAGCCGATGTTCTCAGCCGTTACCCCAGCCCGGACAGCGGCAGCATACAGAACCTGAGGCCCGAATTTCAGCGAGAATTCGCCAGGCTCAACCTAATGATGGTCACGGAGGGCGAAGTATCCAAGCTAGAAATACAGCCTACACTGATAGAGCAGATAAAGAAGGCTCAACTTGGACAGCCCAGCATCGAGGGAATAAAAAGAAAAGTAAGTCAGGGCAAAGCTTCAGAATTCACCGTAGATAGTGAAGGAATATTATGGTTCGGAGACAGACTTTGCGTACCCAACAGCAGCGACCTCAAACAGCAAATTCTAGCGAAAAGTCATACCGCTCCATACTCAATCCACCCTAGAGGTACGAAAATGTACAAGGATATTCAGGAAAGATGTTGGTGGCACGGCATGAAGAGGGATATAGCCACATTTATTGCATGCTGCGATTCATGTCAACGCATTAAAGCCGAGCACCAAAGACCCGCAGGGCTATTACAGCCAAATAAGATACCAGAGTGGAAATGGGATGATATCGGAATGGACTTTATTGTTGGACTACCACGATCACAACACGGTAACGATGCCATATGGGTCATCACAGATAGACTGACCAAGGTGGCACATTTCATACCCGTCAAGACAACGCACACCACTCAAAAGCTCGCCAAGCTTTACCTCGCCCGGATAGTATGCCTACATGGTGTTCCCAAGACTATAATATCTGATAGGGGTACTCAGTTCGTCTCGAAATTTTGGGACCAGTTGCAGCAAGCCCTCGGAACACAACTAACATTCAGTACGGCTTACCACCCCCAGACTGGAGGACAAACGGAACGAGTAAATCAAATACTCGAAGACATGCTAAGGGCATGTCTCCTCACCTATGGGGCCAGTTGGGAGGAAAGCTTACCATATGCCGAGTTTGCATACAACAATAGTTACCAAGCTAACCTATAGATGGCACCTTTCGAAGCCCTGTACGGACGAAGATGCCGTACTACTTTGAACTGGTCAGAAACAGGGGACAGTCGCATATTCGGCCCGGATATGTTAAAGGAAGCCGAAGAAAGGGTAAAAATGATACGGGATCGACTCAGGACCGCCCAAAGCCGACAAAAGAGCTATTACGATCAAAAGCATCGGGGAATAAGTTTTGAGCCCGGTGACGACGTATACCTGCGAGTGTCACCAATGAGAGTACTACAACGATTCAAAGTCAAGGGGAAACTAGCACCACGATTCATCGGACCCTTCCGTATTATTGCACGAAGAGGCACAGTAGCTTACCAATTGGACCTCCCCAAGGAATTGTCCGACGTTCACGACGTGTTCCACGTCTCACAACTACGGAAGTGTGAAAGCAACCCAGAGAAACATGTGTCACATGAAATTCTTGACGTGCAACCAGATCTTACATACCGAGAACACCCAGTGAAGATTTTGGAGGAGTCTGAAAGGAGGACCCGTCAGAAAACTATTAAATTTCTCAAGGTTCAGTGGAGTAACCACACAGAGGATGAGGCAACATGGGAAAGGGAAGATTTCCTTCGGACAGAACATCCGCACCTATTTGAGGATCAGCTGAAATCTCGGGGACGAGATTTTTCCTAAGGGGGTAGGTGTTGTAACACCCCAAATTTTTGATTTGGTTTTTCTTGCAAACTTTTGGCCTTTTTGAAAGGGGATTGTTTGATCTTTTCTTCTGCCATTCTAAAACCCCTTTTTGCCAAAGTTTGTGTGTCTTCTCAAGCTTGGTTTTTAGCCTTGAAGTTCTCCTCTTGTGTTTGGCTCAAGCACAAGTTGAGATTCAAATGGAGTTGTTGAGTTCACCTCTTCTTGTTTTTAAATTCTCAAGTTTAAGCTTGACTCCTCTCCCCTCCAACCTTCACCTTGCCATGATCCCAACATGAGCAATCCTCTCCAAGACTCTCTTCACATCATGGGACAAGCATTTCTTCAATTCCAGCAAGTTTGAACCTCATTGGGATTTTTCTCCTATTTATTTCACTTCAAAACAAATTCTGTCTTTTATAGTGGATCTTGGTGATTTACAAAGGAACCACCTTTTTCATCTACCTAATTGACTCCAAACCAACTCTCCTAGATAGTCCTTAATACCCACATCCTAGATCCATCTTGTCTCACTGGTCCACAGTTCAAATTTTTCAAATTTCACCTGCTGCAAGTTTGGACCAGATTTGCAAAATTTGGTGAAATTCATATTTATCTTCTTCCAAAAATTCTGTGAAAAATCATGCAGCCTCTAGATACATCAAGAGGCCACTCCACCAAAAATCAGCTCCAGAGTCATTGCACAAATACCAGAATCATTTCATCAAACACCTAGCCTACCCTGAACTGTCTTCTGTTAACTGAAACTGTCGACAGTTAACACTTCGTCAGTTTCGACAGTCGTCGTGCGCGGCGACAAAACACATGTGTATCTCCCTTGGCTCGACGCTGCACTGCAGCTCCTTCTTATCCTCGCGCCGCACGGTCACTTGGCAGCTTCTGGGCATTGGTTGCGCCCTGGCCCGACCGCGCCGGCGGCTGCCACGGCCACAGCGCCGCCCGTGGCGGCTGACAGACGCAACGCCGCAGCTCCACGCTGTTTTGCGCCGCCCAGACCACCCCAGTGCACCGCGTGTCCTTCTCCACAGCCAGCGCACGCCTGGCACGCCGTTGCCACGGCCTGGCACGCGCAGAGCGCCGTTTCTGCCGCCGACGTGCCGCACGGCCGCTCCGTCGGTGACAGGTCGTAACACCCCTTCTACTACCCAGTTAAGCGCGGGAATGGAACCGCAACAACTCATGGAAGGTGCTCAAGCTCTTAACCCCGCCGTCTGACCACTGCAGCACCGCAATTAGCTCGCCGGACTTATCCGTTCGCGGCAGCCACCTTGAGCCGCCTATAAAAGGCACCCCCGAGCTCGTGCTCGAGCACACACGCCTCCACTACTCCCCTATACCACGCCAAACCTCTGGAAGAGCCCCGAGAGGATTTTCTTCCCCGGCTCCGGCCAACTGCCTCCGCCTCGGGCTCCAGCTCCGTTCACTCCGCTGAGGGCTCCTCCGCCGCCGTGAGCTTGAACGTAGTACCCTGGCATCCCCCTAGTCCTAACCCCCAGCCCAATTTCTCCCCAGGAACCTTTCCCCGACGAGCTCCACGAACACCCGAGCCGCTGTCCGCCGGAGATAAGCTCGCCGTCGACGTGGGACTCGCCGGCCTCCAACTCCACCATCGTTCGACGCGGAAGACCACCGTGAAGCTAGAGGTACCCCTCCCCTCCCCTATCTCGCCGTGGATCGACGCCAGCGATCACCGCAGCACCGTCGCCGGCGCGGCTCTGCTCCGTTTTTCAAACCTGACACGAGGGGCCCTCTGTCGGTCTCTCATCTCTCTCCCTTCGAAACGTTTTCTGTTAGCGCAATCTGCAAAATACGTCTTCCCTCTGCGGCTGGTGTATCACATACCGGTTCGCTTTGTCCTTTTCTGTTCTAGCCCCTGGATCTTTTCTGTTTCATTACAAATAGGTCCCTAGACAGAAACCTTAATATCTTTTAATCTAAAAGTGATTTTTAGTTGATTGTTTTTCTGTACATCTTGGTTTTCTGTCTAGTTTTTTGTCATATTTATGTGGAAATATTTTGAGCAACTTTATTTGCACGCGTGGTATTTATGTTAGTATGTATTTGTTTGAATACATAGATACCGGAGGCCGTGACGGAAACGCGAATCTCGCCGAGTTAGACTCTGACTTTTCAGAACCAGGCAAGCATGTTTGAACTCTTGATATGATGAGTGTGTTGCATGTTTGCTCGAGTAGTTCGTTCATAAGCATGATTATATGAGCATATGTGTATGGCATATTTCATGCAAGTGATGCTTCGGGTGAGTCCCGAAGGAGAATGTTGCACCACCTCGGTCATATGGTGATATGATGGGGTGGAATACTGGTATTGTTGGGGCATGCCAGTAGTTGGTCAACTCAGTATCAACGGGGATCACATCTCTATTCCGTTCGTCTCCTTTTCAGTACTATCATAGGTCGTCCGTTGGGATTACGGTCTAGTCGGTTGTAAACCACTTTCCGAGTACACACCAAGTAGAGGGGCCGGGATGAGGGTTCCATGGCCCTGGATTAAAGCCCGTCATCCGGTCAGGGGGGATGGGTGTTTTTGGTTGGGACTGAGAGGGGGGCACCCCTTAGAGCGCGCATATATAAATTTGATCCCATGCTATTCGAGGTTGTAGCCTCCCCGTCTTAAAGTTTTCCGTGAATGTCTTCGCGGGTGATTCGGGACGACAGGATGTTAAATGGGTGTGTACTGGTTAGTTGAGTTTCTGCTAAAACACCGTGGACGGGGCTAGCCCACGTGGCTAGTAGAACCCGTTGGCTATGAGTTAATGGTACAAGCTCTGCAGAGTTAAATTCCTTTAGTAGCCATGTTTTATGGCCTAGAGTCAATCTTCATATCAACCCGGTAACCGTCTCTAGTTTATTCTCAAGAGTAACCAGAGAAATATTTCTGTGAAGTTCATTTGGTAGATGAACTCACCAACCATCTCACTATTTATTTTCAGAAGTATTCCATCAATAATATCCTTTTTATTTATAAGCCCTTTATGTGATGTCGCTCAGACGTCCGACTGTGGCATTCTTTTTATTTATAAGCCCTTTATGTGATGTCGCTCAGACGTCCGACTGTGGCATTCTTTTTATTTATAAGCCCTTTATGTGATGTCGCTCAGACGTCCGACTGTGGCATTCTTTTTATTTATAAGCCCTTTATTTGATGTCGCTCAGACGTCCGACGGTGGCATCCTTGTTATTTATTTTTGTTATAAGCCCTTTATGTGATGTCGCTCAGACGTTCGACTGTGGCATCC
>LR738713.1:686741792-686764134 GCA_902687465.1 Secale cereale
TGTGGCATTCTTTTTATTTATAAGCCCTTTATGTGATGTCGCTCAGACGTCCGACTGTGGCATTCTTTTTATTTATAAGCCCTTTATTTGATGTCGCTCAGACGTCCGACGGTGGCATCCTTGTTATTTATTTTTGTTATAAGCCCTTTATGTGATGTCGCTCAGACGTTCGACTGTGGCATCCTTGTTATTTATTTTTGTTATAAGCCCTTTATGTGGTGTCGCTCAGACGCCCGACTGTGGCCTGTTATCATTTATTACTCTCCTACGAGGCGTCACCCAGACCCTCGTTGGCCCCGTTATTTTACCTTTTGGATTTCGGGAGGATTACCGCCCGACTGCCAGTCTTACTTTCAGTGCATTCATATTTTGTTCCGGTCGCATTTTTGCTGGAATACTCATATGCATTCATGTTGGCATTTGTTATATCTTAAGTCCGAACTGTCTTGCGAGTACATTCAAAGTACTCACCTGGCTTGTTGATTTGGCCAGATGTGGACGAAGGCGATCTCATGGATGAAGAGTTCGATAGCGAGTCCGACGCTTAGAGGAGTCCCAGTCAGTCCCTGACGATCCTGGAATTGATCACTGTTTTATACCGCTTCCGCCTACCACCAAATAAATTCATCGGGTCTCACTCCGACACTCGATGAACTGTAAAATATTGGAGTCACACCACCCACTTCACTGTGACATATTGCACCGCCTTTTATTACGAGTCAGTAGTATGCCACCCTACCTTGTGCCATATCCGCCTCTGTGTAATATATTGGCATGCTTGTAATAAAATCTGTTGAGCCATCCTTGGCTCAACCTTGTATAATATTCAGTGTACTGGAAATTCTGTATCAAGGATTTGTCTGCCAGCAGGAATTTTATTCCTCGCCGGTTTAATAAAGAGATCGGTCTTCCGGTAATTATTTTACCGAAGGACCGGTCGCGACATGAGGTGATCAAAGCATATGGTTTTATACAGACTTTTGGAGAAGCCTATATTTACAAGAAAGTGAGTGGGAGCTCTGTAGCATTTCTGATATTATATGGGGATGACATATTGTTGATTGGAAATGATATAGAATTTCTGGATAGCATAAAAGGATACTTGAATAAGAATTTTTCAATGAAAGACCTCGGTGAAGCTGCTTACATATTAGGCATCACGATCAATATAGATAGAACACGACGCTTAATTGGACTTTCACCAAGCACATACCTTGATAAAGTTTTGAAGAAGTTCAAAATGGATCAGTCAAAGAAAGGGTTCTTGCCTGTGTTACAAGGTGTGAAGTTGAGTAAGACTCAATGCCAAACCACTACAGAAGATAGAGAGAAAATGAAAGTCATTCCCTATGCCTCAGCCATAGGATCTGTCATGTATGCAATGATGTGTACCAGACCTGATGTGTGCCTTGCTATATGTTTAGCAGAGAGGTACCAAAGTAATCCAGGAGTGGATCACTGGACAGCGGTCAAGTACATCCTGAAGTACCTGAAAAGGACAAAGGATATGTTTCTCGTTTATGGAGGTGACAAAGAGCTCGTCGTAAATGGTTACGTCAATTCAAGCTTTGACACTGATCCGGATGACTCTGAGTCACAAACCAGATATGTATTTTTATTGAACGGTGGAGCTATCAGTTGTTGCAGTTCCAAGCAGAGCGTCGTGGCGGGATCTATGTGTGAAGCGGAATACATAGCTGCTTCGGAAGCAGCAAATGAAGGAGTTTGGATGAAGGAGTTCATATCCGATCTAGGTGTAATACCTAGTGCATCGGGTCCAATGAAAATCTTTTGTGACAGCAGTGGAGCAATAGCCTTGGCGAAGGAATCCAGGTTTCACAAGAGAACAAAGCACATCAAAAGACGCTTCAATTCCATCCTCGAGCAAGTCAAGGAGGGAGACATAGAAATTTTCAAGATAAATACGGATCTGAATGTCGCGGACCCGTTGAGTAAGCCTCTTCCACGGGGAAAACATGATTAGCACCAAGACTCCTTGGGTGTTAGAATCATTACTATGTAATCTAGATTATTCACTCTAGTTCAAATGGGAGACTGAAGGAAATAGGCCCTAGAGGCAATAATAAAGATGTTATTTGTATTTCCTTATATCATGATAAATGTCTTTTATTCATACTAGAATTGTATTTACCGGAAACTTAGTACATGTGTGAATACATAGACAAAATTGTATGTCCCTAGTATGCCTCTACTATACTAGCTCATTGATCAAAGATGGTTATGTTTCCTAGCCATAGACATGAGTTGTCATTTGATCAACGAGATCACATCATTAGGAGAATGATGTGATGGACAAGACCCATCCGTTAGCTTAGCACTATGATCATTTAGTTTTATTGCGATTGCTTTCTTCATGACTTATACATGTTCCTATGACTATGAGATTATGCTCCCGAATACCGGAGGAACACCTTGTGTGCTATCAAACGTCACAACGTAACTAGGTGATTATAAAGATGCTCTACAGGTGTCTCCGAAGGTGTTCGTGGTGTTGGCATAGATCAAGAATATGATTTGTCACTCCGAGTGTCGGAGAGGTATCTTTGGGCCCTCTCGGTAATACACATCATAATAAGCCTTGCAAGCAAATGAATAATGAGTTAGTCACGAGATGATGTAGTACAGAACGAGTAAAGCACTACTAGGAAAAGGCCTGTTAGTGTCGCACCTATTTTGGCCATTAATGGCGCACTATAGGTGCGCCACTATTATCACGCCATTAGTAATTAATACTAATGGTGCACCTCGGGTGCGCTATTAGTATCCCAGACACTAATGGCGCACCACCTGATACGCCATTACTATGCCTAGAGGTGCGCCATTACTATCTGTCTTAGTAATGGCGCACCACATAGAAGTGCGCCATTACTAAAAAAAATCAAAAAAAATCAGAAAATTTTTTTAAAAAAAAAATTCAATTTTTCCGAGATTTTTTCCTTTTTTCTTAATCTCAAGTCAAATCGCACTCCGTGGTCAAACTTCCCGGAAGGTCACCCATCCTGACACTACTCCAGAACTTCGCAGTTCTATCCAATCTCAGCACCAGCTCACTTCAGAGGCACTTGCTGATATATCTATCATATCAATCCTATTAAACCTTGTTGATGTCTAGGACTTTGTTCGTGTTCATGAGTGTGATGAAATTTTGAAAAAATATTTCAAACTTCCCGGTCATATTACGTATCATATTTTGAAAAAAAAAATCCAATTTTTTTTAAACCTATTTTTTTCTGTTACTAGTGGCGCACCTAGCAAATGGTGTGCCACTAGTAAGTTTGAATTTTTTTTTCATATTTCGCCCCTCTAGATCTTAAAAGCCCCATAACTTTCATTCTGTTAGGTTTTTTGAGATCTTAAAAGCCCCAAAACTTTTCGAGTAGATTATTTTTCATATAAAAACTTTTTAATCCGAGTTCGTATGCAAAAGTTATGCCCGTTTTACTAAATTCCAGAGAGATTTTTCAAATAAAGTCGAAATTCATATTTGTAAATTTTCCCAATAACTAGATCACATATCACATGGGAAACTTATTTTCTTTTATTTTTTTTGACATTTCCATCATTTTCTTTTATTTATTTTTAAAACTGAAAAGGCGGTCCACTAAGGGGTGCATTTGGTGAAATTTGGACATAGTAATGGCGCACCTTTACAAAGTGCACAGTTACTATGTGTATGACTTGGTCAAACCTCAGTCAAAGTTAGTAATGGTGCACTTTGTATAGGTGCGCCCTTACTAAGTTTGACATAGTAATGGCGCACCTAGTGTGCGGTGCGCCATTACTAGTTTTGAAAAAGAAACAAAAAAAAATGTTAGTAGTGGCGCACCGTGGGTGCAGTGCGCCATTACTAGTTAAACTAGTAATGGCGCACTATACCCTGGTGCGCCACTACTAACATTTTTTCCGATTTTTTTTTCATAACTAGTAATGGCGCACTGCACACCAGGTGTGCCATTAGTAATATGATAGTAATGGAGCACCTATATTTGGTGCGCCACTGCTATACAGCAGTGGCGCACCACATACATGGTGCGCCATTAATGTCCATATTCGCTATAGCCCTTTTCCTAGTAGTGAAGAGACTTGCCGGCAACGAGATTGAACTAGGTATTGAGATACCGACGATCGAATCTCGGGCAAGTAACATACCGATGACAAAGGGAACAACGTATGTTGTTATGCGGTTTGACCGATAAAGATCTTCGTAGAATATGTAGGAGCCAATATGAGCATCCAGGTTCCGCTATTGGTTATTGACCGGAGATGAGTCTGGGTCATGTCTACATAGTTCTCGAACCCGTAGGGTCCGCACGCTTAACGTTTGATGATGATCGGTATTATGAGTTTATGAGTTTTGATATACCAAAGGTAGTTCGGAGTCCCGGATGAGATCACGGACATGATGAGGAGTCTCGGAATGTCCGAGACATAAAGATTAATATATTGGACGACTATATTCGGACACCGGAAGTCTTCCGGGTGTTATCAGGTAAAACCGGAATGCCGGAGGGGGTTACCGGAACCCCCCCCCCCCCCCCGAGGGAGTATGGGCCATAGTGGGCCATTGATGGAAAGAGAGGGGCAGCCCATAGGGCTGGCCGCACCCCCTAGGGTTCCTAGTTGGACTAGGAAAAGGGGGGAGGCGCCCTCTCTCCTTTCTTACTCCTAGTAGGAATAGGAAAAGGGGGTTCCTATTCTTACTAGGAGTAGGAATCCTACTCCCTGGCGCGCCCATAGGGGCGGCCGGCCCTCCCCCTTGCTCCTTTATATACGGGGGCAGGGGGCACCTAAGGACACACAAGAAAGATTGTTCTAGCCGTGTGCGGTGGCCCCCTTCACAGAAACACACCTCGGTCATACCGTTGCAGTGCTTAGGCGAAGCCCTGCACCGGTAGCTTCATCATCTCCGTCACCACGCCGTCGTGCTGACGAAACTCTCTCGTGAAGCTCATCTGGATCAAGAGCTCGTGGGACGTCATAAAGCTGAACGTGTGCTGAACGCGGAGGTGTCGTATGTTCGGTGCTTGATCGGTTGAATCGAGAAGACGTTAGACTACATCAACCGCGTCACTAGACGCTTCTGCTTTCGGTCTATGAGGGTACATAGACACACTCGCCCCTCTCGTTGCTATGCATCTAGTAGATAGATCTTGCATGATCGTAGGAAATTTTTGAAATACTGCGTTCCCCAACACGGATGTCTACCACGCCCGTCCTATGCCCGCATGTTCATATGTTCCCATTAAGCTGGCTCGCCGGCCAAGGAACTAACTCTGACGCCTCGCATTGGTGCACTTGGACACTTCGCCTCACTGAATCCTCTATTTAAAGGTGGTCACACCCGACTAAACTCTACGCCACAACACTTACGCTCCAAATCCTCCTCCCATGCACAGCATGCAATCATTAATGCAAGCTCTAGCGTGATGTGTGAGAGCCTATCGTTGTAGTAGTAACACGAGGTGTCCGCCCTTGCAGCTGCCTGGCAGAGGCATCATGCTTGGCGGATCGAGCACGGCAAGCCGGTCAGCTCACCCAGGTCTCTGACGATGACCCTATGGGCTCCAACAATGACACGGCACCAGACCCTGCGCAGGTGCATGCCGGCATGCACATGGAGTAGGTGCAGGCGCACTACAATGCCGCCATGGCGGAGGAGGGGCAACCTACGCCGGGTCCTATGTCCGCATTCCAGCAAGCACAAGAGGAGCAGAGGTACAACCTATTCCTCCTCGAGAGGACCGCCTGGCAGAGGACCAAATCTATGGCGTGCGCGCAAGCAAGGCGGCCATCGCTGCTATAGCCGCGGCAAACCCGAATTTTGTTACGAAGCAGTGGGCACTCTACGATGGCGAGTGTGCTCAAGGTGCATCTCACAACACAAAGCCGGTACAGCCAGACGCGGACGCGGCCACAAACGCTCTGGCAGCGCAGGCGGTCGAAGACTCCAACGCCACCGTCCAACTTTCACGGGCGCATGTGACAAGCGGACAGTGACAGACCGTTCACGCCCATCATCGACCTCACTTCCACCGGCGCCAGCGATGAACATGTCTTAGACTCCTCCGAGGATGAGTGGGGCATGGGAGGTGGCAAGACTTTGTGTGCAAACTGGGCCGGTTCGTCTCCCATGTTCTATTCTTCCTCATTGGAGACCGCACCTCCACTTCACGGGTCTTGAAACCCGCCGCCATTCATGAAATTGGAAGATGGAGGACGTGTTCACCTATGCGGAATACAAAAGAGGTGGATAATGGGCGCCGCCATAGGATATGATTCAGTTCCGACCGTTTTTAAATGAAAGTTGTTCGAAATGTAATGAATTTCGTCCGTGTTTGCATAATTTTTTTCGGTTAGTTTAAACTTGGTTCAAAATGTATGCGGGCAACGTTGGATGGCCGTCTCATGCATCAATGTTCGTGCACTGTTTTCACACAGACGGATGCAGGAGCAAATTTGCGGGTCAGCATTGTTGATGCCTTTTGACCAGGCTTGTGCACGTGGGTCTGGTAGTATAGTACTCCCTCCGTCCCAAAGTAAAGCCTGTTCGGATCCACTCCACTCCAAAACTCTACTCCGGGAGCGGGCGGACCTGACCCGAACACTGCAACTCCTTGGAGACGACAGAGCGGAGCGGAGCGATCTGTAGTTGGAAATCATAGAGCGAGGCATGAGGTGCTCCGCAGATCCTGGAAGTGAAAGAGTTTATGAAATCTACGGCTGACTGCCACCGATAAGTGACATACAGGTTCGTTCGTGTTATGTTTCTGACTCTCTCGTGCATTTTCTATCCTACCACCTCCGCTTAGTATGGGCTACAGGCCCATCTCATGAACCGGAGGAGCGGAGCGAATGAGCCGAACACTTTCCTGGCTCTCACGATTGATGGATCAGTGGGAAATCGCTAGGAGGTGCCAGAGCGTAGTATTTGGTGGAGCTGGTGGACTAACAAACAGGATCTAAGTGTCTAATTTCACTACGGGACTCGTGGGCTATGCCTACGGCCCAGGGCCGTCTGCATAGGTCCTTTGTCGTCGGCATAGATCTATGCCTACGGCTGCCGTCGGCGTAGATCACGTTAGCGTAGTCTTGTCAGACCGTCGGCGAAGTATAGCCGTCAGCATATGAACCTATGCCGACGGCCGGGCGTCAGCCGTCGACATAGTTTAGCCCTCGGCATTGTATTTTCGCCTGGCGGCAACGGACGGTGTCGTCAAAAGCGCTGATGAATCAAGGGATGCCACGTGGCAGAGGTATGCCGACGGCTATACCTCTGCCACGTGGCATCCCGTGGTGCCTCCTGGTGGCAGGGCAAAGCCGTAGGGATAGATTGCATCTATGCCGACGGCTTTGCCGTAGGCATAGCCCTGCCACGTGTCGTCTTCTGGGTCTCCTGGCGGCAAGCCTATGCCTACGGCAAAGCCGAATCTATGCCGACGGCGGCTTTGCCGTCGGCATATGTCTGCCACGTGGCGCGCCCTTGGAAGCCCTAGCACCATCTATGCCGACGGCTTTGCCGTAGGCATAGTTTTTTTTCCTGTTTTCTCTTTTTCAATTCATTTGACAGCATTTCAAAGCAGAATAATATGGGATTATGCAGAAATATGACAGTTCATCATCTAAACATACTCAAGTTCATCATCATCATTTAAACATAGTAAAGTTCATCATCTAAAGATCATCACCGGCGAAAGTTCATGAACATAAAAATAGTGCAAGACATGGAACATCATAAAAGTAGGAACATGAAAGGTATGGCACGACAGCCACATGCACGGGTATCGTCAAGCAAGACCACCACCGCCAAGACCACCTCCGCTAAAACCACCTCCGCCAAAACCACCACCGTCAAGACCACCACCGCCAAGACCACCTCCGCCAAAACCACCACTCTGCCAGATCGGAGTGACTGGGGTCGAGGAAGCAGGAGTCGAGCCACCGGTCCCCTACATGTATGAGAGAAGATTCTAATGGTAAATATGATATGATAGTGTTAAATGAACCTTGAACTAGTTTGTTAGTAGTTAGGAAAATGTACTAACCGGACTATCACTGCCTAGTGCCACCCATTCATCGAACGTGGGCACGTGTGGGGGTTCTCCCGCAGGTGGTGGTGGTGGTCCCATTTGTGGTGGATCCGTGCGGTTACTCCAAGACGCCAACATAGCCTGGATGTTAGTTAAACAAGCAAACTAGAAGGTCAGAAGGAATGAAAGTGCAAAAATTTAGCTTGGTTTTCAGAGGGCAAAACTAACCGTCATCATCTGACGGTTGTAATCATCGTTTGCCTTCACTCGTTGCAAGTACTCTCGCACCTCGAGATTCCTATGCTCGATAAAGGCCTTATATGCCTACATAATTTAGGTTGTTTCTAAGTGAGCAATGCTAAAAATAAACTGAGAATGCTAGAGAGAAAAAGATAAAGGGCAAGTACTTACAGCATGCTGGCGGGCTAAGGGAGTCTGTGAACGCCCTGTACTCTCTAACTGGCTCGGGTTACTAGCCCAAAGCCGTGTGTACGAGATCGAAGGAGTGATCAAGCCATCGAAACACGGATACCAGCCATGTAACTTCCCCTGGATGGCCACCACCGCCGTGTCGTCAATCTGAGACTGGGCGACCTCAGGAACAGGAACATCCGGATGCAACTTCTGATAGTTCTAAGTGTAAGACTCCAGGTGCTCCTCGGTCTTGCCGTAGTACTGGCTCTCGCCGTCCTTGCGATCACTCCGCTAACGGGCCATCTTCCACGACTCCATGTCTGAGAGCGGCCTCTTCAACTTGTCCTCCTGCAACGTCAAATAGAAGTTAGCCATACATAAGAACATGACGGTAAAGAAGAACAAAAATGCATCATGCATATAGATATACCTTCATGGCCTTGAAGCCCCAGTGGTTCATGTTTCCTTGGCCGTGTGTCACGTCTTTTCCACAGTTAGCCCGGCCCTTGCTGCTCTTGGCAGCAAACTCTGCATCATCGCCGAGCCACCTATCCACCAAACTCGCCCATCTGTCATACCTTGCATAGCACCAACGAGGAACTACCTATGCAAATTTTGGAAGCATGACATGTGAGCACGAAACATATAGTTGACTGCTTGAAACAAAGAAAAGTCAGTAATAGTTACCTTCATGAACTGCTCCCCCTTCAAGGTAAGTCATTGCCTCTGCGCTTGATTTTTGGTCATGTTTTGTTGCAGGTAGATGTGGTAGTACTTCGAGATGGCAACCCAACGCACCTCATACTGCAACTGACGAGCTTTCTTCTTCGCAGCCGGAAGCAAGACCACATCGGCTTTGTCCTTGTGCTCATCAAGAACTCTATAGAGTTGCTGCAATCATGCATAAACCAGAAGCAAACAAGGCATGAGTTGAGTGATTCAATGATAAACTATGAACACAACTGAAGACAAGTGATTCAGAAGAGAACTTACCCAAAATTTGGTGATCACGGCCTTAGCGGCCGTCCCGTACTCCGCGTTGCTGCAAGCCTCGTAGTGGGCCCAGCTCGTGGCCAAAACCCGCAGCTGCGGGTCCCTGTCTAGCCGCGGGCAGAATAGGCCAGGCCAAAACTCCTTCAACAGGAGAGTGATAAGGCCGTTCGGTTTACGGCCCTTTCCGTGAAGGATCCAGTTACTGTAAAAGAACCAAAGGATTGTCATGTGTACAATAAGAAAATGTTGTCATGTGTTGAAAATATGATTGAGAGGCACTTACTCTGTCCCCGCAGGTTCAATGAGCCACTTGTGCTCCTCGATAGAAGGTGTTGTAGGTAGTCCGGCATTACCACGCAGCCACACCTGCGGAGCACCCGGTGACAAGTCACCCCGCAACTCAGGGTCAACCTCCCCTCCACCCTCCTCGCCCTCCCCCTCGGCCTCCTCCTCCTCGCCCTCCTCCTCCTCACCCTCCTCCTTGCCATCAGGAACATACTCCTCCTCCTCAGACTCAGAAGGTGCCTCAGTATAGGAGGGCATCGAAGAAGACCCTCCTATTTCGGATACGGCCCGGAGTTTTTTGCCCCGGTTGCCTCTCCCCCCACCTCCTCCTTCTCTAGGGGTTCCTCCCTCGACCCCTCCACCTCCCTGTGAGGTGTCATCCTCGCATACTCAGGAGGGAACCTTGTGGCTAGTCCACATTGAGTAAGTCCTTTGAATTTACTGAGGAAACTGGCGCCACTGGACTTGCCCATGATTAGGAAACCTGCATTGAGAAGAGAATAAACAATTAGTAAGGATATCAAATAAACAAGCATACAAGAAAGAAACAGATGAGCACATTAAGCATACTATTGTAATGATCATTAAAAGAACTTACATTTTCTAGAACCCATATGAATCATCGCTATTGTAATCTATTTGTCGACCGGTCTCATCATCACTATCACGCATATCTTCTTCGTTGTCTGACGGAGGTGGATGCTCTTCCTCATCGTCAGCATCTTCATTTAACTTTTCAAGCATAATTATGTCTCTTTGATTCACAACTGCCTCACCATCAATTCGTGCGTCGTTTGGGTCCAGGTCAACATAACCCAAGTCATCATCCTCGTTGTTTCGGGTCACGTCATCATGTTCCTCTTGAAGAACACTCCCTCGCATGTCATGGGGTTTATGTTGTAGTAATCATCATCATTCGGGTCCGGTAGCTTACCATGTGGCGACATCTTAAACACAACTTCCCAACCCTTTAGGTACTCTTTCTGGCATGGGTAAGGCAGATAATATACTTGTGTGGCCTGGGTAGCAGCGATAAAGAGATCAGCTCCGGCATACACGGTTGATGGTTTAACTTCAACTAAACCAACAGAAGGCGTATGTCTTAGACCCTTTTTGGGGTCGAACCATCGGCATTTGAACACAGTGAGACTTAGGGGTTCGCGGCCACGTTTGAATGTAAGCTCGTATATTTTTCCTACCCTTCCGTAGTAATCTACTTTATTATCTCCTTCAGTGAAGACTCCGGTATTTATGGTTTTGGGATCAGGCCGACTGTTCTGGTGCTCCTCTGTATGGAAGCGATACCCATTCACATCATACTTTTGGCATGTCATGACGGCAGGGTCAAAACCCATGGAAACCCATCTCAATTCTTCATCCATTAATTCGTTTGGATCATTTCCCTACAAGTTTAATTGAAATTATAGGGTGCATGAGTTTAATTGGAATTGTAGGGTGCATGAGTTTAATTGAAATAGGTAATAGGGAAGTGTGAAAAATTACTTTCTCCATGAACCACGCAACAAAATTTTTCCTTCCATCAGCACCCATTCGGAGAAGAGCAAGTGCCTCCGCTTCAGTAGGAGGCAGCATTCCCGTCCACTATTCATTAACGAATCGACTACAATAAGAAAAACGGTATAAGAACTAGGCAAAGTGAACATAACGAATTGACTAAAAGAATGGTGCAAAGGTATTCTCTCATCCACTCATCCTCAACTTCCTTGATGTTGTGCAAGAAATAGAACATGACATCCTCCTGATGGCTTCTCGCCCCTCGTTGGTTACCCCAAGTGGAAGGTTTGAGATGTAGCGTAGCGGTAGTTTTCCTTTGGCAAAGATACCAAGGATCGAATCCCGTGAGACTCCGAGGGTCGAGAAGAAGGTGTCGATAGCGCTAGAGACTTTTGCTTGACAGGACCTGCACACAGATACAAATAACTTTGCTCCCAACGAGTACAGAGAGGTTGTCAATCCCTCCGGCCTTGTCGTTTACAAAGGATCAAACGCAAGAGATAATAGTGATAGGTATGGCTGCAACTAGTAAATAAGAACAGGAAGTAAATAACGGGTGTGATCAGTGATGGTAATATGGACCGGGGTCCCATGATGTTCACTAGTGATGTCTCTCTCCCAAAAGACGATAAAACAGCTAAGCGAGGTAAACAAATTACAGCTGGGCAATTGACAGGATTATGTGCGCAAACCAATGCTAACTATGCTGTACAGAAAGGTAGCGGCTCAAAAGCATGGGCGGTACGCCAAGGCAAGTAGACTGAAATCCATCTGCATCTACTACTAATCATCCACCTTGAGATATCTATCCAGAACATCTCGCTGGTATTAAGTTGCGAGTCCCACCCATAGTGTAAACTCAAAGCAACAGACAACTGCATTAAAAGAACTTTGCGTAAAGTAAACAATCCTTGCACCCACAAGTACAAGCACCGTTGTTTTCCCCCTTGTGGCAACAGCACATCCCCTAGACTCATGTTTCTGTCACTCAAGCTAGTCATCGAGGGGCATGAACCTACAATCAAGCATAACGTTCCCTCTTGGAGTTACTACCTACTACTTGGCCAAAGCAATAAACAGCAACGGAGAACATGCAAGAATTACTCAAGAACATAAATATAAAAGAGGTGAATCAAATATATTACTCACACACAATCTGAACATAATCTCATAATCCATCGGATCCCAGCAAACTCAGCATAGCAACAGCATAAAGATTACATATGTGCCTCGATCATGTAGGGTAGCTCACGAGGTCTAATCGATGAAGAACAAAGAGGGGAGGAGAACATCACATAGCTACTGGTCATGGACCCATGGTCCAAGGGGGACTACTCACAACTCATCCGGGAAGCGTCCATGGTGGTGGAGAAGCTCCCGGTGGTGATCCTCCCCTCCGGCAGGGTGCCGGGAAGAGTTCTCCTGGTGCTCCCGATCTTGGAAGCGCGGCGGCGGCAGAACAGAGATGAGATCGCGAAAAAGGGTTCCGTCCTCGAGGGTTTCGGGACGCGATGTAAATATATGCCAAAGGGGGTCACCAGAGGAGGTAAGGGGGCAAAGGCGCCCCCCCCCCCGGCGCGGCCAGGAGGGGGGCCGCATGGGCAGGCCGCCTGGGCTGCCCTCGGCTCCCCTCTGGCCCCACTTCTGGCGCGTGGAAGCTTCCGGAGCGCTGATTTTTTATATATTTTTCCCGGAATTTTTCTGGCAATTTAAGTAATGGGAAAACCTGAAATAGAAAAACAGCAGAAAACAGAAACTGACACTGGGGTGCACTGAGTAAATAGGTTAGTCCAAATATGATCAAAAGTGTATGGAAGTGCATAAATATCATTGCAATATCACACAAAAGAGGCATGGAGCAAGCAGAAATTATAGATACGTTTTGGACGTATCAACATCCCCAGGCTTAATTCCTGCTCGTCCTCGAGTAGGTAAATGATAACAAGCATAATTTCTGTGGTGACATGCTATTAACCATATAAGAACTTTTAAGTAAAGTAATCAAGGTATGTAATCCAATTCAAGTCATAACAAGCAAGAGTCTATATTAGCATTGTAACAAGTAACATAAGAACATAAAGGTGCAAGAGCTCTCGCTGTCCGTGACTCGAATGTCTCCAAATGGTGTTTGCGTGCAAGAAAGGGGATAGGGATATATGAGAGAGTAAAGCATAGTTTTTGTATTGTTGAGAACTTAATCTACTAAAGTTTCACACTTGGTCTTCTTTGGAATCTTATCTTGACTCATCCCCAGACCGTCAGCCAGGTACAAGTCAAAATGATCCACTCCCTTTCGATATTTTGAGCACTCATGCAATGGATGAGCGTAAGCAAGAAAGTCGGCACTTAGGATGGCGAAGAGAGAAAAATGATATAGGGGGAAGACAAAAAAGGTGTGAAAGGCTCACATCAATGAGGACAATCATCGGCGAGAGAAAGCCATATGATAGATATGATGCGAGGAGTAGGGATTGCCATGCAACGGATGCACATATGAGCTAAGGTAAGCTCTCCAATGGAACTAGGCGGGGTGCATCCAACTTGCTTGCTCAAGAAGACCTAGAGCTCTTTTGAGGAGGCTCATCATTGGAATATACAAGCCAAGTTCTATAGTGTAAAGGTCCCCACATAGCTATATGCATAAATGATAATCTCTATGGAGTACAAGGTATAGGATGAAGTACGAGTGTGGATCTCTCAAAATAAATAGTAGTGTGCCCCCTTCTCTCTTTTTATTTCTTTTTCTCTTTTTCTATTTTTTTTATTTTTTTGTGGCCTCAATGGCTCTTTCTATTTATCTCTCATTTGTCCTCTTTGGGATCTTTTGATTTTGTCCTCTTTGGGATCTTTTCCTCACTTTAGGGGCAACACTCTATGTATTACAAGAAGTATAGAAGATCTTTCACACTTTACAAAAGTACTCAACATAAAGAAAATGAAACTATCATGATGTATGCAAATGTATGCCTCTGCCAGTGTAGCAGGATATGCATTGATACTAGCGCGTCATGTAGCAATGATTAGGGCAAGGCCCAACTAGCATGCGGCTCATCGATCAAGCAAAAAGCATGTATGACATGAAGATCAAGTCATGAGAGGATGGATGTTGCATGGCAATGTATCTCGGAAAGGCTATGGAAATGCCTTAATAGGTAGGTATGGTGGCTGTTTTGAGGAAGGATATAATGAGGCTTATGATGACAGAGCGTATCATGCCAAGTGCTTGGATGCACCGGCGAAGTATGCACCAACTCTCGAGGTGAGAAAGGGCAATGCACGGTACCGAAGAGGCTAGAAAAATATGGATAGGTGGAAGTGTCAACCTTCGAATACTCACATTAGTCCGAAGAACTCATGCACTTATTATCGGTAACTCTCAATCTAATTAGGAGGTTCACAAAGAGACAAGTACCCCGAGGAGGTGTGTATGGGGGTTTGGTTACCCTTGCTCATCCTCGACCCATGGTACGTGAGTGTACTCTAATATTCGATCCCTCCAAAGATTAGTGATCCATTTAGTACCTAAAGTTCTCAACTATTTTGTAGGTTTTCGATAATAAACACGGATTGCCCAAAATACGACATCTATCACTAATAGGCTAAAGCTCTTGTCACCAAAAGTTCAGACATTACTCATGGCAATACCTCAAAACTATTGCAAGTTACTACTAAAATTAAATAGCAACCTCAATTACCTACTTTAAGTTAAGACACACAACTCAGTGCAACAGACAAACTCTATTAACAAGATAATCATGAAAACTCAAGAGAGTTCAGCAACCAACTAAACAAAAGCTCTTTAAAAAGAAAAGCATGAAAACTAAGAGCTAAACATGACATTAGCTATTGAAAGACAAAGAACATACACAGCAAAGATAAGCATGAAAATCCTATGTTGTGTTCTAGGTTGAAGTGGAGCGTGTTTCTCTCCCACACAAAGAAAGTTGGGTTCTAACTCGTTATGAACAGCAAGCAAAGCTAAAGCAAACTAAAAAGGAAACTAAAAGCAAGACGCTCCAAGCATAGCACATAACACATGAAGTGATTAAAATATAGTGGAACGAAAGACGAACTGATAATTGTTGATGGATAAGGGGATGCACGGGGGCATCCCCAAGCTTAGACGCTTGAGTCTTCTTGAATATTTCTTGGGGGTGCACGGGGGCATCCCCAAGTTTGAGCGTTTGACCCTCCTGAATCTTTTTATCATCTTCCCTCGCACACTTGAAAACTCCCTTCATACATAACTCATCATAATCTGATTAGCGAGGTTAGTACCCATAATAAAATATTTTTTCCTTGCTGGAAATAAGGATAATCTTGAAGGGCTACTGTTTCTCAAGATTGCCAAAAGGTTTTTGCAAAGAAAAAGCAAGCTCAAGGTTTGCAAAACGAAGGAAAGGCAAAACATGACAGAATCTGTGAAAAACAGACCAGCAGGTAGTAAATAATTTTTTCGGGGCACTTCTGCAACTCAAATCAAAAAACTCAGAACAGACGCCCGAAAGCCAATTGTATAGAGCACACTGTCGAAAAAATTAAGACCAAAAAGATGATCTGGTGATTTTATACGAATTTTTCTGTCCAAGGATAGAATCTATTTCCTGGACAGCACGTCACAACTTTTGGACTTTCTTGCAATCAGAGGCTAAACTTGGCACAAAGCTGAAAAATAAAGATACAATGATGTTTCTACAGTAGTAACAAACATCAAGACCACTAAAAACTGAAAGAACAAACTGAAAGCAAAGATAACAAGGGTTGTCTCCCTAGAGCTCTTTCTTTATAGCCATAAAGATAGGCTTAAGACTTTAATGATGCTCTCGTAGGAATAAGAGTTGAAGAACAAAAGAGAGCATCAAGAAGCAAATACCAAACACATTTAAGCCTAACATGCTTCCTATGCATAGGAATATTGCAATAGAATGATTCATTGAAGCACAAAGCAATAAGCATAGGAAGACAAAACAAGTGCAGCTTCAAAACCTTCAACATAAAGAGAGGAAACTTCTTATTATCAAGATATTTAGAACCATGTCTCCCTCTCTTATTATAAATTTCAGTGGCATCATGGATGAACTCAACAATATAGCTATCACATAAGGCATTATTTCCATGATCCAAAAGCATAAAAGTGTCATTACTCTTCATATAAGCAAAATCTTTCTTATTAGGAATAGTGAGAGTAAGACTATCATAACCATCATCATATTTAGGAGGCACATCATAATCATAATAAATTTTATCCTCAATAGTAGGTGGACTAAAAAGCTCACATTTATCATTGTAATCATCATATATAGGAAGCAAAGTATTATCAAAGTAAATTTTCTCTTCAAAAGTTGGGGGACTAAAAATATCATGTTCATCAAACGTGTCATCCCCAAGCTTAGAGCTTTCCATGTCATTAGCAATATTGATATTCAAAGAAAGCATACTAATAACATCACCACCATCATGATTGTTCTGCAAATAATAAAGTTCCATAGGTTTTTTAACTTTCTCTTCAAACACATCATGTCCCAAAGCAAGGTAGAGCTTATAAAGCTCTCTCATATTTTTGTTGTTTTCCATTAAGCAAAACTAGTGAAAAGACATAAAGAAAACTGAAAGGTAAACTAACAAGACTAAAAAGCAAAGATAAAAGATAGCGTACAACTCCCCTATCTTGAAGAGTGGAGTCCCCGGCAACGGCGCCAGAAAACTTTGCTTGATGGCTTCTCGCCCCTTGTTGGTTACCCCAAGTGGAAGGTTTGAGATGTAGCGTAGCGGTAGTTTTCCCTTGGCAAAGATACCAAGGATCGAATCCCGTGAGACTCCGAGGGTCGACAAGAAGGTGTCGATAGCGCTAGAGACTTTTGCTTGACAGGACCTGCACACAGATACAAATAACTTTGCTCCCAACGAGTACAGAGAGGTTGTCAATCCCTCCGGCCTTGTCGTTTACAAAGGATCAAACGCAAGAGATAATAGTGATAGGTATGGCTGCAACTAGTAAATAAGAACAGGAAGTAAATAACGGGTGTGATCAGTGATGGTAATATGGACCGGGGTCCCATGATGTTCACTAGTGATGTCTCTCTCCCAAAAGACGATAAAACAGCTAAGCGAGGTAAACAAATTACAGCTGGGCAATTGACAGGATTATGTGCGCAAACCAATGCTAACTATGTTGTACAGAAAGGTAGAGGCTCAAAAGCATGGGCGGTACGCCAAGGCAAGTTGACCGAAATCCATCTGCATCTACTACTAATCATCCACCTTGAGATATCTATCCAGAACATCTCGCTGGTATTAAGTTGCGAGTCCCACCCATAGTGTAAACTCAAAGCAACAGACAACTGCATTAAAAGAACTTTGCGTAAAGTAAACAATCCTTGCACCCGCAAGTACAAGCACCGTTGTTTTCCCCCTTGTGGCAACAGCACATCCCCTAGACTCATGTTTCTGTCACTCAAGCTAGTCATCGAGGGGCATGAACCCACAATCAAGCATAACGTTCCCTCTTGGAGTTACTACCTACTACTTGGCCAAAGCAATAAACAGCAACGGAGAACATGCAAGAATTACTCAAGAACATAAATATAAAAGAGGTGAATCAAATATATTACTCACACACAATCTGAACATAATCTCATAATCCATCTGATCCCAGCAAACTCAGCATAGCAACAGCATAAAGATTACATATGTGCCTCGATCATGTAGGGTAGCTCACGAGGTCTAATCGATGAAGAACAAAGAGGGGAGGAGAACATCACATAGCTACTGGTCATGGACCCATGGTCCAAGGGGGACTACTCACAACTCATCCGGGAAGCGTCCATGGTGGTGGAGAAGCTCCCGGTGGTGATCCTCCCCTCCGGCAGGGTGCCGGGAAGAGTTCTCCTAGTGCTCTCGATCTTGGAAGCGCGGCGGCGGCGGAACAGAGATGAGATCGCGAAAAAGGGTTCCGTCCTCGAGGGTTTCGGGATGCGATGTAAATATATGCCAAAGGGGGTCACCAGAGGAGGTAAGGGGGGCCCAGGCGCCCCCCCGGCGCGGCCAGGAGGGGGGCCGCCTGGGCTGCCCCCGGCTCCCCTCTGGCCCCACTTCTGGCGCGTGGAAGCTTCCGAAGCGCTGATTTTTTATATATTTTTCCTAGAATTTTTCTGGCAATTTAAGTAATGGGAAAACCTGAAATAGAAAAACAGCAGAAAATAGAAACTGGCACTGGGGTGCACTGAGTTAATAGGTTAGTCCAAATATGATCAAAAGTGTATGGAAGTGCATAAATATCATAGCAATATCACACAAAAGAGGCATGGAGCAAGCAGAAATTATAGATACGTTTTGGACGTATCACCTCCCACTCATCTCGTGGCATCAGATAAGGTGTCGAGCATCCAGCCCTGCCACCTTGCCCGATGAATAGAGGCAACTTGGGTTTATACTTGAGTTCTTATGTATTGTATCGAGACACCTTATTGTGCAATGTGGGAACATGGTCCAGATAGTAGGTTGTCATGAGGTCTGCCACCTCCTCTAGGATAACTGCCTCAGCTATGGAAGCTTCAATCTTAGCTTTGTTTCCACATTTCTGTCTCGGATGCTTGTTCTGTCTCTCAGGGTTGTACTGCCAACAATTCTGCACAGGGCCCCCCAACAATACCTCGTTCGTGAGGTGCAAAATGAGATGTGTCATCGGAGTAAAGAAGCCTGGCGGGAAAATCTTCTCTAGCTTGCAAATCAACTCCGGCGCCTTCTTATGCATTTCTTTTATCTTCTCAGGACATACTTCTTTAGCACAAAGCGTGCGGAAGAAATGGCTTAACTCCGCAAGCACACGGCAGACACGCTCGGGAACATAACCCCGAACCATCACCGGCATAATCCGCTCAATCCATACATGATAGTCATGACTCTTGAGCCTGGTCACTTTGCTCGTTGAAAGATTGACCCCATTACTTATATTCGACGCATAACCATCAGTGAACTTCACGACGTGTTTCAGTCACTTCAATGCCTCCATCTTATGATCCTTTTTAAGTACGAAATCCGCATCTGGCTTGAACCAAGATTTTCGACTGCCTGTGGGAGGCTGCATGTGTAGACGTGGTCTATCACATATATTCTGTTGATCGACTCTAGCATTGAAATTATCCTTTGTCTTATCAGGAATGTTGAGGATCATGCAAAAAAGGGACTCTGTGACATTCTTTTCGGTGTGCATCACGTCGATGTTGTATGGAAGTTTGAGGTCCTTAAAATATGGAAGTTGCGTGAAGGGGGTAATGTGAGTCCTGTTGTGCGTATCACCATAAGCTTCAAAACTTGTTTTCCCTTTACCTTTTCCTTTGCCCTCGCCCTCGTCTTCGCCTGTGGCTTTGCCTTTGCCTTTGCCTTTGCCCTTCCCTTTGCCTGTGGCAGGCTTAAGAGCTTTTAGCTGAGAAAGCACATCTGCACCAGAAAACGTTGGAATCTCGTTTACTTCATGGAAAACTTTGCCTTTTGTGAAGTTCTTCTTGTCTTCCCTATAAGGATGGTCTGGAGGGAGGAACTGTCGATGCAGGTCAAAGGCAACATACTTGCCACCCTTCTTCAGCCAAATGAAAATCAAGGCCTGCATGCACACTGGGCAAGGCATCTTTCCACTTGTACACCATCCGCAGAACAGGGCATAGCCGGGAAAGTCATGCATGCAATACTGTAGCCAAACTTTCATCAAGAAATTTTTCTGCAGATGTCGGTCGTATGTCAACCTCGGGAAGTACCAAGAATGGTGCAAATCATCCACCAACGGCTGCATAAACACACTCCAATTCTTCCCCGGATATTCAGGCCCCGGAATTATAAGCGACACGAACATGGTCTTGCGTTGCATTATGGCGCCGGGGGGGAGATTGAGCGGAATAACAAATACGGGCCAGCAGCTATATGAATTAGACAACATACCATATGGATTGAACCCATCACCTGTTATAGCAATTCTGACATTCCCAGCCTCGGCTGCTTCCTTCGGGTACTCTATATCGAATGACTTCCATGCTTCATCTTGTGATGGATGTACAATTTTTTTTGGATTGTACCTTTTCCCTTCCTTGTGCCACTTCATCATTTTGGCAGACTCCTCGGTGGTGAAAAGGCACTGTAGTGTTTTTATAAAATCAAGATACCGAAGAACCTTCACAGGGATTTTTAGTTGCCGCTTCTGACCATGCTTATCGACCACCTCAATATACCGAGAGGAACCGCACTTCCTACAGTAGTTGTCATCCGCGTACTCATGCCTAGACAAAAGGCAATTCTTTGGACAAACATGTATTTTCTCATAGTCCATGGAGAGCGCCTTCATGATTTTCTTCGTAGCGTACATGGTTTTCGGCAGTTCATGGCCCTCAGACAGGCTGTTAGCCCATACTCCCAGAAATGCTTCGAAGCAACCTCGGCTACAGCCGTACTCAGCCTTGACTGCCATCAGTTGCGAGATGGCATCCAGCACAGACAACTTGGCACCCTCATAGAGAGGTTTCTTTGACGAGACCAAGATTTCCAGGAAGGCCTTTGCGGTTTCCTCCGGCTTCTCCAGTTCATTCGCTGAATGTGACGGAGGTGTCGGTTGTGCAGCAAAGACATCATCTATCATGTCTCTAACCCCATCGTCCTCATAACCAGCGACGCGTTGTCGTATCACCTCCACTCTACCACGGTCCCGCTGGGCAAAGTTTATCGGCATATTAAAGTTGGGCATAACTCCATTCGTGTGAAGGTGCTTAGTCATCTCACTCTTATTTCTGCGGATACGTCTCTTACATTTGGCACACGGGCATTCTTGCACCATCCTCATTGGACTACGGAATATCTCTTTCAAAAACACATCAGTTTTCTCGACCCACTCTGTTGTTACTTCATTCCGACGGAAAAACCAACTATACACCCACTGATTATCTGCCATCTCTGCTTTATTGGAAGCGACACAACAAAATTAAGGATTCAATTAAATTACTCATATCAATATTTTATTTTTTAGGGTGTTGACGAGAAACGACATTTAATCCACCTACATCTCTAATAGGTAAAGATGGGTCCTAATCCCACCCGAGAATGTGTAAATTGAGTACGTTGTCCATGCTCTACCCCATTCTGAGACAAAATTTCGGCAGCACCTCCCCGATGTTCTCCAAATACACGTCTCGGCAAAATACCGAGAGAATGTGCATCCGGAGAACAACGGGGAGGCACCGCCGAAATCCTGTCTCGGAACGGGGTAGAGCATGAACAATACCCAATCTACACATCCTCGGGCTATCCGTGGAAAGCGTTGGACAATCTGAAAGAGCTACGGTGATAAATATGCAATTGAATGCATATTTATCGATGCAACCTTTTCGGACGGGAGACCTAGGTTACGCGACTTGATGTGAAAATTTAATCTAGTGACATGGAAAAAAAGTGGACGAGGTCATGGAATTGTTGCTCACCCTCGGATGTAGATGATGTAGTTGATCAGCGAATGGACAATCAAAGACCAAGAGCACCAATGTCAACGATCACTCCACCGGAGGCAACACCAGAAATCCTCTAAATTCCACCAAATGAAAAAAATAGATCATCACATCACATATAAAGCATCATCACACATCACATCATATCACAAACTTTTTTTAGCAAGATCAACATGATGAAGTAACCACTCATCATATCCAAATTTTAACTTTCGTCTATCTATCTTCACAAAAAGTGTACTCTTCCCTCTCATCTCATCTTCACAATACATATATCTATAATATTGAGTATGTATCTAAAAACATAGTAAAACTACCCAAATATCCATTCATCTAACATCTATATATCTCACATTGTGCACTTAATTTTTTTCACATTTATACTCTCTTCCATTTCATTCGTCTATCTAACATCCATCTATCAAATCATCTATTACTATATATATGCATTCATCTACAACATTACTACACAAAAAATGTAAAAAAAAAATGTTCTTACCTACGGATGAGGGGGCGACCACCGGAGCAGGGGGGCTGGCCGGTTGGGGCAGGGGACGACCACCGGAGAGGCAGGGGGCGGTTGCCAGAGGGGCTGGCCGGTCG